>OU538830.1:10715382-11381632 GCA_912999785.1 Hydriomena furcata | reverse complement strand
TATCGTTTTTGAGCACGAGATCTTTAAGTACATTTTTCGGCCGGGATTCAAACCCACGACCTTTACCCTCGTATTCAAGAACGACACTATGAGAACACGCACCCACAGTGGACGAAATCTTTTTTCATAAAAATCACTTTATGTGTTGTGCGACACTGCATAGTGTGACTAGAGGCACATTGTCGTGTGCCTCTAGCCAAAGTTGAGCTCTAAAGGCACACGGTAGCGAGTGCCATAGTGCGCTCAACACATAAAGTGATGTTTATGAAAAAAGATTTCGTCCACTGTGGGTGCGTGTTCTCATAGTGTCGTTCTTGAATACGAGGGTTAGATTAGAAGTCGAGGCACCTTTTTCTCGGTCAACACGGCTTATGTACATATTAAGAGATGCTAGTGGGAATTTTCTTAATAAGCTCGTTCTGAGCGAGTTAATTCTTGTATCTTGCAGGCCAGAAACGCCTGTTTCTCAGGTCACCTAAGGGAACATTCATAAAGTACGTCAGACGTTCGGAGAATCCAAAAATATATAGATGTCTATACCTTTTCATGCAAAATAACGAGATATAGGTGAAATAGTGCATGTAGGGCGTGACGGCGGCGTGTCGGGGCGTGATTCAAAAAAACCTGTCAAGGCCGAGGGTGGTCCTAACGTCACATTTCAAATCATTTAAGTAAATAATAGTCATTTATTTCAGATGTTGTCATTAAAATGGAAATAAAACGAATTTCGGAACTGCTGTGCTGTAATTTTGTTGTAAAATTGCAAAATATGTAACGTCACACTAGGGAGGGAAGGCTCTCACAAATGTTACCAACTGTGACAAGGACGGGGGGGTAAGGGTCCAAAAATCACGAAATTAGTGTGAGAAATTAGAGTTGCCTTAGACTTTGACTCAAGTTTACCTCCAGCTCTTGACCTATGAAGATGAATCGTGTTCGGCGTAATGCTTCTTATTCGATCTCGATTTTAGCAATAATAAATAAACGCCCTATTTACGATCAATATAACTTTACGGACGTTATAATTTTTTATAGCTTTGTTATTATAATACAGCCATTTCATTGTACCTAGATGTTGGCTATAAAGGTATAGACTTACCTAGATACTACGACTATGTTTGAGATTCTTCATGGATCTGGATAAAACAATAAGTAGATCTACTAATATATATTATTTAGTCTTCTCATTAATCTTTTTACCTATTCATAACATAAAATTTAACACAGAAAATGAAAAAGCAAAAACTGTGTCGCAGTTTTCATTATCAGCCAAGGACGACAGGAGAATAAAGTATTCAAGAAAAAATTAATCAATAGTGAAGATAAAAAAAGAAAAAACCGGCCAAGTGCGAGTCGGACTCGCGCACGAAGGGTTTCATAACATTGTTTATAAAAATATGCCAAAATAAAACCGGCCAAGTGCGAGTCGGACCATTATCTATAAAAACGCCAAAAAAATCATGTTTGTCGTATGGGAACCCCCCTTAAATATTTATTTTATTCTGTTTTTAGTATTTGTTGTTAGAGCAGCCACAAAAAAACATAATCTGTGAAAATTTCAACTGTCTAGCTATCACGGTTCATGAGATACAGCCCTGTGACAGACAGACGGACAGACAGACAGACGGACAGACAGACGGACAGATGGACAGCGAAGTCTTAATAATAGGGTCCCGTTTTTACCCTTAGAGAACGGAACCCTAAAAATGAGAAAATAAAAACAATTAACAGGTTCCTTTTGGAGTACATGCTAATTAAATACTAAATAATAAAAAAAACTTGTAGTTTTCTCACTTTCAAGGTGTGTGCGTTAGTTCTTTCATAGAGCTGGTATGGTAGGATATAGAGAAACCTTTTTAGACTACCTACCTGGTGAAATTCTTTAGCATAAAATGCGTGGCATAATATAATATAGAATAGAGCATAATTTTTATCAATATTTGCATAACAACATCAAACTATTTATGGCGGCGGATTTCATAATCTAACACGTGCGTCGTAAAACTGCGTGGGTAATTAGGTAAGCATAAAGGTACTACTAGATATAATGATGTACCTACTTACGGTTCAAAATTGTTTGGTACAGAACCCTAAAAAACTATAAGATTACCTACCTACTTTTAGAATAAAAATTGTTTTGTTCAGCGTGGTGTCTCGATTACAGGCACCGGCAAATTCACACGTAGGCACCTACTCGTATAATGTAAAGAAGTTAGTATTGATTTATCTAATACCTACCAAGCGTAGTAAACTCCTTGTGAAGATCAATTCCTGTCTAATACCAAAAACTAATACCATAATAATTGGTATTAGAAAGGAATAGATCCTTGCGAAAAGCCTAGGCTTGTCCGTTTTTACCCTTTGGGTACGGAACCCTAAAAATAAGTGGCGTCATTGTCTCGTCATTTATAATTATACATCACATTTTATATCACAATTATACCTACATCACAGTTTCCGGCTCAACGTCAACTTACGGATAACAACTTATCCTGTACTAGCGACCCGCCCCGGCTTCGCACGGGTAGCATGTTATTATACATATAAACCTTCCTCCTGAATCACTCCATCTATTAAAAAAAACCGCATCAAAATCCGTTGTGTAGTTTTAAAGATATAAGCAAACATACAGACATACAGACGCGGGAAGCGGAAAGCGACTTTGCTTTATACTATGTAGTGATATAAAATCATTTTAACACAGACTATTTTAGCATAGTTTAGGCACCCGAGGCTTCAATACATTGACTAGCCTCACAGCTCAGTTGGTAGTAACTCTGCCTTCTTCGCTGTAGGTTGTGGGTTCGATTCCCAGGGCAAACATTTTTATGACGAACATAGATGTTTGATCTGTGTCTGGGTGTTAATATATTTAATAAGTATGTATTTAAAAACAAAATGGATATAAGTTTTCTATCGGTTATCTGGTTCCCATAGTACAAGCTTTGCTGGCGTTGTGTGTGAAGTCCGCCAAACTTCTTACATTTAAAATCAGTGCACAATTATCATCACTACATAGTATAAAGCAAAGTCGCTTTCCGCTTCCCGCGTCTGTATGTCTGTATGTATGTTTGCTTATATCTTTAAAACTACACAACGGATTTTGATGCGGTTTTTTTTAATAGATAGAGTGATTCAGGAGGAAGGTTTATATGTATAATAATATGCTTAATATATTATAGAACCACTGATAATTTTAAGATTTCAAATCAGCGCGACTTTTTTTTTTAATTTTAAATGCTGTTAACGAGTATACAAAGACATTCTGTAATATATTTGAAGCCGGGGCGGGTCGCTAGTAATGTATAAATGCAGTGTCTTAATTTATTCATGCTCAAATAAAAAACATATGAAAAAAAATTGATTCCATAAAATGTGGTAAGAGCGTTGTTTACTACATAAAATGATTGCAAAAGCACGAAAATCTGAGGGGTAGATCGTGTGTATAAATAATCGGTCAATAGAAATGAATATAAATTGAATAATAACTAAATGAATAGGTCTTTTGAATTTTTATTTAATAAAGAAAACTAGCAGTTCGCCCCGGCATTGCACGGATGTATGTAATAATGTTTTTATGGCTATTTTTTACACTTTGGGTTACATTATTGAAGTTATAGAGCCCTATTTTTTTTTAATAGTAAATTTATCTTTTTACATAATAGTATATTATGCAACTAGTGAATAAAGGACGGATTTAAAGCGAGGGCCGTAGATGAGTCACGAGCAAGTGAAGGATTCTAATGATTCAACTGTTAGAATCCTGAACGACGCGAGTGATTCATGGCCCTCGATATAAATTCGTACTTTATTCAGGAGTTGCATACTATACTTTATACCATGACTACGAGAATATTTATTTAATCTAATGCCAAACTCCTTGTCGCAAATATCGACCAATCAAATCTCGAGAATTTATTTGCACCAAAGAGTTTTGAATTTCGAATCTCAGCGCAAGGAGTTTGTGTAAGCATTGAAATAGAGACCGGATATATTTTGTGTTCCAAATTCAAACACCAAAATAGTGAATAAAAACAAAACAGTGAATAAAAGGCCTTTTTATTCACTGTTTTGCGTGAATAAAATAAGCTTTTTAAAGTAGGTATGGTATAAACATTATCATTTTAATGTAGCATATGTACTAATGGTGAATCAATTTTTGAAAACGGTCTCGTAGTTTTTGTGTTTATTCGTTACAAGCTGACCCCGCGAACTTCGTATCGCTTTGTTCCCGTTTCCGTTCCCGTTACTGTATTATCAAACCTAATAAAGCTCAAATTGACTCTACGTTTTAGTTAGAAAACTTGTGTATGGGAAAAAGAAAAGGGCTGTTTTTAGGGTTTTCCCGGCAATTATTCGAATTTTTCTCATCTTTTAAACCTTCCTTAGACCTCCACGAACATTTCAAGACCAAGATAAGATAAATCCGTTCAGCCGTTCTCGAGTTTTAGCGAGACTAACGAACAGCAATTTATTTTTATATAAATAGATACATCATGATATGGATAGAATCACTTTTTGTTCCAAACCATGTTTTAACTAACAAATTTCAACAACAAACGGTTATTATACCTAATGTATAATATTGAGACATACCATCTTGCAGACTTTCTTATGCGCATTGATAAGGACATTCAATATGTATCATATTTGTTTATGTACAATCAATAGTTTTTGTAGCGCACACGAATAAAGCAAAATTTTTGGCAATATTTCACACCTTGCTTCTAACTATCGTCCTTCTTATAAAGAATGTATTACTTTTTCAAAATAAAAAATAGCCTATGTTACTCAAGGATAATGTAGCTTGGTAATGGTGCAAGAAATTTTGAAATCGGTTCAGTAGTTTTTGAGTTTATCCATTACAAACATACAAAAAAAAAAAAAAAAAAAAACTTTTCTCTTTATAATATAGTACTTATAGGTATAGTATTATAGTATAGACAAACATACAAAAATACAAATATTTATAGTATTAGTATAAAAGTATAGATAATGCCAAGCACACCTCTGAAAAATCCAAGATTCATAAAATGGTAATCGAGACATGATACATCCAAATTGATTTACTACTGAGAAACCACTTCATTAGATAACTAGTTTTATTAGGATCCCTAGCCTAAATAGTGAAACAAAACCTGTATGGCACGACTTCGTTTGTATGTCCGTCTGTCACGGCGAGGTAAGTTATTTTTAATTACTTACTAATTTACTATCTATTAGCACTGACCAGTTTTGCGCCGAATTTAGTGCTAGGACTTGCTTCAGACTACCTCCTTTAGACATCTCCAAGGATCTGAGTGCTTAGAGATTTGAAAGGATATATAAAATACTTAGGCATTAGTTTTGATCCTATTAATTGATTTTGTTTTTTAACCATGTAACCACTATTAAAACTACGCTAAAAGCGTTATTGTGGCAGATAATTAAGCACTTGTGTAACTTCCAGCACTTTGTGCAACTGAACTGACTTGTGAAATTGAATGAAAATTTATATCATTTTAGTCGACACGTCGACGTTTCTAAATATCTTCAAAATTAATGACATTACTGAAATAATTGGTAGATAATTGGGGTCACCAAACGGAGAGGGTATTAATATTTTGTAAGGCTCTCGAGTGGCGACCACGTACCGGAAAGCGCAGTGTGGGAAGACCCCCCACTAGGTGGACTGACGACCTGGTGAAGGTCGCGGGAAAGCGCTAGATGCGGGCAGCGCAGGACCGGTCAATGTGCGATCTTATTATTTATTATTATTTATTACTAGCTGACCCGTGCCCGCTTCGCTTCAACATCGACAGGCGACAGACATTTCTAAATGTGATTATTTTGAATAGGTATGGCTATGGTATGGCTTAAATTTAAGATAGGTATCCGCGGATATACTCAAGTGGTCCCGCTGCCGGCCCCGTGAGTATAGTGATTGGTAGCCACGATTTTTGTATCCCGCAACTTTTATATCAGTACTTATGACTTACCCATTAAGGAGTAAACCCGCTGCAGAGCATGCTGTGCATGGCACGCAACGCATCTTAGCTGCGTGGGTTAATTTGTTTGACAACGTGAGTCTACATTTCCACAGCTGCACACGCTATACACGAATATGAATCCACAATCACAACTATGTAAAACTGTAGCGCAGCATAGTTTTGAATTTTGATTTTGAGCTACCTGAGCATTATATTCGAGCAAGACATGCGTGCCCCAATTATGACAAATAATGCGTAGCGTGTCCGTGGGTGGGTTGCAATGGACATAATTACATACATATTCTTTTAAATCTGCCAACATCATGCTCGCTGTGTACGCGATACACGCAGTTAAGTTGGATGAGTAATATCATGATATGGATAGAACCAAAAACGGTTATTATATCTAACTATCGTAATATTTAGTTCCGATCTTCCAAAATTATAGTCTATAAGTTGGCTAGGACTAATAGCTATTTGTCTGTTGTCAGGCTTTCACGCAAAAACTACTGAACGGGTTTTGATGAAACTTTTTTTATAACAAAAAAAGTTTCATCAAAATCCGTTCAGTAGTTTTTGCGTGAAAGCCTGACAACAGACAGACAGACAGACAGACAGACAGACAGACAAAAATTTCAAAATGTTTTTTTTTTTGCTTGTGTTACTTGTATGAAGACCCCTAGGAGTATTTTTTTTAGTTTTTATTCAATGTACAGAATTGAACTCTTCTACAGCTTTATTATATGTATAGATATAGATATAGATTATTATTATTTTTTATTGTTTACGTACTTGAGTAGTACTTTTAATAATTATTCTTGTTTGAGCCTTCACCTTGTTCGATTGGCATCACACTGGAGCTCTACATAGCTTTAAGAAAAGGATCATTAAAAAAAAAGGTAGACCCCAAGCCGTGTTTGTTGCCTGATTCTTCTAGGCTTGGTCGCGTGGAATCGGCGTATCTTCACCTAGTTCCTAAGACGTTTCAAAGTGATCCTTGTGATTTTATTGAAATAAATGATTTTTGAATTTGAATTTGAATTTGAATCTTTGGGGGAGGCCTATGTCCAGCAGTGGACGTCGATCGGCAGAGAGATGATGATTTATATTTCATTTTATTTTTGATCCCAACACAGCTGGCTTACCTATTTAGTATTTCGTAAAAATCTATAATTTTCATAACCATAGCTATATAAATATCACGAATTTAGAGAATACCAATTTCATAGTAAATTATGTAGAATATAATATGTAAGTACCTAAACTGCATCGAAATCCATAATATGATAATCATAGATTTTTACGAAATAAGCCAGCAGGATTACCATACATTCATAAAAAATATACAAAATGTTTTCACGTAGGTATATAATTTTGTAAATAAAAGAACATCGACTTTCATTGCTGTTTTAACAAACATTTGTTTTATTTCTCGTTGAAAATGAAAAAGCAATAAAGGAAGGATCCTTTATTGCTTTTTCATTTTTGGTTGTGAATGGTGATTCAGATTCAGAATTTATGTGATTGTTATGAACAAAACAAATCTTTGAACGGCTCTTGTAGGTACCTACATAATCCTTCTCTACAAACACATGTGGACATCCACACGTTCACACATATAGGTACAATAGGTACATAATAATTAGAAATACCTAATTGTTCTGTACCGTTGTTCTGTACTGTAATATTGTCAGGTAACCTTAGCAAGGATTGGAATGAACAGATAGGGATGTGTTTGTTACATTATAATCTTACATTGTCATTAGAGATTAAACTCAATCAGGCTATTTATTGAGGAGTTCTGTTGAACAGCTCCTGACTCCTGGCTCCAGCCTATTATTGCACTGTCACCGAAGCCACATAAAGTATGCAAATCGGTTCTGCTCAATCTGTAGGTACTCAATCGGAGAGGAATAATTCAGTTGTTAGATTTGACCCAAATAAACTGGGTACCGGTCTACATTGCAAGTTAGATAAAAGCTTGTAAAAAGCTATCTCTTCCAAACAACCTTAGGATGGGGTGAATCTATTGATGGATTTTAGTTGGAGTGCACTTAAAAACAAACCTAATTTAGGACGACGCTTTAAGGACGGACGTCAATACTGGAATGGCAATTGACCTTTACTTACTGAAAATGAAATTAAATTGGTTTCTGAGGAAATCCATGTACTCGTCAAACTCCTTAACGAGTAATGACAAAGTTTCGTAGGTACACCAAGCACTTTTATAAAAAACTGAAAAAATGATAAAGTATCACTGTAAAATTGTATCCACTCGAAACTATTTTTTGTTGTAGTTATTTTAAATATTTGTTTGTTTTCGCTAAAGTTTTGGGCGCGTATGACTCCGGGCGGGCGGTTCGCACAAGGCGGGCGGCTGGCGCGACGCGGTCACACTTCTGACGGGCAAACTAGATGGGCGAACTTGTTGCGACAATTAATTCCAACCAGTAAACATTATGGCTCGTTGTCGAAAACTAATTTTACAAAACTAATATTGTAAGGCAATTTAATAGTACGATATAGAATAATTAAATGCTAATGTTTGTGAGTATGTTTGTATTGTTTATTGATTAAGCTGTAATGGCTAAACATATTGGGATGAAACAAGTGTTCTACATTTAGAATTTTTGTTGAAGCTCTATAATTAATGTTTTTTTTATTATTTTTCTTATTTGAGTTTTCACCACACTGGAGCTCTACAATCATTTGCAAAAGGCATCATCGAAAAAAAAACATATGACCATATCTGCTCGGGTACCACGAGGTCAAAAGTAATATTAAAACAATACTACTCACGGTGCGAAAGTGACAACGAATTACTTACTTACTTTAGGAGCTAGTGGTTCTGGAGCTGTTAAAGTTTATGTCCTAAAGAAGAGCAAGCTGCTTTGAGCAGAAGAGCTGAAGTGCTACTTTTTAGGGGTCCGTACCCAAAGGGTAAAATCGGAACCCTATTACTAAGACTTCGCTGTCCGTCTGTCTGTCCGTCTGTCTGTCTGTCACAGGGCTGTATCTCATGAACCATGATAGCTAGACAGTTGAAATTTTCACTGATTATGTATTTCTGTGGCTGCTCTAACAACAAATACTAAAAACAGAATAAAATAAATATTTAAGGGGGGCTCCCATACAACAAACATGATTTTTTTGCCGTTTATATAGATAATGGTACGGAACCCTTTATGCGCGAGCTCGCACTTGGCCGGTTTTTTTATCTAGGTACCATGCTATCGAACCCGCTGGCAGAAGCTAGTAATATAAAGCTGAAAATTGTTTATGAGCTAAACCTAAAGTATCGCAATTATAATTAATAAACGGCCGAGCTTTACTAGTTCTGTGGGGCTATTTTGTAAAAACATGATATTATCATAGTGAGGCCTTGTAGGCCTCCGTATGGAAGGGAATTGGCGAAGTGCGGAAGGTCTGCCGAGAGTGACGATGCGTCGATCGATGGTGTCGCCACACCACCTGAGCGACGACTCGTCATCTCTTCGGCGGAATGAAAGGGATGGGAATGTGAGGTGGTGGATGCAAGACGGGAATGGAGAGGAAGAAAACCTCAGTTAAAAATTACCAGCGGCAGGAGAACTGAGAGTGATGGGACGGTGTACGCACCGTCTCCGCAACTCTCCTCCTCCTGGCGATCAGGTGATTTGCCGGGAGCGGGGCCGCTGAGTGGGATCTTGTTTGATCCCACTCTGGGATGGAGGGGAGGCGACGGCGGGTGTGACCCAAGTTGCCTGCCCCGACAAGGGATGGTGACTGGTGGCTGTTCTGGCTTTTGGCCTTGCCACCAGTCGTGGAGCGGAGTTCGGCGTTGCCGACTCTGCTGATTTGGGTCCGTGAGTGGCTGAAGTGGGGGCTTCGGCTGCTCGCTTGTGGACCCCGGGAGGGCGACGGCACTTAAGTTAGTGCTGTCGTGAGCTCCGCGTACGTAGTGCGCGGGACCGGGCGTGGCAGTGGATGTCATTCCCGGGACGATGCTCCTAGCAATGATGCGAGAGGGGCACCGGTGCGTTCCGTATGGAGATCCCGGAGCCCCTTGACATGCATCGAGGCTGGCCATCGGGCGTTTTTAGTGAGTCGTCGAGTGCAGACTCGACAACCTCACATAACCCAACGCCCTGGCAACTAGGTATCTGGTTGCAGATTTTTACCGCCCGTAAAAAAAAAAAAGTCTATTCCTCTGGGACACAGGCTTGATGTATGTAAACTTAATGGTTCAAGTAGGTATCGACATGGCGGGGGCACTGCCGCGTGCCCCCAGATCTGGGAAACAGGCTTAATGTATGTAAACTAAAAGGCGCAAGTAGGTATAGATATCTACTCAAATATGCACCTAAGTACCTACCTACATATTTAGGTACCTACCTATATTTAAAAATAATTATTTACTTATTTGTAATCTCATGTTTACTGCTGTCGCATATTAATTAAATACGAAAAAATACCCACGAAGGAACGAGGCGAAAATTATGTTAAATTATGTTGTTATGTTTATGGAAAAATTATGCACGAAAAGCTTTTGTCAAGGTTCAATAAAAGAGATTAAAAATACCAGAGAGTTGAGTCTGAAATTAATTCAATTCCGTAAGCGAAGTGTGAAGTTTACATACCTAGGTAGGTATGTCAACTCAACACAACAAGGAGTAATTTTTAGGCTTTATGTAGATACCATAAAATAAATACTTAGATAGGTTGGGTACCTATTATAAATGATATTTGCAAAAATCATGTTTTATTAGGCATCGTAGATTGCTAGCGTTATTAGGGTTCCGAAGTCCGAAGGAACCCACCTGTCCTTACGACCAAAACTGTCCATAGTGGATTCCTTTCAGTTTCGTCAAGTCAGTCGTCCATTTATTTAGGTATTCCAGACTATTGCAGACTACGATTAAAAAAAAGATGAAAATCATTTAGTAAAATACGAACGTTCTAAAAATTTGCGTAATTTATTTATTTATTTATTTATTTATTAAGGCAGCGCCAACAGCACACATAATACACATTAAATACGTAAACATTTATCCCACCAAAAACATTCTGTAAAAAACTAGCCAAGTCTCGATGGAGCTGCTTGTTTATCTATAAAAAGTAATGAAATCTAGACAAAGTCGTGTCAAGTCTGAGGTTCTTTACTGCGATTTCTTTATTATTATATAATGTTGTGTGACTTGGCCGTTGAACATTCTTTATACGTTAGTGGGTACAAGTCAATTTTGTTTACACGTAATGTTATATCTGTTGTAACTACCTATGTTTGTTATGCAAGATAATAGCCAATACAGGTATTGGTAATTGGACGCTAGTGTCTTAGTTTAGGCTGTTGTTGATCGTGCAACACATGCATTCAGCATTGACAATGCTGACTTCTGCTGTCTTCTTTTTGGAGCGTCAAATCGACCACCGATCTAACATAAAATAGACGTATTTTGACGGCCAAGTCACATAACATTCTATAATAATAAAGAAATCGCAGTAAAGAACCTCAGACTTGACACGACTTTGTCTAGATTTCATTACTTTTTATAGATAAACAAGCAGCTCCATCGAGACTTGGCTAGTTTTTTACAGAATGTTTTTGGTGGGATTTCACTTCTTTTTGTAGAAACGTGGGCTTATTGATTTATTTTATTAGATTTTCTTATTTGACACAGTTTTTTTTTTCTTCTTATGAGTTGTTTTTTTATTATAAAAACAAATCGTAAGCGCGTTTAAAATACAGTCAGCGCCATCTAGCGACGTGTGCGCTGGTATCACCGCCACTCTTAGTCCAATGCATTATATTTTTATCAAACTTTGAGCGAAATTAATATTTTAGTTTATTTAATTTGTTAATTTGTTTATTCAATTTGTGTAATGTTCGATTAGAATAAAGTTAATCGTTCAACTATTTCTTCTTGTAAACTTGTAAGTATAAAAGCCAGTCTAGTCTTATCCAGAGTTTTCCTTTAATTTTATTGCGTACTAGCAGTCCGCCCCGGCGTCGCACGGATATAATAATGATAAAGGTAATTTTTTTACACCTTGGGTAACATTATCGAATTTTTCATAAGGATCCCTAATAGTGAGATGTATGGTATAACATACTTTTTTGTAGATATTGATGTTCTCTTTAAAACTGTAGTACATTACTTTGCTCTATTGTCAATAATTTCCGCAGCAAACGCAATATAAGGATTTTTTTTAAATTTTTCACACTTTGGATTACATTATCGATGTTTTCATACGGATCCCTAATATTTTTGAAAATATACTATAGCCTATGTTCATCAGGGATAATGTAGGATTCTAATGGTGAAAGAATTTTTCAATTCGGTCCAGTAGTTGAATATTTTTTGTAAAGGCGGTATGTCGATCTCTAATAGTTTGGTTAGGCTTTTGTGTTTTCTTATCAGGGTCACCAAGTACTCCAGATCTTCGATTATCCTAGTTTTTATGGTTTTCCCTTCATGTGGCCATTAAACTCTAACTCTGTACCAAATTTCAGCTCTCTGAGTTTATGGGAAGTACTAGTTCTATTCTGATGATCATGAGTGAGTGAGTGAGTGAGTGAGTGTCTGTCTAAAATTCGAAACTTTGCTTTTGCTTAACTTCGTAACTAAATGACCTACAGACTTGAAATTTTGGATTTTAAGTACGTGATTATGGCTTACTGGATGACGAAAATTTCAGCGTTCTGGTCTTATCCAGAGGTTCTCAAATAGGGGCCTGAAAATGCGGCGAAATGGTTCCAGTAAAGGATGGTACGGCAGTGTTTGCTTCGCGCTCGACTTGGCGGGGGCACTGCCGTGCCCCCAAATAAAAAAGTATTATAGAATGTGAGTCATTTACAGGCATGCACAGCATTACTAATAAAAAGACAGATAACAATCACAGGATAAAATCCTCAAGTTGAAATTATCTAATTTACCTACATATCTAAATATCCAAGTGTCATAATAATCAACGCCCAATTTACATGTTGACAAAATTTAGGTTGACGTTTCTAAATCACATTACAAAACCTGTGAATCAAAATAAGTTGTTTACATGGTTTTTATAGTTATTTTACAAAAAAATAACAGAACAGACGTTTTGCATAGCACTTCGATCGTTAGCTACTGTAACGTGGTCTAGGTACTACTGTAACGTATTGTACGGAAGATTTTAGTTTAGTGTACCTGTTACCGCTAGAGGCGCTGTGCTGGATTCCATACAAATAGTTAACGATATTCGATAGCGACTGTAGTTTGTTAATCTCGTAATAGGCCTACTGACCCGGACTATGTTTACATACAAGTAGGTAGAATTCCACACTTATTGTTTTGTTTGTGACGTATGTAAATTAAATAACTTAAATAAGTTCCTAAATCCGCGGCAGAGACGACTAAGACAGTTAACAACGGCAAACTCTAGATGGCGTATGCGTATCGTAAATGTTATCGACAGTTTTTATGAGATCGCTTTGCTGGTACCATCGACTACATAGCCTAATAGACGCCTAATGGCTTCATTTCTTCAAACAAACAACTCTGTCAAGTCAGTGAAGTATGAGGTACGGGGGGAGCCGGAAAAAGCATTCTAATTTCAAAATGACGTGATTCACTAGGGATGGGAAGTGTTGACATGAGTTGTCGATAGCAGTCAGAGGCACGTCCAAATATTATATTTGGCACATACCCACATTTTGCTGTAGTTAGCAGTCCATACGTGACAGGTTACAAGCCCATCGCCGCTTATAAAAATACTTACTAGGTACTGGTTTCCTCACGATGCGATGTTTTCCTTCACCATTTTAAACACGTGTTTAAAATGGTGAATGTATAAATATCAATTGCTGTTCGTTAGTCTCGCTAAAACTCGAGAACGGCTGAACGGATTTATTTTATCTTGGTCTTTAAATATTCGTGGAGGTCTATGAAGTCTTTTTCCCATACAAAATTTAAAAAAACGTAGAGTCCATTTGAGCTTTATTAGGTTTGATAGTACGGGAACGGGAACGGGATCGGGATCGGGATCGGGACCGGGAACGGGAACGGGAACGGGAACGGGAACGGGAACGGGAACGGGAACGGGAACGGGAACGGGAACGGGAACGGGAACGGGAACGGGAACGGGAACGGGAACGGGAACGGGAACGGGAACGGGAACGGGAACGGGAACGGGAACGGGAACGGGAACGGGAACGGGAACGGGAACGGGAACGGGAACGGGAACGGGAACGGGAACGGGAACGGGAACGGGAACGGGAACGGGAACGGGAACGGGTACGGGAACGGGAACGGGAACGGGAACGGGAACGGGAACGCGAACGCGAACGCGAACGCGAACGCGAACGCGAACGCGAACGCGAACGCGAACGCGAACGCGAACGCGAACGCGAACGCAAACGCGAACTAATTCTAAAGCGATAATATGATAAATGCGAATAGCAAATAGGTTACTTCATATCCATGTAGGTACAACGCGAGCGAAGCCGCGGACGGAAGCTAGTTGGCAATAAGTAGTTTTACTAGTTAGGTCCAACTGTTGTTGTTACTACTATGTAGGTTTATCGATCATCAATTATTGAGTAGTGATACAACACTATTGACTTTCGACAAGGAAAATAACCAGTCTAACTTGAGCTTGTGGTAATGGTTTTTTAGCATAAACAGACGAGATGTGCACGGGTCAAGGAAGTGGCAGGTACTACTGCAGGTTTGACGCGCGGTATTTTTTATCGGCCGTATAAGACTGATCTTTTGGATGTCAATGTTCGCCTTGCATGCGGTGTCTTTTTGGGCTGTGTAGTCGATGGCTGGTACCTACGTAGGCAAGTAATAGGGGTAGCTTTACCAACCCCTCATAACCATTTTCTCTTTGTCCGCCTTTGCTTTTCGAATAAATTAATGATATAAATTATGTATAATTACTTATCAAAAACCTACTCTAGTAGAAATCTAGATCTACATATTACCTATCTTTAACAATAAATCACAAGTTGATCATAATAGTAGGTATCAAAGTATTTCGATCATAAATTCTAAAACGTATCATTTTGAAAATAATATCTTTATCGAGAAAAGTTTCTGCTATTAACCTGAAGTAATATATTTATAAAAATAGGAGATGTGGCTTGTTCAGAAGTATTTCTTTTTTCGTTTCGAAAAAGAGCAATCGTCATACAGGGCCTTAAGTAGTAGGTAGGTAAATTGTGGTGGGAAAGCGAGCCGAATGAATTCCTATGGTTTTGTAATTGCATGACCCATTAATTAATCGAATAAACTGTTTACGAGTCCTACATTCCAACCGGTAGAAACCTTGACGAGTAATAAATGTTTTTGATGAATGCAGAATCGTTTTTTCTCAATAACTGCAAAACTTTTGTTACTCTTTCTCGCAAAAACTACATAACGGATTTAGATAAAACCTTCTTAAATAATAGCTTATACATCAGAATAGCACATACTTTTTATCCAGGTACCACCCGTGCGAAGCCGGGACGAGCAGCTAGTTTTAATAATAAAAATAACTTTTTACTTCGTAATATTTATATGTACCTACCTACCGACAGTTATCCAAAAATCCTGACGACCAGATATTCTGGTTATCCCATATTACCATATAGCCCTAGTAATACCTAAAGGTATTAGTAGTAAGTATATTAGTATATTAGTGTGCACGACGGACTCTCAATAGTTTAGTGAACATAGTGTAGTAATGTGAATGTGCACGAATGTTTCTAATAAGTGAAAAATAGTGATAGCATAGGATTCTAATAATTAGTTAAGCGAATGTGCCCACTGTTGTTTATAGTAGTTTAGAGTGTGTACTGTTATAAAAATTGTTAACAAGAATTTATATTGATTAAATGAAAACGCACTCTCAACCTCGCCCGTAGTATACTAGCCGGCAATAGTATACTACGGGCGAGGTTGAGAGTGCTATAAGTATTATAGAGAAAAATGTAGTTCGTGCGTTCGTCAGTTTCAGTTCGTTTCAAGCAGTCAGCTAGATAGCACTCTCTCCTCGCCATTAGTTACACCCGGTATTGTCGCGCCTTACCTTACCTGAGATCCTGCATTTTTATTCATCATCACCATCTACATACAGTCCACTAAAATATAGGCAGTCAAATAACATCCCAAACATTGGTCCTTCGCAAGCCGAATATAACATGAAGAAATGCCGATCACACGGAGCAAACAGGGACGCGAGGACGCGTCCAGAGCTACTACCACCACCAGCGCTACCACCACCCCGTGCACCACGGAAGGCACGGGGAGCCAGGAGACCGTGACTGCGACTACTTCCGCAACTAATGCCACAGGGACTGCGGCAGAAGCGGCGATGACACGACCGTCGCAGGCGCGTTCCCGGAGATCCGAGGCGTCGCGGAAGAAGCGGACGGCAGAGCTGAAACTCGCTGAGATGCGTGCTGCTGAGGCGCAGGCGCAAGCGGAAGCAGCGAGAGCACGAACCAGACTCGCAGAGGCGGCTCTGAAATACACCGAAGAGTCGTCTGCTGAGGAGGAAGAGGACGAAGAGCAAGACGAATTGGCTTCCGTCCGAATAACTCGGTGGCTGCAGCGGCCGGAAGGCGAGCAGCCTGAAGCAAAGATCCCAGAGAATACGCAAGAGGAGGCGCGGAAGGACCAGGTTGCGGAGCGGCCAGGTCGGGCGGATGTGGTGCCCACCGTGCATGGAGCGGTAGTGGATCTACGTGACCTTACCGCAGCGTTGTCACAATTAGTGACGAAGAGGGATCCCCCGAAGTTTTTTCAAGAACTACCCAGTTACAGTGGACATATAAGTGGTTGGCTAGCCTTTCGGGCAGCTTATGTGTCTAGTGAATCGTCGTACGAAAAAGTGGAGAACATTACGCGCATGCGTAGGGCGTTGAAAGGCCCCGCGCTCGAAGCCGTCAGCAGCTTGTTGGTGACCCAGCAGGAACCCGGGGTTATCCTAGAGGCCCTCGAGAGGAGGTTCGGACGACCGGAGGCCCTAGTGCTAGCCGAAATGGAGCCTCGAACGATGTGAGGACGATCAGCGCGCTCACTGCTCAGTCGGATGACCCGACAGTCTCAATCGGCGGGAGCGATATGGAGAAGGCGCTCGGTCTCCTATGGAACGTGCACGAAGACTACATCGGTTTCAAGGTAAATACAATAAAAACTCCACCTGCCTTGTTCGAAGGAAAGGCGCCGACCAAGCGAGAGGCGCTCAGCATCATCATGTCACTGTTCGACCCGCTCGGACTCATATCGCCCATCACCACCCCGGCGAAGCGACTGATGCAGGATACATGGCGCTACGGCATAGGCTGGGACGATCAGTTGCCGGACGAGCTACAGGTGAGATGGCATAGTTGGATAGAGACCTTGAAGAGCCTTGCTACGCTACGAATACGAATACCGAGGTGCTACGACTACGAGCCGGCCGCTACGCGACAGCTACACACTTTCGTAGACGCCAGCGAGGGAGCCTACGACGCCGCCGTCTATTGGCGTATGGAGCGTACCGACGGCAGCATACACTTGGCACTGGCGGCTGCGAAGAGCAGAGTGACACCACTGAAGCCGGTATCTATCCCACGACTCGAACTGCAAGCGGCGCTATTGGGAACGCGCCTAGCCGACACAGTCATACGCAAGCACGACTTCGAGGTAATGAAGAAAGTTAATTGGAGCGACTCACGCACAGCTCTTTCATGGATAAGAGCCAAGCCGCGCGCTTTCAAGACCTTCGTCGCGCACAGACTGGCAGAGATCGAGGAAACGACCAAAAAGAGCGAATGGAGATGGGTGCCTACCAAGGACAACGTGGCAGATGACGCCACCCGAGATGCCCCCGACGAGTTCGACGCACGCCACAGATGGTTCGTGGGACCCGATTTCCTGCGACAACATGAAGAGACGTGGCCGACGGAAGCGCCGACGACGCCGGTGACAGCGGGCGAGGAAAGATGCCTAGCCATGACAGCCAAGGTCAGTAAAACGAGTGATCATTTGCCTAATGTTGACAGATTCTCAAAATGGCTGAGACTCATCAGAACGACGGCGCGCGTGCTACAATTTATCTCGCTATGCCGCGAGAAACGGACGGAAAAGGTAGCCGCGCTGAGAAAACGCACATTAAAAAACATCGAGAAGGATGGCGATTGGCGAGCGAAGCGCAGACAGCACAAGGCCCCACTCAACATCAACGGAACGACTGCCAATTCGCGAAGAAAATTCATCGGTCTAGAAGCTCATTTTCTCATCAGGGCTGAGCAGCTGTGGGTGCTGAGCAGCCAGAGGGAGAGCTTCGCGGAGGAGATCGAACGAATTCGGCAAGAGAAATCACCATCGACGGGAGGCCGACTCGCCGCGCTGAGCGTCGCCGTCGACCCCGACGGTACGCTTCGCTTGCGCGGGCGCGTCAGCAGGACGCCCGAGCTGGACAAGGAAGCTGCAAGCCCGGCCATAATAGATGGAAGCCACGCCTACACCAAAATGTACATCCAACACGTACATGAGCGACTTCACCACGGCGGCGTCGAGACCATAGTAAACGAATTGAGACAGCGCTTCTGGATAGTGAAGATTCGACCCGCGGTGAAGAACACCATCAAGTCTTGCCTGTACTGCCGCCTGAGGAAAGCGAAGCCAGGCAGCCCGGCTACAGGAGACCTACCGGCGGCGCGGCTCACACATCACATGCGCGCCTTCACTTATTTCGGGGTCGATTACTTTGGTCCCTTACAAGTTACGGTTAACCGACATCACGAAAAGAGGTATGTGGCTCTGTTTACTTCTCTAACCAGCAGAGCGGTGCATCTGGAAGTTGTCGGGTCGCTCAGTGCGGACTCTGCCATCTCTGCGCTACGCCGGTTCATCGCGCGGCAAGGATGCCCGCATGAGATCTACAGCTACAGCGACAACGCCACGTGCTTCAAAGCGACGGACCGGGAGCTTAAGGCGGCCTTGCTGGAGGCCCTAGAGGAAGATGCCGTCAACCGCCGAATCGCCTGGCGCTATATACCGCCAGCAGCGCCATTCATGGGCGGTGCTTGGGAGCGCTTGGTGCGCTCCGTCAAAGATGCTCTGAGCGTCACCCTCCATGAAAAATACCCTAGTGAAGAAACCTTAGTCACCTTGCTGGCCGAGGTCGAAGCTACCGTCAATTCACGCCCCCTAAGGTGGGCGACCTTGTACTAAAATAATTTTCTGTTTCACTTACTCAAACTTTATCTCACGCGTCATAAATTGCTCGTTATAGAAAGAAAGCTAATTTCGATCTGCCAAGTAAAATGGCAATGTATAATTATTTTTTGTAAATACATACTAACATCCAGACACTCTGTCTCTAATACTAACTGCCGGGATTCGAACCCACGAACGGCTTACTAAGGCCGTAGAAAAATGATAGGACTGTCTGATGAAAAAATCGGACGTCTATTCCCAGCCTAAATGTCGCGTTATATTGTCTATTGTGCAGATTGTGCTACGTTGTGGCGCATCCGTACCGCTAGTACAATCTTAATCATAATCTCTTTGTGATCTCTATAGACTTTGGTAGTAGATGGGATTGTACCCATCTACGTAACTACCTTTCTGAGAGATATAGGTACACGACAGTATTCATATTCATATTCATTTATTTATTGCTCCAGTTGGTTACAATTTACAATGGTCATTAAGGTATCACAGAGTTTCTCAACGTGGAACCCGCTAAGGCACTACAATAATCTACTAATCTAATAATTACCTACCTACTAATCTTAAAAAATATAAGTAAGTAGGTATATAAATATAATAAAAATCTTTGTCTAAGTATTTACGTTTTAAGAGTTTTCAAAAATATTTCCGTTCCAGTTCTGACTATCTGTAGTTTTGTTTTTATTTATCTTTATTTTTTAAGTTGTGAGTAGGTAATTAATCTTAGCACTCTTGATCATTACATTAAACTATAGGTACACCTACATACTATGTAAGGGAACATGGACAAAGAACTTCTTTCTCTTGTCAGTAACAGCTACCTAACTCATGATGAATAAGAAATAATAATTAGGTAAGTAGGATAACTTCTAGCTAGCTAAGGCATTCGTTTAGTCCATTTTTGTGCATAAATAACGTTTCGTATTTGACTAGGATAAAGTATTATTTGTGGGAAATAAGTACAAAACTCCGTTGCTTGCCCGAAGTTAAATGGATTATATTTTTGCGAGCGAAACAATAGGAGCGAAGAAGCCTAGTAATATAATTTGTAATTGGCACCGTTCTTATGATGGTTCATAGCCGCAGCTCTAGAAAAAAAAAAGACATTTATTGAGATTGACATTTCACTGACAGCTGACTTACTTTTTCTCTGCCTGTCTGTAACTGACAGCCTGGCTTTTGTGTTCGTAAATAAAGTTTTATCAAGTATGTATGTACTTTATACTTTGAAAGTAATTGTATTTATTTTCAATTGTCATTCTATAAATACAATTACAGGTATTTCAATAGCATAAAGTTATAAAATAAATAAATATCTATTTAGTGTTATACATGAAACTTATCAGTGTATTGTTTACATTGTTGAAGTGGAACAAATATTTGGTTGACTGTTAAAATTGCCTTTTATTATTCATTTAACGAGGTAGCTATGGAAGAAAAACAATTGGATAAATTTGCTCTAACTTTCAAAAATGATACGGTAAGTTTAGTTGTTTCTATATCATCCTAAAATTTTAACTAATTATTTGTGTACCTTTATTGGTAGGTATACTTACTATACTTTTAAAAATGCTAATTAGCGCATGCGCCTTGTTTCCTAGTAGGTACCTATGTTTGCATGAGCTCAAAAACTACGCAATAAGTAGGTAGGTAGGTAGTAGGTAGCTACCTACTTGAAAAAAATTATACGGTCTCACCAGGTCTATAAAACTAGTTCTATATTCCTAAGTAGGTACCTCAAATTTGTAGCCACTTGGCAAAACTTTAATTTTAAGTCTTCCACTGAAGGCAAGGTAAATTACCTACTAATTAGTAGTATATATATGTATATATACCTATATACCTAGGTAAAACACCTAAAACACCTGCTGTGCCATTTTCGTTGAGAAATAGTAACCAAATGTTTTAAGTTTTGTAATTTGTCTGTAATCAATCTGATATTTTAGAATAACGGAGCAAAATAAATTTGTTTTCATAAATACTTTTTTTTTTAAACAATTATATTAATTTAACATTTATGAAGGACATATTTTAACACTTCTCTGTACCATGCAGTTATTGATTCATAGATCTTGGAAATTTTTCATCAAAAAAAAAAAATAAAGCCTTTTGCAACTAATAATTATGTCTCTGAAACCATTTGGATTAGAATAACAAAATTGAGCAACATAATGCTAGGCAGGGATTAACATATACAGTCGTGGTCAACTAATTAGGGACATGCAAGATAGTGAAGAACAATAACCGGTTATGTACATACAAATATAAAACCCTATTGATTTCTCAGTAACTATTATTTGCATAATTTGGTCCGATTATTATGCTTTAAATGGCTGTAAATAAAAGAATAAATAAATAGAAAAAAGTATTTAATATCAAAGGTTGAACATGTATTCAATGTTAAGGTATAATTCTGTAGCTGGACATTTAATTAAGGACAGTAAACTATAATGAAAAATAGAGTTAAACAAAACTAATAATCTGCAGTATTATAATATCTTTAACAGCTCCATTTTATTACGTGTAAAATCAGTACCCAGTAGCAAAATCTTTGTTAGTAATTACCGCTTGACACCGATGTGGCATAGACATTATCAGTTTCTGGCATGTTTCGACAGGAATGTTTGCCCATGCCTCACAAAAAGCTTCATTAAGTTCATCTAAAGTTGTGGTACGATAAGTGTCTACTTTTTTCTTGATTTCGTGCCGAAGGTGCTCGATTGGGTTAAGGTCCGGGCTATTTGCTGGCCAATCTAGCACCGATACTGACTGACTGGTAAGAAACGACTTGACTGAACGGGCGGTATGTTTCGGGTCGTTATCATGCTGAAACGTCCATATAATAGGGAGATGCTCCTCAGCATAGGGAAGCATCGTTTCCTCCAATATTGCCTTGTATTGATGTTGGTCTAAGTTACCCTGAACTTTCCTCACAGGTCCCACTCCACGTCCAGAAAATGAACCCCACATTTTAATGTTTCCACCGCCATGTTTCACCTGCTTTTTTGTGAATCTTGGATTCATTTCCGCTTTTACTGGACGCCGTACGTATTGCCTTCCATCTGAAGAAATCAAATTAACCTTGGTCTCGTCAGAGAATAATACATGTTGCCATTGGGCGTAGGTCCAATGTCCATATTTACGTGCAAACGCCAAACGAGCATTTCTATGTTCTTTCTTCAACAACGGTACTTTGCGAGCCACTCTTCCGAACAACCCTGCTTCTACCAGTCGTCGTCGAACGGTCCTCGCTAAGACACCAGCTCTTTCGTCTGTCCCAAACACTTCGTATTTAATTAAAATAGAGCCTAGAAACGGATCTTTCTTAGCTAACCTGGTTATCATTCTATCTTCTTGCGGAGTTATTTTTCTCGATCTTTTTGTTCTGGGCACATTTAAATCTGTGTTATTGCGTCTGACATGTTGCACTGCATTGTATACCATAGTTTTTGAACAATTTTAATGTTCTGCTATCCTTCGGTATGGCCAACCATGCTCGACAACAAACTTCATGATAATTTTTCGTAGTGTTGGATCGCAACTTTTATTTTTACCCATTTTTCTTCAAAATATTTTTCAAAACTTAAAATAAATATCGGGATTGCCGCCAAAACTACCACGAAACAATAAGAGAAGAAGTAAAAAAGTATTGATATTCAAATTTTGAAAATAGAACGCAATATCTCAGTGTCCCTAATTAAATGGCCAGCCAGCATTATTTGAACAAATAGCACTACGATAATCTATCAGCTATACTGTAAAGAGGTTTAATGTTTGTTGGATGTAGTTTTCAAAATTTATGTTTTTCTAAGGTTATTTGCTTTATAATTGGATGTTAGAAGCTAGGTAAGATCAGTCGCAATAAAAGTTAAAACAGAGCACACGCATCGTGGTTTTCTATAACAATATTTCCCTCAAGCAAAACTACACCTTAAGTACATCAACATATGGTCGTAATCGAACCGGATCACTAGCGAGCTACGGAGCTTCGGCCGGCCTACGAGAACAATAGCACTGCATTCCTGAGCGGAGATAAGGACTCAGCGCGACGATGTCTATACAAGAAATTATCAATTTATTGGAAGATACTTCATTGTTACTACATAAAACTCGATCTAATTTGAAGAAATGTCCGAAGACAAGAATGACAAAAGGTTACATCGAAACTAGAATAAAAGTGATAGAAGAGTATTGGGCGAGTTTCAAGAACGCACATCAAGATTTAGTCAAAGTAACACCGAAAGAACAAAAGGCAATATTACCGTATTTTGTGAATGAAGAGTTTTACTTAAACGAAGATTTATATCTTTGTTTACTAGCGGATTTACGCGACTTATTGACTGCCACATCGCCCGGACTTGCCACAGTATCGCAGAATTCCAGTTGTAGTACGGATACAAGTACGAATACGAGTACAAACCAACTCGTGAGGCTGCCGAGGATAGAATTACCAAAGTTTAGTGGGAATTATGAAGAATGGTCTACATTCCATGACTTATTTACTTCATTGGTGCATGAAAATAAGACGATTAGTGACGTGCAAAAGTTGCATTATTTGAAAACTAGTGTGACCGGAGAAGCCCAGACATTATTGAAACACATCCAGGTAACACACCAAAATTATGAAGAGGCATGCAGCATTCTCAAAGCGAGATACGGAAACAGAAGATTAATTATTAACTCGGTCTTGAAAAAATTGTTCAACCAAAAGAAGATCACTTCTCAATCTTCTACACAGATCAAAAATTTGCTCGACGTCACTATGGATTGCTTGAACAACTTGAAGAATTTGAACGTAGCTACTGATTCATGGGATCCTATAATCATTTTTCTGATAGTACAGAAATTGGACCCTGAGTCACACAAAGACTGGGAAGAGAATGCCTACCAAGACGAAGCTAGTGAACTGCCTACCTGGAGTGATTTAAAGAAGTTTCTACAATCAAAATATCGAACGCTGGAACTAGTCTCATCATCAAACGCCCGTGACAAACCTGTCAAGGAACGTTCATTCCACGTTGCTGTGGCTGCTACGTCACCTACACCCACGTCAACTGCGTCGTCGTCATCATCAAAGAAAGAATGCTTTTCATGCAAGGAGAACCACACTTTATGCCATTGCAAGGAGTTTATCAAACTGCAACCTATAGAACGAAGTGAGTACGTAAAGAAGAACAACTTGTGCTTCAATTGTTTAATACCAGGTCATTCTGCCTTCCAATGTAGATTGCAAATGACCTGTCGCATATGCAAACGACGTCATCATACTCTCCTACACCGTAACCACGACTCGGATACTTCGGAATCATCAGGAACTAATCATCCGAAAGCATCACACCACAGTGCAGAAGAGCGAGAGGAAATTCAAGTCAACACAATGATCGCGTCACACAACAGTATTGAACAACGCACAGGAGTAGCACTACTAGCGACAGCAACGGTGATAGTAAGAAGTGAGCAAAATCACACCGTTGTCCTACGCGCGCTGGTAGACCAAGGTTCGCAGGCATCATTTATAAGCGAAAAGGCGACTCAACTGCTCAATCTCACCAAACAGTCAGCAAGAGGAAGTATCATTGGAGTGGGCTCTACAAGGACAAACGTCAATCACGTGGTACAGTTACAGGTTGGATCTCGTTGGGATTCCAGCTTCAAGATGGACTTAAATGCTTACGTAATGAGCAAACAACTTACCACAAAACTCCCCTCCAAAGCTGTAACTGTCAATCAATGGACACACCTAGAAGGACTCAAGCTGGCAGATCCAAGCTACCATACACCAGGGCCAATTGACTTACTTCTAGGCGTCAAAGAGTATGCACAAATAGTGCAACAACCACTTATCAAAGGTCCTTCAGGTTCTCCGTGTGCTCAAAAAACAAACCTTGGTTGGATCTTGTTTGGAGAAATCAATTCGACAAACTGGAAAGAGGAATCATTTCTGGTCCTTCATCATCAGGTCAATATGGATAAAATGCTGAAGTCACTGTGGGAAATAGAGACAGATTACAAAAGAAAACAAACACTAGAAGAAAAAAGATGCGAAACAATCTACGAAGAAACACACACTAGAACAAAAGAAGGAAGATACGTAGTAAAGTTACCGTTTAACACAGAAAATCCAAAATCACCTGAAGGAAATACTAAAGATATTGCAAGAAATAGACTGCTACAGTTGGAAAGAAGATTCAAAAGGATGCCACAGCTAAAAGAAAACTATAAGAAAGTTATGGAAGAATACATAACACTAGGACACATGGAAGAAATACCCGAAGAGGAAACCAAGAAAGACAAAGTAGTGTACTTACCTCACCATGCCGTAGTCCGTGATGACAAGGAAACCTCGAAGACACGCGTCGTATTTGATGCTTCGGCGAAAGGATCGAACCACGTTTCCCTCAATGATGAACTGCTTGTTGGTCCTCAGCTCCAAGATGACCTCAGGAACCTAATCATGAGATGGCGGATGAAACGTGTCTGCTATACAAGTGACATTGAGAAAATGTACCGACAATGTCTAGTATACAAAAAAGACGCCGACAGCTATCAGCGCATTTTATGGCGCAAAAATGAGTCAGAAACAACCAAAGAATATCGTATGCTTCGAGTCACGTTCGGCACAGCGTCAGCACCATATCTTGCAGTAAGAACTCTTCATCAAATTGCTGACGACGAAGGTCAAATTCATCCAAAAGCTGCAAAGATAATAAAAGAAGACTACTATATGGATGATTTGATGTCAGGAGAAGACACTTCAGAAGAAGCTTCAACCACGGCCCAAGAAATAGCTGATATACTAAAGAAAGGCGGCTTCAATCTTTCCAAATGGTCCTCGAACTGTCCTAAATTCATGAACTCTATTAAACCATGTGAAAGAACTACTCACCAGCACTTAGATTTCAAGCTAGATGGAACTGTAAAGGCACTAGGAATCATCTGGAACTTGGGAACGGATCAATTTCAATATAAGTTAAATCTGCCGACAACCACAACTAATGTAACGAAAAGAACAATCCTATCTGACGTTCAGAAGCTATTCGATCCTCTAGGATGGATTGCACCAAGTCTCATCCTGGCTAAAATACTAATACAAAAATTGTGGCTTGAAAAAGCTGGTTGGGATGACAAGATAAGCCCACACCTAGCGGATGAATGGAGAAAGGTACGAACAGATTTCAATAATGTAAATGAGGTGTACATCGATCGATGGCTCGGCACATTAAGCACTGAAATAAAGAAGATACAAATCCATGGCTTCAGTGATGCGTCAATGCAAGCTTACGCAGCAGTGGCTTACCTAAGAACAGAAACTCAAGACGGCTCTGTAACAACAAATATCATAGCTTCAAGAACTAGAGTAGCGCCGTTACGTACTGTATCTCTGCCACGTTTGGAATTATCAGGAGCGCTGTTACTATCGAAGCTACTAAAACAAATAGAACAAGCCATGAGAATACCCATGACACAGATGTTTGCATGGACCGACTCATCGATTGTTATTGCATGGTTGTCTGGAGAGCCACACAGGTGGAAACCGTTCGTTGCAAATCGGGTAGTAGAGATCATTGAGAACATAGACAACAACCGGTGGTATCATGTCCCTTCAGAGGAGAATCCAGCAGACATAGCATCCAGGGGTATGCTACTTGCTAATTTGAAAGACGCAAAGTTGTGGTGGAGAGGCCCAGCGTGGCTATCTGAAAAAAAAATAACATTAAAACACACAGAAGTAGAATTTACAGAATTAGAAATGAAAAAGGATAAAATACAAGCTAATCTAAAAGTACACAATGAAGAAGAAATGGTAGAAAACGTCACATCACAATTTGAACAATTTGAAAACCTAAAGGAATTGATAAAGGTTATAGCGTACTGCAAAAGGTTTTTGAATTTTAAAAGAATATCAGATGGAGAAGGAAGTTTAACTACGAAAGAATTGGAAAAAGCATTGATAGCATGCATTAAACTAGTACAAGAAGAAGAGCACAGCGCTGAGATAGAAAGAATAAAACGAAGCAAACCTATGAAAGGAGACAGTAACATAAAAACACTCAACCCTTACCTTGACAAAGACGATATCCTCAGGGTGGGCGGTCGGCTGCGGCACGCGAATCTCGATGAACAAACGAAACACCCTATAATTCTAGGAAACAAGAACAAATTAGTTACCATGATTGTCGCTGATGCTCATGCACAAACTCTGCATGGAGGAGTGCAGCTAATGTTGTGTTACTTACGTAACAAATACTGGATCATAAAAGCAAAGGGATTGGTGAAAACATGCATATACAAATGTTTAGTGTGTGCAAGACAAAGAGCAATGACTAGAACGCAGATAATGGGAGATCTGCCGAAAGAGAGAGTGACTCCAACACGTGCTTTTCTGCACAGTGGAGTTGACTTTGCAGGCCCGTTTCAGATAAACACATCAAAAGGAAGAGGCGTGAAGACCCAGAAAGCATATATTTCTGTATTCATCTGCATGTCAACTAAAGCTATTCACCTAGAACTGGTTGGAGATCTCACTTCAGAGGCTTTTATCGCTGCATTCAAACGTTTCGTTTCTAGAAGAGGAAAATGCAGCAATATATGGAGTGATCAAGGAAGGAACTTTGTTGGTGCAGACAAAGAGTTGAAAGCAGCCTGGAAAGACGCAAATTTAGTGTTTGAAGGTGAAATATCCAATACACTGGCGTTAGACGGAACCCAATGGCATTATATCCCAGCCTATTCACCGAATTTTGGAGGCCTATGGGAGGCTGGCGTGAAATCCGTCAAACACCATTTGAAACGCGTCCTTACCACCAATCTCACTTTTGAAGAAATGTCAACTGTGCTGTGCCAAATCGAAGCTTGTCTCAACTCCAGGCCTCTAAGCCCCATTGATGACTCAGATCCTGATTCATTAGAACCGCTTACACCGGGACACTTTTTAATAGGAGAAGCCCCACTCGTCGTCCCATCGCCAGACTTCAAAGACGTTAAGATTAACACCTTATCCCGATGGCAATACACGCAGAAATTACTTGGCGATTTCTGGCGACGTTGGCAACAAGAATATCTATCGCGGCTACAACAACGACCGATTTGGCTAAAGAAGATGGAAGAATTCAAAATCGGCGACATAGTCTTGATCAAGACTGATGGCTTGCCCCCAGGGAAATGGTCCTTGGGTCGTATCATTGACAAGCACCCTGGAGATGATTCTCATACAAGAGTTTATAGCGTTAAAAGTGGAAGCAATGTAGTGAAAAGATCAATTTCAAAGTTGTGTCCCCTCCCTATTGATATTGAATAAAAGTAAGTAGGAAAGTAGGTAAATTAGTCTGCCTGCCTTCTGTTATCTTTCTCGAACTCTTTATGTAAGTTTAGGCATTTATCAACATTTTTTGCATGTAAAGAATTATTAGAATTATTTGTTTTCAATTGAACACCTGCAATGTATACCTAACTAATAACAAACTTCCATCAATCATAACATGTTATTGTAAAATTTGCTTAGGCAGTAGAAGTTAATTGTTTTTGTAGATAGTAATTTAATTCATTCGTTCGTCAACTATTGTTTGTAATTAGAAAAGAACCTAATAGTTCTTTTGGTGGGCGGAATGTTGGATGTAGTTTTCAAAATTTATGTTTTTCTAAGGTTATTTGCTTTATAATTGGATGTTAGAAGCTAGGTAAGATCAGTCGCAATAAAAGTTAAAACAGAGCACACGCATCGTGGTTTTCTATAACAATATTTCCCTCAAGCAAAACTACACCTTAAGTACATCAACAATGTTTAAGAAGTTGTTATTGTTTGTATAATCGGGCACATAAATGACTAATTATACTTACATGTAAGAGATATGGAATATGGTTTAGACTCGTTGGAAAATAAAAAATAAATTCACAATTCGGTTTAACCAAAGAGTGTCCCTAATTAGTTGACCACGACTGTATGTGAAACCCAAAAGCTTTTAACTTATTGGCATAACCATTCTGGCCTATAACCAAGCTTATCTTAAATATAAACTTGTAATTAGCCTCCAGCATACTTGTATTCTCTAACGATACATGTATAAGTATATTCCTGTTACATTGTGTACCTAGCTGTTAGTTTTCCTACAATTCTAGAATAAAATATAAAAGTTATAATAACCATTTCAAATCCCAAATACATTTCACAGTCAAAAAAAGTAGGGACAATTTCCATCAGCCTAGTTTTACTTACAGGCCTAACACAAACTGCTTACTTATTTAGTACACAATGCTCCCATAACACAGAACTTAGGTACTGTGCTATAATCTAATTATACCGGTTATGTCATTACAAACCTAAATAGACTTGTGCATTAGTTAAATGTAGTTCCTAGGGTTAGGACCTGTTCTCGGTGTAAGCGAGTGATAATGTGATACCTACCTGCAATCTAAGATTTTAATAATTTTTCATCATGCCATATAATTTTACAATATCTAGACTGTTCTCAGGTCATTTCTATTCAGTACTCAACATTGGGATAGTTTTCCTAACGTTTATTGAGTCTTATATCTTCCCGTTTGCGATCATAAAATGGATGGTAGTTTTGGCAAAATACGGTGGAATTTTGAAACTTCTGTGCAGTGATAAAAATGAAGGGAAAAAGCAATTTACTCGGTACAAATATGAGTTGCAGTTAATGACTGTGTGTAAAGGAGATGTGGTAGATTTCAATGAGGTGTCACATGTTAGTGTGGTTATGGATTGTGAGGGAATCCAGGTGTGTGGTGTTGTATTCTTGCTTTAGTAGTTACTGCTATGGCTCTCTATGGTAGTCGCTTGCATAGGACAGATATAGGCCCGTCGTAGATGTCAGCTACTCGTAAGACGTGTTGGCCAAATTTGAGGGGAACTACTAAAAAGTGTGTTTGAACCACTTCTTAATCTGAATAATTTCTTCTGTACATGTGTGTTTGTCACCTAACTCCTAACCGATTTAGTTGAAATTTCGTATGTATATTTCAATGGGTTCCTGGATGGTTTGAAAATACAATTGGATCCGGTAGGTGGCACTGCTTTCGGTATGTCACCAAATTTGATTTGCTGTACTCTTAATATATTAGGCGGTAATATATTATGTATATTTCAATGTGTGTGTAATGTGGACAGTGGCGGATTTACCACCAGGCTGAGTAGGCTGGAGAGTAGGGCGGTAGATTTTAGGGGCGGTAAATTTAGGTTAATTTTTTCAAACATCTTATTTATTTTAGCCTTTATCGTCCCACTGCAGGACAGATACCTCCCTCCCTTCCTTCTTGGCCAAACACTTGATTTTGCCAAATGTCTTACAGGAATCAGCTAAATCACTTTTAACTAAATCGTTGGATTGTAAAAATAATCTCGGGGGGGTTCAATAGCCTACTGGTGGCAAATATGTAAATCCGCCACTGAGTGTGGAGGTATATTTTTCATGTTTTGACCGTAGGTAGTTACTTCTTCTACTTACTTACTTTAATGTCATCCACACTCACGCGAGAACTTTCGCCGAGAATACGAAGGCGAGCTAATATCCACTCACGTGGAAGTAACTTTGTCTGCAAAACCGCTCGCTGGGCCGATTGTCATTATAGAGATAAAGAGATAGGTACTGTAAAGTCTTTAGATGAACAAACATAGGCTATTAATTTTTTCTAAAAAAAAAATATAGAAAATACCTACATGAGTAGGTACGTACCAACCAACAACCAACAGACTTAGGTATAGGTACACATATAATTTAAAAAATATACTGGCACATCAGAGTAGACATTTGGTAGCAAATAAAGGCCATTAAAACAGGATGGGTTTAATGCCGGCCGGCATCAAGTAGTAATAAATACCTAGGTACTCGCTATTATCCTAATAAAGTGACCCTTGGTTAGTGTTGTTCGGCTGTCCGACTTTTGGCGCAAGGCTACCGCTAGACGACCTCGGCTCCCAAGAGGTGGGATAAGTATTTGCTAAAATTTGTTCCTGCGTGTTGGGTCTGGGTATCAAAGGTAGGCAAATGCTCGTAGTTTCTGATGCTCAAGATACAAGGAATCCTAGTGCGAGGTCAGGATAGTACCCATGTGGTATTGATATGTGTTTTCATAAGCCTGCCTCCCATGGCCTGCCTATTTGGCTTGTTCGGGTGTCAAACCCAATGTGTTTCAATGTAGGTACCTATAGTATTCAAAAATTGTATAATTCCTCTAATTTCTCTTATCTTTTTCACTAGATTTCTACTAGGTACTTTTTCGACACTTATAATTACCGAATCGTTAGACTCGGATCGTTTACCTACCTAGGTACCTATGTAATATTGATATAACTATTTTCTCGCCCAAAACACGAAATTGTCTGCTTAATCCGCCCGCAGAAAATAAAGGCATTTCTATTGTTCAGGCATGACGATCGCAAAAATAAATAAAAGAGTTCGCCATTACAGACCATAACGTTCAGTGCCCAAAGGTTTATCCAAGTCCGGCTATACGTGAAAAACTGCTCCCCATCCATATCAAAGATAAATCCAGTAAGAGGATACGCGCAAACATAAAAATGTAACGAAAACGGCAGTAAACTTTACGATGCGAAGGCATTTAACCTGGTGTTCTTTAGGCGGGTAAAATTACACATTACGATTGCGCAACAAAGATGCGATCTTTATATGCCGGTAAACGGTAAAGTTACTTGTTATTCGGAAACTGGATGCTAGAGCATACGCGAATGTCGTTAATAACCACTCTTTCAAAATCGCGGCGTTGTTGAAAATATTATTGTAACCCAACTAGGGTTCTCAGATAAGATAGTCAAATTGAGAACCTCCTTTTTTCGACTTACTACTATTATAAATTACATAGTCAGCTACTATATTATTTTATTAGGGAATGTAGGTAAAATTATTCGGTTTGTAATAATAAGCCTCGTAGTTATTGTCGGCGCTATAGTGCAGCCTCTTTGTATGAGGTAGAATAAAAACTCTTTAGTAGGTAGAGTTCGAATTTTAAAAAGGTTGTGAGTTGGCGGGAATTGAAAAAACAGCGATTTTTGTCAAGGAGAATAGTATTGTATTTTAAGAAATAAACATGATGTGAGTATATTTGTGGTTTTGATTATACTAGAATCTGGTAAGTAGTTTACAATAGTTTGTGAGGATGTTTACCTAGATGTTAGTACTCATTTACGCCCAAATGACGAGTATTTGGATGAAACTTGAATTAAGAGGCTCCCAGTCGCTGATTGCTCTTTTTCGAAACGAAAAAAGAAATACTTCTGAACTAGCCACATCTCCTATTTTTATAAGTATATTACTTCAGGTTCCTACCTAGATTTCTATTAAGCTGAAAACATAATAGCAGAAACTTTTCACGATAAAGATATTATTTCAAAATGATATGTTTTAGAATTTATGATCGAAATATTTTATATACCTACTATTAAAATCAACTTGTGATTTACTGTTAAAGATAGGTAATATGTAGATCTAGATTTCTATTAGAATAGATTTTTGATAAGTAATTATACATAATTTATATCATTAATTTATTCGAAAAGCTAAGGCGGACCACGCTCCGACGTGTGTTTGTCGTCATTGCAGCGGTCGGTAGGATTATTTATCGAAGTGATTAAAGATGGGTACATCTTTATTCACATCACTACATAGTATAAAGCAGTCACTTTCCGCTTCCCGCGTCTGTAATCTGTATGTATGTTTGCTTATATCTTTAAAACTACACAACGGATTTTGATGCGGTTTTTTTTAATAGATAGAGTGATTCAGGAGGAATGTTTATATGTATTAAACCCGTGCGAAGCCGGGGCGGGTCGCTAGTATACTATACATTATAAAATAGGAGATGTGGCTTGTTCACAAGTATTTATTTTTTTGTTTCGAACAAAAACAATCGTCGACTGGGAGCGCCTTAAGGGTAGAGTATAGCAGTTTCTTTATCCTACAAACATTTAAAATCAATGTGAAACCTAATCTAACATTGGGCGAATAAATGTTTCTGATTTCTTTTTCACTCCTATAAATCAGAAGCTGTCTTACAAAAAAACCCCATTGTATTCGAGCAATCGTCATGGTTACGCAATCTGGGAGGTATACAAAGACTGAGGCCATAAATACCCTCTTTATATTTAGTCAGGGTTGTTAAAAATAATTACAACAGTACGTATTGAAGAAAGGTGGTTCTTTTTTATAAATTTTCCATTACGTTATGATATGAATCAATATAGATAAAATAATATGACGTGCTATTCAAGACAAGGGTCTTGAATAACACTTCATATTATTTTAGCTAGATAATCTAGGGATCAATGAACTAATGAAACGTATTTTCTAATGCACTCTGCATTCAATTATGCACATAAACGCCGTCCTTACCGATAGATAGATACGAGTTGTCTGAGAGAGGATGTCTACCGTACTTGGGGATTACCATTACCAGATGACCGAAGGGGAGTTAAACTGCGATAAACAAACTAAAACTGGACGTTCAGACCATGCATCTTGATCGATTACCATCGATAAAAACGATAAATAAAGTTGTAATATTGTTCAATTTGGCCATTTTCCAAAATAATCGGCCTGAATGAAGATTTTTTCACTTTGGATTTAATTTATTAGCGGCCATTATTTTCTCCTCTATTGCTCGAATAAATGATTTTACGTCTTTTCGCATCGATACAAAAACAGTCATCAGTTAACCTAATCCTTCGGGATAAAGACATTTTATTTTGAATACGGGTAATGGTAAAGGTAGTAGGTACTTGAGTTGAGAGTCCTCAGTATTTTGGTTCTAAGAACGCAATCGCGATATTGGGTGTTTTTTGTCCACCTATTGCTGCCAAGTTAGAAATTGGGGTTTCGGTATGCATTGATGAAGATTCTTTACACCACCTAGGTGTAAAAAATCTTCTCTAATATATTGCAATTTTACTTTCAGCTCAGCTATTGCGGACAAGAATGCAAAAGAATTCCACCTGCTTTGCAGAAAATGTATGGTGATAAAGTAAGATATTTAGATCTAAGGTAAGCTAAATAAATCTATATCTATACTTCTATACTAATATTATAAAGAGGAAAGATTTGATTGTTTGTAATGAATAGGCTCCGAAACTACTGGACCGATTTGAAAAATTCTTTTACCATTAGAATTCTACATTATCCCTGATGAACATAGGCTATAGAATATTTTCAAATGAAAACTTCGATAATGTAACCCAAGGTGTGAAAAAAAATCCTTATAACGCGTACGCTGCAAAAATTATTGACAATAGAGCAAAGTGATGTTCTACAGTTTTAAAGATGACATCAATATCTACAAATAAGTCAACAATACCATATGTCTAACTATTAGTTATCCGTATGAAAACTTCGATGTAACCCAACGTTTGATAAAAAATCCAAAAAAATCTTTATATCGCGTATGCTGCGGAAATTATTGACAATAGAGCAAAGTAATGTACTACAGTTTTAAAGAGGACATCAATATCTACAAATAAGTCAACAATACCATATGTCTAACTATTAGGGATCCGTATGAAAACTTCGATAATGTAACCCAACGTGTGATAAAAAATCCAAAAAAATCTTTATATCGCGTATGCTGCGGAAATTATTGACAATAGAGCAAAGTGATGTACTACAGTTTTAAAGAGGACATCAATATCTACAAATAAGTCAACAATACCATTTGTCTAACTATTAGGGATCCGTATGAAAACTTCGATAACGTAACCCAACGTGTGAATCAAAAGCAAAAAAATCCTTATATCGCGTACGCTGCAAAAATTATTGACAATAGAGCAAAGTGATGAACTGCATCAGTTTTAAAGATTACATCAATATTAACAAATAAGTCAGCAATACCATAATTATGTCCAACTATTACAGTTATGTCACAATAACTACTTTTCATGTTAAAATATGCAATGGTAACGTCGCCTGTACAAACTAGGCCACATTATTCGTACCTGGGTATTAATCCTTATCCAAAAAAAAACACTTAATTTTCAAGGCCATATCAGTACCTGTAAATTACTTTTTTAATTATACCATTCCCAAATTCCATACCATTCAAAAGTTATTATGAGTGTAATAATCTATAGGTACTAATATTATTATGAGGAAAGATGTTTTGTATATTTGTATGGAATAAATCCAAAAACTACTGGATAGATTTCAAAAAATCGTTTACTATTAGAATGCTACATTATCTCTGAGTAACATAGGCCATATTTATTGTTTGAAAAAATAGGGATCCCTATTAAAACTTCGATAATGTAACCTGGGTAAAAAAATACCCATAAAATCGTTATAATACGTTACTCCCGTGCGGAGCCGGGGCGGACTGCTAGTGGTAAATAATTTGATTATCTTACTGCGAATATCAAGATTTGGTAATTTGATTAAGACTGGGGATGAATCAAGGAAGATTTCGAGTTGGTACTGTTTATACGTTTTATAAAGTAAAATAAAAACGAAACTGAATTAATAACCTTCTTTTTCAACTAACGAAAAATGGTTGATTTTTCGAAAGGTCGAAACATTTTTTAGTTTTTAAAAATTGTCTGTTTAACCCATTTTTAAAATTTTTACTGCCATGCCATTTATTCAAAAACCATGATTAGGACAGCTAAATAACTTTTTTATATTATGCTTACATTTCATAAAAACCTGTAGTCTTTATGAAATGCCTGTTTGGACAGCAGGACGTCTGTCGCGGGTCAGCTAGTAGATACGATAGGTATATTACATAGACTTTTTACAGGGTATTCATACTTTTTGATTAATATGTGTATGTGCTTCAATAATCACTATCATTACATAGTATAAAGCAAAGTCGCTTTCCGCTTCCCGCGTATGTATGTATGTTTGCTTATATCTTTAAAACTACACAACGGATTTTGATGCGGTTTTTTTTAATAGATAGAGTGATTCAGGAGGATGGTTTATATGTATTAAACCCGTGCGAAGCCGGGGCGGGGCGCTAGTACATTTTATAACAAAATTTACTTTCATCATCATCTTGCCCTGGGCCTTATCCCTCTTCATATGGGGTTAGACAACACAACATAAAAACATATTGTAAAAGGATTTGGCTTGTGGTGTTTTACAACTGCCTGCCTGTCGTCAACCTTTAATACAAGGTGTCTCAAAAGAAAGTTCACATTTAAATCTTTTTTTAAAAGAAAAGTCTTAGCTTTATTGAAAAAATGTTTATTATATATTGAAGTACACTGTTTGGGAATTTATTTTTTAAAAATAACATCGTCCAAATGTAAACCGTAGCGCTCTCGGCATTCATTTAGTCGGGCACTAAAATTGCCTATGACAGCTCGGCAGGTAGTCTCCGTGATGGCTGCCATTTCATGACGGATATTTTCTTTTAATTGTGCCAGGGAAGTCGGTTTATTAGCGTAAACTTTTGATTTGACATAACCCCACAGAAAAAAATCCATAGGTGTTAAATCGGGACTCCGTGGAGGCCAATTTATGTCACCTCTCCTGGAGATTAATTTGTTCGGAAAATTTTCTCGAACTCGAGGCAGAGATATGTTGGACGTGTGTGAAGTTGCTCCATCCTGCTGGAACCATGTTCTTTGGTTGTAACCAGGAAAGTTTTGCAGTTGGGGCACGAAAAACTCGTCTAACATCTCCACATAACGCTCTGAATTCACTGTGAGCGTGCGTCCCCTTCCATCTTCAAAAAAGTAAGGGCCGATAATTCCTTGCGCCGACATCGCTGCCCATACGGTGACTTTGGGTGAATGTAGCGGTTTCTGATGTTTTTGTTTTGGATTGGTTGCACTCCAGTAACGACAATTTTGCTTGTTTACATGCCCATTCAGGTGAAAATGGGCTTCTTCGGAAAACAAGATGTTGGTGAACGTTGGAAAGCGCTCAATCATCTGATTTACAAAGTCAAGCCTCTGACCAGCATCTTGAGGCTTCAGTTCTTGCACCAACTGAATTTTGTACGGGTGCAGCTTTAAATCTTTGTGTAAAATGCGGCATAATGAAGATCTGTGCACATTTAAAGCAACAGCACGCTTCCGAATCGAGAGGTTTGGATCATCTCGAATAGACTGAGTAACACTGTCCACGTTTTCGGCTGTTCTTGATGTTCTTGGCCGCCCAGATTTTGGTTTCTCCAGAGTTGACCCAGTCTCTTCAAAACTTCTCAACCCATTTTGCAATGAGTCGAGTGCTAGGCGCATCATTTAAGTGACGAATATGTCGAATACTGCAGAATTTTCTACGCGCTACAGTCGCCGAATTACCGTTTTTGTAAAACTCACGTACGCACAACGCACGGTCCGCACCAGAGAAACGCTCCATAGCGACTAAATTCCCAAGAGCCAGACTACCGACTGACATATCCCCCGCGCCCCTCAGAATAGTTGCTTTCGCGTAATAAGATAAGCAAATGTGAACTTAATTTTGAGACACCTTGTAATATATATATAACCTACTTTAACATAATAAAAAAATATATCATATATATTGTAAAAATCCTTAAATTCTTGTACTCGGTTGTATAGGTAGTTTTCGTAATTTCGTCACTCGAGCTGATAAACAGTCTCATAAAAATATGCCCTAGGCGACACATTTCAAGGACAAAATATACAAGGGGAGGTGAGATTATATCAGAGCTCCATAAAGCGAAATCTACGCAGCGAACCACAAAACTAAAATAGCATTATGTTTGTGTTCTGTAATTTGTATGAATAAGAATTATAGTTTTAAAAATTGTTATAAAAACTGGCCAAGTGCGTGTCGAACTCGCGCACAAAGGGTACCATTATCTATAAAAACTACAAAAAAATCACATTTGTTTAATGGAAGCAATTAAATATTTATTTTATTCTGTTTTTAGTATATTTTAGTTTCAATCAAGCCGTAACGGCTGCATCAATTTGCATGTAACTTGATAATATATTACATAGTGCGTGTCCTGGAATAACATTATATTATTAATATGCCAAGTTTTAGGCTAATCGATCATGGGGGTTTACTTGCGAACCGAAAACGAAATATCGTAACAATATTTCGTATCACAGTTACATCGTTTTGACTATAGTTTGAACGATGGAACGACGACCGTAATTACTTTTGACAATCATCGATGTTCGTAACTACTACTTATACAAATCAGTATCTATAGTCGAAAGGATGTAATTTTGATACAAATATTGTTAAGATATTTCGTTTTCAGTTCGCGAGTAGACCCCCAGGTGTCACGGAGCGTTTGAACCGCAATCATGAAAACAGTCTCACAAACTTTCGCATGAATATTATATCTGGAAGGATAGTAGTTAATAGGATGGAAAGGGTGAATGTTATCTTAGTAAGATCTTTTTCATGAACACAACTTGCGGGACTAGCATGATGCACTGAGAAAATGATTATTCTACAGAAGAGTAGACGAAAAATACATTGTAGAAACTTTCATTTTCATTGGCTCTTGAGATTGACTGAAGAAGCCTAAAAAATATATTTTCTCGGGTGCTCAAGCCAATTCTGTTGGTTAATTCTTAAAATAACGAGTTACACAAAGAAAACAGAAACTATAAAACACCAAATTACCCTTAATGAAACTTTTCGTTCAACCTAAACAAACCATAGGCCCACGACAATAATTATATTCTCTCCGCAGCTACAATAGCATCGAGACGCTAAAAGGTTTAGAGGATTTCACGAGATTGGAGGAGTTGATACTGGACAACAACAGGCTTGGAGACGGCCTTACGATCCCTAATCTGCCGCGATTGAAGACGCTCTCGCTCAATAACAACCAAGTATGTGCATAAATATACACTTTTACACGGGTTTTTATCACGTATTAGGTACCTTTAATGATGAAGACCCATGTAAAAATCTCTTTCAATTATGACATTGAAAAGAACGTGTACAAAGGCGAGTTAAAAGAGTTTTCTACCAGCAAATGTTTGAGGCTAGGAAGAGGCAATAAAACAATTACGGACAAACCGTGTACGTACTTAAAAAAAAAAACAATAGTTATATCTACTAATCACGTTTGAAAAACCAAGTGTGTGTTCAAAACCTAACAAAAATAGCATACAGCACAGTTTGTACAAGCAAGATTTACTTTGTAAAAAAGACAGTGATAAAATATGGTCCTACATTTAGGGTGGGTACGATGCGACAGCTGGGATTCAAAGAATAATATAAGTGGAAACAACAAAACATAGTGAAATAAACATTTAGGTAAAGCTGTGTGAAACCGCGTTTCCACTTGTTATTTTTATTGCTGGATTTGTTAGATTGATCGTCTGTTCAAATGACAAAATTGTAGGCTTTACCATCACTACATAGTATAAAGCAAAGTCGCTCTCCGCTTCCCGCGTCTGTATGTCTGTATGTATGTTTGCTTATATCTTTAAAACTACACAACGGATTTTGATGCGGTTTTTTTTAATAGATAAAGTGATTCAGGAGGAAGGTTTATATGTATAATAACATGCTACCCGTGCGAAGCCGGGGCGGGTCGCTAGTCTCAGAATAAATAATTCTACCTACCTGCTAAGCATTGTAGAAATGTTATTATGTTTTTTTCATAGTTAGGGTCTCTTTTACCGCCGCCTCGGCTAAAATCACTCGTATCTACTGTGCATATAAGTTGCACCATGCTGAATTAGCGGACGTGATTAGGCATTTATATACTTGGCATTATTATGTATCATATGTATCTTCTTCTAACTTAAGAGCTGTGCTCTTGTCGGTGTAATTGATGCAGCTCTCTCCATCTATTTCTCTCCAGTGCCGTCTCTTTAACTTCCTTATACGACACGACAGCTATTTTCTCCTTTATCTGGCTCATGTAGCTTATTCGTGGCCTTCCTCTTCCTCTCTTCCCTTCAATCTTCCCTTCCATTATAGTCTTTATAAAACTGTCGTGCCGTATAAGGTGGCCAACCATCTTCCCTCTTCTGTTCTCAATCGTTGTTAATAGGATCCTTTTTTCCTGTATTCTACGTAAAACCTCTATATTTGTATTTTTTTCTGTCCAGCTTATCCTTTCCATCCTTCTCCAGCACCACATTTCGAAAGCTTCTAGGATCTCCCTATCTCTCTGGGTCATTGTCCAGGTCTCACACCCATACAGCGCTATACTCCAAATATATGTTTTAATAAATTTCTTTTTGACATTTTTTGATATTCTGGACGTAAGTAAATATGTATGTATTTACAAAAAAAAAGTATATAAGTATTCTATTAGTTATTACAAAAAAAAGTATATAAGTATTCTATTAGTTATCTAGTCCTCATAGTACAAGCTTTGCTTAGTTTGGGGCTAGATGACGCTGTGTGATAATGTCCACCAATATATTTATTTATTTATAAAGTGCACACAATTTGTTAAGTCACTGTTGGTAACTTTAAACTAACTAAATTATGCAACTGTCTCAAAGCAGTGCCAGAGATGTTTCGTAGTGTGATACTGCTTTAATTTAAAGGGACTTTTGATGTTATCAAGACTGACATTGCTCTCTACATGATCATACAGATAACATTAGCAGTGTAGTAATCTCGCGCGACGCAAGTTACTGACGCGCAACGAAATGAAATCCCCTTATCGCGAATAAACATAACCTTTGTCCGGGTTTACGAGCGATTTCTCTGTTGTCAAGTTAAAACGTTCACACAAGCACAGTGACAACTATCATACCAGCTGGTAAGTAAATTTATTGTCCCTGATACTAGTCTCTAGAATCTTTACAACACACCTCACAGCTCAGTTGGTAGTAACTCTGCCTTCTGTGCTGTAGGTTGTGGGTTCGATCCCCACCCAGGACAAATATTTGTGTGATAAACATAGATGTTTTTTCTGTGTCTGGGTGTTAATATACTATAATATGTATAATAATAATATGTATTTACAAAAAAAAAAGTATATAAGTATTCTTTCAGTTACCTGGTTCCCATAGTACAAACTTTGCTTAGTTTGGGGCTAGATGGCGCTGTATGTAAAGTCCGCCAATATTTATTATTTATTTATTTTATATAAGGCAACTTTATCACTGGCAAGGGGCAAATCGCAAAGTAAATAATTTGAAATGTATCGCAACGGATTAATTAAAAACTTGTATCTTCTCGTAGTGGAGGGTTTTTACTGACTACGATTCATGTGGGACTGAAAACACTCCGAATTGCTATTTCTAATTGTAAGGCGCACTCGCCGAGCAACTCGGAATAGTTTACATTTACTGGGATGTTGAAAGGCGATTATCTGTTATTTGACATAGGCAGTAGGCACCTACTCGGTCCATTCACAGAGATCGCGTAAAGCTGCATCAGTAAACAGCAGTAAAATCAAATAGATAACAGTGATTTATTCAGATTCAAAGCAGTAAGAAACACATCAAATGCAAATGAATAAGCTCCCAAGATATCGAGCGAAAAACCTTCAGACGTATCTACATTTGTTTATACCGTGCTCTGTCCGCTTTACATAAATTCAATACTCATAAATAACTCTGAATCGATTCGTGAGGTAATATCGGCGTGTTCGGTAATTTACGAATCTCTAGAGTGTCGGATTCTAAACCGATGCTCTCACCCGTAAACTAGTTTAGGAACAATAATGAATAGCTGATAATGATAAATTAAATACCTACAGGCATTTAGTAAAATAAATAATACTTTCTCAGTTAACAGATCTAGAAGGGCTTGTAGACAAGATATGCGCGAGTGGACCTGCTATAACATATCTGAGTCTTTTGAGCAACAAGGCATGCCCCAACGAACTGTCAGACCTGGACAAGGACGACTCGGACTATCAGAGATACAGGTAAGTTCGACCAACTCAACTTGACTCAACTCAATGATGCTTGTACTGGATTATATCCATCTATGTCACAAAATCTTCATGTCATATATCTTACCTATGTCTCAACGTAGTTCACAAAATGTGTTGACATAGTGTTCTATTCCATTAATTCTTTCATTTTTTTACATTTCAATACGTGTAGAATAGTATAATCTTTTTTGTAGGTACTCCATAATTTTCAGAAATACATAAAAAAACTGAACATAATAATAAAACAGTGCGACAATCGCTAAAGGCAATCTTCCAGGCAAACTTTGCATGGACAGGATTAACAAAAAAGACGGTGGTTTAAAAAGTGAAAACTAAGGTGTAGGTAGGTAGGTACGTATAGAACGTAAAAAATTCAACGCGTACGAAGTCGCGAGTATGCTGGTACTTAGATAGTAAATTTAATCCATATCTCTGGTTCACGCTCGAACACTACGCAAATATTTTTTTGAATCCGTTGATTGAGTTGTGTGGGCGGAAGTAATTTATTTTAAACTCACAGTACTGTCTGAATTTGGAACGATCGAACGGCAAAAGTATCAGTTTACTCCGAATCGTACCAAGACCCAGAGCACCCTAAACTACTTGCTCAACGTTTCTTGCTGAAATGTTATCATTGTGATACGTTGGTAGAAAATAAAGTATGACCTTTAAATATTTTTTTAGTTCATTTCTTTCTAAAATTCACACATATTTTCATGTGTTAAAAAAAATGTGTTTGCTAATACTGTAAAAACTTCAGTTTATTGTTTCAATCGTTAAAAACTTTTCATTTCGCAATAATGCGTTTTATATCAGAAATTTTAAATTGTGTTTGTGCTAAAAAGTGTTTTTACGATGCTCAGGCAGGGCCTAGAATACCTAAAAACTCCAAAAATAGGTCCTATTATTAACATACTAGAACGAAGCTCTAATTAATTTTCATTGATAATCCCTGAAATTGCAACACGTTACTAACAACAAAAGAGCGTACCGAGCGTAATTTATTTAAAAACTCAATCAAAATATTTACCCGACTACATACAGGTGAAGTACCAGCAGGGTTGTTTATTAACATTTTTAAATAATGTTAGCAACAAACTTGTCTATTTTTAAAATGTTCTATTGTGGTTCTACAGTATTCGAGTAATCTTCGTACAGACTTTGATGTTTTCAAATACCCACGCTATTCTGGTAAAACTTAACCAATAAGCTAACATTATATATTAAATAACAGACGTAGCTTCAACCAGCTCCTAAGACGTTTCAAAGGTAAAAGTTAAGGAGTGTTGAAAAGGTAACCGTGTACATTAGCGAGAAACCAATAGTACATTGGTTTCTCAATTATCCTTTACGAACGAACCTTACTCGATATTGCGAATGGTTTGGTTTTTGAACTGGATTTAGTTAAATCAAACAAAACGCAAAATTTAATTGTGTCTGTCAAGTTTGAAGTCACCATGAAATTCAGTGGTTTTAATAATGTTAAAAGTTCTGTACCTAAATACTCTAAATAGAACCATTATATTTTAAGAGATATTTAGTTCATTCGATGAGGCTTCTAACTTGACGGCAACTCGACTTGACTTCTAACGACACGGGCCTCCGGCCACAACCACAAAAAGACATATTTCTTGTAGTTTTCATACATTTTGTATAGACGCGCCGCACACGTGGAGCCGGTGGCGGCCACTCGCTACTACTACAAAATGTACTATACAAATGAACTATGATAAGCGTTGAAAAGTGGCTGTGACCGGTGGGCCGTTTGCGGCGAGCTTCAGAAACACGCAATAGTAATATAGCCTACTTTCCATATTATTTATCGTTTGTAGATAAAACTTTGTCTAGTGACTTTAAGAGTGACAAATGCATATATTTTTGAAATATGGCGCCCCCTCCCCTAAAACGGGCGGCAAAACATAATTTTTTGGGGCTTTATTTCTATAAATTTGTTTAATCTTGTTCCTGCAGATATTTCGTCATATACAAGCTACCGAAGCTTCGCTTTCTCGATTCACGGCGAGTGTCTTTAAGCGAGCTTACTGAGGCAGCCACTAGGGGGGAATTCATGAGGGTGCGTCGTCCAGATCCTTTAATTGCCGATGTCGGACCCGGGACTTCGGTTAAGAGTCCGACGTTGCGTCCGTTACCTGTGGACTTCGACGCGTTGGGCAAACATAAAGGTAGGTTTTTGGTATAGAAAAAATGTACGAACAATGAACATAGTTGCATAATCTATATACATATATGAAAAAAGTATTGGTTGCTGGCTACTGCCATTATCCAAGGAAATAAAGTAATGTCGGCCTCGGGACTTCAGTTTGGAGTCCGTTACCTGTGGACTTGGACGCGTGGGGCAAACATAATGGTAGGTTTTTTTGTAAAAATGTACTGACACAATTTTTATACAATTTTCTATCAATATTGTGTAGGCGTGTTGGCCGAGTGGGAGGTACCTCGACTTTCATTTCGAAGGTCGTGGGTTCAAATCTGTGTTCATTCACTCTCAAGTCTCATCACATCCTTACTGTATTATGTAGGTACTTTAAACAAATAAGCTTATTCATAGTTTCTTCGTATACACGCTGTGTCGATAGGTGTAACATAGAATTGCAATGAAGCCGTATCACGACATCTACGAGCTGTTCGACTTATTTTGATCTAAACGGCAACGGGCTAGCAACATGTCACGTGTGGAATACTAATTACTGCTTAGACGTGCCTCTGACTACCCCCACTCAAAGGATCTAAGCGTCTGAAGATCTGAGAGGATGTCTACCGTACTTGGAGATTACAGTCGTGATTATTTTTTTAACAACATTATTTTGTAGTAACTTTCAAAACTTCGACTTTGAAGATTCACTGAATATTGATGTAGGTAAATAGTAGATAGGTAGATTTATTTTATCAGGTTCTTCTTGAAAGAGTTTATACGCAAAAAAAACATATACATATACTTACATACTTTTTTTTTGTAAATACACCATTTTATAATGCATATAACACCTAGACGCAGAACAAACATCTATGTTCATCACACATATGATTATCCTGGGTGGGAATCGAACCCACCTACAGTGCAAAAGGCAGAGTTACTATTACTACCTACTGAGCTGTGAGGCCTGACAAATTAAATAATTCTTCAAACAATCGTAAACAATACTTAATTATTCATTTGTCACGGGTCTTTAACACGTTTACTTTTAATTTATTTAATGTTCCAACCGTGTTGCAATAATCAAGGGCAATGTCGTAAAAATAAATTATTATATCCGAGAAAGTTTACCAGAATAAAAACTCGCAACGCGCTGGTTTTAATAAAAAGTTCGCTCGTTCGATAGTCACGCAATTTGGCTATCTAACTTGCACAATTTATGTAAGAATAGATTTTTTTTAACCAACTTAAAAAAACCGGCCAAGTGCGAGTCGGACTCGCGCACGAAGGGTTCCGTACCATTATCTATAAAAACGGCAAAAAAAACATGTTTGTTGTATGGGAGCCCCCCTTAAATATTTATTTTATTCTGTTTTTAGTATTTGTTGTTAGAGCAGCCACAGAAATACATAATCTGTGAAAATTTCAACTGCCTAGCTATCACGGTTCATGAGATACAGCGCTGTGACAGACAGACGGACAGACAGACAGACGGACAGCGAAGTCTTAGTAATAGGGTTCCGTTTTTACCCTTTGGGTACGGAACCCTAAAAACTAACCAGATTATCAATTCGGTTTTTATGTTTTTTTTATATTATCTATAAATAGGTGGTACCTAGTTACCTACCTAAGATTACTAGGTAAAGACTGGTCTCAATGCTTTTTTGTGCCATCTTGTAGTCCTTAATTAAAATATGGAACCTCTAAGACATCCTCTGGTCTTCGAGGTCCTGAGAAAATAGCTTTTTTGCCATCGGTTTCGCTCGCGTGAGACGTGGATAGAAAGTAGCCTATGCACATTTTTAGGGCATAGTTATATTTATATAGGTACCTACCTATATTCAAAGTTTCATCATAATGCGTTTGGCCGTTTAAAAACGTAATTCGGCCGCAAACCTCAAACATACAAACTTTCGGATTCATAAATATTAGTAGGATGAGGAGTATGTTTCTTATAAAACTTCAAAATCTAAAATTTTCGGATAGAATAATAAACCCGAAGGTGTTTATTTTATTCTGAAAGTTGTTTATTAATATAAAATAAATCTCGCCACCTTAGTTCCGATCAGTTTTAGTAAAGATCTGAAGGAGATATAGAGAACTAGCTGCCCGCCCCGACTTCGTACGGTTCTACAAATAAAGATTATTGTAACATAGCCGAAACATCGGGAAAATATCACTACATAGTATAAAGCAAAGTCGCTTTCCGCTTCCCGCGTATGTATGTATGTATGTATGTTTGCTTATATCTTTAAAACTACACAACGGATTTTGATGCGGTTTTTTTAATAGGTAGAGTGATTCAGGAGGAAGGTTTATATGTATAATAACATGCTACCCGTGCGAAGCCGGGGCGGGTCGCTAGTGATATATAACGTGATAAACACCCGTGTTAAAATCTATAGCTTTAGGTATTATATTATACAATTTTCGTGAGCTAAATCATGGCCTATTTTACTAGCTGATAGTGTAGCCGTTACACTTACAACAAACGTTAAAAACATCATTTTATTGTTAGTGTACCTAGATAATTCCTCGTTTATATATTTAACACATTTTCTTTCTTTACAGGTGCCTACGGCAAATGTCAATACAAATACACAGGAAAGCACTCGGAAGGAAACAGATTTATCGTCAACAGCGACTTGTAATCGTCACTATATTCTCGACTAACGACCGTGTGTGGTAATACTCGTAATTCTACCCTGGGGAGCTGGGACTAACCTACTATCGCCCAAAGACAAGCATGTTGTAAAATTATTTTGACTACACGGCTTATAAGTCATGCCTCTTTCATCGTACGTCAGCACGTAATCAGGATTATTCCGTCTATGTTTACGTTAAACCGTAAAATCGGTTAGGTATCAAATAATCTGTTTAACAGTAACCGAAATAATGAGGGTTTTTCATAATTTGTTTTTATTTTGGTAAAACACAAAAAATAAGGGTTTTAATTTTAAACTATAACCTTTATGAGGGAATTTTCCGGTCCCTGCTGTTGCATGAGTAAATAAATATTCCACGAATAACTGCCATATAAATTAGTTACCTACCGTGTAAGTGATTAAGATAATTTAGTTAGAGATTTGAATGATAATTTGTTTGACGGTTTTGAGGTTACAATATAATGTTTTTTTTTTACCTTGACAATAACGGGTGTTTATGGCAAAGACGTGATAAAGCGGAACGTGACTAATATAAGAAAAAATACGACTATAGTCGGTTCAAAAGCTCGTGGCCGATGGGGTAATAAAACGTGTGAGGTGCACAAGATATGTCTAACTCGCTCGCACTCGTTGCTTTTCTAATAGTTCTTTAGACGCCTCGTGTTGCTCGCACGTGCGACACATGCCCAACAGTAATAGCAAACTGTAACCCTAGAGATTTCCCAACTACAGTCGCTATAGAGTATCGTTAACTATTTGTATGGAATCCAGCACAACGCTTCTAGCGGTAACTACACTGAACTAAAATCTTTCATACAAATAGCTAAATGATACTCGATAGCGACTCTCATTTGGAAATCTCATTAAGGGATTATATTAGAGTTCCGTACCCAAAGGGTAAAAACGGGACCCTATTACTAAGACTTCGCTGTCCGTCTGTCCGTCTGTCTGTCTGTCTGTCACAGGGCTGTATCTCATGAACCGTGATAGCTAGACAGTTGAAATTTTTACTGATTATGTATTTCTGTTGCCGCTATAACAACAAATACTAAAAACATAATAAAATAAATATTTAAGGGAGGCTCTCGTATAACAAACGTGTTTTTTTTGCCGTTTAGATTATTGTACGGAGCCCTTCGTGCGCGAGTCCGACTCGCACTTGACCGGTTTTTTATTTTTTATATATTTACCATTTACACAAAAAGAAAATATAAAAACAAAATTAAAAATAGCACTAAAAAACCACAAATGTTTAAAACTTGTGCTATCACGAGTCACGTATGATTTATAACACCGTCGTTGGCCACGAGTGTTTGAACGTACTATAGTAATGTAGCTAGCTATTATTTCTTGTGTTTGCTAGAAAACAAAATTGATCTAAAAATATCTTTACATATTAGGTACCTAGTTAGTTAGGTACCATGCCCCAGCTTTGGTTATTTCAGTGCTCGAGAGAGATTAGTGTTGTAAAATAAATAGAAATACCTAACTCACTCACTGCTGTGATCTCCAAGCATGATTGGGAAATTGGAATCCTTTCAGATCAGGCGCTTGGATCCTTGAAGATATCTAAGAGAGTAGCCAGAGGTCAGTGGCGGATTTACCACTAGGCTGAGTAGGCTGGAGCCTAGGGCGGCAAATTTGGGTTTATTTTTTCCAACATCACTATTTATGTTAGCCTTTATCGTCCCACTGCAGGACAGATGCCTCCCTCCCTTCCTTCTTGGCCAATCACTGGCACTAAATCGTTGGATTGTAAAAATAATCTCGGGGGGGTGGGTGCAATTCAATAGCCTACTGGCGGCAAATGTGTAAGTCCGCCACTGCCAGAGGTACCTACATCTTTGAGAAGACTTTCTAGTAGGTATAGGTATAGTACAGTCGGCGACAATAACCGTTTTGGAAGTGTTTTAAGTGCAAAGCCACTTAAAGGAATACCTACTGAGTTTCCTCACGATGTGTAACTATACGTACGTTGTATATACGTATTAGATAATGTACGTACACATTTATTTTTGATAAGACAAATCCGTGGCATATCCGTGTTATATGGTAATGTCCACATTTATTTTTGATAAGGATAATCCATTGGTGTATGCCGGGATTCGAATACACGAACTTCAAACAAAGTCGAGGCACCTGGGCCATAGGCCAATACAGCTGCAGACAAAAAATTAATAAGAACTAGTTTATGAGATTTGGTGTTTTACGTGTGAGGATCGAGGGACCACATTAAAAGCAGTGTAGCGAGAACTTTTACTAAATTGAGGAATTTAATATACCTATGGGACCACTTCAGACGGATCCACTCGGTTGAAAAACACATTAAAAGTTAACCGAACATTGCGCTTTCATTCCTTTACGTTTAAGTCTACATTTGCGTAACCTCTAAATGGAAGAATTCTGCGAGAGCGAAATTGATTTAATTTTATTTTTAGGAAATTCTAATTTTAGAACAGTGGCATCAGAATCGAACCTTGTACTATGTAATGATGTATGTAAAGAAAACCGGCCAAGTGCGAGTCGGACTCTCGCACAACGCACAAAGGGTTCCGTACCATTCTCTATAAAAAAACGGCAAAAAATCACGTTTGTTGTATGGGAGCGTTACATAAATATTTATTTTATTCTGTTTTTAGTATTTGTTGTTATAGCAGCAACAGAAATACATAATCTGTGTAATCGTATACGTATCACTGGACGAAAGCAATCGACTGAGTCGTTTAATAAATCCATGTTTTGTTTTTTTATAATCTATGTTAATAGAGAATGAGGGATTATAATGCTAAACATGATAAGCTCGTTACATTTTATTTCGATATAAGTTTGTTGTTTTATTAAAGATTTTTACCACAAGACAATAATTATATTACTACACATTTTACCTATGTAACCCTATTTTAGATTATTGTTTGAAAATCCTCTCGATCGACTTTTTAGAAAATGTACCAGGGAAGACTTCTTCCCTGGTACATTACAAAGGTACCTTTAGTAGATAAAAAAAGTCATTGAGTTTGAACTGATTGATTATCTGATTATCTAGAATATTTTTTTAGAATATTGTTTTATTTTTTGATGAAAAACCTACCTGGTCTCACTTTTTGGGACTCTCACTAGACTAGTAACGTAGACATTTTATTACTATAATCACTGTGTATAACATGATAGAGGCAATAATAAATACAAACAAATTTTAAGTATTCATAGATGTATTTATTTCATAAATTGAATATTATGAATGAACCAATTAAATTGTAGGAATGCATTATGAAGGTACAGGATACATAAAATAAATTAAGTACTAAAATGATATAAAAAATGTCCTATAATGATACAATGTTACTGTTGCGGTTTATCACATAAACCTTATGTACTCGACCAAGCTCTGTTATGTACAAAGTAAACGTTATCATAAGATATTTACATCAAGATTAAATGCAAAAAGAAATTGGCTTGCCCTTCACAATATAAAAAAAGCTTGGTGGTATACATAACCGACTCTTTTACTTGAAGTCGGTCAAAAATATATTTGTAGCAGTCAAGATTACAATAACTTAGCAGTTGCAAGAGCATATGCACATGTGAAATCATTTTCCTTTCGTTTATAGTTTGTTAAAATCTTTGCAGATTTTTACAATAAAAAAAACAATAAACTGCCATGAAGATCAGTCTATAAACCTAAAGTAGGTACACGCTCGACTATTCATCCATTTCCTTTTTTTATAATTAGGTACCTATGTTATTTGTTTTCGAAACAAATGAATCCGTCTCTTTTCACAAATAAAACGCCGACTTTATTAAAAAAAAACATTAATTCCCAAAGTGGGTTGACGAGGCAGGCATTTAAACAAGATTTTTTTTCATGATGTGCCCGTAAATTGGGATAAATGCAAGAAGATGAAAATGAATTCCATTTTAATAAATTCCGAGCTAGCGAGAACGATAACATGACACGGAGCATCAAAGCAAATGCAATTTTATAGCCTAAAAACACTACTGCGCTTTATCATAAAACGACTAGGCAATTACCTATGTGCGAGTGTTTTGAACACGTATGAGCATAAATATTTGAGCCAGTGCACTGTTCCGCCAGATAAACAATGTTACCATCACAATGGTCACTTATCGACAAAATAACTGACTTTGTGCGTGAGAATAATTATTGATGAGCATGTATTTTACTGTATTGAGGTGAAATTACGTACATATCGATGGGATGAACTGATTAGACTATTTTCAGTAGTTTCGAGTTCTTATGACCAATTTTAACAACTTTTATATACCTAGTAAAAAATAAAAATAAATGAATAGAATCACGATTTTAATCCCCAAGTACGGTAGATATCCTCTCAGATGTCTAAAGAGAGTAGTCAAGAGGCAAGTCCATACATTATACTAGCACATGCCCACATTTTGCAGTAGTTAGCATTCCATATACGTGACAGAAGGTGACAGATCGCTTTTTGTATAGTATCTGATTTGATATTGTTGAAATTGGTCACAAAGTTTCGTTTCCGTTTCGCCATCCTCAACTTGAGCCTGATGCTCTTTTGTGTTACTAAACTAGTTATCGTAATCTGTTTGATCTTTTAAATTACAATTGGCTAAGTTACAAAATATTTATCGGTTGAAACTGATAATGATCATCTATTCAGTTAGGTACTCAATAAGACGATGGTATGGTCACAGACTTTTAGGATGGTCAAAGAAAGAATCAGAAAGAAACATAAATGACAACGTCATAACTCATTTTACCAATAATCGACGGATACTGAAAGGTTATAAGGTTATAACATTTTAAAAGAGCTGATAATAATATTACGCGCATATCAAAATAATCATGAAAAATGTTTTATGTGATGTTATGTGATGTTTTATATTTGTGCATGATTTAAAGCAGTTTTATATAACTTCATAAATTACTTTAGATTTAGTATAATGTTAGGCATCAACTATCACAATAACCTATTTACTACAACCTATTATTTCACCTAATTTAGAACACGATCAAATGCAGTAATTAGTTTGTAGTATTACAGATGCCAATAAGGTATTTGGATGTTCAAATGGAACTTAGCTTCGTCTCAGTAAAAATACATTCTTATAAATATTCAAAGTATTTTTTTTGGATGCAACTTTTAAACAGTGTAATGCCACCATCACAAAGATATGTTATAAGAAGGTACGCTATTTAATCATAGAAGTTCACTATGTACACATAGAAAAATATATTAACTGTTCAATAAAAAATATTCCTTTGTAAAATATAAAGGTACTTAACTCTTACTACCGTTATGTAGTTTCGATTGAAACTTTGGTTAAATCTCTTAGTTTAGAAGCGGATTAATACAATAAAAAGCAATTATATTGTACATACGCGACTGAATGGAATGTACGGTTACACTTATACAAATGTGCAGTTCAAATAAAATGGCACAAAATTTTGTAATCTAAGTCCAAGTCTACGAACACATGCAACTTGCACCGAATTACGATTAGTTTATCACTATTCAAAATGCGAAAATATCTATCACATCTTTTTAATTTGATAAGGTACATAATTTGAACGTCCAATGCTAACAAAGTGCCTAATTTTACTATAATATTTACATTATAATTATTATGATTTTCAGTGTTTATCTATTTAAATTTGAAAAATTAAAAAGTGATTTTTTCAACGTTTTTAAGCCTATGTGCTTAAAACACTTATTACTTACATACTTATTCACAACTTATAAAAACTTTCACACTTGGCTCCGCAATCTCATTAAGCTCATTATAATATTATATACAAAATTATTTAATTTAAAATAAATAGTTAATAATAATTTTCCTAGTATTGTAGGACCACTGAAACATTATATGTACCTTTAATATATTTTTAATAACGACAGCCAATATTCGTATAGGTACATGTTTCTATCTCTCCATGATTGCGTATCGTGGGTATTAGTATTACGAGTACCATGGTACAACAACACTCAGACTCAAAACAAAAACTTACAGATCATGCAAACGTTTGAGTTGATGTTCGAGTTGATCGAACTCCGCCATTCGATTATTATAAGATGTAAGATGGCGATATTTGTTAATAACTTTTAATTAAAGTGTATTGTCTGTTGTTTCATTGAATTTACTGTCTTTGAGATTGCGAATTCAAGCCGTGAGGATACATCAGCCAAATATTTTAAGTAAGTACACAATACGAGTAACACGTCACGTACCTACAAATATAGGATGTTTACGTGGGTATTTTCTACCTCAATAATAATCTCCAATTCACAACGATAAGAAATACAGCACAAAACAGTACCAGAATATTCCTAACATCGAAAAGTTTATTAAAAATAGCGTTACTAATAATAAAATCATAATTTTTTTTATAAAGCTACGTAAACAATGTATATTTTAATACAAAATTGGCCTTTAAAGTGAGGCCGGCGATATACACTAACAATATAAGCACTTTTTACGCCACAAACGATAAGCACTGAATACAACGGGAACCAACCACGGAATTATCATGATAATCCAATAAAAAAGCAGGCTTTATGCTTTTTAAAACATACTGATAATCAAGTTTACCTTCTTTTTACCCGACTGTGCCAGGAGGAAAATGTTTTTCAGGCGTATATATGTATGTCCATTTTTTTAGCACGCTCTCCAACCCAAGCGACTTGACGGAATACAACATATTATTATGCGGTGTCGTTGGATTCGTCTCAATTGTAGGAGTGACGTAGATTATATTTTTAAACATGGCGCCCCCCTCCCCAAACAGTGGGGCGTAACATTTGTTTTCCTTAATATTTTTTAAGCAGTCTGGTTTTGTTTTTCTTGTTTCAATAAGTGACAATCGAAAATATACATACATCCCCTTAGATACATTTCTTGGTGTCACTTGTCTAGCTGCATCATTCTTCCGTGGTAAGTAACCGTATAATACCTATAACATCACAACACAACTCTGAACCAAGCACTTTGAAGTCTTCGTGTAAAATTGTTCTAGCTAAAAGTACACGTAACTAGAGTACTCCCGGCCGCGGCCGCTGGTCAGCGAGCCGTAACTCTCGCGGGGGAGTGAGCCGTACGGCCCACGGGGAAGTGGGCCGTACTGCCCGCGGAATAAGGGCTACACTTGCGTGACGCAGTGCGCTAGTTTCTGAACCTCGGTCTGCAACGACTGTCGCTTCTCGGACTCCTGCTTTAGCTTCGACGTTAGCTCGTCGATGGCGGTTTTGAACATTGCGTTTTGTACTTCTATTAGTTTCTCCAGGTTCGCTATCTGTGGAAATATTAATGGTTAGTATAACACTTCAGCACGAATCGACAAACGAGTACGATTACCAATGGACTGTCGCAATAAGACTGATGTACTAAGGCTCTGTAGAAGTGCACTAAGAAATAGGATCACTACTGTAATGTACTGTAATACGGTAGACATCCCCTCAGAACTCCAGACGCTCAGATCCTTCATGATGTCGAAAGGACATGACCATAATTTGCAATAGTTAGCATTCCATACGTGACAGGCTGTCAGAACTCCGCCGATTACAAGAACACTAACTGGTTTCCTCACGGTGTTTTTTTTCACCGTTACGCATTTATACGTTATTCGAACAGAAAAATCCATTGATGCACGTCCGTGAACCACGACCTTCAGAATGAGAGTCGGGGAACCTCCCCTCGGCCAACACGGCCTAAACTAGAGGATCAAAATTTTAAATAGAAAATGGCTAATTACCACGTTCCGAAAAATTCGCGGGCGATGCTCATGATGAAGAGCATCTGAATTGTCTCGAAACGTCAGCAATACAAGAAAAAACGTGATAATTAGCCGTATTTATATTTAAAATTATTAAAATGGTTGTCCGTTGTAGGACACCAACTCAGCCATACCCTATTATTTAGCTGCGTGATTAACGCGTCACTGCCCTCGCCTTTCTCCGTCTTGTTCATATGCAGCCGCCTCTCCAATGTGCTAGATCCACTCTTCTCACTCTTCTCTGGCTTATCTTCAGTTTTCTCTGTTCGTTCTAGTGTGCTTGTCCTGAAAATTTCAAACATACTTTGTTGTAGACACACCTAGATAAAAAGTAGTCTATTTGCTGTTCCAGGGCATAAGGCTATGTATATTTTAAGTTTGAATCATGTTTAAACGTGATTGAGGCAAAAACATCCGTATAAACTTTCAGATTTATAATATTAGAAGGATTAAGAATTTAAGATTATGTGAGGAAGTATACCTACACATTAACTTAATAAATACCACAAATTTATACCTTTTGACTTTGAAAAAGTTGCAGTTCGTTAAGACTATAGATAGCGCTAAAAACCACTCGGAACAAATCTAAACTTATTATTATATGTATTACTAAAAATCAAATCAATCTATGGATTCATGTAGTACCTTCTAAATGTTGTACCACAAGAAAAAAAACCGGCCAAGTGCGAGTCGGACTCGCGCACGAAGGGTTCCGTACCATTATCTATAAAAACGGCAAAAAAATCATGTTTGTTGTATGGGAGCCCCCCTTAAATATTGATTTTATTCTGTTTTTAGTATTTGTTATTAGAGCAGCAACAGAAATACATAATCTGTGAAAATTTCAACTGTCTAGCTATCACGGTTCATGAGATACAGCCCTGTGACAGACAGACAGACGGACAGCGAAGTCTTAGTAATAGGATTCCGATTTTACCCTTTGGGTACGGAACCCTAAAAAGAAGCAAGCTGGCGATTTAGAACTATTTTTAGAACTACCTATACTGACAATGGATACGTAATAGATAGTAAATTAACCTTTCAAACATGCTGCCCGATGTCCTATTCACGACTGTAGAACTGATGACATTCGAAGTGACACTCTCGCTCTTTTCCGTTGAAATTACAGTTTTGTCTGTTTTGTTCGGTGACTTTTGAATCGGCAACAATGTAATGTCTGCACTCGTACGAACGGAAGCTAGAGGCGGGGAGGGGGCTACTGGCTTCTTCATCTCTTCCAGCATTGAGGTTATCGTTCGACCTGCAAATCGATTCAAACTATTTTAATCATATAAATGCAAAAACGGCAATATCTGTCAATAACGGCAATGACAGTTCAATACAGATGTATGAAGCGTAGTTTTACTATAAGAAATTGATGCTTTTTAAACCGTTTGGCTTAAAAATGTTGTAGATAATTTGACGAGCAATACCAGTATACGACATAAAAAAAGTCAGGTAGAGAGAGAAAAAAAAGCGGATCTTGCTTTTTATGTGCTTTAATAAGACTAGTATGAGGTACAATAAGGAGGTACAACCCTCATTTGAACCTTCGAATTAGGAGTCAAGATATCTCCTGCTAACCAACACTGACATAATGTAGTACAACAAAGAATTCGAAGTCACTGCAAAATACTCATGCAATTTGAGCACCTATATATTTGTATAAGTATTTATGTATTTTTTTGTAAGTATATGTAAAAATAAATACTAGGTAAGTACCATTATTTTTCCAAATTACATTAAGTTCGAATATGTAATTTTTTTTTTCTCGACTATTGAATGTTAAATCTATCGACCAACTAGACTAGACTGATAAAAACACATACCCGCAGCAGTTGGTGAGTTCAAGACAGGTGCCGGTTTGGTGGGTGGTTCGGAGTCCCGGTAGTTGAACTCTCGGGCGGCGGGCGATACGTCTTTCTTCGAATCCATCGAATGCCGGATTTTCGGCGCCTAAAAACAAAATAAAATCACGTTCAAATATTACATTATTGGCAAGTGCTTGTGTTCTTTTTGTAATAATTAGCATTCCATGTGACAATTTGCAAGAACGTCTCCGCAAACATAAATTAATATTCCTAATGATTTATGAAACCTAAAAAAAACTATAATAATATTTTTTTTAGGTAAATGTCTCCCTCATTCTCTTCCAAGCGTTTAATATACTACAATTAGAGATACAACGTAAAATTTATTTAAAAAAAATACAATCGACATGTAACCTAAATAGAACCTTCAACAACATTAATTTATAACAATAAAAGACATCAGCACATAAACCTAACTACCAATAACTAAGTCTTTAAATAGAATTCTGTTAACTAAAAACGTCCGTCACGTCCGAAAGCCACACCAAGAGTGAACCCGCTGGAGCTCTACATAGCTTTAAGAAAAGGATCATTAAAAAAAAGGTAGACCCCAAGCCGTGTTTGTTGCCTGATTCTTCTAGGCTTGGTCGCGTGGAATCGGCGTAGCTTCACCTAGTTCCTAAGACGTTTCAAAGTGATCCTTGTGATTTTATTGAAATAAATGATTTTTTAATTTGAATTTGAATTTGCTGCCCTCTCGTTATTTCCTTTTATACCGCGCTGCTCGGCCCAGCCTTAGGAGTGGGGTGATCATCTAAGACTACTTAAAATTATAAAAGCTTGTTTGTAATGATATTTTAGTACAATTAGGTAACGTTGAAAGATATTGATGGATAAAAACAGCCTACCTCTTCAAAGTTCTCCAATACCGTCATCCTGCTGCTTATAGATGAGGTGCTTTTCGACATTTCCATAGAATGTGTAGACCGCTTCTCTTCTAAGCCAACATCTAGAATTCTGTAACAAAAGTTCTAGGTAAACCATTTTTGTTTTTCAAGTTTTCTGTTGTATTTGTTTTTTTTTTTAATCCAAACAAAATGTTAACTCAAACTATTTACATCGTTCGATCTGCTCGCTATTACCATAATTATTATATTCTCACCGAAGTTAAACAGGTATGCTGAATTTCAGTTTTCGTTTAGTTTTTCAGTTTGTAGTAATTTGATTTTTTAAATTCGGTTGCAAGATTTTGTAGTAGGGTCACGACTGTAAACCCCAAGTACGGTAGACATCTTCTCAGATCTCCAGACGCTTAGATCTTTTAAAAATGTCTTAGTAGAGGTAGTCAGAGGCACGTCCAAACATTATATTTGGCACATGCCCACATTTTGCAGTAGTTAGCATTCCATACGTGACAGTTTGCAAGACCATCGCCGCTTATAAGAATACTGGCCGGTTTCCTCGCGATGTTTTCCTTCACCGTTTTGAGCACGTGTTTTTGACCCACACACACTATGACACACGAATTATAGACTGTTTGCAACAATCTTTAGATAGCTTAACTGAAGGGGGTAATCAGAGGAAAAGAGAACTAACCTGTCGGTGCTACCGCCGCCGGCCTTACTCGCAACGCTCGTCTCAGATGACCCCGAGACAGAGCGCGACTTGGTCTCTATGAAGCTGGTTTTCTTAGCCTGGTTGAGTTTCAACTCTGCCATCCACGGCGCCTTGTGTTTCTCCCATTCGCGAGTACGGGGTTTTATCTCTTCGGCTGCTATGGCGGCCGCAGACTTCTCGGCGGGAATAGGCGGTGGTTTTTCCGTTGGCACTGAATAAATAAATTAGTTCCATAAGCTTTGGCAAATGAAATAAATAAATAAATATTAGTGGACATTTTTACACAGCGCCATCTAGCCCCAAACTAAGCAAAACTTGTACTATGGGAACTAGATAACTGATAGAATACACAATACTTTTTTTTTGTAAATACATACATTATGATAAATACTAACACCCAGACACAGAACAAACATCTATGTTACATCATACATATTTTTACTTACTTACTCAAATACATATTGGCCCAATATGTCTAAAATTGGGTAGGAACTGCCTTCTTTAACACAGCTTTTCTTAAGCTACCACAGGAGACAGAGCTCTGCCTATATTATGTACCTTCTACTTCAAGAAATAAATAATTAATATTTGTACATCGCACTATTTCCAAAGAGGGTTGACGCCAAATCCTCTTCGCAACACTGATGTGTCCATATTTTTGTATATACATACATATACTAAGCACTACTACCTAGATAGCAATCATCTTTGTGCATCACACAATGTTTGTTCTGAGTGGGAATCGAACCCACAACTTATTATTAGTACTACATTAAACTATATTACTTTTTGTCATTTCGAAAACAATTATTATTAGATGAGATTATATAGAAACAGTTAGCAACAGAAATACATCATCTGTGAAAATTTTAACTGTGTAGCTATCACGGTTCATGAGATACAGCCCTGTGACAGACAGACGGACGGACAGACAGACAGAAACTTACCTTCGTGGCCATTACTGAGACCGATTTGCTGCGGCGTATCGTCTCGGAGAGCTTGACTGGGCGGTCGGCGACGAGGCGCCTTTACTCTGTAAAAGACATCATATAAATTATTAATTATTATCAACCTATGCGTCTTCGTTCATGTACAGTTATTGTCAAAGAGACTTCAACGCCCGCTGCAACCGCTTAGGGATTAATTTCGGGAATTCCTTTCTTACCCGTTTTGGCCGAGTGGGAGGTACCTCGACTTTAAATCTGAAGGTCGTGGGTTCGAAACCCGGCGTCCATCAATGGATTTTTCTGTTCGATAAATTTATATGCGCATCAAAAACACGTGCTCAAAACGGTGAAGGAAAACATCGTGAGGAAACCGGCTAGTATTCTTATAAGCGGCGATGGGCTTGCAACCTGTCACGTATGGAATGCTAACTACTGCAAAATGTGGGCATGTACCAAATATAATGTTTCGACATGCCTCTAACTACCCCCCCTAGACATCTTCAAAGGATCTAAGCGTCTGGAGATCTGAGAGAATGTCTACCGTACTTGGGGATCTTGGGGATTACAGTCGTGACCCTATTTTTTTTATTTTTTTACAAACAAAAAGGAAAAAATCCTTCAAATATCAAGTTTCCAAGACTACTGGTTTAGGCTGTGCGTTGATAGCTCAGTTAGTCAGTCAGTTTGTGACGCAAGAGTTTTATGTATTTAGATTATAATTTGTCTGGTTTTTCAATGATTATTTTAGATTGGTCGACGCGCTAGGTAAATACAAACTTTTTCTAGATAATCGGCGTAACTATTGCTGAAAAGCTTTACGAAATTCGGTTATCACGAGTATAATGGAATTAGCCCAACAAAGGGGATTTTATAATTATTATTATTATGTCACGGTAAATTATTTTAGATACCTCGAATCAGTGATGAAAAATCAAGTTAAATTTAAAATAATACATTCCTGTTTTAAACGTTTTTAGAACATTATGAAGAAAATAATATCTCTCTATCTCTATTCTTCTAATATCCGCCTGAAGCGAGTAACTTATCATACATTCACTATTTAAAAAATATATGACTGTAATCCTTAAGTATAATAGACCTCCTCTCAGATCTACAGATGCTCAGATACATGAAGATATATAAAGAAGGTAGTCAGAGGCGCTTCTAGCAAATGCTCAAATTTCAGCTTGACTTGACAAGTTGCTTAAGAATTAGCATTATTCAATAACCAACCCACGAGATTTATTATAATATTAACAAACAGTTAGAAAACGTAATGAATGAATGACTCATACTATGTTTTTGGCGTTATGGCACGATCAAGATATATCCGCCAACGCTAAAACAGTATATGTCATAAGTTCATAACATTTGCTTTGAGGACAAAACTACGAAACAACTTTATAAAAAAAAAAAACTTTTAGTTGATCCAACCTTATCGAATAAAAAGCTTCTCTTTCATTTAAAAAAAATGTTTAACTTTCTTAGGGCCGATTTTTCAATCATCAGATAAGGGCCAACTGTTGAATAAATTTGACATATCGTATGGAAAATTGCAATTTTATTCCACAGTTAACACTTATCTGATGATTGAAAAATCGGCCCTTACTGTAACTATTTTAACTCGTGCATAAAAAGTTATAAAATGTTTAAAAATCGCCTAAAGAAAGCTCAATGTATAATATTTACAGCCCCGTATTACACACATTAAAGATAAATTTATCAATTGCATCATACAATACAAACGAGATGACCTCGCAACTAACCTGCGCGACAGCATCGGACCACTTTTTGGCACAACCGCCTTCAATGAGATTTGAATCACAACTGAAAGGTTTCTCTTAGTTATGGATCTTGGCTTATGTCAAGTTAGTTGTTTGGCTACGCTGCATACAATTTTCGACCTTATGCAGAATAAAATAAAATAGGTGTTTGTGTGACTGTTTTCCCCAAGTACAGTAGACCTCCTCTCAGATCCCCAGGCGCTCAGATCCTTGTACATGCCCAAAGGGGGTAGACAGAGGCACGTCCAAACATTACATTTGGCTTATACATTTTGCGGTAAATAGCACTCCATACGAGACAAAATCATAGTTGCAAAATCCTACTAATATTATAAATCCGAAAGTTTGTGGAGATATTTTTAATACTGACCTGCCTGCACGTGGGTCGCTGAGTAACGTGTTACGTTCAACATGGTCGAAGGTGTAAGTGGAGTTGGCTGAAGCTTTTGTTTCTGGCTTTAACGCCTGTAGTTCTTTGAGGATGTCTACCGTACATGAAAAATTACTCATAATGAAGATTCTTTAGATGAATCGAAACTTTGCCGGTGCCATAATCGACATTATATTTCTACGTGCTGTTTTCACATAATGATAACTAGCGACCCGCCGGGGCTTCGCACGGGTTTAACACATATAAACGTTCCTCCTGAATCACTCTATCTATTAAAAAAAATCGCATCAAAATCCGTTGTGTAGTTTTAAAGATATAAGCATACATACAGACGCGGGAAGCGACTTTGCTTTATACTATGTAGTGATGGTGAAGAGCATGTACATAGCGAACTTATGATAGTTAGCATTTTCTTCCAGCTAACCTTTGTGTAATTTGAACCCTTCGTGCGCAAGTCCGACTCGCACATGGCCGATTTTTTTATTCTGACAATATATTTTTTTACACATTATTACAACAACGGGAAATTACTCACGTAAATGATAAATTGTCAATGAGGACACCGACAATGTTTCGATTCATCTAGAGAATCTTCTTCAGGGCGTTATGGTCCACTCACCCTGAAGAAGATTCTCTAGATGAATCGAAACATTGTCGGTGTCCTCATTGACAATTTATCATTTACGTGAGTAATTTCCCGTTGTTGTAATAATGTGTAGTACAACTCACGAAAGTTTTGAAAGTGAAATATATTTTTTTCATTAATACTGACCTGCCAGCACGTGGGTCGCTGAGCAACGTGTTACGTTCAACATGGTCGAAGGTGTTGGTGGAGTTGAGTGTGGCTGCTGGTGCTGGCTTGCTGGCGCCGCCACCATCTATGCGATCCCATTCGCCGCTGCTGCTACTACCGCTGCTAGATACGGTGTTCGATAAGGACTTGTCCCTAGAACAAAATAAAACAAATAATTACGTTAAGGCGAGTAATAAATGTTTTTGATGAATGCAGAATCGTTTTTTCTCAATAACCGCAAAACATACAGTTTTGTTTTTCATGACAAAGATAACTTAAGGATATAATCTAGATAAATTACAGACAGAAACACGATTGGTGAAACTTTTCTCGATAGATTTATTTTCCAAAGTTGGCTCTTCAAAAACACGAGTTTCGTTTTTAATCAAAACTATGAATAGCTAAACAGTTCATTTTTATATAATTCGTTAGATAATCTTACTAGAAAAGTAAATTACAGACAGTTTCTTTTTAAATTTGATGGTTTTCGAGTTAATGCAGTTTTATCACTTTTTCCGTCTTATCCGGGTAGACTCAGCCCATACAAAACGTCAAAAATTTCACTTATCACCTTAAACTAAACTAATTAAAAAATAAAAAAAAACGTTAAAAAACTAAAAACAAAGACTTTATGTGAAAAACCCAGGGGCCCTATTATCTGTGCCTTATAGGTGGTTCAAATTTGTGACGTCAACTCGAGGTATTCATGATTTCTATTTTTATCTCGCAGAGGGGGAGGTCCCCCCTTCCCCCATGTATGCCAATGAAAGAAGGGCAAGGTCTATAGTTGAAAACCACTATCAATGCTCATAAATTTTGAAGGTTCATCTCGATTTCCCTGGGATCCCATCATCAGATGCTGACTTGGTGGTAATGGGACCACCGCGGAAGTATATGCTTTCAAATAATTTTTTTTTTTTTAAAACCGTCCAAACGCCGCCGAGATTCAACAAACGCCGGAGTAATCGCGTAACATCCACTCAAAAAAGTCGGTTAAAAAGATACTTATTAAGGCGCTCCCAGTCGACGATTGTTTTTGTTCGAAACGAAAAAATAAATACTTGTGAACAAGCCACATCTCCTATTTTATAATGTATAGTATATGTGAATAAAGATGTACCCATCTTTAATCATTTCGATAAATAATCCTACCGACCGCTGCAATGACGACAAACACACGTCGGCGCGTGGGCCGCCTTAGCTTTTCGAATAAATTAATGATATAAATTATGTATAATTACTTATCAAAAATCTATTCTAATAGAAATCTAGATCTACATATTACCTATCTTTAACAATAAATCACAAGTTGATTTTAATAGTAGGTATATAAAATATTTCGATCGTAAATTCTAAAACGTATCATTTTGAAATAATATCTTTATCGTGAAAAGTTTCTGCTATTATGTTTTCAGCTTAATATAAATCTAGGTAGGAACTTGAAGTAATATACTTATAAAAATAGGAGATGTGGCTTGTTCAGAAGTATTTCTTTTTTCGTTTCGAAAAAGAGCAATCGTCGACTGGGAGCCCCTTAACAGCATAAATGTACACCAAAAGTAATACAAGTAATAGCTATAAATAAATAAATCCTACAGACTCCTACTCGACTGGACTCACAGCTCAGTTGGTAGTAGCTCTGCCTTCTGCGCTGTAGGTTGTGGGTTCGATACCCACTCGGGATTAACATTTGTGTGATGAACATAGATGTTTGTTCTGTGTCTGGGTGTTACTATGTATAATAAGTATATATTTACTAAAAAAAAAGTATATAGAAGTATTCTATCAGTTATCTGGTTCCCATAGTACGAGCTTTGCTTAGTTTGGGGTTAGATGGCGTTGTGTGTTAAGTCCGCCGTAAATATTTATTTATTATTTATTTACTTTAATATTATAAATGCGAAAGATCTTCTATAGTAACTAGCGCTTCTATCAATTGATAGTAGTACAAGTAAGTAGACTCGGTAAGAGGTAAGGATCTACAATCTACATACTTATCTGTAGACGGCATCATTTTATTCTTCAGTCCGCCGAACAACCCCCCGACTCCTGAAGCGGGTGTGGGGCTCTTTTTTAACGGCACCGGGGGTTTTTTCACCTGAAAATATATCTATAATATAAAAATAAATCGGGTTTTCCTTCCTGACGCTATAACTCCAGAACGCACGAACCGATTTACACGGTTTTGCATTCGTTGGAAAGGTCTTGGGCTCCGTGAGGTTTATAGCAAAGAAAAGAACGGGAACGGGAACGGAAACGGGAACGGGAACGGGAACGGGAACGGGAACGGGAACGGGAACTTAACACAGAATTTGTTAATTCTAAAGCGATACAAAATTCGCCGGGTCAGCTTATAATTTTATATATTAGTGTTTGATTTGGCTGGTATTGTTGTGTTCGTGATTATCAAGGCAAGATTTGTATGAATTTAAAATTTGGACACACGGAGACACAGGAAATCCTAATCTGGATTCGGGTCTATCTATGCGTCTTTTGGGTGATAGTTATTTATTTACTAGCTTCTGCCAGCGGCTTCGCTCGCATGTTATATTAATAAATTAACCTTTTTTGCTATTCCATAGGTCATGTATGTATATTTCAAGTTTCGTCTAAATTTCAATCCAAATCGTTCGGTCGTGATTGAGGCACAAACATCCTCGCTTTAGCAAACTTTAGCCTGTTAATTATTATTAAGATAATATCGAGCCCTAGAATAGAATATAGGAACTTTTTATTACTATTAAATAATAAAATTACTCACATGTCCATCGAGCGTTCCGTCCGTCACAGTTTCCGAATGGATCAGCTTCTCTGAATCGCTTTTACTTGTGTTTGTGACTGTTGTCTGTGTATTCGTTTCCTTGCTCAGCGAGTTTTCTTTGTGCGAACTGCAATAGCAAATAAATGAGATTGAGATTTTTCGTTGTAACAGCTCTAAGTTATATAAGTACTAGCTGACCCGTGACAGACTTTGTCCTGTCAAACTTTAATAATCGCATAGGAAAAAGCAATTTAAGGCAACTTCCATTTTTTCCCTACAAACCTTGTACTGATAAAATAAATTACGAATTTTGGTAGAATGGGTATCATTAGTCAAAACTGCGTTGCTATATGACGACTAAATGTTTTTAATCTGTGATGTCAGATTTGTTGCACAATGACGCCATCATTCAAAATCATCCTTTTTGCGTTTTTTTATCATTGTTTTTCGGATTTTAAGTTCCCCCTTTATTTATTCTGACTTTTTTATCTACATACTATAGCAACTTTCATCTTAATCCGTTTTGTCGTTTATTTTTGATTAGGGAACAAACATAGCAGCCTTATCACAAACTTTCGCATTTATAATATTATTAGGATTTTGAAGAAGAGAGGAAAAAGGTATAGTTTACAAAGTAATCCGATTACGGTAGACATCTTCTCAGACCCTTGCAAATTTCTAATGAGAGTAGTCAGCGGCACGTCGAAACATTTGGTACATGCTTACATTTTGCGGTAGTTAGCATTCTATACGTGACAGGTTGCAAGCTCGTCGCCGCTTATCATAGTACTAACTGTTTTTTTTTCGCCTTTTTGAGTACGTGTAAATTTATGCGAATAAAACCAATATAATTTCCACGGAAAGTGAAATTACTAGAATAATCGGTAAGTCTAGTAAAACTATATAAAACTAGGTAGTTTGTACAAATATAATCCAAGGTACAACAGGTTTTTCCCTAAAAAGTTGTAATAGTAATGAAAACACGGGCCTATCAAAAGCATCTAAGAAGGTTTCTTTATAAAATAACTACAGTATTTTAAGTATATAATACCTTATTTTAGACGCGGTGAGTTCCTTGACCGATGCTGTCTTCTCGGAGTACTTGTTGAGTATGGGGTAGATGGGGGCGGCTGTTTTTGAAGGCGGCCGGTCTGGTTTCTTCTCTTCTATGACACCTGTTGCAACTGAAAATAAAACAAAAGTAATATTAACAATTCAAAGGATTATTGGAACATCTTTGCAATATTTCCTTAAATGCACTTTATGCCATAGTCTAAGATATATTTCATTACAAAAACAATTGCATAACAGTTAATCGAAACATTAAAAACAAACCGGATTTACAAACTATGATCGCGATATTAAAGTACATAGTTTTCTTTTATTTTATGAAATCACGACAGTAATCCCCATGTACGGTAGACATCAGATCTCCAGTTTTTATTTAAATAATAGATTTAGGTCACACCTACGAGTTTATAAACATAACTAACTCTTTATTATAATCGATTTAAATCCTAATCGTAAAACAACTTCGTCCTAAGCTAAGTTCCATCTGAATCATTACAAAAATGCATTGTAGAATAGCGCTTATAAATTATGCATGGGATTACCCAAGGGATTATTTACGAACTTATTGCATCAACGCATTATATCATTGCATAGCGTCACTATTCCAATACACAGAAAAAAAATAAAAAAAAAATAGAATAGAATCACGACTGTAATCCCCAAGTACGGTAGACATCCTCTCAGATCTCCATGCGCTTAGATCCTTTGAAGATGTCTAGTGGGGGTAGTCAGAGGCACAACCAAACATTATATTTGGCACATGCCCACATTTTGCAGTAGTTAGCATTCAATACGTGACAGGTTGCTAGCCCATCGCCGCAGAATTGAAATACAAACACTATTAATATTACTAGAAACACTAAAATATATATTATGCTCTTAGCTTACTAACTTTCCGCACCCATTTTTGAATCTAATCCAAACTGTGCGAAAAGAAAATTGACAACACAAAGGAACACTATTTCATATCACGCATAAAATAATTTTAATATCACAACTTTCCACAACCATTTTCGTGTTCTAAACGTTGTAATTGATATAGAACTGTATTAGAGTGACAACGACGCGATCTATGAAGCAACTAGTTATAAAAACTCGAAGGCGAGACTGCGACGAGATATTACGCAAAATCACGACTACTCGCGGGACCTTCGCGGGAAATGTCAATAGCAAAACATTGGATACTAATCTTTAGTGGGCAGAATGTTTACAAACTGCGGAGCGCGCGTGTCTGTATTATGTTGGTACACTTGGTTCGCGGCTTTATGACTGAAACTTGTGATGCAAATCGTATGGAAAACATGTGCATCAGATTTCATTACACAATTTAGATGCCTAAGAACAAAATAACGCACACATCTTGTTGAATATAAACTAAACTACAAAACTTTTTTCAGATCTATTAATAACTATTTTTTTTTAATACTTATGCATGGAACCCTAATGTGAAAGGCTAATAATTTGTCTAAGAAACTTATTACTTTTCATAAAATGTTTCGACAAATATACTCATCGTACTTTTTATCGATCCCTACCTAACTATATACCTCTCTACTAAGAAGCTTCTCAATAAACATAAATTCTTACTCGTAATGTCTAAACATAGATTTCTCAAATATGCTAATTACAAAATGTAAAGCCTAACTGGTAATGCATAAATTAAAAAAAAAAATAATCAAAGTACAATTTTTGATCATTTTGAGAAACAATGTAGAGGAATTAATTCAGTTTTGATTAAAGTTTTTAATTCAAAGTTTTGAGTAAAAACTAAATTAGTGTTCTGGAAGAGCCAACTTTGGAGAACTATCGAGAAAAGTTTCACCTATCATGTTTCTGTCTATAATTTATCTAGATTAAATCCTTAAATTATCTCTGTCGTAAAAAAACATAACTATATGTTTTGCGGTTATTGAGAAAAAAACGATTCTGCATTCATCAAAAAAATGTATTACTCGTTTCAAAGAGGATACTCTACTTTTTTATATGATAAACCTTAAAAATGTCATATCTATATGATAAAAAGTACATTTTGTAACAAACTTAAGTTCTCTTTAAACATTTAGTAAGTACGTGAAGCCAGGCTTCAATGTACATGTGTGAAGTAAACAACGTAAGAAGCGGTCTTACCTCATTGTTCTCGCCCGTCAAACAAACAAACACGATCGCATTTTGTACAGCGATAAAACGTAGGTTGAAGGATAAATAAGCTTAGGTCTGACCGAGTATGACCAGTGGTATACTAGTGTAGTCGGAATAATACGATGGAAATAATGTACATACTTACTCTAATATGCTCAAGGTTTTTGTAGCGTTTTTTCTTGTTGATTGATCAGGTTTTTATCGTGATACTTGTAAGTTACATACTAAATGGTATCATGTTCGAAATGTTTAGAAAGAAGTTTTTGAGTTCAAAGTCTCCTCGTAAGTATTTTTTCTATATTTACGCTAACATTGTAAAGAAAAATCGCAAAACTCAAAAATTACTTTATTCGGTGAACATAAGGATCATTTTTGAAATATTAGATGACACATCTATCCATTATTAGTATTATTGAAAAGTACCTAATACTTAAGAAGCCTAATGTAATTTATTTATCAAGTGAAAAACCAAATGATTTTTATTGGTTTTTCTTACAGATATACTGCTCGGATTAGATAAGTCGCATAATTCGTTCGGTTTCTGCACATGCATTCCATAATTTACGCCAGTGTAGAGGTAGTAAGAGTCAGACCTAGGCCCGAAGTAGGAACTCAATGCCGTCATTGCAACGCATCATGTTTAATTTACCCCATACAGATCAAAATGATATAAAGACACAATCCGAGTACTTAAGTAAAATTCTCATAATTGTCATGCATTGAATATGGGCTTTTACGGGTCATCGAATGCTCAACTTGGAGCAACTTGATTGAAATTGAGGCCATTTAGACCTCAATTTTTGTTTCTAGGTTCCTATTCCATACCTCTCCAGTCCCTCACTGCCTCTTTGATGCTTGCGGCCAGTGTCTTCAATTCACTCTTTGCTATGGGACACCGAGTTCTTCGACAGTACATTCTCAACTAGCGATTTCTCTTATACCGCTGTGTATTCTGGGCAGAGTTCGAACTCTTCGTAAACTCGAGTTGGCTTCTTATTCTTATGAGACTTAAAGCAGTGGCGGATTTACACATTTGCCGCCAGTAGGCTATTACAAAAGCAGAGATTTTTTTTACAATCCAACAATTTCGAACAGAAAAATCCATTGATGCACGCCGGGATTCGAGCTCACGACCTTCAGATTGAAAGTCGAGGTACATCCCACTCGGCCAACACTAATTTAACTTTAATTAACGTAAAATAAAAAAGTGCGATCGATGTTTAGGAATTTTAACTTTGAGCGTGACAACAGAATCATTGTCTGCGCAGTTATCTCTCCATTTAAACTTGTGTATCTCTTTCTGAACTTCTAATAGAAGATGACATTACATTAAAAGAACCCACATAAATAGGGTCAGTGTTACATAAGATTTACGAATAAATGAAATGGTTTGTGCCAACACAATATAGAGCATAATAAGGGTTTTGTTAACATCGTATCTAAGAAAAGTTTCCTTGTCTTATTTAATAGTTCAAAATGTATGGTTTTATCAGTATCAGAACAGTGCCTCTGTTTTTGTATTTTAATAAAGTTTGTAGAAAAATAGAACAAAGCACAAAAGGAATCTTCCTAGAAAACCGTAAAATAGTGACATTGTAATAAACATTATGTCACTTTATTAGGCAACAATATATTAGTTTAACCTTCAAATCCTTGCGCTATGTTATGACGACACGTGTGCCGAAACATGACAAAAAAATTCGATGAAATAATCCCAATTCGCGATTTCTACAATTATTGTGCAAATATTTAATGGATGGATTAATATCATTTTGACTTGATAAATTAAAATTAATTAGGTCGCAAGAGCTCTGTTTCTCAAATCGTACTAGCGTTATAATTAAGGGTAGATTTATATTAGTACGGGCCGTGTCCGGGTCTTACCGTTTCAAATCCGTGCCCCATCCGGGCCACGTACACGGCACGCCTCGGGCACGGCCTGTTCTAATATAAATCTACCTATTCTTATCTACCTATTTCAAATTTATAACATTTAAATTTGTTGAGTTAAGTTGGAATTGGTTACGCCCCGTGACGCTTATGACAGCCGTACGATCAAAACTTGCATAAAATCTGTTTATGCATATATAAAAAACTCTAGATTGCTTCTCTGCGAGGCATCGCTCGCGTGATACCCGGATAAAAAGTAGTCCATCTGGAATAATTTACCTTTCTAATAGTAAAAGAAATATTTTTAAATAATCATTTTTCAAATAGTGGTTCCGGAGATTACCCTCCGCATACATAAACCCACAAAATAAGCACTTCATTGTAACAATAGTATATTATGCAACTAGTGAATAAAGGACGGATTTAAAGCGAGGGCCGTAGATGAGTCACGAGCAAGTGAAGGATTCTAATGATTGAATCACGAGCGCAGCGAGTGATTCAACTGTTAGAATCCTGAACGACGCGAGTGATTCATGGCCCTCGATATAAATTCGTACTTTATTCAGGAGTTGCATACTATACTTTATACCATGACTACGAGAATATTTATTTAATCTAATGCCAAACTCCTTGTCGCAAATATCGACCAATCAAATCTCGAGAATTTAAAGGCACCAAAGAGTTTTGAATTTCGAATCTCAGCGCAAGGAGTTTGTGTAAGCATTGAAATAGAGACCGGATATATTTTCCAATATTTGTTCCAAATTCAAACACCAAAATAGTGAATAAAAACAAAACAGTGAATAAAAGGCCTTTTTATTCACTGTTTTGCGTGAATAAAATAAGCTTTTTAAAGTAGGTATGGTATAAATAAATAAATAAAATAGGATCACGACTGTAATCCCCTAGTACGGTAGACATCCTTTCAGATCTCCAGACTCTTAGATCCTTTAAAGATGTCCAGTGGGGGTAGTCAAAGGCACATGCCTACATTTTGCAGTAGTTAGCATTCCATACGTGACAGGTTGCAAGCCCATCGCCGCTTAAGAACACTAACTGGTTTCCTCACGATGTTTTCCTTCACCGTTGTAAGGACGTGTTTCTTTGTAACATTATATTAGATTTACACTATCCGGACTTCTATTTCGGAAAATAACTCATAAAGTTGTTTCCAATAAATTGGGTGCATACAATTGTGTTCTAATGAGTTTCAATTAGTAACGAGCATTAATCATGAACTGATATTTAAAATATAATCAATGTAAGGTATCATAATGTTCATAATCATTACTGTACGATTACTGTACGAAAAAGTTATTCAAAAGAGACGCATTAAAAATCAATATTACAACCTACTTAAATTAGCATTTGTTGTTGATTTGTTAATCAACTTTCTGGTATTGTCTAAACCAAGTTTTAATGTCACAATTCTCTCCAAGTATTATGTGTCTCTAAGGAAGTGAATGTAACAGCGAAAGCAATAACTGCATCGTAATAAACTATATTGTATTTTAATACTAACAGTTATGTAAATTGTTATTACTCTTCACATAATCAAAGTATCGATCTTCGAAGTGACTCATTTTGTTGGCGCCCAAAATAACTACCGACTCCGCATAATCAATCAAATTTGAATGGATGGTTCCTTGGGACTGTTCCCTAATACATACATTGAAAAAAAAAAAAAAAAAATCAGTACAAGTTAATAAGATATGCACACATTAAAAAAAAACACGCTGTTTTATTCAGTAACAGACAAACTGCTCTGTCGCGTCGCGTGTCAGCCGAATATCGTAAAAGACATTGAATAAAGTAAACTTTAAAATTTGACTTTGATGGATAAGCGATACCGGCGAATTATCAATATCTCCACGCGCTCAAATCCTTGAAGATGTCTAACCTACCCCCAGTAGGTCAGAAGCCTGTAACATTCGGCCAGATTTGGCACAAACTTATAAAACGACCGAATTACGACCTCGTAGCGTGGTGGGCGATTGCCCGACTCGTTCGATCCCCTCGGCGGGACAGCTGTTTTCATAATTCACATATTTGTTCTAGGTAGTTTCTGATACCCACGATGTAGATAGAGGTAATCCTAGTGTGGGATGAGCAGGAATGACTATGATGTATGTAAATACTAGCCGACCCGCTCCCATTACTTTTTTTTGTAATAATCACATAGGAAAAAGCTATTTCGAGCAGCTTCCAATTTTTTCCCTACAAACCTTGTACTGATAAAATAAAATACGAATTTTGGTAGAATACGTATCATTCATTAGTCAAAACTGCGTTGTTAAAACGACTAAATATTTTTAGTCTGTGATGTCAGATTTGTTGCACACTAACGCCATCTATACCAAAATGATCCTTTTTGCGTTTTTTTATCATTTAGGGGTTGTTTTTCGTATTATAAGTTACCCCTTTATTAATTCAGATTTTTTATCTACATATTACAGCAAATTTCATCTTAATCCGTTTCGTCGTTTATTTTTGATTGATTAGGGAACAAACATAGCAGCCTTATCACGACTTTCGCATTTATAATATTATTAGGATTACCAAATAAACATAAAACTAGATAATGACACTGATGGCTTTGATGGATCTTTATACTTCTGAAAGATACGAGTACCTACCTAAATGAATTAATGAAACACCTACTACGATTTCTTTATTTTACCGATTATTAAGGCGGGTTCCACCGAGAGCGGAGAGGACCCATTTTAAGGACTCCGACCACCAATAAATAAACGAACCCAGCCTTTATAAAGTACAGTATAAAAATATTGTTTTTTTTTAATAGCTTCTGAAATGTTTCCGTAAAATGTCTGGTACACAGAATGTACCTTACGTCATTTGGTCAGTTGATATTTTGACAATACTGTAATTTTTTTTATCCAAATGTATATTCTGGTTACCGAAACATATATATATTTTGATTTTAATTAATTCTTATGCGTGTTTAATGAATCACTGTTTATTTGTTTTATTTATATATTGTTCATCAAAACCAGATTGAATTGATTGATCTAGTTTTAATAAAAATTAACAAATATAATTAGGCTAACCTAGCAACCTAGTAAAACATATATGTTTGTTCCGTGTCTATCAGTACTCCAGGCGCTTAGATCCTTTGAAGATGTCTAGTGGGGGTAGTCAGAGGAGGTCAGAGGCACGTTCAAACATTATATTTGGCACATGCCCACATTTTGCAGTAGTTATCATTCCATTTTGATGAAACTGAAAAATATAGCTTAGCTTATATTACAAAGTTTCATCAAAGGAGTGACCTAGGTATGTATAATTATTTTTTCTACGACCATGAGATCATGACTGGTAATTCTATAACTATAGAGTACTAGCATCAGCCCGCGTCTTCGATCACCTAGATAAAAGTATTAAATTTGTATTTTTGGACATAAGCTATGTATTTTCCAAGTTATATTCAAATCAGTTTGATAAATTAGCTTAATTAAAGCACACACATCCTCACAAACTTTCGAATGTATAGAAGTAATATAAAGTCAAAAGGTATTTATTTTAAAATCACAAGGATCACTTTGAAACATCTTAGGAGCTAGGTGAAGCTACGCCTGTTCCTCGCGACCAGGAAGAATCACGCAACAACGCACGCCTCCGGGCCTATATTTTTTTTCAATTATCCCTTAAGGCGCTCCCAGTCGACGATTGTTTTTGTTCGAAACGAAAAAATAAATACTTGTGAACAAGCCACATCTCCTATTTTATAATGTATAGTATATGTGAATAAAGATGTACCCATCTTTAATCACTTCGATAAATAATCCTACCGACCGCTGCAATGACGACAAACACACGTCGCGTCGGCGCGTGGTCCGCCTTAGCTTTTCGAATAAATTAATAATATAAATTATGTATAATTACTTAATAATCTATTCTAATAGAAATCTAGATCTACATATTACCTATCTTTAACAATAAATCACAAGTTGATTTTAATAGTAGGTATATAAAATATTTCGATCATAAATTCTAAAACGTATCATTTTGAAATAATATCTTTATCGTGAAAAGTTTCAGCTATTTGGGGGCACGGCAGTGCCCCCGCCAAGTCGAGCGCGAAGCAAACACTGCCGTACCATCCTTTACTGGAACCATTTCGCCGCATTTTCAGGCCCCTATTTGAGAACCTCTGGATAAGACCAGAACGCTGAAATTTTCGTCATCCAGTAAGCCATAATCACATACTTAAAATCCAAAATTTCAAGCCTGTAGGTCATTTAGTTACGAAGTTAAGCGAAAGCAAAGTTTCGAATTTTAGACAGACACTCACTCACTCACTCACTCACTCACTCACTCACTCATGATCATCAGAATAGAACTAGTACTTCCCAACTTCCCATAAACTCAGAGAGCTGAAATTTGGTACAGAGTTAGGGTGTAATGGCCATATAAAGGGAAAACCATAAAAACTAGGATAATCGAAGATCTGGAGTACCTGGTGACCCTGATAAGAAAACACAAAAGCCTAACCAAACTATTAGAGATCGACATACCGCCTTTACAAAAAATATTCAACTACTGGACCGAATTGAAAAATTCTTTCACCATTAGAATCCTACATTATCCCTGATGAACATAGGCTATAGTATATTTTCAAAAATATTAGGGATCCGTATGAAAACATCGATAATGTAATCCAAAGTGTGAAAAAATAAAAAAAAATCCTTATATTGCGTTTGCTGCGGTAATTATTGACAATAGAGCAAAGTAATGTACTACAGTTTTAAATAGGACATCAATATCTACAAAAAAGTATGCAATACCATATGTCTCACTATTAGGGATCCGTATGAAAACTTCGATAATGTAACCCAACGTGTAAAAATAAACAAAATAATCCATAGATCGCGTACGCTGCTGAAATTGTTGACAATAGAGCAAAGTGATGTACTACAGTTTTAAAGAGGACATCAATATCTACAAAAAAGTATGCAATACCATATGTCTCACTATTAGGGATCCGTATGAAAACTTCGATAATGTAACCCAACGTGTGAAAAAAATCCAAAAAAATCCTTATATCGCGTACTCTGCGGAAATTGTTGACAATAGAGCAAAGTGATGTACTACAGTTTTAAAGAGGACATCAATATCTACAAAAAAAGTCTGCGATACTAAAAGTTTTATTATGGATCCTTATGAAAAATTCGATAATGTAACCCAAGGTGTAAAAAAATTTCCTATAATATCATTATTACATCCGTGCGACGCCGACGCCGGGGCGGACTGCTAGTACGCAATAAAATTAAAGGAAAACTCTGGATAAGACTAGACTGGCTTTTATACTTACTTATACTTACAAGTTTACAAGAAGAAATAGTCGAACGATTAACTTTATTCTACTCGAACATTACACAAATTGAATAAACAAATTAACAAATTAAATAAACGAAAATATTAATTTCGCTCAAAATTTGATCAAAATATAATGCATTGGATTAAGAGTGGCAGTGATACCCGCACACGTCGCTAGATGGCGCTGACTGTATTTTAAACGCGCTTACGATTGGTTTTTATAATAAAAAACTACTCATAAAAAGAAAAAAAACTGTGTCAAATAAGAAAATCTAATAAAATAAATCAATAAGCCCACGTTTCTACAAAAAGAAGTGAAATCCCACCAAAAACATTCTGTAAAAAACTAGCCAAGTCTCGATGGAGCTGCTTGTTTATCTCTAAAAAGTAATGAAATCTAGACAAAGTCGTGTCAAGTCTGAGGTTCTTTACTGCGATTTCTTTATTATTATAGAATGTTATGTGACTTGGCCGTTGAAGAGTACACAAGGGTACAAAACCAGCTGCTCCATGACACCATGGCACCAATCTGTCGCCAGAACCGCTACCCATTAACGATGGAAAATTGCCACTTAGAAAACGTTGATTCAATAACCAGTAAATTGTAGGCTTGATAAAGCTGCGTATTTCAATAATACTTATGTAAAGGCGAGCCTGAAACAAACAGTATAAAAAATACGTCTATTTTATGTTAGATCGGTGGTCGATTTGACGCTCCAAGAAGACAGCAGAAGTCAGCATTGTCAATGCTGAATGCATGTGTTGCAAGATCAACAACAGCCTAAAATAAGACACTAGCGTCCAATTACCAATACCTGTATTGGCTATTATCTGTAGTTACAACAGATATAACATTACGTGTAAACAAAATTGACTTGTACCCACTAACATATAAAGAATGTGCAACGGCCAAGTCACACAACATTCTATAATAATAAAGAAATCGCAGTAAAGAACCTCAGACTTGACACGACTTTGTCTAGATTTCATTACTTTTTAGAGATAAACAAGCAGCTCCATCGAGACTTGGCTAGTTTTTTACAGAATGTTTTTGGTGGGATTATGTTTTCAGCTTAATAGAAATCTAGGTAGGAACCTGAAGTAATATAGTTATAAAAATAGGAGATGTGGCTTGTTCAGAAGTATTTCTTTTTTCGTTTCGAAAATGAGCAATCAGCGACTGGGAGCCTCTTAACTTATTGCTGTAGCTCTACAGCAATAAGTTAAGAGGCTCCCAGTCGCTGATTGCTCTTTTCTTTCGTTCTTCTTTCGTTCGTTATTTCGTTCTCGATTCTTTTGTTCGATCGGCATCCGGCACCACACTGATGCTCATCAGTGTGGTGCCGGATGCCGATCGAACTACATAAAGGTTCAAACAATAAAAATAATTTAAAGTAAGAGTTGACTCACCAGGAGGCAGCATTTGCACGAAATTGTCCGGAAATAGTCCGACCCGTCCGTGTATCTCTCCTCTCCACCAGCCCCTGTCCGGGGCCTCCTTGGAAACTATCGTCACGATATCCCCTTCGGCCAATGTGAGCTCGTCTTCGTTCACAGCTGGGTAAGGGAACAGCACGCGACATTGCTCCTTCACTGTTAACAAATACGGTTTGTTATTGATTGGCCATGCGGAATATGGTTCAATAAAGAGAGTTCATTGTTGACAGATTTACATGGATAGTTGGACTTGCACCAGTTGTGTGTGCAATATGTCGTGCCAAAGTGTTTTGCTTCGAAAAGATTTCGAAGTTTGAGTATGTGATCTTCACGTGCTGTCATCGTGAGGATTGTCTCGTCTTTGAATATTTAAAGTATTAAATAATATTAAAGTTGTTGTTATCTGCTTAGTGTTAACATTATGATTGCAAAAACTGCCTAGGGGTTATCGCTTTTAATAATATTAACTAAACATTTTCGCCTCAAAATACGTGAGGAACTACTCGTACCTAATATCTATATCATTAAAGAAACTTACTGTTTGAATGCAAATCAAAACAGTATTGTTTAATTTTCCTAACACCTTGTTCACCACATTTGTGAGGATGTTTGTATGTTTGAAAGTCAAGTCAAACAGCAAAACGGATTAAGATGAACTTTGCTGTAGATGTAGATATAATGCCCGAATAAAACATAGGGTGGTTTATAATCCAAAAATGATAAAAAAAATGCAAAAGGGATGAATTTGGTATAGATGGCGCTGATGTGCAAAAAATCTAACACTAGTTTTGACCACACAAGAAAGGACAAAGTCTATCACGGGTCGGCTAGTGCAAGATAAAACGTGATTATCTAGCTGTATTTTAATAAAAATATATATATATACAAGCTGACCCCGCGAATTTCGTATTGCTTTAGAATTAACAAATGTTGTCTTAAGTTCCCGTTCCCGTTACCGTATTATCAAACCTAATAAAGCTCAAATTGACTCTACGTTTTAGTTAGAAAACTTTTGTATGGGAAAAAGAAAAGGGCTGTTTTTAGGGTTTTCCCGGCAATTATTTGAATTTTTCTCACCTTTTAAACCTTCCCTAGACTTCCACGAACATTTCAAGACCAAGATAAGATAAATCCGTTCAGCCGCTCTCGAGTTTTAGCGAGACTAACGAACAGCAATTGATTTTTATATATATAGATATATTCAATAGACGACGAAACCATTTTATAATTTACTAGCTTCCGTCCGCGGCTTCGATCGCTCGTTACCTGGATAAAAAGTATCCTATATGATTATTATGTTATTTTTCCAAGTATAATTCAAATCCGTTGGTTGATTGGGCGCGATTGAGCCACAAACATCGAAACATCCTCACAATGTTTCGGATTTATAATATTACCGAATTTATGTATTGACTTACGAATCGGCTAAACTCGAAAGAGTCATCGGGCTTAAAAAGGATATCATTATGAATGATGCGAGTCCCAACAATTTTACAATTTGACCGTACTTTTTATTGAATTACCGCCTGCGACCCAATCATTGGCATTACGAGTGAGTAAGCAACCATTTTTCCGTGTCACTCTACGACACGATAAATTACGATAACGTTTCCGACCGCCTTACATCTCTGTACGAACCAGTACGAACAGTCTGTTTTCGACACGATAGGTAAACAAACAGTGAGAAGGCAAAGAGTACTTTTCTACGAGTCGCGAAACCATATAAAATACCGTGTCGTTTCCGACCGCCATATAACAGTACTAACCGTCTGTTTAAGATACGACAGAGCACAAAACATGGATTGCAAGCAACGATACAGCTATTAGTTGTCACGTGTCGTAACAACAAAACGTATCACCATTATTTTCTAATTTCAACATAGTGCAGGCAATTGACAATTTTATGATTTTGTATTGTGAAAATAGTTCTATCAAACAAAGCTGAAACGTTGGTCAATGAGCACCCGACATCGAACAAACGATTGAAAAAATTTAAATCATTTAGCGATTAATCGCGTAACAATTTTCATTGGAATGGAAAATTTGACCTCACTGACCTCACAGCTCAGTTGGTAGTAACTCTGCCTTCTGCGCTGTAGGTTGTGGGTTCGATCTCCACCCAGGGCAAATATTTGTGTGATATACATAGATGCTTGTTCTGTGTCTGGGTGTTAATATGTAAAATAAGTATGTATTTACAAAAAAAAAGTATTATAAGTATTCTATCAGTTATCTAGTGACCAAAGTACAAGCATTGCTTAGTTTGGGGCTAGATGGCGCTGTGTGTAAAGTCCGTCAATATTTTTATTTATTTATTTATATATTATATAGGCATGATCTTTGAAGTTCCCATGAAATTATCCATCGCCATGAAATTATCATAAATATCCATTATTAATTATCGACCTCAGAAACTCGAAAGAATACGGCCCATGCACGTCTATGAGACTATGTTACATCTAACCTCATTGAACCCATAAAAGGGAATAGGATAACTGTTTTACAACACCCGCACAAGATGTGACTAACTAAACAATACACTCTTGTGTGAGAACTATAGAATGAATTGTAGTAAATATTTAGCTACTCGTAGTATGAATCATTCTCTCTGACTGATAAGAACTCGGTAAAGCTTTTGTTGTATTAAACCAACGTTATTCAATTGTATAATCACATTCAAGGAAAAAATTTATGCATTTTATTAATGTTTAACTGTGGTCGTGTTTTATATAAAAACCGACGAAACAAAAAAGAGGATGTTGAATTTTTTTTTATGTCATATTTTTTCCTGTTGATCCGATTATTTTATTATGTACCTAACTAGCTGACCCGCGCCCGCTTCGCTGTGCGTAAGACATTTCTAATACCATCGTGGACTTTTTTGTAGACGTTTTTAAGGTGTACAATACTGTAGTACATTATTTTGATATATCTCGTGGGGTTCAGCCAGCATTTGCAATTTAAGCGCAAAAAAATGTGTTTATTTACGACATCACATTAGAAACCTCTAAAATTATCAATGTTTCTCTACTATATTATGCATGTATTATACATATAAACCTTCCTCCTGAATCACTCTATCTATTAAAAAAAACCGCATCAAAATCCGTTGTGTAGTTTTAAAGATATAAGCAAACATACATACGCGGGAAGCGGAAAGCGACTTTGCTTTATACTATGTTATGTAGTGATAGTGTAGGAAAAAGTCCCAAGGTAAAACATTTAAATTATATCCCACCAAAAACATTCTGTAAAAAACTAGCCAAGTCTCGATGGAGGTGCTTGTTTATCTCTAAAAAGTAATGAAACCTAGACAAAGTCGTACCAAGTCTGAGGTTCCTTACTACGATTTCTTTATTATTATAGTCACACATTAGCTAAAATCTAATTAATGTGTGACTATATTAATAAAGAAATCGTAGTAAGGAACCTCAGACTTGGTACGACTTTGTCTAGATTTCATTACTTTTTAGAGATAAACAAGCACCTCCATCGAGACTTGGCTAGTTTTTTACAGAATGTTTTTGGTGGGATTTCACTTCTTTTTGTAGAAACGTGGGCTTATTGATTTATTTTAATTACTTCTTATTTGACACAGTTTTTTTGACATAGTTTTTTGCAATGACAGTCGATATTTTTATGTACCAATAGTAGAAGGGGGCATTACCATATCTCTAATACAGCTGAGACCAGCTGAGGGTTCTTCATCAGATACTTCAGACCTTCAACTTTTGACATCAAATGAAGCGGCCCATCAAGTTGAATATTTTTTGTAAAGGCGGTATGTCGATCTCTAATAGTTTGGTTAAGCTCTTGTGTTTTATAATCAGGGTCACCAGGTACTCCAGATCTTCGATTATCCTAGTTTTTAGGGTTCCGTACCCAAAGGGTAAAATCGGAACCCTAAGATTACTAAGACTTCGCTGTCCGTCTGTTTGTCTGTCTGTCCGTCCGTCCGTCCGTCCGTCTGTCTGTCACAGGGCTGTATCTCATGAACCGTGATAGCTAGACAGTTGAAATTTTCACTGAAAATGTATTTCGGTTGCTGCTATAACAACAAATACTAAAACAGAATAAAATAAATATTTAAGGGGGGCTCCCATACAACAAACGTGATTTTTTTGCCGTTTTTATAGATAATGGTCCGACTCGCACTTGGCCGGTTTTTATAGTTTTCCCTTAATGTGGCCATTAAACCCTAACTCTGTACCAAATTTCAGCTCTCTGAGTTTATGGGAAGTACTAGTTCTATTCTGATGATCATGAGTGAGTGAGTGAGTGAGTGTCTAAAATGCGAAACTTTGCTTTCGCTTAACTTCGAAACTAAATGACCTACAGATTTGAAATTTTGGATTTTAAGTATGTGATTATAGCTTACTGGATGACGAAAATTTCTGCGTTCTGGTATTATCCAGAGGTTCTCAAATAGGGACCTGAAAATGCGGCGAAATGGTTCCTGTAAAGGATGGTACGGCAGTGTTTGTTTGCTTCGCGCTCGACTTGGCGGGGGCACTGCCGTGCCCCCAAATTTATGCGGGACTAATATTTCAGTTATAAAACTTCAAAAACTAATATCATCTCAGACATTACATTGGTCGAAATATTTTTTTTTATTCGTAGTTACACCTTACAAAATTACTTTATCAAATCGATTTTTTTTAGTTTTTAAACGTAATTATTTTGGTACAAGTCCAAACGCTGTTTTCTGGACCTGATGATGAAAAATGATGGCACTCGAAGGTAAAAAAAAGCCCCTAAGACTGCAATGTTATTCTTACCAGGTTTGGGCGGTAAAGCGGGCGCTGGCTCGACGGGCGTTGTACTCGTCGGTGGGTCTAACATTACAACGAAGTTGGAGGGAAACACGCCCACTCTCCCCTGCCTCTTGCCTTGCCACCAGCCTTCTTCTACCTGTAACGAGATCAACATTCAATTTTGTTACAAATGGTAGGGTCATTATCACAGACTGGCTTTACAGCTCACAGTGGGTGGCTTGGTGGACATCCTCTCAGATCTCCAGACGCTTAGATCCTTTGAAGATGTCTAGTGGGGGTAGTCAGAGGTACGTCCAATCATTATATTTTGCACATGCCCACATTTTGTAGTAGTTAGCATTCCATACGTGACAGGTTGCAAGCCCATCGCCGCTTATAAGAATACTAACCTGTTTCCTCACGATGTTTTCCTTAACCGTTTTGATGCGCATATAAATTTTTCGAACAGAAAAATCCATTGATGCACGCGGGATTCGAACCCACGACCTTTAGATTGAAAGTCGAAGTACCTCCCACTCGGCCAACACGGCACACACAAAATAAATATTCCATCAGCAATGGTGGTTCCCATAGTACAACCTCCTTAATTTGGGGCAAGATCACACTGTGTCAAATGTCAACTAATATATACTTATTTATTTACACCTGTGGTACAACCCGGTCACAATATCTGTGCACCTGACCTCGTGACGTCATGGTACGGGCGAGGTGGGAGAGAGAGAGAGAGCGGGAGAGGCGCCGCATGGCGGGAGAGAGAGAGAGCGGGAGAGGCGCCGCATTCCAGCGAGGTGCACAGATATTCTGACCGGGTTGTAGGTTTTAACCAATAGATACAACGGCAGTGCATACCTCTCCAAGTACTTCAAGTACGTCGCCGACGCAGAGCGGCAACTCATCGGGATTCGCCGGCTGATAGCTGAAGACAGCTCGACATCTGCCTTGCACGCCGCCCGGTCTACAATAAAGGGGAAATATATGTTACAAATGTAGATACTAAAAAATAACTACCATATCAAGTTGTATCTATAGTACATTGAAGATATATAGTGACTTGTTTATTTTTTAGACGCACATTGATGGTGGCTGACTTAGTAATTGAGTGGACAATATAGATTTTTAGATGAGAACAAGCTAACCCGGCGAACTTCGTATCGCTTTACAATTAACTACCGTTCCCGTTCCCGTTCCCGTTAAAAAGTATGTTGTGTTATCCTATGTTCGTCTCCTGGTTCTAAGCTACCTACACACCAATTTTCAGACAAATTGGTTCAGCCGTTCTTGAGTTATAAGTGTTGTAACAAACCCGACTTTTTCTTTTATATAGTACTAGCGACCCGCCCCGGCTTCGCAAGGGTAGCATGTTATTATACATATAAACCTTCGTCCTGAATCACTCTATCTATTAAAAAAAACCGCATCAAAATCCGTTGTGTAGTTTTAAAGATATAAGCAAACATACATACATACATACAGACGCGGGAAGCGGAAAGCGACTTTGCTTTATACTATGTAGTGAAGATAATGCTATTAAATAGAAGTCAGCTCAATTAGCACCCTGCAATAATCACCTCCAATCACATACTGAGCCTTGACTTCCAGAACTGCAGGTAAACCACTCCCCCACCCCTGCGGTAGTTTATTTTTAACTTGCAGCCCTAATGCATAAGCTGACTGATAATTGTAATCAGCATAAGCCCATTGTCTTTTGACAGTTACATGGGAATTTGACAGTTGAGCACGCAATACGGCTGCCGACCATGTTAACCACTACAACAGTCGGACTAAGTAGTTTGAAAGTTTAAGTTTTGGGAACATCATGACATGGTATTCATTTGAGGGTTACATTTAGATACATAAAATAATGCTTAGTAGGGGCGCTAGTTGTGGCCATTTTAACAACATTTTAATTTTCAAATAAATGGTTTATACTGAAAAAATTATTAAAACGACGATTTTTAAACAACATCGAATGGAGTATTTATCTATCTCTTAGGTTATGCAAATGTTTTGTAACATTTATTTATTAATTATTCAAATTTATATAGACAAAACGGGAAATATCTAGTTGTGGTCAATCACATCTAGAGGCATAACACTAATCAATATAGATAATCAATGACAACTGTCACTAATCAATATGGACCACAGACAAATAATTATATTATCTATACATTTTAAATAAGTTTGTTTGCTATGCTTAGTTTAGTTATTGACTGCCAAAATTGAAAATGACCAAAACCGGGGTAGGCAACCGGATCTTTGACCCTATCCATGTGACTTATAATTAATTATATGTAAATTTAATAGTTAGAGTAATTTTCTTGTATTTTATTTATCTTTATGCCACGTATTTATTGGCAATACTGTTGAACACATTATTGATAAAAAAATACATGATAATGATAATGATAATCAAGTAGGACTTCAATGCATACTTGCATTTCACGTAGATTTTTCGTTTACTAATATAATTATATTTACATCACTGCTTTCGGCTTTTATTATGACACTTCACTACATAGTATAAAGCAAAGTCGCTTTCCGCTTCCCGCGTATGTATGTATGTATGTTTGCTTATATCTTTAAAACTACACAACGGATTTTGATGCGGTTTTTTTTAATAGATAGAGTGATTCAGGAGGAAGGTTTATATGTATAATACATGCATAATATAGTAGAGAAACACTGATAATTTTAGAGGTTTCTAATGTGATGTCGTAAATAAACACATTTTTTGCGCTTACATTGCAAATGCTGGTTGAACCCCACGAGATATATCAAAATAATGTATTGTACACCTTAAAAACGTCTACAAAAAAGTCCACGATGGTATTAGAAATGTCTTACGCACAGTGAAGCGGGCACGGGTCAGCTAGTATACTTCTAATTTCAATAAACTGATCATCAGCTAGGACTATCACAGATCTATGCCGGTCTTACAGAATTCACTACAGAGAAAGCTGAGTCCAAAAATGTTTAAAAGCATATAATATACGATCAAGGGCCAACCGCAAACACACAATATCTACTCGCATGTGCGAACCGTGTTATCGTTTATCAGCGCTGATTAGATAGCGCGTACAATCATTATTATTTCCACTAATCGAAAAAATAAAACACTGTGATTATAATCAACGTATAACCAACTTCTAAGATCCCAACCACAAGGTACTCGTAAGAAGTAACCGGTCAATAGCTCGATGTAGGTTAAGTACTCGAAAGAAAACATGTATATACCCAGATAAATAGGAGTTACCTAGCACGAGCTTATATTAGTCTAGAGACCACGGCACAGAAGAAGAATACAACTCGTCTGCAGGAACAATACTTTAGATCAATAGGCAATTACAATAAAGCACAAATAATCAGACGATTTGTCGCGTTATTAGGTACATTTTATTTATCTCAAAGTTTGAATTTTATGACAATTACAATAATCAGGGTCGCGCGCGGAAAAAGCGATAGTGGGCTTAGAATTGTATTAATTAATATTTTAAACGTATATTTATTTATTTATCCTAAGGTTTTTTAACTTTATTACAATAACTCAATAATCAGGGTCGCGGGATAAGGAATTGTTGTAATACAGACGTAACGTAATAATCCGATAAATAGGTACCCGTTTGGAATAATAATGTGTTCTGATCGCGAAAGTAATTTGAAAAAGACGCAATGTAGTCTTTGTGAATAACACGACTATTATTCCTAACTATTTAAACCTGAACAAAGCGTGGTACCTAGATGAAAAGTAGCCTACATGCTACTCTTCACACGTTTAAAATTGCATCCAAATCCGTTAGGCCGGTCGGGCGTGATTATGGTACAAAAATCCTCACGAACTTTCGGATTTATAATATTAGTAGGGATTGGGACAAAATAAATAAGGTTCAAACTCTGATCCCCAAGTGTGGTAGAATCTTTTCAGATTTCCAGGCGCTCAGAACCTTGAAGATGTCCAGCTTTAGAGGCTCTAGGTTAGGTAGATTACAGCACCTGTATTATACTACGGCTACACTTTTCAGGTCTACTCTTGAAAACGGTCAATGATACTTATATTGGGACAAACGTCACATCGTTTCCGACTGTATTTTGAAAGAGACCGAATATATCGGAGCACTCTCACTATCGTCGATAATGTCGAAATCGTTTTGCAGAGTAAGGGCCCAGTCAACCTTAAGAACTTTTTGATATAAAGCCCTACGAGAGAGATACTACTCGTACTGCCAAAGGATAAATATTAAATAAACCGGCGTCATTTTCACAATATAAAAGTAAAAACCAGTTACGCCTTAGTGAACCACTTTCGCTATTATCCGGTGTGCATCAACATCGGGGCCCCGACGTCATGCAGTAAAAGTTTTCAATTAGGTTTATGAGGCACTTGCGAAGTACACAAGTATTTTATAAGAGTGGCTTACCTTACATAAATCTCACTATTCAATCTTCTATAATATAAAAATAAGTCGGGTTTTCCTTCCTGACGCTATAACTCCAGAACGCACGAACCGATTTCCACGGTTTTGCATTCGTCGGAAAGGTCTCGGGCTCCGTGAGGTTTATAGCAAAGAAAATTCAAGAAATATTTTAAGAGAAAAGCAGGAAAACAGGAACGGGAAAGGGAACGGAAACGGAAACGGAAACGGAAACGGAAACGGGAACGGGAACGGGAACGGGAACGATAACGGGAACGGGAACTTAACACAGAATTTGTTAATTCTAAAGCGATACGAAGTTCGCCGGGTCAGCTTGTACAGGTATAAAATAAAGCCTCCGCCGGCTCAGCTAATCCATAAAAATACCCAATACGAAGATTTCGTTACGGTTCGCATCCAATAATGGTTAGGCTGTTTATCAGACAAGATTTGTACATGTAATATCTACTAGCCATATCCCCGTCGCAACATCGTTTGTATGTTATTTCGTTGTGAGTTTGACATGCAAACTTTGATACCCCGATTCGCCCCCTAAAAGGAACCAAATTAGGAAAATCCCTACTCGTAATTTCTGTAGAGTATTTACCTTAAGTCACTCCGGTGATTGACCGAATTGTTAAATGAAATTTACATTTATCTCATCATATGCTCAAATTATTCAACAGTCAGAATATTTTTTGGTCGATAACTCCTCCCTTTCGAAAAGGAAGTTCCTTTGTTTCGTGATTTTGAGCTTTTGGGACTTTTTTAGAAGAATCACATAAAACATAAATAATCATCATAAATAGTTAAACTATTCCAGAGCTTGATAAGCACTTTGGTTCTATTCTACTAACACACATCTGTAAAATAGCTGAACTACCTAGTTGGTGATACCATCTAAGGCTATTAATAGATAGATGATGTTTGTATGTATATGTATAGGTAGATATTACCAACTTGTTGATACAATCATTACATTAGCCATGTATGACATCACTGATTGAGTTACCACATATAGGCAAGACTAGTGTGTAGAAAAAATATGTAAACAAATGAAGTACATTTAAAGTTGATAAGAGGTTTAATAATACCAATTTAGAGCTGTGGTTTAGGGGTAGATTTACTTAGGGCTTGGGGTAGAGTTGGGTAATCTATAGGGCGGCCAACCGTCCCGCATTCTGTGGGACCATCCCGTAATGATGGCTGTAATCCTGCTTTGCAAGAATGAGTAAAATGATCCCACAAAACGTTGGAAGCGTCCGGCATGTCCCGCATTCCTATTTATTCAATGCATTACGTTACGTACCTACCATGCCTATTAAATTTAATATGGGCAGTTGGGAAGATTTTTACGTGATTCTCAATAAAAACCCTGACCTTGTAAAAGAGTGTCACTCTAGTGATAAATACGATTTTAGAAGATTCAGACTTCAGTAAGTTTTGCGTTTTTATTTAATTTTGGTAGGTACCTATACTGACAAAACTTCGTACTTCGCATTCGCATTCATCCCATACCCTACCTATCAACAAAAAGTCCTACATTTAATTTCCAGAAAGTTGGCCGCCTTATAATCTAATTGCTTGAACACAAAAGGCATATAATTTTCTCAACATTCCTTAACATATTTTTCACTAAATAATTTAAATCTATCATAATATCTGATAAAGTGGAAAAAGGTCAGATCCCTCCAATCCAACCTAATATTACAAAATATTTTTTTGCATAGATGTTTGAGGTTCTATCACTCCCAAACGGATTGGAATGAATCTTGGAACATACATAGCTTAAGTACTGGAATAATGAATAGGATACTTTTGAGTAAGCCGTGGGCGGAAGCTACTTGATTAATAAAGCAAAAAGAACTTCTGATCTGAACTATGACATGAATGAGGCAAAGGTTAATCTTATATTATGAAACAACTCAGTTATGCTTCATCATAAGCATTATTATAAGGCAACTTGTCTTACTTATGTAACCAGATCAATGTTTAAATAAATTAACATAAAATTTGTGTAATCTCTACCGTTATTTGTATAGCTATATTAGCTGTCTTATTAACTAAGAATTGCTAATGATTCGCATACATTAAAATTTGGTGAACAATACAGATTATTGTACATTATTTAAATTACATAGTTTTATTGAAGTAGTAGTAGGAGAAGCATTTAACAAAGTAAGTCTATTTTATGTACCTATTATAGACTAGGCAATAGGCTTGCAACATGTTATGTATTAAATGCTAACTACTGCAAAATGTAGGCACATGTCAAGTGTAATGTTTGTTCGGACGTGCTTCTGAATGTCCCCATTAGAAATCTTAAAGGATCTGTGTCCTAGACTGCCTAGAGATCTGATAGGATGTCTATCATACTTGAAAATTACAATCATCATATTTTATTATAAAATACAATAAAAAAAGGAATTTGCTGATAGAGGATTTAGTTTCATGTAGATAACATTGCGTTATCACTTTCAGAAAAACAATTAAATAAAAAAAAAACTACATAATACATAATGTTTTAACGTAGACATTACATCGAAGGCTTACCTAGCGTTATTTGTGTCAGGAAGCACTGAAACAAAGTTGTCTGGGAACATGCCACGGCGGCCACGGAGCTCCCCCCGCCACCAGCCCCCCGGCAGTCTTTCCACATCTCGCAGCACATCTCCCGGCCTGATTGTCAACTCATCTGGCTCTGATGCATCATACACATAATTCACCATGCAGGATACTGTTGGAGAAAAGAAAATACAAATGATTAATTTTCTGTGTGGTTAAGAGTCATAATTTACTTAAATGACTCAAGTTTTTGATGATAAAACAATATTCACAGCAAGTTGATCTTGTGATATAAAGACTGTAGGTAGGTAATAAAACTTCTAAATGCATATTGGTATTATTTGGGCTCATTTTGATCATAAATAAAAATAATTATAAAAATCACTAACAAACGCAAAAATGAGGCTTGTGCCAATTAAAGTGTTTGGACTTTTGTATAGGTATTTTTGAAGATCGGAGTGCTCAGAGATATGAGAGGACGTCCATCATACTTGGGGATGTTGCAAGCTAATTATTGACATACAGTAACATAGCCACTATCTTTCCTAGGATAATAACTAAATGACGAAGGCACAAGACAACCTCATTTCAATAAGTAGTTGTATAGTCTTTACTTTCAATACCTATCTGTAATCTCAGATAAAGCATATTCATATTCTGACTAACGTTATGCAAGGCACGTCGCGGAATCTCTTTACTTATTAGTATTTGTTGTGCACATTTGTGACATCACAACAATCCAATGAGTCATACTAAGGGAATAAAAACTTTTAGTTAGAACATAACAGCAGATGTTTTCAAGATTTACGATAATTTATTTACATTATGACTCGATAAATTCTCTGTTATGCCAAAGATAAGCCGATTTTGATCTTGCAATGCAAAAAACTATGTCAGTATGTTTACTTTTACAAATATTTTTAGGCTGCTTAGATGCCTGAATGCATCGTCATATTCGGGAAATGTATGTCAACCAATCTCATGCCGCTATAATCCCAGGAAATAGAATAATAAGTTTGATTATCTGTATTCATTTTCAAGAATCACTTTGGCGACATAGTACTCACCCATCTGATTTGCATTTGTTTCCATTTCAGACATTTCACATAAATCACATCATCATCCAATAGCATAGAATATAAAAAACACACTGCACATAACACAGTAATCACAAAACGCCACAAAACGTATTTTTATATCAATTTCCTGAACAAGAAATACAAGACAAGCGTGCGGTGGAGATTTCATTTATGTTTGATTATGTCAATTTGTTTTTAACTCATTTAACTGTCATACAAAAATGCAGCAACGAAAGTAAAATTCATACATCCACACCTAGAAAAAATTGCGTGGTATTTGACACAATGTCTACAAATTAACGTAGACGTTATAAATGAAAAAACTTATCAAAAAAAATGATAACATATTCATCACATAAAATAACTACGAAACCCTAAAAAAATGGGATTTGAATCTGGGAACGCGCTAATTATAGCTCAATTTTATTATTCCACCACTCGACGATCTATGTATCGATTTTATTATTATTTGGGTTTTACTTTAGTCTCATGAAAACGATTATACTACGACTGTAGCTCCATCTACACTTTAATGAAATACTATCATTATCTACGCAGTACCTGGTCTAATAAAGTTTTTCCTTGAACCGTCAAGAGATGTCGCGTGCTAGGTAATTTTTATTTTTACCTAGTGACCACTTTCAATGCGAAGATCGCGGGTTTGAACCCGGCCGTGCATCAATGGATTCCCCTATTCAATAAATGTATAAATAAGTAGTATGCCCAGTAATCACAGTAAGTGTATCACCCTCGTATTCAAGAACGACACTATGAGAACACGCACCCACAGTGGACGAAATCTTTTTTCATAAAAATCACTATGTGTTAAGCGGCACTATGGCACACGCTACCGTGTGCCTTTAGAGCTCAACTTTGGCTAGAGGCACACGACAGTGTGCCTCTAGTCACACTATGCAGTGTCGCACAACACATAAAGTGATTTTTATGAAAAAAGATTTCGTCCACTGTGGGTGCGTGTTCTCATAGTGTCGTTCTTAAATACGAGGGTAAGTGTAATCATAGACATAGATCCAAAAGTAGTTAATACTCTTAAAAACGGCGATGAGCTTGCAACCTGTCACATATGGTATTACTTTAGGGCCTTGTGATATAGCCCCTGATCTATTCATTCATGGTAAACAATAAAATTATGATTTCCTTTTAGATAATTTATTGATAACAATTTATATTTCTACATGGTATTGAAACATTTTTCTTTTATTACTTCTTGAGAGGGCCAACTGAGTCTGGGGGGATGCCAAGTTCTTCATCACTCCATGTGCTGGGGTCTACGTAAGGCCATTCACCCTGAAAAATAAATAAACATTGATTAGGTACCAACCATAGATCACATGGAAACTAATATTATCATAACAGCAGGCTCATCATGTTGACAAATATGATGCGAAGAGGATTTGGCTTATGTTTTACAACCGGCCGCCTGCCTGACGTCAATCCTCTATGGGAAGAAGGTATTTTGCTTTGGGAACAGCGGGTTGTGATAATTATTTTTTTATATTATTTAGAGATTATGATTGACCTATTGCAAGCGGCGATGGTCTTGCAAACTTTCCATATTGAATGCTAACAACTGAAAAATGTGGGCATTGTGCCAAACATAATGTTTGGGCGTGCCTTTGACTACCTTTTAGCCATCTTCAATTGTCTAAGCACCTCGAGATCCTAGGGTATGTCCACCGTTCTTGTGGATTTCAGTTGTGATCCTATTTCATTTTCAATTTTAGAGATTGTAGCTGGGGTAGCTAGGGAGCTCACCACAACTGCATTAGTTTTAATTCAACCCCGATATGGGTGCTGTTGTGAAGCTATTTTCAAACAAACTTCAACCCTGGGTTGTCACTAGGTACTAGTGACAACCCAGGGTACCCACATAATACATTTCTACTTACAGTGATATGTTCGTGCTCAGTGAAAATGTGCCAAAACACCCACCACCAAGCCACGGCACCAATACCCTCTGCTAAATATATTGACTTCTTTGATGGCATAGGAGGGGGCATGCGGTAAGACCAAACCCTAAAAAATCACACATTCACGTAAATTTATCGTGCGTGGGCTGAAGATATAATATTTTTATTTACTCATGTTGAGCTATTTCAGTATTTATCTTTACGAAAAGAATGACATAACACCTTACCCATGACCAGCGTTCCTTTTCGTTTGTTTTAGATTATCAGCAGCATTTTTTAAAGTCCTTAGAAGAATAGCCCTGGAGACAATGGTTTTAGATAACATTTTGTAGGCCTGAAAATTATTTTCAAGCCTATTTTACGAATAAATAAGTAATGCTGGCTGAATGAACCTGAAAAATCGTAACAACAATGTTTTTAACTTTTTGACGTCTCGTCTCCCGTAGTTTGTCTGTCTCTTTCACTCATCTAATCTTTAAGCGTTTGACATTGACACTGACATGATAATTTTCAATTTTTTTGGCGGTGTGGTCGCAAAGCGACAAAGCCCTTTTTTTCTTACGTTGATAATTTTCAAAGAATATTTACCACAATTTTAGCATTACAATATAAAACAGAGCGACTTGCGCATAGCCATATTTATTTAAACTTCACCTATCAATCACTACAAAAACAAAGAACTTATACATTTTGATTCTTGGATATAATTATTAATTAACTAGCGACCCGCCCCGGCTTTGCACGGGTAGCATGTTATTATACATATAAACCTTCCTCCCGAATCACTCTATATATTTAAAAAAAACCGCATCAAAATCCGTTGTGTAGTTTTAAAGATATAAGCAAACATACATACATACATACATACGCGGGAAGCGACTTTGCTTTATACTATGTAGTGACTATGTAGTGATTAGTCTAATTTGATTATTAGTAAAAAAAGTAATTCTTCACATTGAGATGGATTATATCTTTTTTTTGTAATGCTTAGGTACAATATTATTTTTCATTTATAAAATTTGTTCCTTCTTTTCAAGTCTCATAATTATGAAAAATATTCAAACTACAAGATATTTTTTTAAAGTTATCAAAATAGGCTTCCACAAAAAAAAAACTTATTCAAATGTTTTTTTTTTGGACCAAAAAAATTGGGAACCCCAATTGGTCTTGACCATACCTACCTAGTACTACTTTTGGATCACAGTTGTACTTACTGTTTCAATTTTTATTCGTATTAAGATGTATGATGGACTTTCGCTAAGTTTTCTACTTACTTAGTACTTAACTAATTTATTTAGCTTTCCGCTTCTTAGGTAAATGAAGTATCAAAATCTAAGTGGAGGTATGCTATCTGAAATTGTTATATCAGTTTATTAGTACCTACTACATTAACACAATTATTATTTAAATAATAAAACAATTATATTTATTTATTTTTAAATTCGTCCTGACAACATGGCTTAGGTCCATTTGCAGGGGGTTCATCATCAGGTATTGCTTGGTTGTTGAAGGGAACATTGACCAGCTTTAAAGTGTCTTCAGTTATTCTAGCCTCTGGAATAGCAAAATAATAGTAATTCTGATTAATGATCATAGAGAAAATATGGTACAGAAAATTAGGTAATTAATTTTACATACCAAATACACCAGGCTTTACTTCTTGTGCCTGAATCACTTGAGTCTTTAACTCTCTTTCAACATCTTCACTGAATTTAATCATCTAAACAAATAAAAAATGGGTTATTGAGATATCTTTTAGAGAAACACTATTTAAATAACATCCAAAAGTTGCATAGGTGCATAATCCTGACTTCACACTAGGTGTTATTTTCAGAAACTACAACTACCTACCATGGTAGTATATACCATATACCTTCCTGGAACATGAGATCATGCAACTATTTGTCCTGCCATGGAGATCAAACCTGCACCTCTTGTGTATCAGCCGGGCACTAACATACCATGCCAGAGGCTGTCAGCTGAAGAAATCTTATAATTATTTTTGTGTGGTACCTACTCACAGCTGAAATTGATTCCTCATCTTTGACATGTTTATTTTTATGATATTCCTCATTTATTTTAAGTCTAGCTGCTGCTATCGCTTTTAAATCTCCAGTAAATACTTTGAGGCTGGCTCGGTGTAACTTTTTAAAACTGCGTAGGACCTGAAAATGAGTTTGAGCTTATTACGTCTCCTAAAAACTATGGCAAGAGGAATTTACTATAAATCTAAAATACACTTAACTTTATTAGTTTTGTCTTTGAAATTTTCTACACTAAATTGGTAATTACTTACTAATTTTCGGGAATTCATTTTTGATTTAATTATGTAACGTATTATGTATCTGAAGCCACTTTCACTACAACCTTTATAGTTCCGTGGAAATGACTATCCCTAACTAATTTGAAATCCGGAACGAAATCCTTATAATGGTAAGGTATGGCCAATACATTAAATTCAATTATAAAATTAAATACACCTGCCCAAAAACTGTGAGTGGTATGCACACACACACACACCCAACACCCACAACAAACTTTAGCAGTTTTGGTTTTTGGTTGGCACTTGGCACTTGGTTTGGCTGGCACTGGCAGTGATTGCAATGAGTGTCGTGACGGACCAGACGGCCGATCAATAACTGTCAGTCTGTGATTATTTGATTGATGATTTAGTGTATTGAAGGTTATCAGTGGAATGCGGAGTTAGTTAACTTTCATGCCTTTATTAAATAATTTTTAGATATGCTAAGAAACCATCGACGACCTGGGCTATGTAGTCGATGTATGTAGTAACACAACGTAAACGTAGTATTTTAAGTACAATGTACTGTACTCCGGGCAGTGGTGACATTGGTCAATGTCAGTGTGTCAGTGTCAATGTCAAGTCATGTCATATCATATCAACAAACTCTTGGCTACACTAATTACCTAGGTACCTACATCAAATCAACTTTATGCAAGGTTGCAAGGGCCAAGAAGGGAAAGAGGGAATTGGACTTGGTCATAAGATAAGATGAGGCAAGGCATACCTGGAAAGGTGTTCTAATCATAATCAATTCAATTATTAAACACTTCTCCATCCATACCACACAAGTACAAAGAACACTACTAATAAAATAAAAATGTTATTACTAGAATAATAATTGCAATGAACATACAAGGGATGTTGTGAATAAATCAGTAGTGCTTGCCATGACATGACAAAAAATTACCTAGTTGACACAAATAGGTAACAAATAGCAAAGTGCTAAAAGTAAAAAAAGGTTAAAATGAAATTTTCAATTTTTCTTCTTCACACGGTTGCCTTTTTGGTAAGTTTTTTAAATTAGAACTTATCGCTGCAGTTTCAATAAAAAAGGAATACTATATTACCTAAATGATAATACCTACCTTTCAGGACCTCCTTGCGGTTGGCCTCATAGTGCCATTGATACCAGGCCATGTACGTGCCATGGGAGGAAACCATATTTATGTTGGTTTACTAGGCTCAATTTATGCAGGATTTCAGCTGGGATCTGGACCTCTTATTGCAAGTTGAATTTCTTTTAACTTTTTTTTTTTTTTTTTAATAATACTATGTACTAACTATAAAGTTATATTCATCATCTTGTAGCACTAAAATAAGCAGCCATTTCTTTCAATTTGTAAATCCTACCTATTATTAATTTTTTTTTAGGGTAGCCTTAGTGATGTAAAAGGAAGAAAATCAGTTTTAATCATGACATTGCTTTTGTGCAGTTTTGCATACACTGTGACTGGACTCACAAATTCAATTAACATAATTTTAGCAGTCCGGGCGTTTTTAGGTAAGTTTCAATCAATCAAAACAAATACCTACCTATATAATACCTATATGGATTGTATGAAGGAATGTTACTCTGTTAAAAAATGCCTTTCTCATTAATGTGATGTATGTATGTATGTATGTATTTACAAAAAAAACTTGAGAGGTGTCAAGGGACACCCGGATGGAACGAAGTTCTCACAAAATAACGTGGGACAAGGGAAGGGGAATCAACTTTGACTTCGACTTCGACCTCGACCTCGACCTCGACTACCACCTCCATCTCGACCTCCACTTCCTCCTCGACCTCGACCTCGACACAATTAATAGATATATATATTAATAGATATACTACTATAGCAAAAAAGTGTCGTGACAACTTTTCGTAAGAATTTTTTCCGTCTAGCCCCCTTTCACAACGCGCGATAAGGAACTTCGTTCCAAAAAGTATTTTATCAGTTATCTAGATCCCATAGTACAAGTTTTTCTTATTTTTGGGCTAGATGTGTGAAATGTCTACCAATATTTATTTATTCATTTACAGGTTTATTCAAACAAACCCAAATGCTGACAAAGGCAATGGTACCAGATTATGAGACTAATGAGCAGAAACAGGGTGAAATATATGGGAAGATGATGGCCATTTCTGGTGCTGGCATCACTCTTGGCCCAGTCATAGGGGGGCACATTGCAGAAGACTATCCCGAACATGTGTTCACTTTCTTATCAGGAGTTGTTGGACTATGTTTTGTAATAAATGCAGGTAAGACTTAACATGTTGATTGTCCATGCATTACATGGTAATAAAATCTCATTTAATGGGATGGACATGTGAGCTATTTTCTAGGAACATAAAATAAAAAAGTTTATTAAAAAAAACAATTGGACATAATACCAGACTAGACAATTACCCAGAATAGCTGCGGACAGTCAACATGTAAAAATGAGTCCAATAATGCATTAGCTACTTTTGAAAGTTATAAAACAATGTTCTATTTGGTTTCAGGTCTAGTGTATTTACTACCAAAAGTGATTAAGAGAAAAACTCGCATGAAATCAAGCAATGTTTCAACCAAAAATCTCCTACATTCTGTATCATCTAGCCTCAAGCAGTCTTTTTTTGAGCTGTATAGCATAAAATGGTCTCATTATTGGGATGTCTTCTTGTTGAAAGGTTTTGTAGGTTTTGCAATGGGAGTGTACTATTCCAACTATGCTCTTTATTTGAAAACACAATACGAGCTATCACCAAAATATGTAGGCTATATCATTTCATTCCAGGGAGTAGTAGGCTCATTCTCTAGTTATTTTATTGGTTTTATAAACAGTTTTTATACTCATGATAAAGATTATAGTCAAAGAAACTTCCATGTATTTATGTTGATGACTATCTCATTTATAGGTTTGATTTTATCATTTAATGTGTATGTTTATACAATATGGTTGATGCCTTTAGCTGTTGGAAATGCAATGGGTCGGTTGATTACTTTAGAAATGGTGTTGAAAAGGAGTCATGGTGATCACAGAGGGTCGCTGATTGGTGCGTCCAACAGTGTTAGATCTCTGTCTGGTGTCATAGCTCCTATGGTGGCAGGGTTTATTGGGCAATTCATTGGAGTTACCTATGTTCTTTACGCTTCTTTGTTAGCTACCCTTTTGGGTGTTATTATAAGTTACGAGATAAAACATCAAGTTATCAAATCAAACAAGAGACTGAAAATTGACTAATGCAATGTATTTACAATATAATTCTTTCAACATATTTTTCTTTTATTGAATTAGGACTTTATCAGGATTAGAAATGAACCCTCAGAAACCTCAGCACTTTACTAAGGCCGGGCCGTTGCAAATAGCAGACTTGAAAGAAAAAGAGTTTATAATTTACAAACTATTTTAATAAATACAATAATTAATAGCAGGCCTACTTATGTTATGAATTGTAGCTTTGTGAATAAGTTATGATGCACTATTCACTTTCTAAGGTGTGCATTTGTTTTTTCCTCATGTCTTGTATGAGTTTCTGAATGTCTTCTCGATCTTGCTGATTTTCTGGAGGAAATATCTGGCGCTTGGTGTTGGTTACCCATTCCTCGAAGTACTTCGGCTGATTGAAAATAAAGAAGAGTGCTACTGGAAATGAGGTATACATCGCCATTCTGCCTACTTCGAGCTTCCAGTTACCCATAATTATCAGATCAGTGACAGTGAAATTCTGGAACAATTGATTTTCGCCAATAGTGTGCGCGATTCACCGTAGTAATAATTCTTCCTGTTTCAGAGTAAACTAAAACTAAAGTTCACGAGTTCGTTCGAGCGAGAATATTTTTGTAGTCAATTGTCAACATGGTATTTTTTATTGACAGCAGTGCAGTAGCTGACGTATGAAGTTAGATACATTTTGACAGTGACAGCCTTCTAATCGTAGAGTATGGAATGATAATGCGTTAAAACTTGTGAAAATTACATAGGAGCAATTTACGTTTGATTTTAGTACCGCTATGAATCTTAATAATTATAAAGTACTTGCTTTGGCTTAGGTATAAAATGAACACATCGCTGCGTTAAAGTACATGGCTATAACCATGGCTATGGGCCACTTTGTAAACTACTTGCGCAGTATAAAAGAGAAACCTCTTACCAAGTTTTATGTTTTGAATTAGGTAGTTGTTACCCACCTATTAAAACAAGTCTCTAAACAACAATTTTATTTTCAATTTACCTAGCTTGGCTTTAATCTAACCTGATTTTAAATCGACATGATCTTGGCTCCTCGGTGGGCATAGCACGAGCACCATGAAATTGCTACGCTATTACAGGAATTTGCGCCGTGTAATAGCAGCCATTATCCTTTCTCATCTCAGGCCGCACTTACATTGAACGCAGCGCAGGGTAGAATGCAGTCAGTTTTTCACGCAGCTTTCTGTTGGCAGGTAGGTAGGTACCCGTACCAATCGATACACGGGTAAAGGGCGATACAGACGGCTATGATACTTTATTATTTTATCTTATGATATTATATCGCTCGCCATACAATTCAATGGACCATTTCACAAGGATAATATTTATTTCATATTTTCGTATCGTAAGATAGAAAGCGATATAAACGCGCCCTTTATTATTGTGGAAAACGAAACATGCCATCTAACGAGTGGGTTTCCGGTTTCCGTACATGTTTATTTTATTTGAAATCTACTTGAAGTCAGGAGATCGAAATGAGTAGGTATCTTTTCTCGACAGATACTCTGTATGAGACAATAAAGTAAAGTTTCGTACAGCTATATTTGGCAAGAATTTACTCAGGTACCACTAAAACATCTTTAATGGTACCTGCATTTTTCTTTTGTTACACAGGGTGAGAGCGCCATTTTAACCAATTAGGCCATTTTAACAATATTTTAATTATCAAATAATCGGTTTATATTGAAAGAAAGTTTGTTAAACAAGAATTTATCTATCTCTTAGGATAAGCAAAGGTTTTTAAAAATAAATACTTAAATATAAAAAATGCCAGTGTTGTCACTTTCTGCGATATGTTCTATTTTTAATAGTTCAACAAAATCACCGAAATTTAAACACAAAACGCTTTATTTATTTCAATGGATACACGCAGATCACTTCTCGAAAATAAGCCAGTCTAGTCACCTGTTTTCTATGCGAAAATAGGCCTCGGTGGAGTCCAATTTAAAACAATAGTCCCCGTAAAATAAAATAATAAAATTGATGTACTAGTACTAGTAGGTACCTACCTACCATCATGTTTTGGTTTACACGCCACTATTTGTGGTTTCGTTTCTTCTACGTCTGTGTGGTACCTACCTATTACCTACCTACCACCTATCGATCGTAGCGTAGCAGTATCATGTAGGTAGGTAAACACTTGGCTAAATATAAAACGGGCCAAGTGCGTGTCGGGTCACACGCAATACAGGGTTTCGTAGTTTACACAGCTAACAACCTTATTTAAATAATTTTTAATAGTATTTGTAAGTACTACATTTTTATTATTACTTCTCCAAGTCTATTTTATAAGATGATTAAATTTTTTCACGCCTCCAAATCCAAACCCAATAGTTTATCTTTTATGGGGGGGGGGGGACACACACTCGATTCTAACAAGCTTAATTTTAACTTAACGGATTCCGGATTGAAAAGTTGTTATCACAAATCACAAACCCGCTTTGTTAGGCCTATCTAACGAAAATCCACACCATGGGGTACGCGAGATAAAAAACATCCTTACTTTAGGGGTAGGGGAGGTACCTACTCAAAAAAAGTTTTTTAAGATTTTAGTCTACCACTTTGTTGACATTACTACTAAGTGTTTTTTAAACATGCCAAATTACAGCATAATAGCACTGATTGTCTCTGAGCTAAGCTGCGGGGACAGACGGACGGACGGACATGGCGAAACTATAGGCGTTTCTTGTATAGAATACGAAGTCTACGAAACCCTAAATAGACTAAATACTTAGGTAGGTAACATACGAGCGTTTACAAGCAGTTTAATGATGGTTAGATGGGCCACCCAAGTTTTATTATACCTAGTCTGTGTAAGCGGCAAGCTCTTTTACAGAACTAAGAGGGGCTAATTAGTTAGTAGGCCAATATTGATTGGTATTTTGCAACATGTTGCGATTTTTTCTTCTGCTTTAAAAATGTTGCCGACTAGGGATGTGTCAAAGATTTGTATAGGATAGGTTCAGTGTTTTTGATAATTCATAAAAAACCGAACCAAGTGCGAGTCGGACTCGCGCACGAATGGTTCCGTACCATTGGGAGCCCCACTTAAATATTTATTTTATTCTGTTTTGTTGTTATAGCGTCAACAGAAATACCTACGTAATCTGTGAAAATTTCAACTGTCTAGCTATCACGGTTCCCTGCCTATAGCCCTGTGACAGACAAAAGGACAGACAGACGGATAGACAGACGGAAGTCTTAGTAATACGGTTACGTTTTTACCCTTTGGATACAGAACCCTAAAAAACACCACCTACTTCGAGACTCGCTGAATAAAAGAATATGAACGCTTCGAAGCGACTTTAAAAAGGACCAAATCTCACTTGGCTTGTAGGTACCTACCTACCTAACTTTTGGGATGCCATAAAAATAAAATCAGTGTGTGGTTTCTCAAATGTAGGTTAACGCTTTAATAACTAATACTACGTAGGTATATAACTAAAAAATAAGCCTTACTTAATCCATTATAGGTAGGCGCATTACTTAAATTTACCTACATAATATCAAAACATTTCTAGCAATGTCTGTATTCAGATAACAAATCGGAATCGTGCCGGGTCCACATTAGCAGGCAGCACGTTCCGGCCACACGGAATCTGATAGGTAATACCACGGTTAGGCTGCATACATAACTACATCTTGCAATATGTACAAGGGAAAAATCAGCGCGGATCCAGCCCTCAAAAAAGGTTGTGGTCAGAATCACGAAAGATACATTCTCGGCGCGCACTGTTTGATTGATCAGGAAACTTAACTGACAATGTGACAGTATAAAGGTATTATAAGTAAGGTACACAATGTGAGCAGCGTACCTACTCATCGTGCTACGTAGGTACGAGACTCACCCCCGTATTCAGGAACGACACTGTGAGAACACGCACCCACAGTTTACGAAATCTTTTTTCATAAACATCGCTTTATGTGTTGTGCGACACTGCATAGTGTGACTAGAGGCACACTGTCGTGTGCCTATAACCAAAGTTGAGCTCTAGAGGCACACGATAGTGTGCGCCATAGTGTCGCACAACACAACACATAAAGTGATGTTTAAGAAAAAAGATTTCGTTCACTGTGGGTGCGTGTTCTCATTCTCACAGTGTCGTTCCTGAATACGAGGGTCAGTGAGGGAATTTTGTTGTTTTTCGGAAAAAAAAAACAAAAACGTAGGTAAATAGGTACCTACAAAGCTTTTATGCGTAGCAACCTGAGTCTGAGTTCTGAGAAAATACCTACCTTAGTGGTTACTCGCACCAATATTGTAACAATGATTTAGCGAAACGGGCCGCTGCTGGATAGTATTGAAAATGACGATGGCAAGACTTCCGATAGTTCTGGTCCGTTATCGTTCACGATTTGGAAAATTGTATAAACACGACTTCACGTTGTGTCCCTAAATGTGTACGCGACTTTACAGATCGGTTCTATTTCATGTTATTACAGCTCGCTGGTGTTCCGCAGTGCAGACAGCAATATCACCGGATCGCTCCTCGAGACTCGCCCTTCGCCATCCGATATCGGCCATAGAGCATAGCAAGAGAGCGAAGCGCAGTTTTACTCATATACATTATGCCTTATCATCATACAGTCGTAATTTCAATGTTTAATGGTCTAGTGCAAGTTTTGTTTGTAAACAGTGTCATGTTAGTAGGTACACCTACTTACAAGAATGATTATTTATGGACAAAGTAAGTTGCTGAAATGTTTCGGTTTTCCTATGCAGCATATTCGTGTTATTATTCAATGTTCACGTACGTGTACACGTATACAAACTAGCACTAGGCCTTGTTCTACTGCGAATAACTGTTTGTGCTCTGTGGAGACTGGATAAGCGCTCTCGACGTTCGTGAACAAGCTGCGTGCGGAAGCTCCGTCCAGCCAATTATTGTTTTAAGTTACTGCACAGTGCACCTGAATGCATAAACATACGGAAATGAAATCAAATAGGAAACGCTTTAACCAACATCTCAATTTCATAGTCCATAATGTCTTAATGCAAAACCAACTGTTGTAAGCCGATTTGTATATAAATTAAGCGCCACTTAATATGACAATTTACGACCGTGTCTAACAGGGCTTTGGATACTGGCTTGCAAAGCATGCAGCCTGTAGGTATGTAGGTACCTATCTTGCCAGAGTGAAAATATAATGGGTAGCAAAATCTGGTGTCCCCTATACTATGCATAATAATGCTATATTCAGTCTCTTTTACAGGTATCGCTTAAAAGTTTTAAGCGATACCTGTAAAAGACACGGCACGGTCACGGGGTTTGGCACGGCACTCTATATTATACTATAATAATCCAAGGTGGTAAGTTGATATTTTGGCCAAACCATCCCTCAGATTGAGTCAGTGGCGGCAGTATTCCATTCCATGCACGACCGAAGTTGAGCTTAGTACCTACCTAGATATACTTTTCGCGTAATCTTGTTTTTAGTCTATTCCAAAAACCCTAGTAGGTAGGTAGAACTTTTAATATATATTACCTACCTACTTTTGTGGCCTGGTATTCTCTCTCTTAGTCTGCATCCAACCGGTGATCAATTATTAATTCAACTCCAAGAAAGGACATCTTTATGTGTCCGCCGTGCATGGAGTTTTAACGGTTCAGTGTAATGTATCGAGCTACACAAGTCATCTGTCAGTGGGTATTAACGGGTCTAGGAGGCTAACCTATTAATATGAGAAGGTAGGTACCTACTAAGAAGATATCTCCTAGGTAGGTAAACCAATACTAATACTACTTACCCTATTCATAAGACCTATATATATTGTACTATACTCTATACATGTACATGATGCAAATAAATAAATAACAAATCACTAGGTAAGGTAGAAACCCTGTGAACTTCAATAGAAAATTTATATCTGTTTAGTAAGTACCTACTTATTTAAAGATACGTATCAGGAGTCCAAGTTTTCCTGCATGTATTTAGTTACGGTATTTAACATTACAATAGATTTATCATCCAATAATCGTTTTATAAATGTATTCATGGAGGCTTTTGTAGAAGACTCAAGTGACTCAAGCAACTCAAGCTCCGCGGGGGTCGTCGGTGTTGATTCAAATCCAATTCAATTTGGTAGGTACCTACCTACCTGCCATTGCATAATTTTGGACCTCTAGAATGCCTACTCTTGCTGGATTAAATAGTTTAGGTTAGGGATATAAGTCACCTAGGTACCTACATAAAAAACTTTTCAAAATAACTAACAAAACAGATTGTTCTTTATGGATGATTCCTCCTATAAAATTCACTACTTTTTTAGTACAAGGGTGATCCCATAGGTAGGTACTTTAGGTCTATTTATAGTACCTACCTACTAACCCGTAAATGCTCTGAAGTTTCGAGGAAGCAGATTACAATGTACCTATTTAGTTGTTTTATAATACCTAGTTGCATTGCAATAAACCGTGGCAGGTTAAAGTAAATCGCAAGGAAATGATCACCGCTTTGTTTCCTTTCCTTTCACTGAATGCTCCGAGCTATGTTTTGATTTTAACACCTGCTACAGCTATCTTCGTGTACGTTTATTGCTCTAAATTTCAAGCAAAGCTTATACTATTGCTCCATTTTCAACTCATTCACATTAAAATCATGAAAAACAACCGACTCATTATTTAAACAGATTCGGTTTTATTCAGGTGGTAGGTAACTATGAGCGTGTAACGCTTGATAGGTGTAACACGCCAAAACTCAAAACTCACACTAGGCCTCATGCTGTCAGAAATTATGATTGGCAGAAATCAGGAAGTTTGCATGTAAATGTAATTGTATCTCGGTAGGTAGATACACTAGGTGCTACTATGTAATTCTATCACATAGATCGTGCCCTCATAACCGGACCCTGTTAAGTTATAATTCCCAATCATTTTAAAACCTCATTACTTCGAGCAAATTGTCTGTTCGGAACCCGCAATTTTGGCTCAACTGTGAGGAATTTATCTTCCTTAGGCTACTTAGTTACCGTGCGTGCATGAAGATAAGGTTGTTTGTGAAGTACTTATAGATAGGTACCTATACCTACTTATAATTTTATTTCATTATTTGGATACCGGAAATTGTTTCAAAAATAATGTAAATCTGATGTCAGTAGGTATCAGGCGAGTAAAGGTCATGGATAGGTAGGCTACAAAAAGGCAACTATCTATGTAATGGCTCTATAAATACCTATATACAAATTATAGGTAAATTGATATCGATCCTAAACCTTTGATATTCAAATTAGTGTTGGGATCGGCTCTCATCGCATTGTAATGAGCCGTGGAATGACAAACTAGCCTATTCCATCACCGCCCACTTATTGTCAGCATAATGAACCTGGAGGCTGGGACTAGGGAACCTTTAACATCCGTATCCGGACTTCATGATTAGGTACCTACTTTAAAAACAGAACTGAATTCAAGCAAACTACCGAGGTATGCTTCAATCAAAAAAATAGGTTCTCTGATCCTTGAAGATGCATATAGAGAAGCCCTAAAAAAAGAAAATTGCAGAAACGGAACCTTAGAACATCTAATAGAAATGAAGAGATCGCTTGGAGATGTTCCATTTATCTAAGAAATAATTTATTTTTATTTAGTGTTATGACGTTGACACGATTCAACAGATGACAATGACAGTGATATATATGAATTCTCATGTACGCTGTCATCTGTTTGTAAATTTTGTAAACAAACAAGCATTTCGAATTTCGTTAGTTTCCATTCCAGATCCAGACTTTCCAGACTTTTCGGTTTTCAGGAATTTCCAACTTTCAGCCGGCAGCGGCATGTCTTCGTTTCCATAGCATTCCGTGCAGGCAGGCAGCCTAACAGGCAGAGTGCGTTATTTTATGAACAAACTGCTCACTGCTAGACTTCAGCAGGCAGGCTTCTATTGAATTATGTCTAAACTGGACACAGCTCTTGTGGATAAAATAGTCGAAGCTTGCTTTAACTTGTATAACAAGATTCCTAAATCTGGCAAACCAGCAGATAATGAGTGGACAGTGTTATCATGTGTAGTGAAACACGAAACAACTCATTATGACATCGAAGTGGTGTCTCTAGGCACAGGCTCAAAATGCATCGGAGCTACGAAGATGTCTTCCAGAGGTGATATAATGAATGATAGTCACGCTGAAGTTATCGCTAGAAGAGGATTTCTGTTATATCTTTACGAAAATATAAAAAATGCCTTGGAACATAAGTCTTCAATATTTAGTTACAGTAATGACCGATTTGAACTTAAAAACAATATAGAGTTTGTGTTTTATTCAAGTCAACTACCTTGTGGCGATGCTTCAATTCTCCCAAAGTCAGATGAAGATCTTTTTGGTGACATACTACAGACAAAAAAACATAAATTAGAAGATTCTAGTCAAATTGAACCTAAGCGCGTAAAGCTAGATGATATACATAGAACTGGTGCTAAATGTCTACCGAACATTGAGCAAGACTTGAAAGAATCCGGGGCCAGATACCACACCCTTGGAATGGTGAGAACGAAGCCGGGCCGAGGTGATAGAACATTATCCGTCTCCTGTAGTGATAAAATTGCTAGATGGACACACTTAGGCATACAAGGAAGTCTCCTCAGTCTGATTTGCCAACCTATTTACATAAAACATTACATTTTTGGTGCTGGAGTGCCTTATTCTGAGGAATCTCTACAAAGAGCTATACTAAATAGAGATGGCACAGGTTCAGATTTGAAGCCAGAATTTATACCGCAATTCTACCAGTCTTTGCTTAGGTTTCAAAGCATCAGAAAAGATACTAATATAAGGCCTACTGCTGGAAGTATTGTGTGGGTTAAACTAAACACTCCGTAAGTGTATTTTTTACATTTCAAAAATATTTTGATCTTAATATCAAATGGAGAAATTCCAAGCACTTGCTGCAGTCTCCTGAATGATGTAATGGCATGAATATTGTTTAAATACATAATATAAAATACAGAACACTAGTTAAAAAATATATTATAATTATTGAGGATTATGGATGATAGGCACTAAGCCGTGTTTGTTGCCTGATTCTTTAATGCTATGTCGCGAGGAACAGGATACCTTCTAAGACATTTTAAAGTGATCCTTGTGATTTTAATGAAATAAATAACTATTGATTTTGCCTTTGATATTTCTTTAAATTACCTAAAACATAAAATTTTATTGCAGAACCTCCGAAGTTGCAGTGCAAGGAAAAAAGTTAGGACTTACGAAGAAAACAACCTCCTCACCAATAAACTCTCTCTGTATCACCAAATATAACATTTACGGAAGGTTCTTGGATATTTTGGAATACAACACAGAAATAAAGCAAAAACTACTAGAAGATGTTTCTTCTGACTCAGTGCCATACAATAAAATGAAAAGAAAAGCAGAAGATTATTTTAAGCGGTGGTCGGAAGTAAAGGAAACCTTTTTCAAATCATGGACTGTTAAGCCAGATATGTGGGACCTTTTGTATTCATTCTAGTTAGTTGTAAGACAATTAGGGCTTGGTGGGTATTACTCGAGAAGAAGTGCGTCTTCAATTCACAAATATTTTATGAATTGTTGAAGTTTTTTTTAGAAGTATAGACAAACACATATTATTTTGTGTTAAAAGCAGCTATTTTTCTACTGTCTGAGCGAGCATGGCCATTGCAAGAATGAACCAAAATAGATATTTGTCTATGGCGCTATATGCTTCGTCCAAATGTAGGTAATTCTTTTCTTGTCTGTTCTTTTGTAAACAAATCAATTTCTCGGGTGAATATGCTAGGCCTGCTGCAAATATTTGTTCCAAATTAGTTGAAATTTTGGTTGAGGCAAGTTTAGAAACTTACAAATCTCTTTTACGGTAATTCTTGTTATTACATTGCCATTAGAAAAATCGCTGTTATTAACAAAAAAAAAAATGTGTTTTGTCTATACTTCTGTAAAGGAACATTTTATTATGTCATCAAGTTATGCAAGCTGGTCGCGACACGGAATCCTAGGGTTGTGTCAGGACTGTATAATGTATTATTATGTCAGGATCGTAGCAAGTGGAAAGCCGTGGTCTCTGCCTACCCCTCTGGGAAAATGTTATGCCTCTTGGGTGTTAGGCAATGGACCACATAAGTCTGTCGTAAGTTAGTCTTCCACCAAAGTAAATCCAATAGGTAGTCAATGGAGGCAATTCTGTGTCCACAAACAAGCTAAATTTCGTAAAATACGATCGCTTTTATTTTTAACTAGCGACCCGTCCCGGCTTCGCACGGGTATCATGTTATTATACATATAAACCTTCCTCCTGAATCACTCTATCTATTAAAAAAAACCGCATCAAAATCCGTTGTGTAGTTTTAAAGATTTAAGCAAACATACATACATACATACATACGCGGGAAGCGGAAAGCGACTGCTTTATACTATGTAGTGAAGTATGTCTAATTTAGGTTGGCTTGTACAACCATTTTTTTATATTTTTTTATTGGCAATTTTAAACCATTCTTAAATGGTACTCAGGGAGTTGTCAAGACATACAAATACGTCAAATTTTAATAAAATTTGTCGCTAAACACTTTTAGCGATTGTTGTGTAAGCCGGTCTAAATGTTTACTTCATTTACGTATGCTTACTAAAAGCGTGTTAATTACTTAAAACTACCCTGAGTTTTAGAACTTTCATTTTGAGTTTACGCTAATTTAGACTTTAACGTAAAATTAATAAGAGCGATCGTATTTTACGAAATTTTGATTAGTTTGTGGACGCAACAGAATTGCCGCCAATGACGCAAATGTTGACTCAAGGGTATTCCAGTAATGGCGGCCTGTCGACTTAGGATCAAACTAGCTGCGTTATGACAGACTCATTACTGCGTTTAGGATTAGACCCACAATGCTATCTGTACAATGTCGATGCTGGGGCCACGAAAAACGCGGCCACAAAAAAACCATAGGTAAAGTTGCGATTATGAGACTACGAAAAACGTCGCACAAAAAATATTGAGTGGCAAGTTGCCACAAAAAAAACATTTATTTATTGAGCGGAATTTATTGACATTTGAAGATAGATTTAGTTTTGTTGATTTCGTGTACATGTGTATATCATAATATTTATGTAGATACAAACATTAGTTTGTATATGTTGTACTTCTGACTACCTATTTACACATTTTAATTAAAGTGATAATGATAATAATAAAAAAATGTTTACATTGTAATTATTTTGGCACCATGCTTATTTTTATTCTATACCTTATATGTTACGAGCTCTTCCACTGCTATTATACCTCGGTATATGCCCATAAATCGCTCCGCTCATCACTTAAACCTGACCTACCAATCTAGTTGACATCCATTAATTAGGTACCTCTAGATTGCATTAACTAAGTGACGACTCGAAATGGCCGCTTAGGTGTTATACTTGTCCACAGAGATTATTTTGTTTTGTAATCACTTCGGTGGTAGTCACGAATAGTCACGATACAATATGAGGTAGTTAACAATTGACCTCCTTGCGTGTTTATAGATTAAGAAACAAACAAGGATTAGAATAAATTACGTTTAAAAAACTAAAAACAAACTGACTTCAAGTTATAAGTCCAATAGAAATTTTTATAAATTTGGATAGAAAATAATTTTCCATTTCTTTAAATAAATAATGGAGTTCTGAGGTAACGATAAAAAAAATACTATCGACTTTAGAATCTCCTCTGTTTTTGAAGTCTGGTAAAAATTATATGGAATAGGATCAAGACTGTAATCTCCAACTACGGTAAACATCTCCGATATCCAGGCGCTTAGATACTTGAAGATATATCTAAAGGGGTTAGTTAGATTCACGTATAAATATTACGAACTGATTCGTTACAGACTTGCCGACTTTGAACAAAATTTGTCATAATTTTCGGACAATCCCGGGAAGCGATTGAATGGATTTAATTTTTGATCATAAAAATAATAACTAAAAATATGACAAGACAAAGTGAGCTTTGTTACATTTTAATATAAATCACGCCCACGCGGCCAGTGTTCAAATCCCGTAAGGACCACACCGGTACATGGTAGGTACCGCTGTGGTACAAATCGACGCAATGATATAAGACGATGGCCCTCACCGAATTCTTCTTCCTTTACCTAATTCAATAAAAGCCAAGTGCGAGTCGGACTCGCGCACGCAGGGTTCCGTACCACTATCTACAAAAAAACGGCAAAAAAACACGTTTGTTGTATGGGAGCCCCACTTAAATATTGATTTTATTCTGTTATTAGTATTTGTTGTTATAGCGACAACAGAAATACATCATCTGTGAAAATTTCAACTGTCTAGCTATCACAGTTCATGAGATACAGCCCTGTGACAGACAGACGGACAGTCTTAGTAATAGGGTCCCGTTTTTGCCCTTTGGGTACGGAACCCTAAAACGAGTAAAATGCTTTTCGTAATATTTTTTTATCAAAAACACGATGGAAATACCTAGGTACCTACCTACTGTTTTTAATATTCAATTGTATTTACTACTTGCTGTAGGTATAGGATGCTGTAGGTTACCTGCACTGTAAAATATGGGCATATGCCATTGAGCGCATATGCTAAATAAATGTAGAGTTTAACATCTTCAAGGATTTCAGCGCGCTAGAGATCTGCCTACTGATCTGCCTCTGGATGCCTACCGTGCCTACCTACTTGCGGATTAAAGTAGTGAGCTTATTTTATTTATTTTGCTGTTATTTAGAAACGTAACCCGCTTCAAATACCTTGAGAATATTGAGAAGTCGGTATTTAGAACTTAGATTTATACGGAAGAATTTTACCTTTCAAATTAAACATGAAATGGTAGGTAGGTACTTATTATGATTCTTTGGTCACAGTAAACAATGACTACCAAAGGGTCCACAGGCTTCGGGGAATCTTGGATTTATGTTAAGTAAAACAAATGATCCTGCATGCCACAAAAGATAATAACGTTATTGATGACAAACATCATGGCATCTCTCGTAGGACATGTGCCGACGGGTTATCGCTGCCATTTTGTAACATAATCAGACACATTAGTCTTATTACAAATCGGCAAATGCTAACTGGTAGGCGACGCGAAACGACATTAATTACCTACTTACTACATTGAAGCAATGGTGGTGTTTTGCAACGAAAACGACGAAACTCACGATTCTGCTTCTGGTCCTTCTAGTCACAATAGGCTTGGTACACCTACCTAACTGTAGTGAGACCATAGCTACAAATAATTATGTAGGTAGGTACTAGGGCATGTAAACCGATTAATCGATTAACCGAAAAACCGATTAACCGACTGATTTTAGGTCGGTTTTTTCACCGGTTTTTTTGGCAAAATAACCGGATATTCGATTTTTTCCAAATTCATTATTTTTGCATTTTTTTAATCATTTTGGCAATATTTTTCGGATTATAAACCACCCTATGTTTTAATCGGGCATTATAATCTACATCTACAGCTAATTTCATCTTAATACGTTTTTTCGTTAAGGCCTGATTGATATTTAAACATACAAACATCTTCACAAACTTTCGTATTTATAATATTATTAGGATTTGAGTACGAGAAAGAGTTTTAATACTACCAATTAAAAAAGTTAATTATTCTTATTCCTATATTCTTAGTTGTTACCTAGAAATATCCTCACTTAGACTCGACCTCGTAACCGTGTTTTAGTAGTTGTAGTTAATAAAATGACTTCGAGTTTGCCTCATGTCGAGGATGCCTCAACATATTTCCTCAGTGAAGAAACTGTCAACTCAAGGTATCTTGCGATCTACCTTGAGCATTCCTCGACAGCTTCTAAACGACTGTGTAACGTTTCTTTGACTTTCGTGACATTTAGAAACCACCACAGGTAATTGAGGAATTGAGAAAACTCCAAAAAATCGATTTAAGATGCAAACATGAAGTATTATTTTTCAAACTATCGTGATTAGTAGACATAACAATAGATTTAACACGGGTGTTTATCACGTAATTACCTTTAATTTATTTTCCCGACGTTTCGGCTATGTTACAATAGCCATGGTCGCGGGCAGACTGGAGAACACGGTGCTACCGTCGAGAAGCGGAGGCAGTTGACGAAACTACCCTCACTTGGTTGACTTGGTTGAACTACATGACCCAAAAGTTCTGTGTAGTGAACGCCATTATTATAAGATAATAGTTCAGGAAGCTATTGAAATCAAGAAGTACTCAAATTTAAATCGTGAAGACGGCTATAGACTCTTATTCTTGGAATCCTGTGGTTACTATATGTGCGCGTCGTGACAGACCATCTCAGTGCGTAGATACAGTTAGTGTGGTGTAGTGTTTCCGGAACCGGTATTCTTTGTAAGAACCGGGAATTTCGGTACTTTTTTAAATCGGTACCGGGATTTCCCGGTTCTTTCGGTATTTTCGGTTCTTGGCAGTTTTTGATTTATAAAAGAAGTGATAAGGTTCAAAAGTCAACTACAATTAAGATCGACGAGAAAATAGATAACATTAAGAATGAATATATATCAGAAAAAATATATAGAGCCGATAACAGGACCAGAGGTTCATCGCGCGCTTTGCAGCATGAAATATAGCAAGAGCCCAGGTGCAGATGGTGTTACCACCGAAGCCTTAAAAATCGGAGAACCAGTACCACTCCCACACCTTACGAACCTTTGTAACTACATTCTTCAGACCGGTTCTTTTCCTCATAATTTCTGCCACTCCACCATTATACTCATACATAAAAAGGGTGAAAAGTCCGACATTGGCAATTATCGTCCCATCAGTTTTATCTCACACCTTTTTAAACTATTCATGAAAATTATCGAAAATCGAATATCCGGTGAGCTCGATTTACATCAACCACCAGAACAAGCGGGTTTCCGCCGTGGCCTCTCCACGACGGATTATTTCCATTCCCTTAACCAGCTCTTAGAAAAACGTAGAATTTAATATCCCACTTTATCTTGCATTTGTAGATTACTCAAAAGCTTTTGATAGCATAAAACATAAACCATTATTCGAGGCACTTTCTAATCAGAACATAAATTAAACGTACATTCAACTTATCCGTAATATCTATAGCAATAGTACAGCATCCATAAAAACCTCACTCACGGGGCTCTCTTTCCAAATTGTAAAACAGGGCGTGAAACAGGGAGACCCGCTTTCTCCTAAATTGTTTACAGCTACTTTGGAAGAAGTGTTCAAGCGATTGAAGCCCAAATGGGCTGAGAAGGGCATCGTCGTCGGAGATAGCAGGCTAACAAACCTGCGCTTCGCCGACGATATTGTCCTTTTCTCCCCCACAGCTGCAGAACTAGGCGATATGCTTCAAGGACTGAACCAAGCAAGCCGACCAAGATGTGGGACTCCAAATGAATATGAGCAAGACCTAGCTGATGACCAATGGAACGAAGAGGAGATTGTACGTGGAGAATGTGGAGATTGAGTATGTCCATGAGTATGTGTATCTCGGCCAGATAGTTTCATTCCAGGCACAACAAAACGAAGTTGCTCGACGCACCGAAAACGCCTGGAGAAGCAATGAATGGCGAACTGCCACTCTGCAATAAGCGTAGCCATGGAGCGTAGTATCTTAGGAGTCAGACTCACAGACCGCATACGAAACACGATACTACGCTCCAAAACAAACTACACGCCTTCGAGGCAGACTCCGGAGGAGATGGCAGGACGATCTCGACAGTCATTTAAATGACTGGCGCAACTTAGCTGGAGATCGAAAGGTGTAAAAAGAAGGGAGGGAGGCCTTTGCCCTGCAGTGGGACGATATAGGCTAAGATAAGATACCGGCCCCTAAAATTACTGTGGTTTTGTTTATAATATCACAAAAATCATATTAGGAGTATGATAATACGTCGTATTTGAAGTAAATTACATTCTGTCACCATTGTTTGGTATGAGGAACAACGTAATACTTACCTTGGAGTCAAACGCGCGACACTTTTTTCTTACTTTTCGCACGTGGCGAGTCCTGCGAGGCCCGCCGAGTTATAAAAATAAAATTCCCGAAAGTACCGAAAGAACCGGGAATCAAATTAGATTTCCCGGTTCTGAACCCTAGTGTGGTGTGTCGTAATACAAACATGGACATTTATATTTCTGAAGACCAAGTGAGGGTAGTTTCGTCAACTGCCTCCGCTTCTCGACGGTGGCACCGTGTTCTCCAGTCAGCCAGCGACCATGGCTATTGGAGCATAGCCGAAACGTCGGGAAAATAAATTAAGGGTAATTACGTGATAAACACCCGTGTTAAAACATGAAGTACTTTTCAAGGGGTATTGGAGGGGTCTCAGAAGAGTTTGAATCAAGTTAGTTTTGAGGTTACAACTAAGAATTATGAGGTATCATTGTTAACTATTATGACTGATTTACCATATTTTTGCCTTTATTACTTTATTAGAGTAAGGGTGAGTTTTGAGTACATCAAAATATTTTGAAATTTAACAATTTAATTTAATTGGTGCTTGCTTATTTGAATAATAAGTTAATTTTCATTAAAATGTATGGTTTTATTATGTCCTAAAACACCTATATAAAAAAATTGAAAAATAACCGATTAACCGGTTTAACCGGTTATTGAAAATTAAAAACCGAAAAACCCGGTTTTTCTAAACAACCCGGTTTTTACACGCCCTAGTAGGTACCTACTACTTACCTACCGTACCAGTAAAAAAACTAAAAACAAACCTGCAGGGCTATTTTGTAAAAAACATGATTATCATGTTATGGTACTGAATGCCATAATACCTACGCTTTTTATGCTGTTTAGGCACATATACCTACGCTTCCAATACAATACCTACGCAGAAGCGTAGGTATAGGTGCATAAACAGTGAATAGTTACTATGAGGGTGATTTTGTAAGAAATGATTATCATCTAGATTGGTCGTCTGTCCAATAATTATTGGAAATAAATCACCTAGGCTCCGCCCACTGAAGGCCATCGAAAACTTTCGATCTATTTACGATTCGTTCATCCAGAAGTTCTATTACTGACAGTAGGATTGATTATGATAAATATAGTGAAATATGTTAAAAACGATACTAGTGATATTCTTAAAAAAATATATTATTTATACTGCAATAGATATTGATTAATATTTCCATGTTTTCCTTTAATATTTTTCGTCGTGGTTTAAATTATCTATCTTTCAAAATTAATAACGGAACGTAAGAACGAATGGCTTATATGTGTTACAGTTATTTTTTAATTTTAAACAAATTTTACACATCGTCACACACACACATCGAAAAAGTTAACTTGAGAGGTATTGCATTCGTTTGACGTATAGACGTTCAATTGTTCACCATAGAGTGAATGATTTTTAATAGTTACTATGAAAAGTGTACAGATTAGGTATTCTGTAACATTAGGTAGGTATTGCATTAAACATCATAACATGATAATCATTTTCTTACAAAATAACCTTGCAGATTAGGTATTCTCTAACATTAGGTATTGCATTCAACATCATAACATGATTATCATGTTATGGTACTGAATGCCATAATACCTACGCTTTTTATGTTATTTAGGCACCCATACCTACGCTTCCAATACAATACCTACGCTGAAGCGTAGGTATAGGTGCATAAACAGTTAATAGTTACTATTAAAAGTGTACAAATTAGGTACCTATTCTCTAACATTAGGTATTGCATTCAACATCATAACATGATATTCATGTTTTTTAGAAAATGGCCCTGCTGATTTTATGCATGTTATTTACATAAATTGAATTGAATACATAAGTCCAATGCAAATTTCATCTCCTATTTTCGTCACGGGGGACGTTTTGCCCTACTAAAATGTTCACGTGACCCCCCACTGGCGCCAAAGCTGGATCCGCCTTTGTACCTACGTAATGGATAGGTTACACAGTGCGAGAAGCTGATGTGACAGTAGACAGCTACTGTGCCTGTGTACTGGTATGACAGTACCTCGACTCGCCTCGCACGGTCACACTATGCACAATTGCTGGCGTCGCAGAAGACAGCTACTGAACCAGTGTACTGGCATAATTTGTCTGGGTCAAGAAAACTGCACCCGGCGTGGGCCCGAGCGTACGGGCTACTGTCATTGTCACTGTCATTCTGCGAAATCGTGCGAGTTGACGACCGAGCGGCGTGCGAGTGGTGTGGTGGGGGAAGGCAAGTAGCGAGTAAAAACAAAAAATGTTGAAGTAACTCGGACGCGAGCAACTGTCCCACTCGCACATGACAGTAACTCGTATGATGCGGTCACACGTGCGTAGTAGCTGCACCTCAGTAACTGACTCGGTCAGCTCGCATGCCAACTCGCACTGTGTAACCTAGCCAATAAGTAAGTACTTGTAGGGTATAACAGCCGTGAATCGTGATCCTATTTCATTTAATTTATCCAAAAGTCAAAACCAACAAGCATAAGAAACTTGCGAATCAATCTCATATCGATATCTCGACTGCATTCTGTTTACATTTTCTTACCTACTTTAGGTGTTAATTAATTCCAACCCGTTAACCCAGTGTTGATACCTACTGGTGTTGTTTATACAGTGACAGTGGTTCAGTCGCATTCAGAATTAGCTGAGCAACTCTGATAGCCAATACAAGTTTGCACTCAAAATTAACAAAACAGGAACACAGCATGTAGGTAATGTATTGTCGGAATTCCTTTCTAAAAGTTATCCTACTTTTAAGTATGTATCCTAGGTAGGTAGGTACTAGGTACTTAGTACTAAAATGTTCTTATAATAAATCCGAAAATTTCGGAGGATGTTTTGTTTATGTAGGTATGTTTGTGACTCAATGATAGGTACTATGTAAACAGATTTAGATGAAACTTATGTCTTGCAATAGCAATTATAATACCCTTATCCAGGTACCTACCATACAAGCGAAACCGCGGGTGGTAACTAGTTAAGTATTCTTTGTTTAGATGTCAATGACATCACTACATAGTATAAAGCAAAGTCGCTTTCCGCTTTCCGCGTCTGTATGTATGTATGTTTGCTTAGGTATATCTTTAAAACTACACAACGGATTTTGATGCGGTTTTTTTTAATAGATAGAGTGATTCAGGAGGAAGGTTTATATGTATAACATGCTACCCGTGCGAAGCCGGGGCGGGTCGCTAGTCCCGAATAAAATAATTCCTTTATGATAAGTACCTTTAATAACTGTAATTTTGAGCGCATAGCTATTTAAGACCAGCTGTTCGCTTATTTTTGACGGTCTCTATTATGGCGCTGTGACAGTGGTTGGTAGGTACATACAAAGATAACTTACCTACACCTACTATAAATACCTACCTACACTAAAAACGTCACGGTAAGCGACGAAGACTGATTAAAATTAAATCTCGTGAAGTGTTGATAAGGGAGACACGTAGGGCTGTAGAAAGTGAGACTTGTTAGTCCGAATGCAAATTGACAAGGACAAAATACCTACTTTTTATTTTCAGAGTAGGTACCTACCTACTTTTTATGGAAATTAAACTTGGAACACTGGACAGGGTTTGACAGTGTAAAATAAATAATTGAATGCACCTATCTATACGTATAAGTTTCTACATAACATACATACTTTACATACCTATCATTATTTATTTGACTAAGTTAATTTTATTACCTAAGTAGCCGGGCACAAGACAATGCCTGTTTTTTGACAGAAATATGTGAATCCGTGGTCTCCCTAGTCTACAATGTCGCTACATTGCATTGTCTTGTGCCCGGCTACTTAGGTAATAAAATTAACTTAGTCAAATAAATAATGATAGGTATGTAAAGTATGTATGTTATGTAGAAACTTATACGTATAGATAGGTGCATTCAATTCGGTTCAAACTGAAAGACATCAAATATTGATTTCTACATCTGGGGCATACCGTGATACTGTTCTTGATTTCATCTCCACCATCTTTCTGTAATCATTAATCATCTGTAGGCAGCTGTTGCCGCCCACTATTGTAATCATTTATCATTTCAACCTACTGTATACGCACTTATTCGAATTATTCGCTTCAGTAGATCGCTTTCGTCTTCACGGGCTAAGGACACAGATGATTACGCTGTACTAACCAATGTGCTAATAAAGTTTCACTCTAACGACCTACCTACCATCGACTACATAGCTATGTATAGCTGGGCTATGTAGTCGATGGTACTGTTACAATATTTATTCCCACGAACTGCAAAATAATATAAATGCATCGCAAGCATCCTAGATACTTGCGAATGCACGTGCAATTCTGTGGGAACGGGATTTGAGCGATGTGCAAAAGTAGTTCGGATTGAATCTTTGTCACGGCAACATGTTTTTACAATTGTAATTATTTCTATTTCGTTTCATTCTATTTCTAGCAATAAAGTTTATATTTTTTAAAAAGACTTTCTTGACCCACCCCGTAACAGTGGTGTCAGAAGTGGGATAGTTAGCATAAACGTGAGCTAGCTATCTCGTACGGGTCAAATACGCGCTGTGCTGGTGTCCTTCTGTGTCTTCATCAATCTGCTCCTGTTATACATGTCACGATAGGTATCACCCAGATACCTAACGCCAGTCCGAACTCCATAACCGCCGTTCCTGAAATGCCCTGGTAGGGCACCGCCGCACATTCTGTGTGCCACACAATCCTGCTGCATCCGGGTGCCGCTACCAACCAAAGGGCCACAAGGTCGTAGCCTCCTTGGGTTGAAGTGCCTGGTGCACTCCTGGATCTGTTCAAAAATGAGCTCCTACTTTCGTGTTGCAGTCTTATTGTAAGTAGAACGTTCTATTTTCTGTTATTGTCACTGTTTCCACACTTTCCACCGTATCTCAATCCCATTCCTTATTTATATAAGTTACGTAATTCTATATCATTAAAATAGTGTAATATTAAGTCAAACTTCTATTTCTTTTGTTATTAGGTAGTTTTATAAAGTGTAATATAGATAAATTACTTACAAGATGTCGATCAAAAGCGATAAAGGCGATAAGTCCACTGACCCCGTTTCGGAAATATTTCCAATTAAAGTTTTATGTGATTTTATAAAGACGTATAAAGGAGAACGAGACACATTAACTGCGTTTTTGACAAATTGCCAAAACGCCTTAGATCTTGCGTCCAAGAGTCAAAAGGACCTATTACTTAAGTTCATAATTTCAAAATTAGAGGGCAAGGCCCAAATAGCTTGTGCAAATAGACTCTACGACAGCTTCGATGAGCTAAAAGAATTTTTAAAACAAAATTTTGGTGAAAGAAAACACTACAATCACCTCTTGTTAGATCTGCAATCGTGCAGACAACAAACGGGTGAGACTGTAGCCCAGTTTGCACTCAAAATAGAAGGCTGTGTCGCTGCACTGTTATCGGAAATACATGCTTCCGATTCCTTTAAGAAAGATTTGTCAGGAAGAGTCGCGATGACGGAAGATCTGGCTCTACACACTTTCGAGATAGGCCTCCACCCACAGCTGGGCACAGTTGTCCGGTCGAGGGAGGTTAAAACCCTAAATACCGCGATCAATATCGCTATGAGTGAGGAAAAAATTAACAATTTCCTATTAAAACCAGAACCGAAACAGAGCCGCCCGTCATGCAAACGTTGTGGAAAACCCGGACATTCTGAAAATGAGTGTTTCAGTAGATCGAACAACCGGGCACTCGTTCCATATCAACCCCGGACAGCTCAAGACCGGCCACAACAGACCGGTCAGCCTGTCGTTTGTAGGTATTGTAAGAATGTAGGCCACGACATTAGCCAATGTATTAAGCGACGCGTTAATAACTCTCGTAGGGGAGTGCATTATACGGCACCTCAAGTCGAGTCACCGCCTCAGTCCCCTGTGCCATGTCCAGTAGCTGAAAGTGAAGGTCATCTAGATTTAAACTAAATCGTCGGATAACGACTCCGTGCCAACGTGTATCCGATGGTGACATAGTAGGCACAAAGTATAAAAAGGTGTTTAGTTCTAAAACTGTATATAATTCTAAATGTATAGATAATCTTAATGTACTAAATAAGTGTAATGCTAAAGCCTCTGTTTCCAAGTGTCCCACTGTTTCCAAAGACGCCCCTGCATCTTCTAAGTTATACGCAGACGTCGTTAAGAATAGTCCTAGTAAAAAATCTTGTTTTAAGTCCTCTGAGTCTTGTTCTAAGTCCTCTGAATCATGTTCAAAATCCTCTGAGTCGTGTTCTAAGTCCTCTGCACAGGGTCCCGCTGTATCTTTTGATCCCTCGGTTTCTTACAAAGCCTCGAACGGCCCTCGTAGCTGCCCAGTTCTGCGAGTTTATAGGTCCGCTGAGTCCCGTAGTCCTAACGTCCTTCCTAGACAAGTCACTGCATCTGAAAACATAAACAATATTGTTAAAAAATATCCTAAGCCCGCCGAGTCCCGTAGTCCCGATGTCCTTTCCAGACGAACCGCTGTATCTGAAAAAATAAAAAACACTGTTATAAATAATTCTAAATCAAGTTCTTATGAAGAAACTATTGTCTATGATATCCTTGACGAAAAAGTTTCATTACCTTACATAATGGTTTCTACGTCACATTCCAAAACTCCGCTTCGCTTTTTGGTAGATTCTGGTAGTTCTATTTGTTTGATAAGGGAATCAAGTCTCACACCGAAACCCAATTTAGAAAATCATATAATTAAATTCAAAGGCATTAATGATGTGGATACTTACGCTAAAACAAAAGGTAAGTTTATCCTATCAATTAACCTAAAAGAAAATGATAACCTACCATTCTATTTTCACGTCATTGGAAACGACATCAATCTCCCATATGACGGTATAATTGGTACTAGCTTCATGAAAGCATACAAAGTCAATGTGCTCTATTCCAAATCGAGATTAGAAATATCAGATGATCCAAATAGATATTTTAACATGATTATGACCCGACCTTCCTACACTGTACCCGCACGAAGCGAAATGTTTATAGAGTGCTACGTCACTAACCCTGAAATAAAAGAAGGGGTAATTCTAGAAAATACCTTACCTCAGTATCCCGACATTTATTTTGCCAAGTTCCTCGTACGCGTAAATTCCGGAAACAAAATATTAGTCTCTGTTCTTAATACGTCGGAAAAACAGGTCAAAATAAATAATTTGGCATTAACTATCGAGCCAGTCCTACAAATTCTAGAATCGAAACTCGATCTCGATGTAGATGATAATAATCTTACCTTAGATCCGTCCAAAATTCCGTGTGTAATGACTATAGAGTCAGATCGTGATTACAAGGTCCAACAGGTACTCAGGTGTTCACATATGAATCAAGAAGAGGAAACGCGATTACGTGACCTTTGTTCTAAATACTCCGATATATTTTACCTCGAGGGAGATCGGTTAACGTGTACTAATTCCATCCGTCATGAGATCCGGACAAAAGTAGATACTCCCGTTAACGTTAAAAGCTACCGTTTCCCCGAGTGTCATAAAGAAGAAGTAAGCCGACAAGTTCAAGAAATGCTAAACCAAAAAATAATACGTCCTTCGGTTTCACCTTGGTCTGCACCAATATGGGTCGTCCCCAAAAAACCTGACGCGTCGGGCAAAGTTAAGTGGAGAATCGTCATTGATTATCGAAAGCTAAACGAGATAACAATCGGTGACGCCTATCCCATACCTAACATAAACGAAATTCTAGACCAGTTAGGACATAGTAAATATTTTACTACGTTAGACCTTGCTTCAAGTTTTCATCAAGTGAGTGTAAAAGATAGTGATAAGACAGCTTTCTCTGTACCGTCAGGACACTATGAGTACTGTAGGATGCCCTTCGGCTTGCGTAACGCACCATCCACCTTCCAGCGACTGATGAATATAGTACTTACGGGTCTACAAGGCCTTCACTGTTATACGTACATGGACGACATCATAATACACAGTTCACAGCTGGATCAACACGTAGAAAGCCTTGAACTTGTCTTCAAAAGGCTACGCGAGCATAATCTCAAGTTACAGCCCGATAAGAGCGAGTTCCTTCGACGAGAAGTTCAATACCTAGGTCATATAATCTCAGACGCGGGTGTGAAACCCGATCCGTCAAAGATAGCATGTGTATCAAAATTTCCAGTTCCTAAATCTCCAAAGGATATTAAATCCTTTCTCGGTTTGGTAGGCTATTATCGCCGATTCATTGAAAACTTCTCACACATTTCTAAACCGCTAACTAGCCTACTCAAGAAAGATGTGTTATTTACATGGACCCCGGAGCAACAAAAAGCGTTCGATCTTTTAAAAACAAAGATAACTACGGCTCCTATATTACAATTCCCTGACTTTAGTAAACCGTTCGTACTCACTACCGACGCTTCGAATTATGCTATCTCTGCCATTCTATCGCAAGGGGAGGTTGGGAAAGATTTACCCATCTCGTTCGCTTCTCGAACATTAAACAAAGCTGAAGGTAATTATTCTACAACTGAAAAGGAGTGTCTAGCCATTATATTTGGTACTAAGATGTTTCGACCCTATCTTTTTGGTCACAAGTTTTCGATACTTTCGGATCACAAACCCCTTCAGTGGTTGTTTAACTGTAAAGACCCAGGCTCAAAATTAGTTCGTTGGCGCCTCAAACTAGAGGAGTTTGATTACGAAATCAAACACAAAGTAGGTAAACTTAATAGTAACGCTGATTCCCTTTCTAGAAACCCAGTGTTAGCAGTCGATGACGACTTACAAAATCCTATTCCTCCTCCTCAAAATGCTCGAGAAAATCCTTCACCTCCGTTGTTAGATTTTCCATTTTCACCGATGAGTCTACCATCTCCGTCAATAAATCCTCCGTTTACTCCGTTGAATCCTCCGTCTCCACCGTTCAGTCTCCCGTCTCTGCCGCCGACTCCGCTGCTCCCTCCGTCACCTTCACAGAATCCGTCGCCATCTGCGATGAATCCCCAGTCGCCTTCTTGCTCTGAAACATATGAAAAGTATTTACAGCTTAGCCGAACTTCCTCTTGTACCTATAACGCTGTTATCGAAGAACATAATGAGTCACTTTTAAAAACAAAGTGTAAGTTGATAGCTTACCCTTCGTCAATCGATCTAGATGACGCCATTCCATATTGTCCTGAAATCATAGAATTGTCAACAGATAAACCATGCATTCGCGATAAAGAACGCGAACTCGGTACGGTGTTAAATTCATCAAACGATAAACACATTTTTTCTCACCTGTTTGTCACAGTACATCATTATGATGAAATATCATACAAGGATATTTTTTCCATCCTTCGTGATTATAGAGACATGATAAAATTCTGGTATCCTGAAGAGAAAGAAGTTGCTATCTCCGATTTTTCCAATCCATTCAATAAATTAAATTTTACTAAAATCTACAACATCGTTGCTTTTATCTTTCATAACTCTAATTTAAAGGTGCATATTCATCACAACAACATTTATTTTCCTACACCAGACGAAGTAAAAAAGATACTAAGAGATAACCATGACTCACCCTCAGCGGGTCATCCCGGAATAGCTCGAATGTTAGAGAGAATAAAATCACAGTATTGGTGGAAAAATATGCGCTCCGATATCGAAAATTACGTGAAAGGTTGTAAATCTTGTCAAGTTAATAAACCTCTAAGGGGAACAAATAAAGCTCCCATGATAATCACTTCTAATGCTACTAGACCTATGGAAAAACTTTATCTTGATATTGTAGGGCCTCTCCCAGAAACTAGAATCGATCAGTACAAGTTCATATTAACTTTACAAGATGACCTTACTAAATACTCCCAAGCTTATCCTATGCAGTCCTGTTCAGCTCAAGAAACTGCACAACGCGTCGTTCATTTCATATCTCACGTAGGTATTCCTCGAACGATAGTAACAGATCAAGGTACAAATTTCTGTTCGGATATGTTCAAGCAGTTAGCAAGGCTTTTTGGAATCAAACACATATTCGCGTCTCCTTATCATCCCCAAACGTGTGGTGCCTTGGAAAGGAGCCATTCGACTCTCAAGGAATATCTCAGGTCATTTATATCTGAGAATCAAAATACATGGGATCTCTATGTAAACACCGCCATGCTCTCGTACAATACTAATGTGCACTCAACAACAGGTTTTACTCCTTTCGAACTCATATTCGGTTTTAAACCCTATGTTCCTAAGTCGATCGATATCTTAGAAGGTGGTACATATACAGACTATATAAGAGCTCTGAATCATCGTCTATATTATAGTAGACAAAAGGCTTCCCAAAACATCCAGTCTTCGAAAGAGCGGTCTAAAAACTATTACGACCGTCATACTAAACCTGTAACCTACAGTATCGGTGATATGGTGTATGTTCGATGTCATCACAAACAAAATAAAGCATTTTCTCCAGTATGGAAAGGTCCATTTAAAATCATTAAAATAAACGGTAATCACACTGTAACAGTGTTAATCAACCGACGGCACGTACGTCATCATTATGACGAAATCAAACTTGCCGCCAATTGTCCTTCATTTTAGCTTTCTTTCGTTTCAGAATAATCTTAATTACGGCCGCTTCCAGTCAGCCGTTCACGACGACCATAGTTCAAAGTCCTGGACTCTATTTCGACCAACTTCTAGACGTAAAGTTTAACAACGACTATTGGGATGTCGTAACTTATGTCGATATTCATAAGATTCGACCTCATCTTACATACGTAGAAGATCTCTTTACGAAAGTAATAACGCTGTGTCAAAACTCGATCTCGTCTAAAATACAATCTGACTGTCAAAATTCCTTATCGTCATTACAAAATCAGCACGCAAATAATGTTAAAAAGTTTTCTTCTATTTCCTATCTACTAGAGGAAAGTCAACCTAAAAGGGTAAAACGTGGACTTATCGACGCTGGTGGATCAGTGCTCAAAACTATATTCGGTACTCTTGACAATGACGACGCCATTAAATACTCGGAAGCTATCACACAAGTACAGTCAGATGAAAAAAAAGTTAGCCCATCTCATGAGGGATAACATTCACGTTATAAGGTCTACTATATCTACTTTCAATAGTTCTATTTCAAAGCTTAGCGAAAATGAGAAGCGCCTTAATAATAATTTAGAAGTAATTAGCAAAGCATTTGACCAAATGGCAAATACTAATGATAAGTTAGAAATTAAGTCACAGTTAAATCTTTTACTAAATTCGTTAGAAAGTATTATTATTTCACTGTCATTTGATATAGAAGATATTAATAACGCAATTCTATTTAGTAAGTTAAGTATTTTGCATCCGACAGTACTAAGCCCGCAACAGCTGTACAATGAGCTCGATCAGCATAAAAGTAACATGCCAAAACATTGCGAGTTCCCGTTACTTTTATCGCTTCAAAGTGTTCATGAGTTAATTGACATTTCAAGGTTGGTTTGTTATTATTATAAAGATAAGATTGTTATTGTAATAAGAATTCCGCTCGTCCTATCCCAAACGTATCATCTGTTCCATGTGATTCCACTCCCAGTCCCTTATGACATCACGAAACCTGATACCTATGCACTCGCTGTACCTAATAAATCCTATGTGGCAATAACAGCTGATCGCATGTTCTACTCGCTACTTGACTCCGTCAAAGATTGCAAATTCATAAACAAAAAGTGCTATGTTTGTGAGTTAAGTGATGTGAGCATTCTATCGGTCGAAGCTAACCCCGTTTGTGAAACTATTCTACTAACCGAGGTAGTTACGAAGCTACCGAAATCGTGCGACGTCAAACTGTTTAAAGGAGAGGTGGATGTGATTCATAAAATCAGTGGAAATCGTTGGATATACGTACAGTCAGAACCCGGACAATGCCATATTATGTGTAACAATGATCCAGTGAGTTATAACGAAATACTATTCGGCACGGGTTTCCTATCTCTACCAATTAGGTGCAAAGCGTTTTATAAGACTATCCAGTTTACGCCTACCGAGAGTGTGACGACGAACTCTTCCACAAACATTTCTAGTTTTAATATTATTCAAGATGATTGTTGCGAAAAAATAGGTAAAAATAAAACTATTTCTAATTTACGTTTGTCAAAACTTAGTAATATAGATAATTTAGATTCCCTAATGCATGCTAGTGTTTATTTAGATTCGTTTGAAAAAGAGTTAAATAAGATAGAAAAGCCTACGCACTTCCATAAATATGGAGTGCATTATCTGTCGGCAGGCTATGTAATAACATTAATAATGTTATTGTTTGTACTATATAAAAGTCGTAAGTGGTTGTGTAAAGACAACGGTTGTATTAAAATTTATAATCAATGCTATAACAGTAAAAAGGTGGAATCTCGACGTCACACTACTATACGAGTTCGCGATTCAGATAGTGACGCCGAGGTCCCAACAAAAAGTAATTTCGTAGTTTCTAGGTCTTTCGCTGATAAAATAAATACTATGTAATGTAATCATACAACAGTTATAAAATGTCTATTCTGTTAAATGAAATTCGTTTATTATGTACTAGGTATAAATATAGTTAAGTTATTTCTATGTCATTCTAATTCAGTTTCTAAATCAAAGTTCTAATTCGTAATTCAAATTTTATTGTCCTCTGTTTCAGGCCAAAACAAAGGTTCAAATCCAACTCTGTGCTCTTACTATTCTTCTTCACTGCATCTTCTATTTCTCATCATTTCTCCATGATGATAAATCTTAACGGGGGGGATGTTACAATATTTATTCCCACGAACTGCAAAATAATATAAATGCATCGCAAGCATCCTAGATACTTGCGAATGCACGTGCAATTCTGTGGGAACGGGATTTGAGCGATGTGCAAAAGTAGTTCGGATTGAATCTTTGTCACGGCAACATGTTTTTACAATTGTAATTATTTCTATTTCGTTTCATTCTATTTCTAGCAATAAAGTTTATATTTTTTAAAAAGACTTTCTTGACCCACCCCGTAACAGTACCTACCTACATGTAAAAGCGACCAAATTCTGGTGGAACACCCAACGACGTCTGTATTGGACACAACGGAAAAGTGTCGGTTGGAAACAATCCTAAAATAAAATATCCTCTCAAATCTCCAGGCGCTGTGTCCGACTGGAGTATTTAATCAGAGGCACGTCAAACATTACATTTGGCACATGCCCAGATTTTGCAGTAATTAGCATTTTTAGGCATTTGTCCTAACACCCGAGTGAAGTGATATCTACAGGCGCTGCAGGTAATGACCGGAACATTTCAAAAAGTCGGGATTTTGGCATAATTTTCGGTACAAATAAAGTTATTGTTATTAATAAAATTTGTCGGGACTCGTTGTATTTTGCCGGGACTTATGAAATCTTGGGACAATCCCGACCACCTGGCAACCCTAGCTGCAGAGTGCAGCATTTTTATGCATTAGTCCTTATAGAACCCGTGTGAAGTGATACAGGCTCAGCAGGGTGCCCGAATCCGACACCAAGCACTGCCGCTTTTCGACGGCCTGCGCCCGGCCCGTTCCATGTTCACCCACTTTCTACCGGAAGGCAATTAAAAATAATTTGCATTTCTCTTTGTGAGCCTGTCAATACTCCGCGCGAATTTGTAGCGACTCGCGCCAGAACGAGAGCGAGATGACTCCTTCAATTCCACCAATTATACGGACAGCTTTGTTAACTAAATGCACACGCTTGGTAAAAGAAACTTTCGCAGCGAAACTGTCAAGTATTTTAGTTCAAATTTGACTGTATTGGTTGTCTGTTAAATGAGGAAGTGCTACCCGCTTATGAGCTATATCTGCCGCCATACAGTCCTTGTGATTCTAGGCTGGATAATACAAGAACGTATGGTATAGTTGTTCTATCTCACGAAGGCGAGTGAGCAGTATACTTATGTATATAGTTGTGATGTGTGAGATGAGATGAGACACGCACTTTTATGACTGATATTTAGCGTTTCCAAGCTTACACACACTGAAACAATGTGCCACGAGCATTTATGCGTAAAGTTACCAATCCGCCTTAGCGAGATAGAACAAACTATACCTACTTACCTATTCGTAGATAGAGACAATAGAGTCTACTAGTGTAATATATTTGCAGTTTTAAAGGGGTCCATCATACCTTAGGAGACCAAACTGCCGTTTAATAATCTTTAATGAGTTCAACTGCCTGTTGATTATAAAAACAAAAAATGCGACGAATTTTGACCGCTAGATTAAAAGGCAATCAGATTGAAAGCTTAGTTTAGGATTATAGAACCGTTAGGTACAAGGTGCCCAAAAACATTGTATGCAAAACGAAAGAGATGACTTTAACTACTGAGGATATTTTTATGTAAAATCGAACATTTGGATACTTATTGGTACACACAAATATGTTTATGTTATGATAACAAAAGATACTATGTAGGTAATAATTTTTGGATTCGAAATTATAATTTTGGTTCACCCTATATTTTCTTAACCTTTTCAATGCTCTAATTTGAGAAGCTACTGATTTTTTTCTACTTTAAATGCCAACATATCAACGAGAAGATAAGGTGCGATCTGATGTAAAAAACCAGGGTCCATTAGTAGCAATGTTTTTGCAAAATGCCTACATGCTTAGCTTTATTTCAACGATGGAATTTTCCTAACCCTAGTTGTAGGTATGTTTCTTGTTTGTATTTCATTTTTAAAAGGATCTTAAGGCTGAGCAACAACCAAATTTGCAATGGTTGAAGCCCAAATATTTTTTATCGTGAATGATGTATGGAATTGAAATTTATATGGAAGATTCTCAGGTATATAAGCGTCAAAATTATTTTATCAAAAATAAAAATTTAATAAAAACCTTGTTAAGAAAAAATGCCAAACACATCTCTGAAAATCAAGTATTGCCCAAAAATATCATAAACCATAAGGCAATTCAATATGATATTTATCATAAATATTGCTAAATAAATTATAAATTGAATAGTCTAGCAGTTTTTTTTTTAAAGCCATTTCTTTTACATAATTAATTTTTTTCTAAATGTCGCTTACGCTATTTAATTCCGAGCATCGGTAACTTCATGCCGCACTCTTTTTTCTTGCTATTCGCGTATTTTGCTTCGCAGTCATACTCATTCCGCGGCGATCCGCGTTGCTAGACGGACCTGTGCTACTTTTCTCCAGAGCGGTTTCGTAATTTTAAACTTAACCATGGGTAAAAAATCAAACAAAAAAAAATTACAAAAGCCGTGGGAAACGCATTGAACCTAATCTACGCCTCATATTTTTTACTAGCAACGAGAACGTGATGTGACTTAGGTTTAGGTAAGTACCTAGGTAGGTAGGTAGGTACGACAATAAAAACATCTCGCACAATTGTATGAAAATTGAATTATTGGTATCAGATAGATAGATAGACCTAGGTAGGTAGTTATAGTATGGTAAGTAGGTAATAGTTAGGTATGTCGTTTTTATGTCTAGTTGTGGTTTAGTGTTGGTACCTACCTAATCTAGGTAGGTACCTACCTACCAATCTACCAAATGTCAAACATAACTGAAGTAGGTAGGTAGGTAGGTACTTTGTGTATTTGAAAGATTCATTCGCGAGCGACACACGGATAATTTCATTTAGGTTGGTAGGTACCTATAGGTAGGTACCTACCAACCTGCAGGCTTATTTCGTAATAATCCTATTCATCCGTTGGCTTTCATTGCCAGAGCTCTGAACACCATTCTAATTTAGAGAATAGGATACCTACATACATTCTATAATATTAGGTAGGTGAGTAGGTACTATAAAAAAGGTAGGTATTCTTTAAATACGACTGATGTTCAGAGCTTATCCTTCACCAACAGAGAAAATCCATTGATGCACGCCGGGGTTCGAACCCACGACCGAAAAAGTCGAGGTAGGTACCTCCCACTCGGCCAACACGGCTTCATCTAAATCATCTCAGACTGAAAACATTTAGTTGTCATAGCAACGCATTTCTGAACTGTTTTGTCAGAACTTCGTCTTTCGTCAATCGCGGGTCTGCTAGTACTTATATATAACTCTTACGTTACCTACTGACTGACTGACTGACATATCAACGCACCGCGCAGTCTAAGCGACTGATTCCAAAAACTTTAAATTTTGAGGGTTTATTCCTTTTTAGTAGGTAGGTAGGTACCTACCTTACGCACTAAGAAATAAATTCTCCAAATACAACCAGCGGTGCAGTGCAGCGAAGCTTGCTAGATTATAACTTCACGCGAACAAAGTCGCGGGAGTTTCTACTGATATTATTGCTAGTGGTCGGATATTCTGATGTTTATTTATCTAAACTTTGCGGATTGGCTATACTAGTATGGAGAGCACTTCTTTAAAAAAATCCCGCGTTTCCTGGATCAATGGATAGTAGTTACTAGTTAGTAATTAGTATGCAAAAACTGTAATAATTGGATTTACTTACCTCAAGTTATTTATTGGCTAATATAGATGGCGCTTTGTAGAAATAGTATTATTTTATTGAAAGGGGTAGTTAGCGACCGGACAAACAGGTTATGTATATCCAAACGAGTGTGAAGTTACTGTGAGTGAGTGAGACAGAAAAATATATACATAAATTACAAATTTGAAGCCGCTTTCATACTTTCTTAGCTTTTGCCGGAAATAGACTAAATGAACTTTAGGTAAATATGCACCCAAATGTCCGATCACTAATTATTAGCTATGCAAAATTTTAGAAAACGAGCGTACCTACCAAGATTATATTGTACCTACCTACTTGTTTATAAAGCATCCTCTCGGTCGATATTGTGTTTATTTTTAGATCAAAGTAGAAAATATATGAAAATGAATACCTATCGATCCTCGATTTCGAAACAAATGAAAGGTAAGAGAAAACTTTCATAACAAATTACAGTTGTGATTATTTCACATAGTTGTGATTATTTTCACGTTTGACCGAAAATAATTTTGTAGGATTTTCATTTCGTCGAAAATATTCATTACAATTGGTACAAAAGTTATTTTATTAGACAATTAAAAATTCACAAACATCATATTACTGGTTTATTGTTAGATCAAAGAAGAAAACAAATGAAAATGAATCCCAATTGATTCAAACTAGTAGAAGGTAAGGGAAAACTATGATTATAAACAGTTACTGTCGTGATTATAACTATCTATATAACGACGACGCTATAACTAATAAAAAATAATCAGGCACGGGTTTTCAATAATTGAACCTCACCACCTTTTATAAAACTCTTACGTTACTGACTGACTGACTGAATATCAACGCACCGCACAGTCAAGCCACTGGTCCCTAAAACTGGGAACTGCATTATGAAAGGGGTGCTAAAGTTTGTATGAAAAATAAATTATCATTTTCATAATTACTTGACATTTAATATTTATGCTTTTCGATACAATTAAAGAAACGCATATTTAAGTTTTTTTTGTATTTCTTCATTCGAATATCGAAAAGTCCTTTCTCACGATTTTGATTTATTTATTTCGGATATTGCATACCGTTTTTGAGCATATATGTGTTATATTCATATAGGGCAAATGGTTGAACTGCCAAAAAAATATTCGATGAAATATTTATCGGCCAAGCAACAGCAGAATAATAAAATTATTGTTTGTTAGAAAATTTTGATATTGGTAAATTTGAAGTTGGCTGTGTTGGCGGAGTGAGAGGTACCTCGACTTTCCATCTGAAGGTTGTGAGTGGCCAATGGTTTTTTTTATTCGAATAGTACATAATATGGTTTTTGTCAAAATAATAAGTTCGGATATTACCGTTTTTGAGCATTATGTGCTATTTTGATATAGGGTAAATGGTGAAACTGCCAAATAAAATATTCAATGAAATATTTATCGGCCAAGCAACAGCAGAATAATAAAATTATTGTTTGTTCGAAAATTTTGATTTTGGTAAATTTGAGTTGGCTGTGTTGGCGGAGTGAGAGGTACCTCGACTTCCCATCTGAAGGTTGTGAGTAGTGGCCAATGATTTTTATTTATTCGAATAGTAGGTACATAATATGCTATTCATCAAAATAATAAGTTTGGATATTACCGTTTTTGAGCATTATGTGCTATTTTGATATAGGGTAAATAGTGAAACTGCCAAATAAATATTCGATGAAAATTTATCGGCCAAGCAACAGAAGAATAATAAAATTATTGTTTGTTCGAAAATTTGATTTTGGTAAATTTGTAGTTGGCTGTGTTGGCGGAGTGAAAGGTACCTCAACTTTCCATCTGAAGATCGTGAGTGGCCAATGGTTTTTTTTATTCGAATAGTACATAAAATAATATGCTATTCGTCAAAATAATAAGTTCGGATATTACCGTTTTTGAGCATTATGTGCTATTTTGATAAAGGGTAAATGGTGAAACTGCCAAATAAATATTCGATGAAACATTTATAAAACAGTAAGGTAATTATTGTTTGTTCGAAAATTTTGATTTTGATAAATTTATAGTTGGCCATGTTGGTCGAGTGGGAGGTGCCTCGAATTTTCATCGGAAGGTAGTGAGTTCGAATCTAGGCCGTGCATCAATTAATTGTTCAACTGTTCGAAAAAGTTATAGCGCATACACGTACCTACTCAAAACGGTGAAGGAAAACATCGTGCGGAAACCACTTAGTAGGTATTCTTATAAGCGGCGATAGGCTTGCAACCTGTGACGTATTGAATGCTAAATACTGCAAAATATGGGTATCGTGCCAAATTTAATGTTTGGACGTGTCTCTGACTACCCCTTTTAGACATCTTCAAGGATCTAAGCGTCTTGAGATCTGAGAGTTTGAATTTCTTTGGGATTACAGTTGTGATCCTATTTATTTTATTAGTATTATAACTTTTTATGGTCCTTATTATTCTGTGGTAATAATAAAATTTTATTTAGGTATACATTTTCTCTGTTTTCGTTGTAGGCAGATAAACAGACAAATAGGTGTACTAATATAAATATGGTCAACAGAATATTTATTAGGTACCTACAAATAGTGCGTCAAGCTACTTTATTTATTTTGTGGTAGAGCCGCGTACAGCGCGAGCGGGCCGCGGCGCGCCGTGGCGGCCGGCGGCAGCTCGTGGTACTACGCGATTCGGGGGACGCAAGGGCGCGGGTGAAATCCGATTTTTTTCTAGCTAATAGCCCCCTCTTAATTTGAAATAAATATAGTCGCTAGTAGGGGTTCAATGGGGATTTCTGAACAAAAAGTCCAGAAATGCCCATTACACATTACACACTCAATGTGCTGCCAATGGGAATAACTGGACTTTTTGCCCAGAAATGCATAATGGTACATAGTCAATGGGGATTTCTAGACTAACCCTGTTTCCTAGGCCTAATTCACAGAAGAAATTTAGTGAAAGGGATTGTCATCGATTTATATTTTGTTCGAAGTCAAATTTCCGTAAGTACCTACAGCAACGATCATTTTACTTCTTTCACTTCTACTTTTTTCACATAAAAATGTTCCTCTTTGCTTTACAACTAAGGAAATATTTACCTATAAGAATTATGGTCCGTGAGTGGGGATTGGTAAGTGAAGTTTTATTAGAAATGCCAATTTATGGAGAAAGTCAATCGGCATTTCTGGAATAACCGTAATCTTCATACTTCTACTTAAGGCTGAGCAACAACCAAATTTGCAATGGTTGAAGCTCAAATAATTTTTATCGTGAATGATGTATGGAATTGAAATTTATATGGAAGATTCTCAGGTATATAAGCGTCAAAATTATTTTATCAAAAATAAAAATTTAATAAAAACCTTGTTAAGAAAAAATGCCAAACACATCTCTGAAAATCAAGAATTGCCCAAAAATATCCTAAACCATAAGGCAATTCAATATGATATTTATCATAAATATTGCTAAATAAATTATACATTGAATAGTCTAGCAGTTTTTTTTTTAAAGCCATTTCTTTTACATAATTAATTTTTTTCTAAATGTCGCTTACGCTATTTAATTCCGAGCATCGGTAACTTCATGCCGCACTCTTTTTTCTTGCTATTCGCGTATTTTGCTTCGCAGTCATACTCATTCCGCGGCGATCCGCGTTGCTAGACGGACCTGTGCTACTTTTCTCCAGAGCGGTTTCGTAATTTTAAACTTAACCATGGGTAAAAAATCAAACAAAAAAAAATTACAAAAGCCGTGGGAAACGCATTGAACCTAATCTACGCCTCATATTTTTTACTAGCAACGAGAACGTGATGTGACTTAGGTTTAGGTAAGTACCTAGGTAGGTAGGTAGGTACAACAATAAAAACATCTCGCACAATTGTATGAAAATTGAATTATTGGTATCAGATAAATAGATAGACCTAGGTAGGTAGTTATAGTATGGTAAGTAGGTAATAGTAGGTATGTCGTTTTTATGTCTAGTTGTGGTTTAGTGTTGGTACCTACCTAATCTAGGTAGGTACCTACCTACCAATCTACCAAATGTCAAACATAACTGAAGTAGGTAGGTAGGTAGGTAGGTACTTTGTGTATTTGAAAGATTCATTCGCGAGCGACACACGGATAATTTCATTTAGGTTGGTAGGTACCTATAGGTAGGTACCTACCTACCAACCTGCAGGCTTATTTCGTAATAATCCTATTCATCCGTTGGCTTTCATTGCCAGAGCTCTGAACACCATTCTAATTTAGAGAATAGGATACCTACATACATTCTATAATATTAGGTAGGTGAGTAGGTACTATGAAAAAGGTAGGTATTCTTTAAATACGACTGATGTTCAGAGCTTATCCTTCATCAACAGAGAAAATCCATTGATGCACGCCGGGGTTCGAACCCACGACCGAAAAAGTCGAGGTAGGTACCTCCCACTCGGCCAACACGGCTTCATCTAAATCATCTCAGACTGAAAACATTTAGTTGTCATAGCAACGCATTTCTGAACTGTTTTGTCAGAACTTCGTCTTTCGTCAATCGCGGGTTTGCTAGTACTTATATATAACTCTTACGTTACCTACTGACTGACTGACTGACATATCAACGCACCGCGCAGTCTAAGCGACTGATTCCAAAAACTTTAAATTTTGAGGGTTTATTCCTTTTTAGTAGGTAGGTAGGTACCTACCTTACGCACTAAGAAATAAATTCTCCAAATACAACCAGCGGTGCAGTGCAGCGAAGCTTGCTAGATTATAACTTCACGCGAACAAAGTCGCGGGAGTTTCTACTGATATTATTGCTAGTGGTCGGATATTCTGATGTTTATTTATCTAAACTTTGCGGATTGGCTATACTAGTATGGAGAGCACTTCTTTAAAAAAATCCCGCGTTTCCGGGATCAATGGATAGTAGTTACTAGTTTGTAATTAGTATGCAAAAACTGTAATAATTGGATTTACTTACCTCAAGTTATTTATTGGCTAATATAGATGGCGCTTTGTAGAATAGTATTATTTTATTGAAAGGGGTAGTTAGCGACCGGACAAACAGCTTATGTATATCCAAACGAGTGTGAAGTTACTGTAAGTGAGTGAGACAGAAAAATATACATAAATTACAAATTTGAAGCCGCTTTCATACTTTCTTAGCTTTTGCCGGAAATAGACTAAATGAACTTTAGGTAAATATGCACCCAAATGTCCGATCACTAATTATTAGCTATGCAAAATTTTAGAAAACGAGCGTACCTAGTACCTACCAAGATTATATTGTACCTACCTACTTGTTTATAAAGCATCCTCTCGGTCGATATTGTGTTTATTTTTAGATCAAAGTAGAAAATATATGAAAATGAATACTAATAAAATGAATAAAAATGACTACTATCGATCCTCGATTTCGAAACAAATGAAAGGTAAGAGAAAACTTTCATAACAAATTACCGTTGTGATTATTTCACATAGTTGTGATTATTTTCACGTTTGACCGAAAATAATTTTGTAGGATTTTCATTTCGTCGAAAATATTCATTACAATTGGTACAAAAGTTATTTTATTAGACAATTAAAAATTCACAAATATCATATTACTGGTTTATTGTTAGATCAAAGAAGAAAACAAATGAAAATGAATCCCAATTGATTCAAACTAGTAGAAGGTAAGGGAAAACTATGATTATAAACAGTTACTGTCGTGATTATAACTATCTATATAACGACGACGCTATAACTAATAAAAAAAAAATCAGGCACGGGTTTTCAATAATTGAACCTCACCACCTTTTATAAAACTCTTACGTTACTGACTGACTGACTGACTGAATATCAACGCACCGCACAGTCAAGCCACTGGTCCCTAAAACTGGGAACTGCATTATGAAAGGGGTGCTAAAGTTTGTATGAAAAATAAATTATCATTTTCATAATTACTTGACATTTAATATTTATGCTTTTCGATACAATTAAAGAAACGCATATATAAGTTTTTTTTGTATTTCTTCATTCGAATATCGAAAAGTCCTTTCTCACGATTTTGATTTATTTATTTCGGATATTGCATACCGTTTTTGAGCATATATGTGTTATATTCATATAGGGCAAATGGTTGAACTGCCAAAAAAATATTCGATGAAATATTTATCGGCCAAGCAACAGCAGAATAATAAAATTATTGTTTGTTAGAAAATTTTGATATTGGTAAATTTGAAGTTGGCTGTGTTGGCGGAGTGAGAGGTACCTCGACTTTCCATCTGAAGGTTGTGAGTGGCCAATGGTTTTTTTTATTCGAATAGTACATAATATGGTTTTTGTCAAAATAATCCCACCAAAAACATTCTGTAAAAAACTAGCCAAGTCTCGATGGAGCTGCTTGTTTATCTCTAAAAAGTAATGAAATCTAGACAAAGTCGTGTCAAGTCTGAGGTTCTTTACTGCGATTTCTTTATTATTATAGAATGTTGTGTGACTTGGCCGTTGAACATTCTTTATACGTTAGTGGGTACAAGTCAATTTTGTTTACACGTAATGTTATATCTGTTGTAACTACCTATGTTTGTTATGCAAGATAATAGCCAATACAGGTATTGGTAATTGGACGCTAGTGTCTTAGTTTAGGCTGTTGTTGATCGTGCAACACATGCATTCAGCATTGACAATGCTGACTTCTGCTGTCTTCTTTTTGGAGCGTCAAATCGACCACCGATCTAACATAAAATAGACGTATTTTGACGGCCAATTTCAATTTCAATTATTTATTCAAAAACAATAGTTACTTTACAGTTAACACCAATTTGTAACTATCTTAAAACTAGAACCGAGTAACTTATAACAACAATAAATAATATAATTATATGATAAACATTTACAATTAATAATATAACATTACTTAACAAAAAATCTAGCTGCTATGACTAATACAATATAATTCAATGAATAACAAAATAAAATAAAAATATTAATTAATTAATTAATTCAGCCTTATGTGTACCTAACAACTAAAAATACTAATTAATTAAAACTAAGGTATGTTCTTAGAGACTGGTAAACACTCATAATATTATCATTGAATATGTCCACATGTTGGAACTCTAGGAGGAATGCGTTCAGAATGAGCATCGCGCGTTGCGTCGGGGCATTGTTGGCGTGTTGCGTTCTAGTGGTCAGGTAATCGAACAGCCGGCGACGGCGACGTACTCCTCTCAGGTAGTTATTAGGGACATACAAGGATATGCTCCCCAGTATGGAAGGATTGTTAACTTTATTGCGCAATATAAGGCAGAAATGAATAGCTAGGTGCAGTTTGCGCCTTAGCTGCAGAGTGTCCAATCCGACCATACCAGAAACAAATAGGGAGGGAAATAGGAAAGGGTAATATCCGTATCTTCTTTTGTATAGATATCTAGCAAATTTTCTCTGCACTCTTTCTATCAATACCGTGTACTTAGCTTCTCGCGGATCCCAAGCAATAGAGCTAAACTCAAGCTTGCTACGTACGAAGGCATTATAGAGCATTATAGATATCTCTACGTTATTAAAATGAGAAGCCGTTCTCATAATAAAGCCTAAAGTTTTATTGGCTTTTTTACACATGGACATAATGTGGTCACGAAAGTTGAGAGTAGCATCTTCTATTACCCCTAGGTCCCGAATGCTGCTAACTCTTTCTAAGCTAGAGTTACTCAGCCTGTAATCGAGCATTTCAGGCGCCTGTAGCCGCGTGAAGGTAATTACCTTACACTTGGAAACGTTAAATTCTAAGCTATTTCGCCTACTCCAGTCCTCAATTACGTCGATGTCCTGTTGCAATAATAAGCAGTCGGCCTCTGATCTGATAGATTTATAGACTTTGACGTCGTCAGCAAACATCAAGCACTTAGAGTTAAGTAATCTGGCAGGGAGATCATTGATCATTACCAAAAAGAGTGTCGGGCCGAGGGTACTTCCTTGGCTTACACCAGATCTCGTGTAGAAATCGTGGGATCGATAGCTCTGCATTTGCACGTACTGATTTCGGTCACACAGATAATCCGAAAAAAATCTCAACAAGCGCGGAGATACTCCCATACCCGAAAGCTTGCTCAACAAAATGTCATTATCGACCATATCGAAAGCTTTCTTAAAATCGAGAAAAATAGAGTCAACCTGCAAGCCTGCATCCATGTGCGTAGCGACATAATCGACGAAACATGTGTGGTTGGTAGTTGTAGATCTAGCAGCACGAAATCCATGCTGCGAAACGTCAAAATTTCCTTCCAACTGCCGAGTGATTTGATGGTTTAGGACCGACTCGAAAACTTTCGGGAAAACAGATAATACTGCGATTGGGCGAAAGTCACTTACTTCGGATGACGAGCTTGTTTTCGGGACAGGTGTAACTCTAGATGTCTTCCATCTCATAGGATAGCAACATTTTTTTAACGAGAGATTATATATATAAAGCAAAGGTTCAATTAGAGTATTTATGCAATCTTTTAATAGAAAAGGTGGTATAGCATCAGGTCCTGCTGCTGACGAAGCCTTGAGCCGACGAACGGCACGCCTTATCTCAGCCTCCGAGACCGACTGGACATCTACCGAACATGTTCCGCTGGGGCCAGCCAGCTTCTCCGCCGCGTCGGGGTCTAACGTAGGCACCTCATCTAGGAAAACTGAGCTGAAATAATCGGCAAATGCATTAACTGCTTCTTGCCCAACTATTGTTTTCCCGTTGAGTGAGAAGCTAACTGACTGTCTCCTATCAATACGCCTATCCTTAACATACTTCCAAAATTGCGCTGGATCACGACTAATGTTGGTGCCAACACAATTTATGTATTGGTTGTACGCTGCATCAATTAAATATTTTATTTCAGTGCGATAGTATTGAAATACCCCACGATTAAAGTCTAGGCCTAGTCTTTTAAATTTGCGAAGGTGAAAATACTTAACCTTTAGTTTCGCAATTATTTCAGATGTAAACCAAGGTGGATACTGCCGTTGTGTTGTAAACGCTTTGGATGAGCGAATGGGCACATGCCTTTGTATAGCGTCACACAGTTTTTGATAAAATTGGTCAGTAGCGGAATCGACCAAGTCACATAACATTCTATAATAATAAAGAAATCGCAGTAAAGAACCTCAGACTTGACACGACTTTGTCTAGATTTCATTACTTTTTAGAGATAAACAAGCAGCTCCATCGAGACTTGGCTAGTTTTTTACAGAATGTTTTTGGTGGGATTTCACTTCTTTTTGTAGAAACGTGGGCTTATTGATTTATTTTATTAGATTTTCTTATTTGACACAGTTTTTTTTTTCTTTTTATGAGTTGTTTTTTTATTATAAAAACAAATCGTAAGCGCGTTTAAAATACAGTCAGCGCCATCTAGCGACGTGTGCGCTGGTATCACCGCCGCTCTTAGTCCAATGCATTATATTTTTATCAAATTTTGACCGAAATTAATATTTTAGTTTATTTAATTTGTTAATTTGTTTATTCAATTTGTGTAATGTTCGATTAGAATAAAGTTAATCGTTCAACTATTTCTTCTTGTAAACTTGTAAGTATAAAAGCCAGTCTAGTCTTATCCAGAGTTTTCCTTTAATTTTATTGCGTACTAGCAGTCCGCCCCGGCGTCGCACGGATGAAAAAATGATAAAGGTAATTTTTTTACACCTTGGGTAACATTATCGAATTTTTCATAAGGATCCCTAATAGTGAGATGTATGGTATTACATACTTTTTTGTAGATATTGATGTTCTCTTTAAAACTGTAGTACATCACTTTGCTCTATTGTCAACAATTACAGCAGCGTACGCGATATAAGGATTTTTTTTACACGTTGGGTTACATTATCGAAGTTTTCATACGGATCCCTAATAGTTAGACATATGGTATTACATACTTTTTTGTAGATATTGATGTCCTCTTTAAAACTGTAGTACATTACTTTGCTCTATTGTCAATAATTTCCGCACCAAACGCAATATAAGGATTTATTTTTTATTTTTTTCACACTTTGGATTACATTATCGATGTTTTCATACGGATCCCTAATATTTTTGAAAATATGCTATAGCCTATGTTCATCAGGGATAATGTAGGATTCTAATGGTGAAAGAATTTTTCAAATCGGTCCAGTAGTTGAATATTTTTTGTAAAGGCGGTATGTCGATCTCTAATAGTTTGGTTAGGCTCTTGTGTTTTCTTATCAGGGTCACCAGGTACTCCAGATCTTCGATTATCCTAGTTTTTATGGTTTTCCCTTTATGTGGCCATTAAACCCTAACTCTGTACCAAATTTCAGCTCTCTGAGTTTATGGGAAGTACTAGTTCTATTCTGATGATCATGAGTGAGTGAGTGAGTGAGTGAGTGAGTGTCTGTCTAAAATGTGAAACTTTGCTTTCGCTTAACTTCGTAACTAAATGACCTACAGACTTGAAATTTTGGATTTTAAGTACGTGATTATGGCTTACTGGATGACGAAAATTTCAGCGTTCTGGTCTTATCCAGAGGTTCTCAAATAGGGGCCTGAAAATGCGGCGAAATGGTTCCAGTAAAGGATGGTACGGCAGTGTTTGCTTCGCGCTCGACTTGGCGGGGGCACTGCCGTGCCCCCAAATAAGTTCGGATATTACCGTTTTTGAGCATTATGTGCTATTTTGATATAGGGTAAATGGTGAAACTGCCAAATAAAATATTCAATGAAATATTTATCGGCCAAGCAACAGCAGAATAATAAAATTATTGTTTGTTCGAAAATTTTGATTTTGGTAAATTTGAGTTGGCTGTGTTGGCGGAGTGAGAGGTACCTCGACTTCCCATCTGAAGGTTGTGAGTAGTGGCCAATGATTTTTATTTATTCGAATAGTAGGTACATAATATGCTATTCATCAAAATAATAAGTTTAGATATTACCGTTTTTGAGCATTATGTGCTATTTTGATATAGGGTAAATAGTGAAACTGCCAAATAAATATTCGATGAAATATTTATCGGCCAAGCAACAGCAGAATAATAAAATTATTGTTTGTTCGAAAATTTGATTTTGGTAAATTTGTAGTTGGCTGTGTTGGCGGAGTGAAAGGTACCTCAACTTTCCATCTGAAGATCGTGAGTGGCCAATGGTTTTTTTTATTCGAATAGTACATAAAATAATATGCTATTCGTCAAAATAATAAGTTCGGATATTACCGTTTTTGAGCATTATGTGCTATTTTGATAAAGGGTAAATGGTGAAACTGCCAAATAAATATTCGATGAAACATTTATAAAACAGTAAGGTAATTATTGTTTGTTCGAAAATTTTGATTTTGATAAATTTATAGTTGGCCATGTTGGTCGAGTGGGAGGTGCCTCGAATTTTCATCGGAAGGTAGTGAGTTCGAATCTAGGCCGTGCATCAATTAATTGTTCAACTGTTCGAAAAAGTTATAGCGCATACACGTACCTACTCAAAACGGTGAAGGAAAACATCGTGCGGAAACCACTTAGTAGGTATTCTTATAAGCGGCGATAGGCTTGCAACCTGTGACGTATTGAATGCTAAATACTGCAAAATATGGGTATCGTGCCAAATTTAATGTTTGGACGTGTCTCTGACTACCCCTTTTAGACATCTTCAAGGATCTAAGCGTCTTGAGATCTGAGAGTTTGAATTTCTTTGGGATTACAGTTGTGATCCTATTTATTTTATTAGTATTATAACTTTTTATGGTCCTTATTATTCTGTGGTAATAATAAAATTTTATTTAGGTATACATTTTCTCTGTTTTCGTTGTAGGCAGATAAACAGACAAATAGGTGTACTAATATAAATATGGTCAACAGAATATTTATTAGGTACCTACAAATAGTGCGTCAAGCTACTTTATTTATTTTGTGGTAGAGCCGCGTACAGCGCGAGCGGGCCGCGGCGGCAGCTCGTGGTACTACGCGATTCGGGGGACGCAAGGGCGCGGGTGAAATCCGATTTTTTTCTAGCTAATAGCCCCCTCTTAATATAACACATTTTAATAGCGAAAATTCGATTTGTATTTGTAGCGTATTTTGTTTCATATCTTCGAAAACCTTCATTCGAAATGCTAACCGGTAATATAGCTTCTTAATAAAAAACTCGTAAAATATTTTGATAAATTGTGAAGTGATGAGTTTTTAATGATGCTTTTTATGTTTTGTGGAAAAACTGCTCATCCAATATTGATGCAATTTGTATGGGAACACTTCCGTATCATTTTCTACCAATAATGAAAAAAAACATTGTAATCCGACCAGCCAACCAAGATCTGTTAGCTGATAACATTAGCAATTGATAACCTCCTACTTTTTTGAAAACCATAAACGTGAACTGTAGTATAGATACTTAGATCTATATAATACATATAAAAGAAAGTTGTGTTAGTCACTACATAGTATAAAGCAAAGTCGCTTTCTGCTTCCCGCGTATGTATGTTTGCTTATATCTTTAAAACTACACAACGGATTTTGATGCGGTTTTTTTTAATAGATAGAGTGATTCAGGAGGAAGGTTTATATGTATAATAATAACATGCTACCCGTGCGAAGCCGGGGCGGGTCGCTAGTTAAACTATATAAAAACTCAAGAACGGCTGAACCGATTTGACTGAAAATTGGTGGGGAAGTAGCTTAGAAGCTTAGAATCAGGAGACGGACATAGGATACTTTTTATAACGGGAACGGGAACGGGAACGAAACGGGAACGGGAACGGGAACGGGAACGGGAACGGGAACGGGAACGGGAACGGGAACGGGAACGGGAACGGGAACGGGAACGGGAACGGGAACGGGAACGGGAACGGGAACGGGAACGGGAACGGGAACGGGAACGGGAACTTGAACGGGAACGGGAACGGGAACTTAACACAACATTTGTTAATTCTAAAGCGATATGAAGTTCGCCGGGTTAGTTTTTTTTAAATAAAGAATTATATCATTTCGAAATAATGAATTCAAGTTTTGAAGCGTTTGTGTAGCATGAACTTCGAGACACCGGGGTTAGGTCGTTCATAATTTATGATAGCACTATGCAGGCGCCGGCGCATACTCGTAAATCATAGCAGGTGAGAGGATCGTCCGTAGCAGCAGGTGTTTACTATTGTTGCTTTGAATGATCGTAGCTAACTGGGAAATAGAGGTTTTTTGTTGCTGAATTTTATATTTCTAGTTAGATTTCTCTAATTAGGACTGCTTTTTCCACTGCGATGTCTGGTGAATCGACCTTCGGATCAAACGTTGGAACACTAGACCTCGCACTAGGTACACAACACTCCCTAAATAATAAAAAAACTCTTGTGTTTTAAACAAAAAATACGAGTAGGTACCTATTTAACAAAATAAGGGATCACGATTGTAATCCCCAAGTACCTAATAAATATCGTCCTTAGATGTCAAAGATCTCAGGATCCTTGAAGATGTCCAACTACTGCAAAATTTGGGCCAAAAATAATGTTTGGACGTGCCTCTGAGTAGACATACTCTAGAGTTCTCGCATGCAGCTTTATTATTTACCCTCCATCGATTTTCAGTACGAACCTACACCAGTTTCCATCGGTTTCTAGACATTGTGTAAAGATCACAGTTAGGTCGTAAATTCTATGGTCTTCACCGATCCCGCTATAGTAGGGGTGTGTTCGCTCACGACTCAATGTTTATCCACAACATAACAATAACAAATTGCCACAGACAAATCCGCAACAGAATTTAATTCTACTCATTGTCTGTGCAGCTTTTGACGATATGATTTTTAGGCATTTAAAATCGATCAACAAAAGTAGCCTTGTGATGGACTAAGGACCTATGATGGTGGAAATAATTGGAGTACTTTAGATAGATGGCGTTTGACCACCGCTGGTGGCCATTCCAACAAATGGCGATGGGCTTGTCACGTTTCGAATTTTAAAGTCAAATAGCTTAGTAAACCTTTGAAAATGATAACTAATCTAAATCTATCGACACTAGGTACATAAAATAGTAGAGGTAAAATTAGTTTTGTTGTATGTATTTTTCTAGGTATCGGAAAAATAAAAAAACTGGCCAAGTGCGAGTCAACTCGCGCATGAAGGGTTCCGTAACTATAAAAAACGGCAATAAAAACACGTGTGTTGTATCGGAACCCCATTTAGATATTTATTTTATTCTGTTTTTGTTGATATAGCGGCAACAGAAATAAATCATCTGTGAAAATTTCAACTGTCTAGCTATCACGGTTCATGAGATACAGCCCTGTGACAGACAGACGGACAGACAGACAGTCTTAGTAATAGGGTCCCATTTTTACCCTTTGGGTACGGAACCCTAAAAACTAGGTACTGGAACAATGTTATAAATTATTTCACCTATCAAAAATAAAATATTGAATGTACCCTAGCTATCAAAAACAATAATCTTCATTGGTAGGTATGGGTGTATGCGAAGCCGGGGTGGACTGCTAGTAAAATATATAATTCTATAAATTTAACCGGGAAAACATCACATCATTAAATATCTTGTAAAGTTTTACGAGTTATCTTGATTAGCTTTTTCAAACTCAGCTATTGCCTCGTGGTAACCGCTCGGTTGAGTCGCATTAACCGCAAACAATTTAAGTGTCTATTCAGTATTGATGTTCCATAAGACCAGAAGTCTCATAACATTACGCCTGCAATTAACGTAGGTATTGTTCATTTTCTTGTCATGTTTTAAGAGGTTATTTACCGTTTTACTTAAAATTTCAATATTATTCAATGCCTATTAAATTCGCGTAGCCATTGGAAGATATCCATTATTTATTTTATATTCTCCTTTCCGTTGTAATAAACAGTTATCCATCTGTGTGGTCCATATACGTGGATTTTAAGGGTCATTTCGCCGGATCGTTTACTTGAAATTGGTCAATATAGCGGGCTAGCTAGCTGCGTCCACGGGCATCAGTTTGCGGACCGTTTCGTGCCGCGCCTGACGGTTCCAGGTCAAAGGTATTTATTTACCTAACAGATATATCGGCTGATAGCCTTTTTCGCAACTCGTCGAGCCACCCGTGAACATGCCTGCATTAACACTCGCCATTCCAAATTATGCGCCCGTTGCGTTATGAAGATGCGGTATTTATTAAGCTGTAAATATATTTTTTATTGTTCGAATGTCTCGTAACTCCGAGCATCGTCAAAAAGCATTACGTTAACTGTTAATCGCATTTCAATACGTTATCTTATGAATTGACGTCAACCGTAATGCGGAGAAAACTCGCACTTAAACTTACGGACTTCATTTATTTTTATTATTGCTGTTCCAAAAACGTCGACGCGATTTCTTTGCTGAATCTCTCGTCGAATGAAAACAACCGAGTTACTAATGGCTGGCCCCATTGTGCAAGATAGATAGGTGTCTCAATTTATTTTTGTTATTGTTGAAAAATAAAATTTGATACCTACTTTCTGCACGCTTTATATTTACACCGCGTAGCTAACAGTAACTTGTTTCATCGTTGGACAATCAAGTAGCAATTTTATAATTCCAGTTTGTTTTATAGCTGATGTTCTATTAGTTTAGTAGCTAATTTAGCTTGCGCTTAAACGTTGTAATTATTTTGACGATAGGAGGTGGTCGTGCATGTAGTTTTTATGTGAGTTTAATCTGGCCAGACTCGCCGGCGACTTGTCAGCTTACCCGATGATTTTCTCTTCATTACTTTTTGCATTTGTACTTTTTGCTCGCATATACACTGTCATTTGAAATTTGATCGCTTTATGTTGCTGTCAGTGATTGGGGACGACTTTATTTGAGTTGAACCGTAAGATCAAAATTCATTTTACAAATTCGTCGCTCTGCTCTTCTACATTAAGAAGCTGCCAGTCGACGATTATTTTTGTTCGAAACGAAAAAAGAAATACTTGTGAACAAGCCACATCTCCTATTTTATAATGTATAGTAAATGTGAATAAAGATGTACCCATCTTTAATCACTTCGATAAATAATCCTACCGACCGCTGCAATGACGACAAACACACGTCGGAGCGTGGTCCGCCTTAGCTTTTCGAATAAATTAATGATATAAATTATGTATAATTACTTATCAAAAATCTATTCTAATAGAAATCTAGATCTACATATTACCTATCTTTAACAATAAATCACAAGTTGATTTTAATAGTAGGTATATAAAATATTTCGATCATAAATTCTAAAACGTATCATTTTGAAATAATATCTTTATCGTGAAAAGTTTCTGCTATTATGTTTTCAGCTTAATAGAAATTTAGGTAGGAACCTGAAGTAATAACTTATATAAATATAACTTATATATAACTTATATAACTTATATAAATATAACTTATATAACTTATAAAAATAGGAGATGTGGCTTGTTCAGAAGTATTTCTTTTTTCGTTTCGAAAAAGAGCAATCAGCGACTGGGAGCCCCTTAAGCAATATTGTAAGTGGGATCTTACATTTCAGTCATATACATTTTATTGAACTCTTATTTTTGTTTACTCTATCATCAGTATTCAGCCCTGTTATCTTTGCTTTATTATACTAGTCCTAGATCCTAACTGGAGGTGTCAGTTTATGATACTTTGTTTCATGTAAAGGGACGTTAACGTTTACATTAGGCCGTATTCTGACTAAGTTTGTGTGGTAGTTTTAATAAGCCGGTTACTGGCTCAGTGGAACTGTTGCTCGCCGACTTAGAACTTCTCAGACGTACCAGTAACTTAACACTAAGCTGGGCATATGTTGGGATATAGGTACCTAGATATTGGCAGCTCGCTAGTTGTAACGCAACTATGTTCGCGGTGTCGAATGCCTTGGTTCAGCACGTGCTTTGTCCGTTCTTGTTCCTCACTATATCAGAACAGCTCTTTATTACCATCATTTATTACCACGATTCATGCTTTCTCTGTTGTCCGACGATCGCGGAAATTTCATGAACACTCGTTTACCGACCGACGACTAGACGTAAATAGCCCATTTGCGAATGTAATGGCTTTCAGTTCAACCTATTTGCTTGTAGATAATCGTTGGTAATTTTTCTTTCTTCGGTTACGTAAAATCAAAAATATGCACGGGAAAGTTTTGTTTATACTGATGTCTTTAATCTCAGCCAAGAATGTAATCTCGGCGCGACATACCAGAACGCTTATTATGTTGATTTTAAGCGATTCCATTAAGTGGAGATGGCTCTTGTGCGAAATCACGAAGGAATGTTATCTTAGATGTTGAACAGCGGTTGATAATGACACACTTTTTTCTTTGTGTCTGAGATATTGCATGGAGCAATCGGTGTTATTTTAAAATTTATTATTGTATTGACAAATGTTATGTAACGATCACGGTGTGAACAGTGAAATTCGTGTAGAGAGCATGTTTCGGCCGAGTCGATGTCGTCGCGTCGAGATGCCTGAACAAGCCGCGTGTTCATGATAGCTCAACTTTTAAATGACTTTATCTCGCACTTATCGAAAAACAAACAAACATAACAATAAAATCATCAGAATTACATTGCACACATTCACGGTTTATGTAACTTCGGATGTCGATATCGAAATCGGGCGAGTTTTTGGCGAATTCGGTCGATCGCTGTACAAACGGTTTCAAAATCTCAATGGTAATAATTTCGTGTTTATCGATGACTTTATTATCCGCGCATAGCGATATATGGCAGAAAATATTCTGGGGCATGTTGGAACTATTAATAAAATTAATTGGACTGCTCGCAAGGCTCGAGACGCAGACGACTCTTTATAACCCGAAGTCCAACCAGTCGTATTTTATATTTTTGTTTTTTTATGCAGTGAATTATGGTTTCGCGGTGAGACAATCTGCTGACAGTAATTTTAGTATCCTTAGGGCTGTCGATATATCACGGTCACCTATAGCTCAAAACATAATTAGTAAAAATACATAAGAGCCGATGAAGGCCGATGTAAAAATAACCCTGTTATTTCCATTGTAATCACACTGTAATGAGTACGTATGAATCATCTTCGTATTAATCATTCAATAATCGCTGAGCTTTTACTGAAGCTATTTATTTTAGATTACAGGGTACACGAAGCTCGTATGAAGATAAAGCGTCGTTCATATTGGTATAGCAAATTGCATCGGAAATTGATTACGGTGAAACGATTACCAATGTAAACTAGACTTTAACAACGCATAAAAACAAATAACTGTCAATTATTGCCAAGGCGAAACGTAGCAGGATAGTAATTAAAATTGCTGTTTTGTCATTTTGCGAAGCCGAATGTTATTTAATTAGTGCCTCTGGCAGAAACAACAAAGTGTTGGGCGCCAATCGATTGACCCGATCTCCGACTGTCTGTAGTTATTGGATTTTATACAGCAAGGAGGTTTGTGCCTACCTTCGTGACCTGAACTTTGGATTACCATCTTTGCAACTGACACCATGAAAGGAACTTTACGAGTATGTTTGAAACCTTATTGGAATGTGGTAAATTATAAAGAGACCGATTAGCATTCAAAGACTTTACTTCAAAGGTTCTGCGCGTTATGAGCGCAGTTATGAGTTTTGAAATAAATGGCTAAATTCTAAACGTTTGCTAATTTATTTTGCAACTATAAATGATCGATAGTCCGTAGAAGTTGCAAAACAACAAATGTATCGTCTGCAAAGACAGTAAACATCACGCGAGGCATTGTTGTGCCCAGCAGTGCCGGTTAAAAGCATGGGTCAATTTACATACTCGTATAATTGTATCCTTCACCTTTCAAATCCCGGCAAATATGTTCTTTAGTCATGCCTTTGACTATCCATGTTAGACATATCTAATGATGTGAGCTCCTGGAGATCTCAGAGGATGTCTACTTACCTTTACTTAGGTTTGGAGCCATTTATTCTCTCACTCATACCGTCCGTGTATTGGATTATGATCGCCTGAATCCGTCAATAGGTCACACGTTCTGGATGATCCAGATGATGCGATTATGATCGCAAACAACACTATAATCACAAGTCCCTATTTATGGAATGACTGATCGACGACGACGACCTGTCTTTCTATTTCCACATGATCGGGACGATATATAATATAGATAGATAGACGATTCAATACGTTCGCGTTCACAAACATGAACCTATTCGGACGCTATCCATACAAATCGCGCACCTGATCGTTATTATTGAATGAATGAAAGCGAATTTATTTATTTATTTATTTATTTATTTATACATAATTAGCACGGTACAAGACCAATTACACTAACTATTAACACATTATATCACATCCTATCATTTAATACTAAATTAAAAATAACATTACCTACATAAATAATTATAAATTTTTACATGTCAATAGGAATGTCATAGATAAAATGAAATAAGAAGAAATGTGAAAATGTCAAAAAATAATAAGTACAAAATGCTGCAGCATACTCACGTATGTAGTCCAGCCCTTCCGCGAAGTTCATTACAAGCCGTTTCAATCTGCGTTTCTCAATGCAAATTTTTCATCTCTCACCTGAACGCTAGAAACTATTAGTGGGTATTGTACTAAGACGTTTAGTGTTGGTACACAGCTAGTGAGGCTAAATGATCGAGAGATATAATCGTTTAATAGGCAAGTGTGAACAGTGCTGCCATTGTCGGGGCCCATTAACAAACGAGTTTTGACACGCGAGTGTGTTCCTTGCGAAATGCTCGACTCACGACTAAATAAATAAATGCTTATTTACATCGTTGCCCAAGACCATCGACAACGTTGATACCTAATTTAATTAGAACGGCTTTAATTGAATATCGGACACAATAACGAGACCAGTATACCGATACACTGTTGCAACAAATTAATCAAAGTTATGATCCGCGCATGCGTCTGGGCTCTTTGTTGCAGTAAGCTGACTTATTTGTTGTGAAATGCATTTAGGTATGTTAACAAAGGCAATCATTTTGTGGATGTACTTGTGCGGATAATGGTTTGTGTCGGAAAGGTGTTGATAGTGATCGTACGTGTTCTTATTGGCTTTGCGTCTAGGGTTGATATTTAAGAGCCTTATGAAAAAGCCTCTCATCTTAAAGTCCAAGTAGGTTATATTGAAAAACTTTATTTATCTCCGACAGGTAAGTAAAGTATTAGGTTCCTGATTTTTTTCCTTTAAAGGAAAATGTATTCTGCAAGGCTAGCATAAAGGGTTATAAATATCTATTTAAAAATAAAAAATCTTCCTCGAAGTCTCGATCACTCTTTTTTCCTAGCTTGAGGTTTTTTTGAAAATGACATGTGGACATAGTTAAAATATATTAAAATTATTAACAATTTTATAAAACGAAGTAAAAATCTCTATCATTATTATGAAAAATAGAATATTTTTTGATTGTCACGCTCGGCGATAGATTTCTAAGTCATCAAGATTGGTATAAAAACTTTTCTTTACAATCGTTCAATCGCGAAATAGATAAAAAAATCAATGACTGGCCTCACAGCTCAGTTGGTAGTAACTCTGCCTTCTGTGCTGTAAGTTGTGGGTTCGATCCCCACCCAGGGCAAACATTTGTGTGATGAACATAGATGTTTGTTCTGTGTCTGGGTGTTAATATGTATAATAAGTATGTATTTACAAAAAAAAAGTATATAAGTATTCTATCAGTTATCTGGTTCCCATAGTACAAGCTTTGCTTAGTTTGGGCTAGATGGCGCTGTGTGTAAAGTCCGCCAATATTTATTTATTTATTTATTTATAATGAAATAATAGTAAAAGATTAAAAAGCCGGACTTTTCCAGCTAAAACCGGACGTCTTGTAGTCGGGTCTGGTAGACGCGCGACGCAGGCGCGTTCGTCCGGCGCCGGCTCCAACAGTTCAGTGGCTATTGCATTCAAGTGCACTCGATTTATTTTATTCTAAATCGATGTTAGTTTTGTGATATCATATTTACTTGAGGTTGCTTTGAATGAATAAATATTTTATTCTCGAGAAAGCGGTTGAAATACGAAACTTTTAAAAATGTTTTAGATGAATTAAATTCTACACCTTACAGTTACAGTTTCTTTTTCATCTTAGATACCTAGATACAAACTTTAAAATATATGGAATGTAGGTGTACAATCGTATTCTTGTTTGAGCCTTCACCTTGTTCGATCAGCACCACACTGGAGCTCTACATAGCATTAAGCAAAAGATCATTGAAAAAAAAAGGTAGACCCCAAGCCGTGTTTATTGCCTGATTCTTCTAGGCTTGGTCGCGAGGAATCGGCGTAGCTTCACCTAGTTTCTAAGACGTTTCAAAGTGATCCTTGTAATTTTATTGAAACAAATGATTTTTGAATTTGATTTTAAATTTGAATTTGAATTGATACTACAATCAACAAACGACTGTACTTTGAAATTGCAAAAATGATGTAAAAGAAAAAAAAACTAGTGAAAACTTTAGGTACTGGCCTTTAACATTTTCTCACTACGCCCACGGAGTTAGTATTACCATAAAATTGATAGAAATGAAACGTAGAAAATTATAATCTTCCCAATAATCCGAGAAAGCTTCGGATAGGTTATTGAAAGTGACCGTTTGGGTTCAATTCAGATACGGAACGGCATGATTATGTTAACCTAGACCTATAAAGCCTTAGGCTGTCATACGAGTACCTACGTACAAGTTTAGCGTTATAGCTAAGGCTAAGCAAAACGTATGCAAATGAATCAACACGTTGTCAAAGAAAATACTCTAAAAGGGGTAAGTCGGTATGAGCTCCCCGAGTTGTTTTCTCTGTAGTAAATGTATCTTTGAAATTTTCCGTTTGTTGTGATCACTGGTTCAGCTTGGTCACTCTGTGATACACGTTTCAAATATGCACGTGTGTACAATGTCCATGTGGCATGTGCTGTCAAAAGCTCATCATGACTCTGCTATTGTATAAATACTGTGCAAGGCAAACCTGACCGTTAGGTACAAAATAGTTGATATGGATTTGCAACTCTTTAATTGACTATTAAACTGATGACACATATTCTACTTGAACTCAGTAGGTTGTATTTTTTAGGCAATTAAATAAATAAATAAAAGTACCTGTTTAATAAAAAAAAAGAGTAAAACAATAAAGTAAAAAACTACAGACACGTCAAAGTGGGTGTGTATGATTGTGGGTTCTCCAGCAAACGCCAGTCACCCCCAAGCATCTCTGTATGTGTGAGATAAGTACTTGTAGTAGGGAAGTTGTCGCGGTAACGATCAATTTGCGTTGAGCAACAGTGTTTTTCTAAACCCAACCTTCCTTAATTAGCAGAGAAACGCTAGTGATCCAACTTCTATGCAAATGCATTTTCTTCTATTTTCGAAAGTACCATCTTTGTGAGAATTATGCACCGGGCTTATCAGTGATTCATTTGATTTTACTTTTACGTGAGGTCGAAGTGAAATGGTTAGAAACGGATTGATTGAGTTTCTCGGCATATTGAATGGCTACTTAGTAAACTTTGCTAAGCTGCCAGTCTATAGAGGAAATCTAATAGAGGTAGTTCTGAGAATAATTCACAGAAAAAAAATCCTGTGTCCATAGTTAGGTAGGTACATATTACACAACTAATTTACAAATTATACGATATGTACTTACTGTGTTTTGTTAAACATTCGTTCAATCTTAAACCCGATTACGACGCCTACGGCGACGATGTCCAGATTATGTCTCAGCCATGAGATTTCCAATAAGGAAAATCTCAGATTTACAAACAGTCAGACGATAGGTATATTAATAATATTCAGGTGAGTACTGCCAGAAATAACAGCGAATTCCCATCGGAAGGCAAACCCGTTAATTTAGTCATTTTCCCTGAGCTTTCCTTAATAAAATTGACTTATATTTGCTTTGTCTCTTTTGAACCTAATAAAAACCAATTAAATAATAGGTATATTATTTTTTTTATTTATAAACCATAGCTCGAGGTTTATTGTGATAAAACATAAACAAATAACTTTTAAATATCTTCGCGTCATTGATTTCAATTCCTTAAAAGTGTGTCTAATGCGGTTCCTGCTTTCTTGGCCTTCTCTATCTATAAATCACCTTGTTACTGTAACGTTAAATTATCTTGTATTATTTTAAGCTAAGAAGCAGCAGGATAGCTCGGTGGCGTAGGCGGAGCGGGTCCAATTATGTCGCAGTGAGTACGAATTTATGGCGACATGCGACGCGACGCTCTCGCCTTGACATGTCGGAGACAATCCAGACCAGCTCCCGGACCTTCCGGCGTATTCATAACCACAATCATAATAATCCATAAATCCTGTGATAACTTCAAGGCCAAACAGAAAAACTTCAAAAAATTCCTAGACCAATATTGTTCGAATAATCGAGAATCGGTGACAGAATTTATTTGGGTAAATATACGCTCATGTATATCGCATGCATATGCGACATCTATGTGGTTTAGCGTCAGAGTTAAAGACTGCAGGCGGAGGCTGCGCTCGCGCAAGTCCTAGCTCTCGAGTCGAGTCGAGAGATAGAATTGCCGGCAGTCGCGCGGGAAACGCCGCGGCGAATGGTCGAGCATATCGCTTGTCCAAACTTACATCGAAAATTGCTTTTATCGATCGTATTTACGATAACTTTTCACATTTTTTACGACAACGACAGTGCATCCCAAATGAAGTGATAGATTTGTATGTGGTTCACAAAATCAATAAATAATTATGTCCGGTTAGGCGATTTTTTATTGGATAAACTGTGAAAAACCAACTCTGTCCAAATGAAGATGACTGTGAATCGTATAAGGGTGGTGGTTCTAGGGAGTCCGCGCAGTGGAAAGTCAGGTTAGTAATTGCATTTCCTTGTTCAGTTTCCAGTGGTCGTCTAGCGTTCATTTGTCCTAATATAGTTTAATTTGATCTAAATTGCTATAAAGTAGGTACTTTTCTCTTATCTTCTTTTTCATAGTACCTTTAATATACTATGTTGTATCTTCCTCTTATTTACCAAGCTACTTACCAGCCACTGTTATAAAATAATTTTAACGACTTAATAATAAAGTGTACCAATATTTGGTACTGCCAAAAGTAATAAAAATATAAAAGATGTATTATCATAGTCCGGTTTTCGCGAGTTTAAGTGCACGCCCTGCAATATAAGATGTCCAAATTACTTTTTGGCCATCGTCACGCGAGTTTGTGTAGCGGGATATGGTAATTTTTGCGAACACAAAAAAATCTTTGTTCCTGTAAAAGTAATAAGAAAATTGTAACGGCATGTTCAATAACTTGAATCACTATAATCATGCATGTGTAATGTGTATCCCAGGGGCTGTTTCTTTTATAACTTGATTGTCCGTGTTATTAGGTAGGTACTTGTGATGATATTTATACGAGTAGGTTCCCGGTTGACTATTTAAATGTATCAGGCTGTAGGCAAAATATTTAATTGTTGGATGTCAAATTAAACATCGGAAAATAAAACGTGGTTATTAGCCGTATTTATAGTTAAAATGAATAACAATAACAACCACAATAGTTTTAATTCTAAAATAAATCTGTTAAATAATTAGCGAAAATTTAACTTTTTATACCTAAAATTTTATCCGAGAATATATAAAAAAAGCCTTATATCCTAACCTCTTATTTCTTCATTCCGTCGATTAAAAAAGGGTTAAATAAATAAAAAAAAAACAAATTGACTACATAAATCTTAAAAGGTATTTTATACATATAAAAGAAAAAGAAATTGCGCATTTTGATACAAAATGCAAATAAATGTCACTCGAAGTGCTAAGCCAAATACTTATTTAGCTTTGTATATATTCCATTCATTCTTCCAACACACTGAATATAAAAATCACAAACAGGATAATCAAAACATTTAATCAACATACCTTAATTTTGCGTTCCTTTCACACGTTTTGCACATGTTTGATTGACTTTTTTGCGTCCTCTATAATTGAAGCTGTAAAAATATATTTAGTTTTCATAAACTTTTTAAGTTCATTTCACATACATTAAACCTCGTTAATGTCACAACCCCTAAAGTTCCCAAGCCTTGCAAATAAAATAAGAATTACTTTGCTAAAGCTCATGTCTTTCCGATCAAAACAGGCATAAAGCCCATCAGTAAAGATCTCACGTGCAGATACTGTTATTGAGTAAGAACTAACAGTCACATACACAGACCTGACTTTCTGACCCTATAGGATTCTATGTCGTGGGTATCGGAAACTACGAGAACCAAGGTTGCATTGGTGCTTAGAGATTCTATAATATCTACATATTTATTTTAATTCTGAGTTTACCATGCAACCTCTCATCTCCCAGACGCCTTGCTCAGGATGTCGTCATCATCTATAGACATAAATTGCCTGTAATCAAAATTAAAAATGTTTCCAATAAAACGACATAGCTTTAAGTGGAATTCTGTTCTGCAGCATGTCTACAATATTAATAACAGCACTTAAGCAATTAAAGGAAATTCCATTACTTCTTCAGCAACTCTCAGCCGTTAAAATGCCTCCGAGTCTTTTGCGAAACAGGAATCCGCGTTCAGATAGCTTTTTCATTAGTATAATGTATGTGCTAGTGCTGCGTGTGGAACAACGACCTCGACGGCTACGGCGTTAATGGGCGAGGAGTTACACAACGTGGTCCGGTGGCTGGCGCCACGGTAGGTGTCGCGTCGCGCTCCTCGGGAAATCGCACCGCTGACCCACCGGCCGACTCGCACACCTCAGCTCTGGTACAAGCGACTGGTTGTAATTGCACTGCCCTAATTGTCCGCCAGTTGTCCGCCGGCTGACGGCCGACAGACCGGCCGACGCATGCGGTAGCAATTCATTACGCCGCCGCATCGCCCGGACACCAGAGGGCCGACATGCGAAATTGTTTTCAAAGTAGATTCTGTCTACGAGCCGCCCGTGGGAGTGGCCCTCGTCAGTCACGGATCCACGGCCGACTAACATCGTTTGAGACCTCTGGGATGGTACAGTCTTACAGGCTCGAAATTATTCTCAGAGCTCGTTTTATAAATAGCTGCGATGCGATTCACACATAATGGATTCCGTTATGTGGACGCTCATTAAGTAGCCTCAACCCCATATATTTATCTCCGCGTCGATATCTAGGTCAGGAGACTGCTCCGCTCTCAAAAATATGAATTACTGTATGTACCTTAGCACCCTGTGGTTATGCGAGGAATTAATTTTAAATCGGCACGGTTTTATTATCTTGAGAGCTAATAAAGATTTTCAATTAGGCAGAGCGCAGCTGCGTGCGTTCCATACTTTTTGCCGGAAAAGGATCGCGTGAGAGCAATGAACTTGGTAGTTTCGAATGAAAATTACCGCAGATTTAATTATGAGCTCGAAAAATGCCACGCAGCTGCGCATATACACATAAACAGGGTTCTTGGATTTTTTGCGACGTGTCGCGTTGTCAAGCTGTACCTACGTTAATATCGCGTTGAGAGGTTTATGTTGATGCCGGTTGAGGTATGCTCGCGGACCGCGACCTTCTCAGTGTGATGGATAGCGGCGCTGTTGAAATATTGATGTATTGCTGACATGCTCACTCGCCGCATGCCAAATCTGTCATATTTGACTGTAATGGGGTTCACGAAAATGAAAGATGTTAGTTGACCACCATTTTAAGACACATTCAATCTTTATTCAACATTTAAAACATTCTACAGTTGGTGTAGTACCATGAACAATGTAAAACATGATCTGTACCCCGATAACATCACAAAGGGCTTAGTATTTTTTACCACACCACTGACCTCTTCAAACACTGTCAATACCGATCATACCAAAATGCCGGCCGTCATCACGGTCAGTTCGACAGCTGATGGATGATACAGGTAATCTATTAATTACCCATAGTTCTCCACTGATGGTCCATCATCGGTTCAGTTCCATTGTTTCTGTTGCCGCTCCATCTATCAACCCACGTGGTGCCATGTTGTTTGATCATAGTAATTTGTCTTATACGCTTCGGCGATTATAAAACTTTTTTATTAGATACCGACGGTCGAGGTTGATTGATCTCCGTTTAGGATGCGATGATTATGTTTGTATAGTTTTTGCTCTGGGTTGTTCATGTCAATACGGCTTAGTTGTCTCTTCTGTATCGCTATCAATAAAATTTAAAAACGTCAAGATGGAAAACTTTAAGCTACGGTTTGGTTACAACTTACAAACGTGCAAAGAATTCAATTCCGCATAGTTCCGAGCAAAGTAGACCAATGAAACTTTATCACAACATACGTAATCGGATCGCGGAGAAAGTAATGCGCTTATTACAAATACGCGGATAAAAAAATCGAAAGGAAAAAGAGTGTGGAATTTTGATCGTATTTCATAAACCACATAATATGTTGTAACACGGCGCCAAGAAACTCGAAAGGTTCTTGACTCGAACAGTTTTATTGATGTGACAACTACGTGTATGATACGTACGATTTCTTTATCTTCTATTGCTATCGAAGTGGGCAATAAACATACACAATCATTATCAATGTAGAGACACAAAGAATGATAAAATCTGTGAGATTCATTGCGTAGAGCATCATTTCCTAAGACTTATAAAACCTTTAGGTGTGCTTGTGTTCGATTCCGATTTACTGAAATAACGCAGTATATTTACCAAGACATACTTAAAATTACAAAAGAGTTCACTCTGCAATAAGTAACCCTGCTTTAGCAAGAGTTTGTAAATTCCGTACCTGAACTGAATGTAGTTTTACAACGTTATTAATATCCTTTGTTGCTCGTTAGTGGCACATAACGCCGTCCCCAAGGCATATCCAGTATGATCTAGTTTCTACGTGAAGGATCTAGAGTAAGTCATGCATCACTGTACTCTGCTTCGGGGATAAAGTCTAGCTCTCTGAATGGATTACTTCCTTCTTCATATCTTTCCTCCAGAGGCCGATTGTTTGAATCCCTTATACTTAGTCTAGGTAGCTTTTCTCATCAGAATTCTCGGTATTGCAATTTTTTCTCAGCCATAATTTTCATTGTCTTCTCATGTAAAGCATGTTATTACATTGGATGAATTTTACATTATCGTAATAGTGACCATTTGATAGATGACAACATTTGAAATGATAAATATAGATTAGTTGTTGGGAATAATTTTAATCAACTATAACTAATACAAAAGCTTGTTTAAAAAAGGTTTATTATCTTTCACATATTCTTAGCATACGAGAACACGGCAATGTAGACTGGCGCCGATGATACATTCACCGTGAATGCAGCCTTAGGCGAAAAAGGCTAAGAATGCATTCGGAATGCATGACCATTGTCATTCAATTTCGTTCGTTGCAGTTGCGTATCTAGTGTTGTCACAGAAATAATATGGTAGTGTGTAGTTGTGTAACCGCTCGGTCAAGGTACCGACGGATATGGTCACCCTCCTTAGGGATAGGCTTTGAATGTGAGGCAGTTCGGCTTGTGTAACTTATTCAACAAATAGACCAGTTCAGTTTTAAAAATACAAAATCATACTTATAATTTCCATCTGTCATTAAATTAATTAAGTTAATTGGTCAAATAGTCAAATCTACAAACTACTATTACTGCACCTTTGCTTCTTTTATGAACTTCAAGTGAAAAGCCAAGAAAAAAAACTTTGTTTATTTATTTTGAGATCAATCACTACATAGTATAAAGCAAAGTCGCTTCCCGCTTCCTGCGTCTGTATGTATGCTTATATCTTTAAAACTACACAACGGTTTTTTTTAATAGATAGAGTAATTCAGGAGTAAGGTTTATAGGAATCAGCTTTGCACCCGTGCAAAGCCGGGGCGGGTCGCTAGTATAGAATAAACGCCTTCATGATAACGCGTATAACCTTTAGTAATTATTGATCTAAAAATAAACCCACCGATCAAAACAGTGGGTTGACAATACAATCGTAAATTGAATCACACACCCGAAAGAAAATTATACGTTTCGATTCAGTGGTGACCATAATTATAGACATCAAGCGAAGTACTTGCGATCTTGTAACTCTTGCTGCGTTTGAATAACTCACAGTCAGTACAGTCGCCATCAGAATTAAGCTTGAAAATTACTAGTGTCTTGCACTACGTGTCTACTTAAAATGTGCAAGCTATTTCTTCTAATGTACTTACTCGTATCTATGAATGTGTGTGTATCTTGATTTTAATTGAATTAAGGGCTACATAGAGACAAAGGTTCAAAGAGATGGCAATAAAAGTCCATGCTAATTACCCTACGTTTCAAAGATTTTCAAGATCGAAAATACAAATTGTGATTTAAAATCAAGGTCTTTAAACCTTAACGACTGCATACTCTTCTCTAAATCTATAATATTTTAGTATAATAATGTTGAAACACGTTCTTGAATTAATTTTTTATCATTATCCTTCATTAAAAACATCATGCCTAAATCATACTATCTTGCCTACTCTCTACCATCAAACACAACAGTCTCACAATATACCTTTTGTGGCCAGGAATCCAATTATACTTCTAGCTACTTCTTGTCACGAATGTACAAACATGTAATCATGTTTTCGAATAGACAGCTCCCTTTTGATGAGGCAGGATTCTTCGATTCTCCACGCTTCATTTTGTCGGTAGCCTCTACCATCCTATAGAAAGTGTTGTGGCAACTTGCATCGTCATTGTAGATGATAACTGTTTGCATTGTGCCACCCTCCAGGGAACACCAGGAGTGAAAAGACTAATCAATGCAATGATTGCTTCTAGAAAGTTGGGGGTGATGACCTTATAATTGTGCACTTGTATGATGCAACTTTGTTTCCCCGGTCGGCGAAGATGAAGGATTTTTTGTTAGGTGTGTCTGTATTATTCCCGTTCCTTCTCTTTCTTTTTTGGTCAGTACTTTACACAAAGCTCCATTTAGTCCCAGCTTACACTGGGCGAGCCAGATAACTGATATAATACATCTATTGCTTATTTATTATAATACATCTATTGTCTTTGAAAATTTGCACAAGTGTACTTGAAATTCTAAATCTTATTTTGATTGAACAAGCTCTGAGCTTTAAGGATTTTATTTTTCGAAAAGACGTTCTAAGATAGAAAGTCCGTAGTAAAATGTGCTGCGTTTATTTATAGTTTGTTTTCTTTTTGTTGCAGCGGTGGTAGTCCGCTATCTAACAAAGCGGTACATCGGGGAATATAGCTCTACTGGAGGTAAGTTTCAAAAATGTGAACTACAAGTAGGTATCTTGTGGTAGGTGGGTAAAAGAAAATCACTTTCAGTTAAAATGTTGATGGCACGGAACTATGCTTTTGAGTAAATGAGTTGAAGACTATCTCATAATGAAAAAGCTAATTTCGTTTTGAAATAATCAAAATCTATCTCTATGCCAAAATGAGTAGTAGGTACCTTAGTAGTGAGCATTCTTTTAAAACTGCACAATGGAACGCATTCCGATTTCAGCTTCGTTTAGAGTTTGATGATACATGTTTCCAGATTGTCAAACTACCTACGCAACTATTGCTACAAAACTCTTGAAAACTTGTCAGAAAAGTCCGGAACAGCATGTAATTATCAGTGACATTCAAAGCAGAGCACAAATTACGCTGATATCAGTGTTTACGTCTCGTAATCAAGTCGAAATGTCTTTCCTTCCGACCTTTTATTGTCGTTGGAAACTGCGTCACGAAAAGCTTTTATGATTATGATATTAAATGTTAAGGCTAAAAATTAAAGCCTTGGGTTTAAATAGAGCAGCGACCGCCTTATGATGTCCTTAATTCGTAATATGGGTCGCAGCAGAGGCTTTGTTTTGAGCGTCATAAGACGGCTCCAGCTTCTTAGGATTCAAAGGAACTGGAACCGTGTCAACAAAAACAACATCTACAACAAGCCAGGACAATATACCGTAATTTTCTTGTTACAGATTTCCTTTATCAACACAGAGTGGCTTTCGACGGCGCCCTTTCCGAAGTTGAAATACTAGATACATCTAATTGTGCGGTAAGAAACGACAGCCATTATCTAAAGGGTTCTTTGATAGCGTTTAATGTCGTTACGGCCATCAAGTAGCGTGATAATGTGCTATTTAAATGTATGATGATAATCCTACCCTAAATTTTTGTGGTACTTTATTTGTTCTGTTGCTGTTATGACTTATGACGGAAGAGCATATTATTTTTACATTTGCATAGTTGGTTGGTATGTTGGACGTCTCTGGCTTTGCTAATCAAAAATAACGGTTGTCATTATAACAGTACTATTGAAATTCTAGACTCTAGATTGTCTATCTCCTGTCTGTAAACAAAAGACTCGGTAGGTAGGTATGAGTAAATAAAGCGGTGAAATAATAGACAGGTCGAAAGTAATTTTACCAGTAAACAATGGAGATGTTATCTGTCTGATGTTGATGCCCGCTACAATTTAATTAGACAAAGTTTATGTGCCTTGTATTCGCTTATCAGATGCAATCGTTACAGCAGTGTTCACTCCCGCCTCGGGGCAAGTCCTACGTTCCAACCTACGCTTGAATCTATTGCGTAATGTATGTTTTCATTAACAGAACGTCCCTACACTTCTAAGAATATTGCAACTGGTTTACACTATAGAACTGGGCATCATTGTAAATCTTATTAGGGTTAGGGGTTAGGCTAATAGTCTAGGGGACAAAGTTGTAAGCCCACATAATATGAATATTCGGTGCAGATCGATCCTTTTGCTTATTACACGTAAGCTTTTTCTGACTCATTTATAAATATTATGTATTCATAAATGAGTACAAGCAAAAATAAATAGCATTCATAAAGATAAAGAAGATATTTTACGGCTTAACGTATCTACCGGTTGTATCTAAACAATTTGACTATGGTTTATTAAAATAATCGATAACGGAACTGCAATCGAAGAATCGATTGTTGTTGCGCAATCGGCGATTTTATTCGGTGCAGCGAGTGACCTCGATACTGGATTCCGTGGCGTACTCTTGTGACTTCATTATTGAAGTTCACTGACTTTTTCTTACGATTCTTACGTCGCTGCCGGTTATTTCGAGGTGATGATAAAAATAAACGGATTCTTATAGAATTAGATAGCGTGACTTAGATAGGCAGATTTAGGTTTATAGGCGTCTTATCTAACCGATGATCACGCTCAAATTACTGCCGTTAACTATAAACCTAGTGATCTAGCGAATGGGTATGCAAATTGATGAATGCATGTCAGCATTTTACATGGGCAATATTCTCACCTTGTTATTGACACTTTTGGGCAAAAGATCACATCCGCGGTAGATCATTACAGTCATAATATTACGGATGTAAATTGAAAGGTTACTAGAGATTAGGCTATAAATAGATACGCATGTCAGACGTCTCAAGACCGGCGTGACATGTCTGTGATGAGCAGCCAAGTAGGTGTTATTGGCGAACATAATGCGAGAGCAAAAGTAGCCCAGCATAATATGGCTTTGTTGTTATACCTGATATTCTATAGCAGATACTTCTAACCTAATTTTTATGGTGTTTATCTGTAGAGCGACGACAGAGCAGTTCTTATAATATTTCGCCCTGTAACAATTATTGCTAAGGTTGCCATTAATAAGGTAATGACCAGCCGACTAGCCTCCGATGCCAGGGGCTGTCCAACAACCATACCATACCGTACCGATTTCGACGTGGTCTCATGTTTACCATTCCCACACTAGATTCGAGGCTGCCTAGCAGAGCACGTTCGCTGGGGCGACGCGTTCGCCGTGGTCTATTCCGTTTGCGAGCGGCGTTCTTTCCTTGCGGCCGCTGAACTTCTGTCCCTGCTCGAGCGGACGAGATTGTCGGGCTGCGCAGCCGTTACCCTTCTGGGAAACAAACGTGACCTCGAACACGCTAGGTAAGATCTTTAGAACTACTGACACATCATTGTCGACTCGTCACTATCCAGTGTTACTACAAAGCCTCCTTCTTAAAACACCAATAAGTTCTGTACTGAGGCTTTACATCCAGGTCCTAAACGGAATCGAACTACTTGGTGAACATTTTCAATAGGCTCTTCAGTGCGCAGCTCCTTGAAGATGTCTGATCTAAGAGTAGTAATCAGAAATACGTCCAAACATAAAAAAGATCTGAGAGAATGTCTATCGCACTTGGGCATTACAGTCGTAAGCCTATTTTTAAACGTTAATCGAAGCAGTAAAAGTATCGACACAAAGATACGAATTGTTCATTACCGTAAATAAATTGTTTCGAAACTACTTCGTAACTTGCTGAAACGGTCCTCTCACAAAGTGGCCCTGCTATGATTATCCCTGTAATATCTGCTAGTTTTCTTCTAATAGTAGTTTCTATTGATAGGGAGGTCCACGCAGAAGAAGGTCAGGAGCTGTCCCTGCGGTTCGGGTGCCAGTTCTACGAGGTGTCGGCGGCGGAGTCGTGCGCAGGCGCCGCTCTCGCCTTTCACGCGCTGCTCCGGGAGGCGCGCTCATTGGCTCTGCTGCTGCCCACTCCTAGGCGAAAGCTGGCGGCTTACTCCGTCTCTAAGGTAAGCTTTTGGTTTGATAATTAATTACAAAAAGGCTCTCTAACTCTACCTTATCACAGTTTTCATCATCACTATTCCCGCTTCAAGTGTGAGGTTTATGCCTGTTATGCCTGCTTAACTCCATCACTAGATCACGTGATCACTCCAGAACTTACTTAGATACCTACTTCTTCCAATCCTATGAAATCCGGTTGTGCAAATCTATCTTAACTTTATCTGAAAATAACTTAATCAGTTTGAAAATTCACATAGAGGATTGACGTCAGGCAGGCGCCCGGTTGTAAAACATAAGCCAAATCCTCTCCGCAACATGTTTGTGAACATGAATTCAAAATCATGAAGATCATAATCAGTATAAAAAAGCCGGTGTCATAATTAAAATTTCTTGGTTGACTTATTTCATTGATTGATCTGATTATATTTTTTGCAGGTAATCGGAACGATATTTGGCAAAAACAGTAAGAGCGTCCGAAAAAAACGCCCATCTCTCAGCATTTAACATAATTTATCTTTAACCTAGTATTAGTTTCAATCCCACAGACTGTTATGTAAAATATAGTTTTAAGGTTATTTTATAGATATACATAAGATAAAGTACAGTTAGACCCAGCATTTATAGATTATCCATATTGATTAATAAGTAAGAACAAGCCAAGCAAAGTAATTGAATTGTATAATAAAGTTTACATCTAGCAAAGTTCATTTTTATTGTTTTAATAAAAACCTCGCAATAGGCTTACTTACAGATAATAAAGGGTATACATAATATCATTATACCTTATGAATAAGCGTGTAGGGTTTACAGTTACGCGCAGTACGCATAGGGAACCCTTTATAATAAGTCTATAATAAAAGTTTGTATAATAAACTTGTATATTTTACTTCAGAATCCTCTAGGCACTAGGAAAGTCTACAAGTCACGAGATATCGAAACTGTTCCCTTGCTGTCATGGCCGAACATGGCAGATTATTAAATAGTTATACTTGTCCGAGATGTGACTAAAATGCGGTTTATTTATATACCTACTAGCTGTCCAGGCGTTGTCCTGTCAAATTTCAATAATCATACAGAAAAAAGCACTTTCAGTTTTTACCGAACTTTACGCCGCCCGTATCACATAGGGGTATAAAAAATACCCTACAATTTATTCTCAGACCAAATCAATAAACAAAAAAAAAACCGTTTTGGAGGAGTTTGGTTACAAACACTGTGACACGTGAATTTTGTAAATTAGAAGAAAGAATATAAATATTTACTTTAGATTACGTAAGATTTAAAGATTTTAAATTATCATTAATTTCAATTTTTTTTTGGGTAAAGTTAATAAGCCGTGTTGGGGAGGTACCTCGATTTTATATCTGGAAGACGTAGGTACGAATCCCGGCCGTACATCAATGAATTTTCCTATTCTTTCTAGTGAAGGAAAACATCGTGAGGAAACCAGTTAGTTTTTTTATAAATGCCGACGGACTTGAGACCTTCTATGGAATGCTAGTTACTTCAAAACTTAGGTGCCAAATGTAATATTTGAATTGAACGTGCCTCTGACTCCCTTTAGACAGCCTTAAAGATATGAACGCATGGAGATCTGAGAGTATGTCTACCGTATTTGGGGATTACAGTCGTGATCCTATTTATTTATTTTTATAATAATGTACGAGTACTTCCTAGCTATCTGTTAGTAGTGGGTAATGCATCTCAAAAGAAAGCTGACACATCAAGTAAAACTGCTGCTATTTATGGAGTAATGCAGCCTATTAGTATACAGACGCCCCGTGGAGTATCACTTGCAATGCCTCTATACATGGTCCAATTGGAAGAACTCGTAGGTACAGCTCTGTCAAAATAGAAGCTCATTTTCTTTGATCTTAGAAAACCTTTCGACGGTAACGAGACACGGTGTTTACACATTTCCCATAACATACGAGTAACCATATTATAAATTAAAGGTGGGTCGTACTTGTGTTTTGACGTACCAGGTCTAATAAATACCACCTCCATCAAATACCAGGTTGATAAACCAGGTTTAAAATACTTTAAAGTATTTGATTTCAGCCCAACCAACACGTACAGCACCCAGGCGTAAAAATACGTTGAAGTATAAAAACACTTTCAAGTACAAAAATACTGTAAAGTACAAAAATACTTTCAAGTACAAAAATACTTTAAAGTACAAAAAACGCGTTCAAACTGTGACGTCATACCTGGTACGTATTTTTTTATGCCTAAACCAGGTTTACAAACCTGGTCGAGTAAATACGCACCACCTCTATTATAAATCCGAAAGTTTGTTATGTTTGGATGTTTGTGCCTCAATCACTCCAAACCGTACTGTACGTATAAACCGTATGATATAAAAAAAGTGCTTTAAAAATCCGCTTAAGTTTGAGTCGGACTCGCGCACGAAGAGTTCCGTACTATATCGTATCTATAAAAAACGGCAAAAAAATCACGTTTCTTGTATGGGAGCCTCCCTCCTTAAATATTTATTTTATTCTACTAAGGGGGTAATCAGAGGCCAAACATAACATTTGGTACATAAAAAAATTAAAATGTTTTGTATAAAGTGCATGTGAATCACTAACAGTCAAAAAAAACCATTTCTATTACATACGAGTATGTAAAAAAAATAGTGAAGAGGTTTAAATTATCAGACGTTTTTTTTTACTCCAGCCATAAACTAGCGCAATCCAATTTTTTTATTATAAATTAATTTGACCGCTAAACTTTTTGTCATGGTTTTCCTTTGGCAGATTTTTTTTTAATTTACAATGGGAAGCCGACTAAGGTAGGAACCTAGGTATGTTAAATAACCAGATTGCAATCTCATCCCCCGCCCCGCCCTCGTGCAAGAACCTAAGAGAATAGACAATCACTAGGTTGGTAAGGCACGTTGGCGCCAGTAATGCGATCAACAGATTCGATTTATTGCTCGTATCTTTATATCGGCATCGGTACATCTTTAAGTGTGTGCTGTGTAGGTATGATCTTTTAGTGAAAAACCAGATAATTAGTTTGGCTAAGTATAAGTACCTATTTATTACTTACTTAAGTAGGTAAGACTGCGCCAAAAGGAGGGTAGGTAGGTACCTCATGTTTTTTTCCATAATTTCTGTAGGAAGGTTAGGGTTATTAGGGTTATTAGGTTTAGCTGTTTGTTATAAGAATAATATTTATTGAATATTTACAATGCACTATACCAGCATGCTTATTGCTTAAAAATCAAACTTCACCCGCTGATTTTCTAATGTCCATAGTAACTACTATAGAATCTTGGAATAGAGTGAATGATTCTATAATAGTGACTATGAATAGGTATTCTCTAAATTCGAATAAGCCGTGGCAATGAAAATCGGCGGACAATAAGCCTGCCGGGCGTATGTTGAAGACATAGGAACCACAAAGCTGAGCTTCCATGCAGCCTAACCAGCGCTCTTGAACTTGATAGGTTTATCTCTGCTTCCGCTCAATCGATTCGCAATCCTGACTTCTGATACTGCACTTGTTGCTTTCACATGTTATTGCACGAGTTACATCGGTTCCTGTATTAGACGTTATCGGTGCGATCAGACGTGGGCCGGGATCGGACAAGGTCGTGAAACTCTCTCCGCTGCCCTGTCCGATCGATATTAGTCCGACACGGACACCCGGACACTCGGACACTTCGCGAGTGAAAACAGAAACTCATTAGAGCTTTTAACGACATCGTAGGTGCAGATTGCGAGCTAAGATGTGTGACGGTATCGTGTATGATCTATGAAAGAGTGGACGAGTCTGACACACGTCTTGCAACCATGTTACAGCTTTGAAGATCTATCAGCTGGGCTTGACGACTGGACGTAGGTTATAAACTTGTGCCCCGCGGTCACTCACCTTTCGTTTTGCTCAAGTGTATTAGAATATGGACTGAAGCTAGGTATTGAACAGTGCTAATGAATAGGTCCATAACGAATAAGTTACATTAGTTTACGCTCGGGTAAGGCTGCGAGGTTTATAAGATAAACGACTTGAGAAAAAAGTAATAATTACACATACCTATCTACTGAGTAAAAACTTGATTGACCATATCTTTTGAAGTCTTAATTTTACAATATAAAAATTGTTCCGACAAATTGTATTTTTTTTTATAAACTAGATAGGTACTTCTCTGACATTGCTGAACCCGCTCGGGATAATTAACTTCGTGCCTAAAAACATTGAAATAAAAACTTTACGGAGTTATCGGTGTACCTAAAATACATTAAAAAACTACATAGCTGTAGAATTTATAAATGTGTTGTATATTAACTTAGGTAGAACTGTTGCTAACAGTCATGACTGTCTACTTCATCAGGTAATCTCTTAATCATTTCCGGACGCTCTCGAAGACATAGGTAGATAATAGGTACCACAGGAACAATTATGTGCTAATGCTTAATTTTTTTTGGCAGTCCGAACTTCAGAATTCGCAAACACAGTGCCACTAATTCAATCAGAAGAGGGTCAACTGCAGATGACCCCACAATCAGCGATATTTAGCGTCAATTAAAGAATATAATGAATCACGGGAGAAAGTTAGATGTAATCAGAGAAACGAAATTTCGATGAGTGCGTATCGAGTGTCCATCGGAAAGATCACGACACTGAAACTGTGTGGATAAAATGCTAATATCCGGACATTTCGGAGTCAGGTCTACCTACTAATATTTTCTACAGACCCCGAACATAATTAGCAATACCTACTGAAATAAACGCTTTTTAATGGCTTGTTTTTTTACTGCATAATGTGGGCTTGTGCCAAATGGAATGTTCCATACATAATGCCTCTGGATACCTCTTTTGGACATTTTCAGGGATCTGAGAGGAGGTCTACCGTACTTAGGGATGACAGTCGTAATCCTACTCGTATTTCATATAATTTTTTACTCTAGGCCCTAAACCTAGAGTCTAGGGTTTAGGAGTATTTCTTCAAATATCTTCACTAAATATACGTGAAGGTAATGAATGTAGATGGATACTGGAGTAGAGATAGACCTAAGAAAAGATGGATGGATTGTGTGAAAATGATATGAGTAAGAAAGGAATGAGTGATGAGATGAATACTGATAGAGTGATATTGAAGGAAAACATGTTGCGTCGACCATACGAAAGAACATGATTGTAGGTACCTATGACTCATAGATACCTACAATCATGGCACACAGATTCTTATTTTACAAAGATATACTCTACGGCTAGTCTATCACTCACAATTTTACAAAGATAATACTTATTGTATGTATTTCTTTATATCGTCTGAGGGACTCTATAAATAGTATAACTACTACTACTGCCCTTCGGATATTTAAACTGATGATGCAGCAAACAGATTAAAATCAAGGAATGAAATCTGCTGACGTAAATCTAATCAGATATTTCGAAGCGTATTAAATTGTAGCGTAATGAATGACGAAACCATATCAATGTAAAGCGAGTTCCATGTTGCGATGCAGTACAGCGACAAGTATGTAAGATAGGTATGACGTGGGGAAATAGTCGCAATGGCTCGAGTCTGATGCTGGAGATATGGGGGGACGGACTCAGGGGTCATTATAGGACTTTCTATATTAGGAAACAAGTGTTGCTGATGAATCACTGATGAACCAACTTACATTTAAATCTAGAGACTATCGTAAACTCTCGGGACACAGTAAAGTTATTTTCAAACAAACTTCAACCCTCCCTGCGCTCTTTTAGAGGTTTAGTTACGTGAATTATTTTCTTAGTACACTCCAACACCATAAAGGAAGATTTTAGTTTCAAAGTAAAAAGGCATTTATTTCAATAAAATCACAAGGATCACTTTGAAACGTCTAAGGAGCTAAGAAAATAGGCGTGATATGGGTATATCATGCTGAGGGAAGAATGTCAGTGATAGGAATAGTGGTGGGAATGTTAATGAATATAGGGGAAGAGGTAGACCAAGGAAAAGATGGATGGCTAATGATATAGATGATATGAGTAAGAAAGGAGTGAATACTGAGATGACGGCTGAAAGCGAATGAGAAAGAAAAACATGCTGTACCGACCCCGTAGGATAAGGGCAGGGAAATGTTAGCATTGTTTCGGTGAATCAGCCGAATCTGTTGTTTTCAATCAGAGGCAACTAAATACATCCCGATACAAGCTCCTAACAAAAGCAATGCATTCCTATGAATGTAAACAATAGTTTATTTATCCGAATAAACAAAAAACTATCGCACACGTGACGCACACCTGAATCCTTATCACACTCAGCTTAATACACTGCAAATAGTTTTAAACGTAAGAATGTAAGTAACACATACCTCAACAATAAATATCTAATATATAAATATTGGTGGTGGTGGTAATACTGGTAGTCAGAGGCACGTCTAAACATTATATTTGGCACATGCCCACATTTTGTGGTAGTTAGAATTCCATACGTGACATGTTGCAAGCCCATCGCCGCTTATAAGAATACTAACTGGTTTCCTCACGTTCTTTTCGTTGACCGTTTTGATGTGCATATAAATTTTTCGAATAGAATTATCCATTGATGCACGCCGGGATTCGAACTTTCAGATTTTAAAGTACCTTCCACTCAGGCAACACGGCTATGAAATAGTTTCTTTCTTTAAAGGTTTTAAGTTGAACGATCGAAACAGACCACAGTGCAGAAACAGTTCCACTTCAAATTATCAACTGTAGACAACATCCACCCCTCCCCTGACTACGTCACCATATTATCAACCACTTTCATCTGAACGTTCATAGATGAAACGATTACCAGTTTAGTCTAATTGCTCGTGGTGGAATCGGTCATTGAGACTGATGCATGACTGGCGCTGGAACCTGTAGCTAGGTAATGATACAGGTTTTACGGTTAGCTACGCTGAGAAATTAATTTCTAGTTTTAATAAACTCTTGGTGTATAAAATAAAACAATTATTTTAATTGACCTGTGTTGTTTTTGTGGTTTAAATTAAAACAATCTAAATGTTTTTTAGGGTTCCATACCCAAAGGGTAAAAACGGGACCCTATTACTAAGACTTCGCTGTCCGTCTGTCTGTCTGTCTGTCTGTCTGTCCGTCCGTCCGTCTGTCTGTCACAGGGCTGTATCTCATGAACCGTGATAACTAGACAGTTGACATTTTCACAGATTATTTATTTAGTTGCTGCTATAACAACAAATACTAAAAACCGAATAAAATAAATATTTATTTCCCATACAAAAAACATGATTTTTTTTGCCGGTTTTAAAGATAATGGTACGGAACACTTCGTGCGCGAGTCCGACTCGCACTTGGCCGGTTTTTTTTTGTGACCTGACAAGAAATGGTCAGTGTCATCAAAATTAAAAAATCGTGTTGGCCGAGTGGGAGGTACGTACCTACCTCGATTTTCAATACGAAAGGTAGTCTCGATTTCTGGCCGTGCATCAAACGATTTTTCTTTATATTAGAAACACGTGCTCGAATAAAAACATCGGTCTACCGTACTTAGGGGTTACAGTCGTGTTGATCCTATTTTATATTGTTTTATTCGCAAAAATGCTAGAAGTTGTTTTTATCATAGACAAGAAGTCTATATTATTTTTCAAACTATTGTGATTAGTAGACATAACTATAGAGTCTGCCCGCGACCATGGCTATTGTAACATAGCCGAAACGTTGGGAAAATAAATTAAAGGTAATTACGTGATAAAAACCCGTGTTAAAATCTATAGTTATAAAGTCTATAATTGAAAAGTGAGTGTAATCTGATTAGTAGAAGTAGATTCTTATGAATTCGGAAGCAATTTTTATATTCTGGGTCGAAGTTACCACTTCGATGTTTACCGACTAGTAGCATTGCGATCGCAAAAACCATTAAACCTAATATATTTGATTTTATCTGTTATCTACAAGCACCCAACTATTTCCGATCTTGCTATCTCTGATGCTAGAGCTAAGTTATCGTCGAGCCTCTGAAAACATTCGCTTAGTTTTATTGGTATGGTAACATTGTCATGACCAAGATTCTTAGAATAGATTAGAAGTATCTCTACTGTGCCGTTTATGTACTCGTAAGTTCAAACTCTGTAGCACAGAAAAGGTAAAGTTTTATAATCAGTAAGGAAAGAAGCTCTGAATTTAAAAGCTCTACCTACTCGTTTTAATGGTTCGAAACTAGAACTACAAGCCTTGGTATTGAATATTTTTAAGTGGCTAGGTTATATAGGTCTATTGGTTTTGTCTTTGTTGTAAAGTAGTAAATAATTTATTTTTGCAAAAATGTAGATTAATAACAAAAAAAATATTGAATGGCCGAACCGACTTTGAAGGCATACCTTGGAAAAAGGCGATAGCATTTTTCTATAGACTAAGTAATACTAGATTTTGCACTACGAAATCGGTAAGAGTTTTACAGAGTTTTGTCTTTTATATTTATATTTATATATTTTTTTATTTTGAACACTTCCAACACGGTTTAACACTACACTAAGATAAAATAATACAAAAAGTTCTTAAAGCCAAGTGCTCCCGCACTTATAGGGCATCACAGCATGCGAAAAGTTTGGTGTTTACTTACTTCTGCCAGTTGTCACGAGACTTGCGCTCTACAGCTTACCTATTTATTTTTATGTTATGTTGCAAGTAAAAGTACCGACTAACTGCTTGTAACAGTTTTTAATACTGTGACTAGGCAAGAGACTACGGCGTGCTACGGCCACAAAACCGCAAGATATCCTTGTGAGCACCTTGTCCGTAACTTTGTATAATATTAGTAATAAATGTATTAATAAAGAAAAATAGAAATCTAAATATAAAACTCTTGCGTTACTGACTAACAGATCTATAAACACAGCCTGTATTCAGTCAGATAAGTTTTTGGATGGAAGTGAATTTGATATTTAGCGATAATAATATTAAAAAATATGATTAAAAACATGGATAAAAGTATGAAAACTAAATGTAATTTGATTAATTATTGTCACTGAAGAGACGACTCACACATAATCATTCAGTAATTCTTACTTGAATTTGGTCTAGGATCCCAGCTCTCAAAATCCCAAAACAATTTCCAACTGATCCAATTAACTCTACTAACAACGTTTGTATTCGAAATTACAACATCCATAAACAAAACGAGTTAAATTGAATCATCAAAACATAAATCTTAGTTTCGCAATAGTAGGTAACTGTAAAAATTACAAGATTGAATTGTATAATAACTGGTCCTCTAGGCCTGTATCACTCTGGATCGACTGATTTTGAATAATGAGCTTTATCACACCGCATTACCATTCAATATGGTTCAGACTGGATTATAGAATACTTCCCATACATTTTGATAGTAACATAAATACATACATTGCAAGTTAAATAAAAGCTTGTAAAAATGAGTTCCGCTATCTTTCTGAGCTTACCACTAAAAATAAAAACAAAACGTCAGAAATATTTAAATTTAGAACTAAACTTTTCGAATAAATTCAAACAGAATGTTTTCTTTATTATAAATAAGTTCATCTATCTTCGGCTCTTGCTGCTTCTTGAAGTATTTATTTTGAAATATTGACTATGATTGAAACTGTGTCGTTACTCCTACACGAAATGGTATCGAATTAAGCACTTAATACACTTAATGGAGTGTTATCCAGATCACCTGTCTATTTGGTGACGAATGAGCCTCGTGTGTATCGGAGAAGCATCGGTGAAAGTGATAGTACGTACCTACCTATGCCTTGGGATATAGAGCAGCTGGAAACGATAATAAATACTAAGATCGTAATAGATCTCGTCGATAGTTCTTTGTGATGAACATGGCAGTGATGTGACATTCAGTAAAAAAAACGATTTTTATTGTTCACAAAAAAATCGTTTTTTGACACATCCCTAGAACATGGATGTTAGTTCTGTCTTTGGGTGTTGTATTATATTAAAATATGTATTCCTATTATCGAATTTTATTTATAGAAACAAGAACATCTAATACACTATGATAGAATATTTACAAAATACACAAGAGCCAGTTGAGCTATCTAAAGACAGTTGCAAACAATCTTTAGGTAGCTCAACTGATCCAGATAACTATCAGTTATCGTGTCAGCATTTTCTTTGCCTTTGCTTACTGAGTCTTGTGTAAGGTCAGTGACTGGCATACCTAGTGATCCTAAAAAGGCAAAACTTTTTGTAATAACCGATCAACTTATGCTTTATTCTTTCCTTGTTTTTTGCTGTCACTTTGAGTAAGGCTTACCTACTTTTAGTAGTTAAATACGCGACAATGTTGCACTGGTATTTAATCCGCTAACACCTTACATTAAAAAAAAACATCGATCGCCTGTTGAATCGATGCGGTCGATGTATAAATTGCTTTAGTATTAGCACGGTGATTGGATATGGTAAAATCAATTTCTTTGAACTTGGCTGGACATTGCACACGCTGTTCAGCTCGTGTCTAGATCAGGCTGAGAGGCACGTCCAAACATAACATTTGGCACATGCCCAAATTCATCAGCAGTTATTTAGCATTCCGTTACAGGTTGCAAGCCCACCGCCGCTTATGAATACCTACTAACTAGTTTTCCTTCAACATTTTAAGCATGTTAATGCGGATATAATTTTGGGAAAATTAAAATGATACTATGTGAAAAATGCCGACCCGTGACAGACGTTGTCCTGTCAAATTTCAATAATCGAATGGAAAAGACTGAATGTTTTTAGCCTGTGATCAGACTGTTGCAGTTGTCAGATTTGTTGCACACCAGCGCCATCTATACAGAAATCATCCCTTTTGCGTTTTTTATATAGTTTTTGGGAGGTTTTTCATATTTTAAAGTAGTCTATTATTTATTCGGGCATTATATCTACATCTACGGCAAATTTCAACTTAATCCGTTTTGTCGTTTAGGCCTGATTGATGAACAAACATACATACAAACTCACAAACTTTTGCATTTATAATATTATTAGGATACTAGGATTAGGATTGAAAAATCTATTGACCCACGACCGATATTTTATATACCTACTTTATATTGACTAGCCCATTAGGCATCGTCAAGGACCTGAGAGAATGTCTACCGTACTTGGGGGTTACAGTTGATCCTATTCCTATTATTATTTGAGAAAATTCCCATTTCCCTTTTAGCTGTTGTAGCACATAGCACTACCTATTTTTTTTTTTGTATTTTGTTTTTTTTCTCCCTGTTTTTTTAAGTGTTAGATTTAAGTTTAAACAATTTTTTTATTTTATGTTGTGTGGGTGCTAAAGTAGCAAATATATAATTGTCTATATCTATTTCTAGTCTGCATGATATCAATAATTTAACTATGTGAAATGTATAGTGCTATAAAACTAGGAGTAAACAACCTTTCTAATAAACGTGGGTTGAATTAAAATTTACATTTTATAAGAGTTGTATAAGTTTACCCGAAAAAGGCATGTGAAATTATCTTGTCACGCCAAACTATACCAAATTTTGATCGACGTGGGCGACGCGACATCTCGGCAATCTATCTTATTTCAGACTAGCTGACCCGTGGCCGCTTCGCTGGGAGACAGATAGTTTTACATCTGGTATTCCAATCTTCAAAATAAATTATAGCAACATATAATGCCGAGGACTAATAGCTACATAACAAAAAAGTTTCATCAGAATCCGTCCAGTAGTTTTTGCGTGAAAGCCGGTCAACAAACAGACAGACACACAAAAATTACAAAACTTTTTTTTTTGGCTTGTGTTACTTGTATAAAGGCTCCTAGGAGTATTTTTTTTAGTTTTTATTCTATGTACAGAATTGAACTCTTCTACAGTTTTATTATATGTTCTATACATACTGGTGTAGTTTCTAGGATCCATCTATACTAATATTTTAAATGCGAAAGTAACTCTCGTCTGTCTGTGACGTTATCACGGCTAAACCGCTGGGCCGATTGTGATAGTAGATAGTTGTTCATAAAAAGATAGTTAGTCTTGAGACGGACATAGGCTACTTTTTTGCCGCCTTTTTAATTTTCAGGAATTTCAATGTTTTACGATAGAGTCGTCAAAATAGATTTCTTGAATCTACGCGGACAAAGTTGAGGGTAAAAGCTAGTTCAACCATGAAGGCATAGGTAGGTTAAAATTAAAATTCACAAATAATTTATTTCAATAAAATCACAAGGATCACTTTGAAACGTCTCAGGAACTAGGTGAAGCGGTGAAGTACGAGTAACTATAAGTACAGGTTGTAAAAATGTGTCAAGCGAGAGTCTATAAGGTAGAGCACCATAAAGGTAACAGAGTCAAACCCCATCAATAAATAAAAAACAAGTAAAATCACCCATAAAGATTTTTTTAACAATTCTATATTTTCACGCATTTGTTACATCATTAGTAACAAATTTTTATGCATCCGCTAGCTCATACGAACTTACTTTCTACTCTCCTAATTTCTCTTTAAAACCAGTGATATAATGAAAAACTATCTCAACCAGATGTTTAGTGTCGTTTCTAGTAAGTAAATACTCTTTGTGATGCTGGACGTCTAAGCAAGTTTGCAGATAACGCTAAATAGCTAATTTGTATATGATCATGTTATGTAAAATCTTTGGGTCTACGCAAGAGTATATTAGGTACTTTTGCAATATTACTTGGCTTTACTCGTATATCTAATGAAAGCTGATGCAAAAATCTTAATGTATTAGTTCACATAAGAAGGTATTTACCTATATTATGTACATTATCTAAGAAGTATCTTTAGGTATCGTATTATCAAGTAAGAGTAAATTTGGGCAACCTGTCATGTCACGTGTAGAATGATAAGTACTGCAAAGTTTGCCTTTGGCAAACTCCTTGAGACATCTTCAAAGATCAGACCGCCTGGAGATCCGAGAGGATGTCTACCGTACTTAGGGATTACAGTCGTGATCCTATTTATTTTATTTTTAGTACATTTTTTTAATTAATGTATTAGCTCTTTGCGTTGTAAATACATAATGAAGCTCGATTGTAAATTAAAACGTGTCCTGTAAAGATTGAGAAGAGACATTCTCTCAGTTTTCCAGGCGCTCTGATCCCTCAAAACCTCTAACGGGTAGTCAGAGACAAGCCCTAACATTATATTTGGCCATGTCCACATTTTCAACTCCATTACCAGCGTTGCAAGATATACCTACACTGAAAATACCACTTAAGTTATTTTAGAGAACCAATAAAATCAAGTTCTGTAGGTAGGCAGTGTTATGTCTTCAATCAACAACCAGTAGCTACCGTAATGCATGGTTATTGGTTATACTTTGACAGCTTACAGCTGATGTTATGACAGTGAATGATATGAAAGTGATATTTCGTACGGTATTTTCCTATTAAAAGTTTAAAAGTTTGTTCACCATCTGTTTATTTATGCTGTTGCATAATATATTTATGACTTCTTATACCCACGATGGTTTAATTGCTATATTATTTTTTACTTGACTGCCCAGAAGGATAGTAATGTTTTTCGAGTAAGTATTATTGTTTTAGTGTTTTTGGAGTATAAATGCAAAAGTTGTGAAGATGTTTTATGTTTGTGGTTCAATCTAGTTATAACGGCTGAACCGATTTTGAAACTTGGAATAGATCTATTTCGCGGTTTAAATATGAATAGCATAAGCATACTACTTTTTATGTACCTAGGTACTTACTACGCGAGTGAAAGCTGTGAGTGGAAGCTAGTCTATACTAATATACTAATACTAATATACTAATAATAATATTATAAAGAGACGGGTTTAGATTTTTTGTTTTTTTGTATGTTTGTAATGGATAAACTCAAAAACTACTAAACCGATTTCAAAAATTCTTTTACCATTATCAAGCTACATTATCCCTGAGTAACATAGGCTATTTTTGAAAAAGTAATAAATTCTTTATAAGAATGACGACAGTTTGAAGCAAGGTGTAAAAAATTGCCAAAAATTTTGCTTTCTTCGTGTGCGCTGCAAAAACTATTCATAAACAAATATGATACATATTAAATGTCCTTATTAATGCGCATAAGAAAGTCTGCAAGATTTAATGTCTCAATATTATACATTAGTGTAATAACCGTTTGTTGTTGAAATTTGTTAATTAAAACATGGTTTGGAACAAAAAGTGATTCTATCCATATCATGATGTATCTATATATATAAAAATCAATTGCTGTTCGTTAGTCTCGCTAAAACTCGAGAACGGTTGAACGGATTTATCTTACCTTGGTCTTGAAATGTTCGTGGAGGTCTAGGGAAGGTTTAAAAGGTGAGAAAAATTCGAATAATTGCCGGGAAAACCCTAAAAATAGCTCTTTTCTTTTTCCAATACAAAAGTTTTCTAACTAAAACGTAGAGTCAATTTGAGCTTTATTAGGTTTGATAATACGGTAACGGGAACGGGAACTTAAAACAACATTTGTTAATTCCAAAGCGATACGAAGTTCGCGGGGTCAGCTTGTAATAATATAAAGTGCCGAGAAATCACAAAAAAAGACCTGTATGTTAACTTCTACAACTAAAAACCATTGGAGCATAAAGAACTACAAAGCCCACAGCATTGCCTATATGGGGGACTTGTCTCGTGGACTCACTCGCCTGCCGATCATGGTGAAAGAGACCCTTAACCCTATTACGAGTATAAAGCATCTTTGCCTAGGTACCTACGCTTTGCGAAGTTAACGAGTGCGATTGTGGAAACTGATGCCGTCATGCTTCACACAAGATTGAGAATTTTAAAAATAAATACAATCGTCTTCGTTAGTATTTTGTAATGTACTTGTAGGTTCATCAAATCAAGAAGCTACTAAAGAACCTGGTCTAGGAGGTATTGGTCTAATGGTAGCACTGGTGAGCGACAAAATGCGCCAAGTCACGACGCGACGCGATTCAGTGCAACGAATGACACGTCGCGTCTTGTCGCATACTGATTTAGGTGACAAAATATGCTAATAGTAAAGCCTATAAATAATTGAACACTTATGCATTGTATTGCATCGTGTCACGATGTGGCATTTGTCACTTCTTGGAACGAAGTTCCTTATCGCGCGTTGTGAAAGTAATTACCTAATTGTTAATTTTAATTTGTTTTGTTTTCTTATTTTATTGTGTATATTTGTGAAATTTTATGGACCTAGTTGTCTGCAATAAAGAGATTTGAATTTGAATTTGAAAGGGGGCTAGACGGCAAAAATTCTTACGAAAAGTTGTCACGAAAAGTTGTCACGATACTTTTTTGCTATAGTATATCTATTAATATATATATCTATTAATTGTGTCGAGGTCGAGGTCGAAATGGAAGTGGAGGTCGAGATGGAGGTGGAGGTCGAGGTCGAGGTCGAGGTCGAGGTCGAGGTCGAGGTCGAGGTGGAGGTCGAGGTCGAAGTCGAGGTGGAGGTGGAGGTCGAGGTCGAGGTCGAGGTCGAGGTCGAGGTCGAGGTGGAAGTGGAGGTCGAGATGGAGGTCGAAGTCGAGGTCGAGGTCGAGGTCGAGGTCGAGGTCGAGGTCGAAGTCGAAGTCGAAGTCGAAGTCGAAGTCGAAGTCAAAGTTGATTCCCCTTCCCTTGTCCCACGTTATTTTGTGAGAACTTCGTTCCATCCGGGTGTCCCTTGACACCTCTCAAGTTTTTTTTTTTTAGTGGGTTGCAAAGTTGCAATGTACGGAGACGAAAATTGATTTATCCAATGATAATACTTTATGTTGTTACTTTTGATATTGTCCATACACATTCATTATCAATCTTAGATTAGATCCTTTAGATTTTGGTCAAAACCCTACAAGGACGTAGTAACCTTCGCCAAAATACAGAATATAGGTACCTACCATAAAAACCGGGTCACGACACCACAAAATAAGCAACAAGAGCCCTGTACAAACACAAAATACCTTTCAGCACTGTTAGCTTGCCCTTGTCGACTTGCAAGATCTGTGGACGCACACCACAGATAACAAATACCACAGATTAAACACAGAATACAAGGAACTGCACTCTCCTTGCCGTGATGAAAGGTGATGTCTTCAAGGTCTATTTGTTTTAAGGATATTTGTGAAGCAATTTGGTGTTTGCGCTTTTTAAACGATATAAGCGGCCGCTTGTCATGCGGGGAGAAGAATTTAATGTGAGTCACATGATGGAACTAGTAGAATGGTGGTGGGAAGAGGTAGACCAAAAAGATAGATAAATTGTGTGAAAGACGGTATTTGTATAGAAGGAGTGAATATCTACTGAGATGAACATGTTGCATCGACCCTAACGGATAGAGGAAGGCCGTAAGGAAAATATGCGACCACCGTTTTTTTTAAATAGAAAAGAATGAAGTTTTTGCCTTTGGGTGGCCTAAAAACTCCGTCTCGTGTTGGCCACTGCTCATACCTATTTACTGTTAGTAAAATACTAGGGTTTTCGAGTGGCTTCGCTTGCGAGGTACTTGGATACAAAATAGACTTAAACTATTGCAGATAGACTAGGCTTTGTATATTTCAAGTTTGATCAAATCCGTTTGTCGTTTTGGCGTGATTGCGTCTCGAACATACAAACATCCTCCCAACTTTTGTATTAATATTAGGATCATGTGTCTGCAATAAATGCATATTATTATTATTATTATTAATAGGATAAAGGTGTAAGTTATTAGCATAAACTATCCTCATAAACTTTGTTTACTGTACTATTGTGAAATCAAAACAATAAACTCTATTTCAATATGCTTTGAATGCGTTGAAGCGTTCTAAATCAATTTCTCCTCATAATTATTAAGTTCATTACTGGGTAAAGTTTTAAACCGTTCGCGTTATTGTGTGTTGACGCCTAGAGCGATGATATTATCACGCACACGCACAAAACGCCCGGCGCCAACTTCTATTAGGATCAAACTACACAACTTTGCATTCTTCAGCATCGCGTCAATGATGCCCCGTTCTTTGAGTAGACACCTTGATATACTAAGTATTTTGTCATTTGTGTCCGAGGTAATTGAAGTGTAGGACGCGCTCCGGTAAGGAGCGACGATCTGCGAAATGTGACTCAGTGTCGCATCTTGGGATCTGTGACACTTATGTCCAGCAGTGGACTGCTATAGGTTAATGATGATGAAGTATGAGTTTTAAGCCACATATTATATACAAAAAAAGCCGAAATAATTTCGTAATAAGTAATCCACTTCGTAAGTTTCTTCCTGCTCCGAGACCAAACTTTAGCATATCCTTGAAGACATTTAACGGGGGTAGTGAGAGACCTTCAAACATGACATTTTGGCACATACCCACATTTCGCAGTAGTTAGCATTCCATACGTGAGATGTTGCAAACACGTCGCCGCTGAGGAACGCGGTGATGTGTGGGTTTACACTGGATTAACTATTTATTGCAATTTTCCCTGCCAAAGAAGACGTTATGCACAATATTCACAGTCCCTATTACCCTGATATAGAGGCCACTTTGAGAGTAACTTTGTTCCAACATTTTCTTCAACAATAAATCTATCGCGCCGAAATGATATTTTGAACTTTAATATCAGGCAGTAAAGTCGAGATTAGTGTAAATTGAGTTTTGATATTGTAAAATATGCCCACAATTTTGCTATCGATAACCGACGTCCGCTCATTACTAGGTGCTGGAATGTTGTTCAACACATTTTATAATAAGAATTGTTAGTTGTGTGGAAGAGTGAAAATAGCCGCAATTTCATGGTGTTTTGCTCTATAAGTAGATAGATAATGTAGAAATGATGGTTTACAACGCAACCACAGAACAATCGTATTATTTTCGCAGTATCGTCTTTATTTCCATTGTTCTTTACCTGGTTACTTCCAAGGACTTAGGAGTAGTAACTCTACTCCTTGAGTAGAGTTTGATGAGCACAGATATCAAAGGTCCTAGATACTTGAAATAATGAGGGTGTATTCCTTATTGTGTGTAAGGGTGCACAATAAAAACAATAGGCTATTTGACAGTATGAAAAATAAAGTGTTGTTGATCTCTTGATCTATGTAAATTATGCCTTCATAAAGCGTTATGGAGTAAAACAACTTGAAAATAAACAATGATTTATTAAAAAACCGATAATTAAAATTTCTATTTTTAAACGCCAGTCACTTGAACAAAACGGTCAGAATTGGTCGAATCGACGATGACGTAACATGCTTGTCAATATGTCATCGCCTGCCTTGAAAAACTTGACTTTTGTTTATTTGTTGACAAGCATGTAACGTCACACAAACTAGTGCGACGCCATTTGCATTGTTATTTAAATTGTCGATATTTAATTTACATTGTTAGGGCCAATACATAACAGCAGGGTGATTTTGTAAGAAATGATTATCATCTAGATTGGTCGTCTGTCCAATAATTATTGAAAATAAATCACCTAGGCTCCGCCCACTGAAGGCCATCGAAAACTTTCGATCTATTTACGATTCGTTCATCCAGAAGTTCTATTACTGACAGTAGGATTGATTATGATAAATAGAGTGAAATATGTTAAAAACGATACTAGTGATATCCTTAAAAAAATATATTATTTATACTGCAATAGATATTGATTAATATTTCCATGTTTTCCTTTAATATTTTTCGTCGTGGTTTAAATTATCTATCTTTCAAAATTAATAACGGAACGTAAGAACGAATGGCTTATATGTGTTACAGTTATTTTTTAATTTTAAACAAATTTTACACATCGACACACACACACACATCGAAAAAGTTAACTTGAGAGGTATTGCATTCGTTTGACGTATAGACGTTCAATTGTTCACCATAGAGTGAATGATTTTTAATAGTTACTATGAAAAGTGTACAGATTAGGTATTCTGTAACATTAGGTATTGCATTAAACATCATAACATGATAATCATTTTCTTACAAAATAACCTTGCAGAATTGTAAATAATATTCTTTTTATTGGTTACTGAACAATCTAGATTCTAGAGAATGGTTTTCAAAATATTGTCAAATAGCCCATTCTCGAAATTCAACCTCTAACAGTGCAGCGGTCTGTTTTTTTTTTATTTGAAGTCTGTTTGTAAAATAACTTTACGTAAATGAAGCGAGGATTTCCACTAGTTCGCTATTTTCATAAAAATCCAGGTGTAACTTCCTAAACATTTATGTAGGTAGATTCTCACTCAGGGGTTTACGATTTTACAAATGATTTATGTTTAAGTTTCAATAGAAACCGTCAAAAATTCTATTACCTGTAACTACTCGTAGTTTAGTCTAGACTCAGTGATTGATGAGCTATTATGAGCACTAGATACAGTACCTACCAACTAAAACCTATCAGCTCTAAAGTAGACAGGGGCTGCATATTGTTCTTCAAGTTATAGGCAACTAGGCCCGCCACGGCCTCACAAGATTACACTTTCAAAGAAATACGAACTATGTGATATTCATAAAAACTTTGACACCCCATTACACACCATTTGAGGTAGGATTTTTCGAAAATTCTTTCGTTTACGATTCTCACGCTCAGCTCAGTTTCCACAGCTCAGTTGATAGAAGCTCTGCCTTCTGCGTTGTTGATTGTGTGTTCGATCCCCACTCGGGACTTAGATTTTTGTGTGATAGATGTTTGTTCTGTCTGGGTGTTATTGTAAATGTATATACAAAAAAAAGTATAGATATAAGTATTCTATCATCTAGTACCTATAGTACAAGCTCTGCCAAATTTGGGCCTAGCTAGATGGTTGTGTGAAATGTCCACCAATATTTATCACTACATAGTATAAAGCAAAGTCGCTTTCCGCTTCCCGCGTATGTATGTATGTTTGCTTATATCTTTAAAACTTCGCAACGGATTTTGATGCGGTTTTTTTTAATAGATAGAGTGACTCATGAGGAAGGTTTATATGTATAATACATGCATAATATAGTAGAGAAACACTGATAATTTTAGAGGTTTCTAATGTGTTGTCGTAAATAAACACATTTTTTTGCGCTTACATTGCAAATGCTGGCTGATCCCCACGAGATATATCAAAATAATGTACTACAGTATTGTACACCTTAAAAACGTCTACAAAAAAGTCCACGATGGTATTAGAAATGTCTTACGCACAGCGAAGCGGGCACGGGTCAGCTAGTTTATTTATAAAATTGCGTCTCCTATTAATAGAATAGATATTACAGTAATCCGTTTACTAAAACAAATAAATGCTATAAACTTGCAAGCTCTATAAAACTCGACAACTGCCTCGAGTACCTACCTCAACATTATTTAAGCACACTTTATGTTATTAAGTCCAATATTGATGTAATAAAGATATCAGCTGATTGCTGTATTATTAAAGCGAGATTTACGAGAGTATCGCAAATATAACTGGCTATGTAATTATGATATCGATAAAGTAATTCGTTTAGGCTAAGGCTGATAAAACACTGACAGTTCGGGTTTATCGGTGGATAAAATACTGTCAAACCGTCAAATAAGTTTGAGCTGTGTTTTCTGTCAAGCTATATTATATATGTTTGGGTCTTACAATGCAGCATAATTTTGAAAATCATGGAATAAATACATTGTAGTCATGGCTACTCTACAAGTTTTGTTTGTAACTAGATGGCGCTGCGTGAAATGACCAATATTTATTATTCACTAGTGAAAACCCTCACAACTTTTTAGGTGAATTTTCGAACAGACTTCCCCGTTGCACCCCCTTAAGGGTTGAATTTCGGGATTTCCTTTCTTAGTACACCTAAACACCCTCCAAATTTAGTAAGTTTTTGGAACCAGTGGTTTAGGCTGTCGTTGATAGATCAGTCAGTCAGTCCACAACGCCAAAAGCTTTATCTGTTTATATTTTGATTTATTTAACTTTGTGCTACAGCATTTTTGGTAATGACAAAAAGTTTGTCTTGCATACTGTTGAAAGCAAGAATAGTGAAGTAAGAAATCTATACAGACTGTTTCAAGCTGTCCGTCTACTCTGGGCCTAAGGTATTATCAACAAAACTTGATTGTGTTTTTCAACTACAAATTCTAATTAAAACCCCTATTATTTGCAAATAGATTCTGCAAAAGATAAGCGTCGTTAACGTGTAGTATGGCATAATTTCAATTAAAGTTTGTAGGTACCTACATACCTACTACATGGAAATCTCAGAAGATTTCATACAACAGTTCCGACAATGTTATCTTAAACGATAGATATTATGTCTCTTATCAAATAGATCGGAATGTGATGAGATAATTTTTTTTAGTTTTTTTTTTATATTTGTAGTCGCTCTCTGTGTATAAATCGGTACCAGTACCTATAGGTATTGTATTAGGGTACAATTCCACCTAAGCGGAGCTGCGCTAAGCTGTGCGCAGCGTACCAATGACAGCGCTCAAATATTCGTGTTTGAAAATGTCGAGCGCTGTGGTTGGTCCGCTCCGCACAACTTAGCGCAGCGCAATAATTGAAAGCATTATTAGGCCACAGTTGACACCTGTAGGTTTAGTTGACAGTTGTGTAGGTACAAAAAAATAGCCGGTCGATTCTTAAGTTTGTGCTACCAGCCGTAGACTCCACCAAGTGATCGAAACTTGTAAACTTACCATTCTGCCAATAATTTACGTATCGGATCGCGAAACATTTGCCAAGTAACATGCCTTGCACGCATGCGCTTGTGTGTAAGGTATCCGCGGGCCTAGACTTGAGAATACCGGCGCGTTCATGGAGCATTGAAGAACTAGTGCTACCTTAGATAGAGACGCCTTGGTGCTTTGGTTCGCCTTCTAGTGAACACTAGATGGGCACGAAGGGCAGTTATGAGATGATAGTAAAATAAATTGACAGCTTGAGTTTGTGTAGTCGGGTTGCTTCACCAAATAAGCACTTGCCTACTTAATAATTGTGTCTACATAAATAATTAAATATTGGTAGACCTTTTCACATAGCGCCACCTAGTAACGTGGTATAATCATTTAAGTAGATATAATGTTTTGCACACTTTTTAGGGTCTCGTACCCAAAGGGTAAAAACGGTACCCTATTACTAAGACTTTGCCGTCCGTCTGTCCGTCTGTCGCTAAACAACAAATACTAAAAACAGAATAAATTAAATATTTAAGTGGTGCTCCCAAACAACAGACGATATTGTACCGTTTTTTATAGATAATGGTAAGGAACCCTTGGTACACGAGTCCGACTCGCACTTGGCCGGTTGTTTTTTATCACCACACGTCCACACGGATACATAAACTTACAAACAGGAAAAATTACACTAAACTTAAAGATAATACAAACGGCCTTATTGCTAAAAGCGATCTCTGCCAGACAACCTTAGGATGGACGGGAATGAACAAGATAAATACAGAGCATAAATACAATGGAGAGACGCGCAACTTTAGTTTAATAGCAAATATTGTACCGAACTCGTTGACAATCCTTTATGTCTTCGTTGCTCCGCGTTTGCGATCGACCGATAACGGTAGCCCCGGGACACCCGTAAATACCGACTGTACATCTGGACCCCGGACCCTGGAATCCTTACTATTATAAATACGAAAATTTATCTGTTAGTTTGTTGGTTTGTCCTTCTTTCTCAACGAAGCAAGCAACTTATCAACGAATCGACATGTTATTTTTTTGCATTGAGATAGTTTATGATATGATTCTGTCATGCTGGAGAGTGATTTAAGCGACATTTTATCAGGGTAGCGGCGACGGGCTTGCAACCTGTCACATGTTGAATAAAATGTGTCAAATGTAATGTTTGGATGGGCCTCTGTCTATCCTCTTTAGAGATCTTTGATGATCTGAGCGCCTGGAGAATGTCTACCGTACTTGGGGATTACAGTCGCGATATTTTTTTATCAGGGTACGTGTTCAAAGCCGCAGGAAGAAGCTGGTATGCTTAATAAATAACACTAGGACCTAGGATTATCGGTGTTGCTATGATAACGATCTTCCCGGCCATTCGATACGCATCGTTCCTTGCTTCCTGCGGGAATAAACTAGATGCAACATCGCATCCCGTCTCTTTATTCACGAAGAAGTCACCCGAGACAGGAACTGTAGCTTTTATGATATTTCCAAACTACAGTTGCTATTGAGTTTCGTTAGTTATTTGTAAGCAATCTAATACAGCGCCTCGAACGGTAACTACACTGAACTAAAATTTTCCATACAAAAATCTAACGATACTCGAGGGTTAGTGGCTAGGGCTACTGACAGGACGTGTAGGCACAGTATCGTAAATGCGCCTTAACACAATGAAAATCAGCTGTCTTTTAAAATCGAACTACTCATAACTATAGATTGTGACACAGGTCGTTATCACGAAATTACCTTTAATTTATTTTCTCGACGTTTTGACTATGCACAATTATTGCCATGGTCGCGGGCAAACTCACTAAATTAAAGGTAATTACGTGATAAAGACCCGTGTCACAATCTATAGTTATGTCTCTAATCACGATAGTAAAAATAATCGAGCTACTCATGTACTGTAGTAGTCACAATAGAACTATCGACAGAAATACCTACAAACTGTCAACAACTTGTAACTTAGGTATTCCACGAAGAGCGTGTATAGAAACATGCAAACATTCAACCAAATAAACTAATCCGAAGGTGTCGTCGTCAGAAAATATACTTTTTCGTTTTTCTACAAGTGTATTTATTTTTAAGTTTATTTAATTTATTCATAGAGATTGTGGCGCAATGTTACCGAGCGCAGCTTCTTACTGAATAAGGGAGCGATCCATAGCAAGTATTGCAACGTTTATTCAGAATAAGAAAATGAAAATAAACGTTATAGTAGGTACTTAAGAGTAACGACCTTAATATTATGTCCTTATTTTGGAGCGAGTTATTTTTATTATTCAAATTGGAGTAAGTATTCTTGTAAGTTATATTTTTATGATATTGGTGTCGGTCGCGCCCAATGTACGTACATTGGGCGCGACCGACACCTATATCCTTTTCAAGCATCTTTAACTTATATATACCTATAAAAAAAGTTTTTTTTTGTGTATATTCGCTAGGTATAAGTAAAGTATATTTATTTCGTAACGTTTTTTGGACAATCTAGCGGAAAATTCGGGAAACACTGAAAGTGCTTTTTTCTGTGGGATTATTGAAATTTTACAGGACAACGTCTGTCGGGACAGCTAGTCTAGTATAATAATAGTTGTTAGTCCGGCTGAAACTCAGAAAGGGCTTGACCGATTTGGATAATATTTTTTTTGTTGTTTTCGTAATTACAAGGACAAGATTTAAAAGTTCAAAAATGAATTTAAAAAGTCAATATAACTGAACGGTAACGGGGACTTAACACAACATTTGTTAATTCTAAAGCGGTACGAAGTTCGCTGGGTCAGCTACTCAAAATTAAAATAAAACAAAACTATCTAAAGGTTATAAAAAAATAATTTATTTAACGCAATATTGCGTATCAAACTTAGTGAATACTAAATTAAGCTTTTGTTGACTGTTTACGAAATTAATTTTGTAATGCTACAAAAGTTTTGATCGAGGTCATTTATAATACGCAAATGCTTACAATGTTAATACGTGGAAAGTATTTAATGTGAGTACATAGTAAATACTTGCATAGTACATGTTATTGCATAGTCGCGCGAAGGTTTTTACACGATCCTATCACTGGTACAAGGTGATAACATGTACTTACCTACTAAAAGTTTGACATTATGAACCAACAAATTAAGTAACTGCTAGTACCTAACTGTTAGCGCTCTATAAATTATAATGCTCTTTTTACAAGCTTTTATTTAACTTGCAATGTACGAGGTATATGTAGGTATGAAACTATGTAACTAATAACTAGGTGGAATCTTGCAACTCAATTTTGAAGCAGATATCCCAACCGATTGGGCTGAAATTTTGCATAGGTACTTATGTAATTTCAATGTGTCAATGCAATAATATGGTGACAGTGAGCTGTGGGGCTATTTTGTAAAAACATGATTATCATGTTATGGTACTGAATGCCATAATACCTACGCTTTTTATGCTGTTTAGGCACCCATACCCATACCTACGCTTCTAAGCGTAGGTATAGGTGCATAAACTGTGCATAGTTACTATAAAAAGTGTACAGATTAGGTATTCTCTAACATTAGGTATTGCATTCAACATCATAACATGATATTCATGTTTTTTACAAAATAGCCCTGCTGATCTGATGATGGATTCAGGAGCTGTTCAACAGACACTCACAACGGAACTCCTTAGTAAACACTTTGAAGTAAAAACTTTGCATACTTGTCAAGTTCCGATGACAATGTTTATTGATGGGACAGGTGATAGCGCGTTGATGCTCGATTAAATGATTTTACAAAAGCTTGTCATTATAAAATATTTTCAACATAAAACTTATTCCTCAAACCTTTTTACTGTTTTACGTATATTTTTAAGAAAAAATAATTTAAGATTCGAATAAAGAATGCCATGTCTTATTCTTAATCAGTACCAAACTATTGTGTATCAAACTAGCCCTATAAGTTTATTTTACCTCACACTAGGAATCCCTGTGTCGACTCGTGGGCAGAAACTACGCGTATCTACCATGGTAGATACTACGACACACAGAAGCGGAACAAATATTAGCGGATCATACACAAATTTAAGTGATTGGACGTAAGGCGTCGGCAAAATAAAAGAACCGACCTCTTTTAATAGTAAAACATTTTTGTTGTAGTACACGTAGTTACATACTACAAAATTTTTTATTTGGTGTTTCTTTATAAATAACTAGCTTTTACCCACAACTTCAACACGTAGATTTGTGACAAAAATGGAATGGAAAATGGATTTATCGTAAAGTATTGAAAATCAAAATATTTTTTTGGTAAAAAAAGTGGCCTATGTCCGTCCTAAGACTTTAACGGCGGTTTGGCCGTGATAACATCACAGACAGAGTTATTTTCGCATTTATAATATTTGTAGAAGTATAGTGTGTTTTAGATTTTAATTTATTATAAATTATTTCTCTTTTTTGTGTTATAGTGCCCTATAAATTTTATGTTGTGCATGTGCGAATGAATAACTTTCTATGTCTATTTTGTCTACCGCACCTTTTACATCTCTGTGTATAAGAGATGACTAGCTGGTGTGTAGCAGCTATTCTCTTTGGAGCTACAAACAATGAACACGTTGGGGCACATTGCAATTTGTCTATTGAATTGATACTTTGTATTTTCTTTTAACCTTGAGTCGATTATAGCTATTGTCTTCTGGATAAGAAGAAACGAATGAAGCAAGTTGTTGCTGGAAGTGGCACCACATAGGTCACGTTTTACCTTGTTTCAATTGTTACTCAAGTTTCGGAGCTTTTTACTTGTATAAGCCATGTAAGAAGAGTTTGCATTTTAATTCCGAAGATGTTCTAAAGTCTCGACCTGCATAAATTTATCTGTTCAACAATGTATGCTCAAATTGGTAAAGAAAAACAGCGATAGACTGAATCTTTCACGTGGAATTCTAACAATTGGGCTTTTACTAAATGTTATGTAGCTATTAGCTCCGTCCTCCTAGTCATCTTCAAGGATCAGATAGGGTGTCTTCACTTAGGGATTACATTAAAACCCTATTTTATTGATGTTAATCTTATTTATCGAAAGGCATTTACTTAGAGACCGGCCTCAAATTGTTTTTTTTTTAAACTGTAACTGCTTGGAAAGAAAACAACAGTAATTTACTATCCTCAAGAACTGGAAGCGTCTTGATGTATTTTTCTAAGAATCAACTATAAATGCGCAGAATTTTAACGCTGATTCGTTGAGCCAGCTCTTCAGATATTATTTCAAGTGCTGCATTTGAACAATTTTTAGAATCCTCGCTTTCCCATGGATCCAAAGTCTCGATCTCAAGAAACTCATGTAAGTCCTGTCGATACTTGTTTACATATAATTATTATGTGCCTTTTCGAGGTATAATGAATTTTGTTTATGGTGTGTGTATGAAAATGGAAAAAGAATTATAAAAAACGAAAAATTAAATTACACAGCATATTTTTATCAAATATCTTTATTTGACAATCGAATTTTGTTTGGCACGACTTTTTTGAGAATAAATACTGAGCGATGAAAAGTAAATAATGAGAACTGGCACATTTTCCGGGAAAACTTCGGAAATATATTTTAACTGAATTGTTTGGTTTAGTATTAAGTCTTATTTAGCGGGTACTTATTACATAATATAAATAAATCAAATTATTTTCAGGCGTCTGGTAGATGCAATGCTTAAACTGAGTGCTGGCTCATATTTGGTACAACGGCGTGGCGTCTTGGAGACGTTTTCGACTAGTGGCGATCCGGATCAGTTTAATAAGTTCAGAGCTACGATATCTAAAGGCTTTTTAAAACGATCCCTAGATAGCTCAACTATTTCCTGGGTTATTTGTAAAAATTGTGTAAAAAAATGTGGATCCCGAAGTATAGTAGATAGCTCTTAGATCCAAAAATTAGCAGGATGTGCTTACGCACATATAACATTATCTTCTATTATCTTATAAGAAACAAAAGTTTTTAGGATGCCAAATTGCCAAGTGTCATGAATTCATGAACGAGTAAAGTAACCGTTTTAATTATAAATACGGTATTACAACGTTATTTCTTGTATTGCTGACGTTTCGAGACAATTCAGATGCTCTTCATCATAAGCATCGCCAGCAGCCGCGACCAACGGCCACAATGACTATTCCATTCATCTAATAAACGCCAGTTTCTATAAATGTGTATTGTTGCGCAATTTTCTCATTACGTTATTGATTTCACAAAGTTTTGTTTGATGGTACCCCGCTGGGCTCACCGGGTGCAGACAAGGCGCAATCTGCCGACTCATTTCAGTCTAAAGACGAAGGTATTGTACCTACCTATCTCGGCATCCGAAAGGGAGAAAAGATGAAGGTCGGTGTTGTGAAGAATACGCCACGAAAGAAAACGTATTAAACCTTAAGATCATCGGGGCAAGCCGGCGTAATAAAATTTAAGATCCGGGGCTGTTCTTCATATATTATTACAATGTAGTATCCTTTAGTTTACTGGCAACTTTGCACAAAAAATAAATAAATAGGGTTTCTAATTAATATATTCGAATGAAGCGATTCATGAAATAGTGATCGTACTCAAATTTATGTCGATGTGTCGTCGTGCGTTATAGAGAGAAATAAATAACTTAAAGTTTGGTGCAAACGGGCAACAATGTCGATATTCCATAGAACATCCTAGGAACTCCATAACTAGAGACATATTAGCCCGTATATTTGAAAGAAATAACATGAATTTAAGAACTGCTACTAGAAACTTGAATATGGAGTAGGTATTTATGTTGCATGAATACGTAAAGGAATCCTCTGAGAATTTAGCGGGTATGAAATATTTTTGAAAATAATACAAGTAAAGTTTCAATAATTACCTAGCTCTGACTATTACACCTTCTAATTTAGATAACTAATTCGAATTAAGCTGCACCTAATGTATTTTACCCAATGTTAAATGTGAAGGTGACAACCGTGCATATTCTATTGTCATACCTACCTACCGAGTAACAGATTGTCGAAAGCTCCTATTATACATTTCGCAATACAAATTCTTATCTCTGTTACAAATCGTTTTGATAACAAATGGAATTAATTTATTATTTCAATGGAAAGAAAGTTGACGAATGAAAGTGTTTTCACACTATCAAATAAAAGTCATAATGCAACAAAGCTTAGACTAAGATTTGCATAATTTTATGCTCATAGGTACAGCACCATATAGTTGGGATTTGTTTAAACTGTGAAAATATTTTGTGGCGTTTTTTGTGTGGGTGTCAGTGTACCTATTAGAGACTATAGTTCAAAACCTGAAAAATGGCTTTTGGAATGGTGCCAAAGAAAAACAACAGAAATAAATTGATCTGTAAATACTTCATAATTTATTTATTTTTTGCAATAATTTTATTGATTTTACTAATATTACAAGTATAAATGCGAAAGTTTACGAGGATGTTTGGTTGTTTGTGTTACATTCAAGCCGTAATGACAGAACCGATTTATATAAAACTGGGAACAGATATACGAGTAGTCCCTAAGCTGGATTACCATAAAGGTTACTTTATATTATACCACGTGAGCGAAGCCAGGGGCAGAATGTAGTAAAAAAAAAGACGCCCTGAGAACCAGTTTTTTTTAAACCCTGTGTCATGTCAATTAGCGTCTTATCTAATGACGTAAAGCTTTACTTAAAATGTTTTTGATATAGGTTTTTGACATTTGTGATGGAGTGAATAAAATCCTACAGAAACTGGATGCGTGCTCTGTAAATAAATAAAATCTTTATTCATAAACTTAGTACTAAGATGGACATTATAGATTAATATCTAATACATCATTTTCTCCTCCACTTAATGTGGGGTCGGCACTACATCGCACCAGTTGCGAAGAGGATTTGGCTTATGTTTTACAACCGGTCGCCTACCTGTCAATCCTCTTAGGGAATACATACTTGTTGGTGCACTTCGTCGTCAGCGACGAGCGCTGGAGATGGAGATGCTGCCAAGCACATCCGATTCCGACGGTCGTCCTCCTCGTGTAGATGTTTGCAGCAAGGGTTTACCTTTAATCTAATTATAGGTAACAATCATCACTACATAGTATAAAGCAAAGTCGCTTTCCGCTTCCCGCGTCTGTATGTATGTTTGCTTATATCTTTAAAACTACACAACGGATTTTGATGCGGTTTTTTTAATAGATAGAGTGATTCAGGAGGAAGGTTTATATGTATAATAATATGCTTAATATATTAGAAAACCACTGATAATTTTAAGATTTCAAATCAGCGCGACTTTTTTTAAAAAATTTAAATGTTTTTAACGAGTATACAAAGACATTCTGTAATATATTTTGGTATCAGCTTTGCACCCGTGCGAAACTGCCGAAAGGGCGGGTCGCTAGTTTATAATATGCCTGAACTAGGAAGAATCTTCCTAGTTCAGAATCTTCAAGATATGTTAGTAAGATGATTATGTCATTGTGAACTGCGCCTAATGATCGTGCGGTCAGCCTACGCGCTCAGATTAAGAATCCTCTAAACATTTTATTAATTTAATTATACAATAGCGAGGCGTTGAATCGAGTTATTATCTTTTTTACTACATAGATAAAAAAAAATCATTTTCGGAGAAATTAAAGAATGCAATTTTAGAAGAAAATTTCGAAAATATTGTCATGGTAGGGGGGAATAATTTATAGGTATATACCAACATAATTTATAGGTACTTAATTTATAATTTTACTAAATATTCCAATTATATCTAAAATTGGTGGGCTTTAGTAAAACTTTTGTTTTTCATAATTCAAATGCAATAAAGTCTGAGGATGATCGATAACCGAATTACATAATTTCGAATTTTCAAAAAATATCTGCTGTAATATCTGTGAATGAGATTACTGATTTGGTAACCAAAGAAATAATTGACAAGAGAGAAGATATTTTGTTTGATGTTTTAAAATAACCGTGTTGGTCGAGTGGAAGGTACCTCGACTTTCAATCTGAAGATTTTTCTGTTCGAATAATTTATAACGCATCAAAAACACGTGCTCACCACGGTGTAGGAAAACATCGTAAGGAAACCAGTTAGCATTCTTATAAGCAACGATGGACTTGCAACCTGTCACGTATGGAATGCTAACTACTGCAAAGTGTGGGCATGTGCCAAATATATTGTTTGGACGTGCCTCTGACTACCCCCACTAGATATCTTTAAAGGATCTAATCATCTGGAGATCTGTGAGAATGTCTACCGTACTTGGGGATTACAGTCGTGATCCTATTTATTTATGATTTTGGCTATTGCAGCTAAGACACTTTTTGATTCATCTACATCTTTGCCGATTTTTACGATGTTTTTTACACGGTTTCCTTTAACCTCTGTTGTAACTTCTTGCAAAACTTTCCGCGGAGCTCGTGTTGTGACACGGAGCTTTTTGTGGCTTCTTATCGGATCCCTGTGAAATATTGCTCACGGACTAGTTCTTTCACTTTGGTTTCGCCACTCGATACAAAGGTTATCAAATACATAAACGGGATAGCCATTATAAGCTTTTGTAGCGATACGAGTTCAGTTTCAAGATTTTTGATTTCAAGCCGGGGCGAGCAGCTAGTTATATTATACAAAAGATTTGCTTTAGTATGTAGATAAAAAACATATATTTTACTAAATCTTAGATAAAAATTAGGCTATTTGTTTTATTAGAGCATAGGTATTTAAATTTTCATCCGTTTGGTCGATTGAGCGCGATTGATAAACAAACGTTCGCATTCATTAGGTAATTACAGTAATTACCAAACGACCGTCAACAAAATCGGCGTTTCTAGTTAATTTCGGTGCATTTTTTGCCGTAGTACAGATAAATTAAAAATAAGAGATTAATACCTTGGGCCGTACCACAAGCTCAAAAATAAATTATTTTCTCACGGTGCGAAAGTGGTAACGCAATACGAACTCTTATAACGTAATATTGTAATATTATTTTGATATTACTTTAAGATCTTGTGGTATGGCTCCTGATATTTAACTAAGCCAAAATCAAGATTGCAATAAACTAAACATGCGTGTTTTGAACAACTTGTGCTAAAGGTGAATGAAACGCCAATTAAATTGACCGAGTCTTTATTTCATCAGCTTCAATAAAACTTGTCTAAATCAATTTATTATGGCGAAAGTGGTAATTCTGTGGGGCTATTTTGTAAAAACATGATTATCATGTTATGATATTCATACCAATACTTATTGGTACTGAATGCCATAATGACTAGGTACCTACGCGTTTTATGCTGTTTACCTATACCTACGCTTCCAATACAATACCTACGCAGAAGCGTAGGTATAGGTGCATAAACAGGGAATCGTTACTATGAAAAGTGTACAGATTAAGTAATACATTCAACATCATAACATGATAATCATGCTTTTACAAAATAGCCCTGCTGTTGTGTATACGCTAAAGTTAAGATTACCTAAAAATACGATCGCTCTTATTCCTTTACGTTAAAGTCTAAATTAGCGTAATTTTACAATGAAAGTACTTAAATTTATAATATTTTAGATATTTAGTTTTTTTCCGTATATTTTAGATGATCAAAAAAATAAAAATTTCACATTAGTCAACACCTTTTTACATGCTTACTAAATTACGTTAAATTACTAAAAATTTGCCTTTGTTTTAGAACTGTCATCCTGAGGTTACACGAATTTAGACTTTAACGTAAAGGAATAAGTGCGATCGTTTTTAGAAATTGACTTATATCGTGGACACAACAGAATCGCCACCATTATCTACGTAATTAATAAGCGTGAAGGTTCCGTGGTTACTTTTAACTTGTTTTACAAAGTAAACAAATAATTTTGCATTCTTTATGCAATAAATATTACACTGTTGAGTGTAATTTCTGTTCAAGTTTAGTAGTTTTATTTTTAATTTATAAAAGTTGCAAACATTCACAGCAAAGGTCATCATCACACTATGTAGACAAGAAATTAAATGCTTCTAAACGCTTGTGGTCATAATATCGAATCACAATTGTTGTGGCAGTTGTGGAGTTACATTATACTTACCGAATAACACCCACACACAGAACAAACATCTATGTTCGACTCACAAATGTTTTTCCTGAATGGAAAATCGAACTCACAACCCACAGCGCATAAGGCAGAGTTACTAACAACTGAGCTGTGAGGCCAAGAAGTTATCTAATCCATATAAAAAGACTAGCTGTCCCGACAGACGTTGTCCTGTCAAATGTCAATAGGTACTCCCACAGAATAAAGCACTTTCCGTTTTTCCCGATCTTTACGCCATCCTTATCACTTAGGGGTATGAAAAATAGATAGTAGCCGATTCTCAGACCTACTGAATATGCATATAAAATTTGGTAAAAATCGGTAAAGCCGTTTCGGAGGAGTAAGGTAACTAACATTGTGACACGAGAATTTTATATATAAGACTAGCTGTCCCCACAGACGTTGTCCTGTCAAATGTCAATAATCCCACAGAAAAAACACCTAGGGGTATGAAAAATAGATGTTGGCCGATTCTCAGACCTACTCAATATGCTCACAAAATTTCATGAGAATCGGTCAAGCCGTTTCGGAGGAGTACGGGAACTAACATTGTGACACGAGAATTTTATATATAAGATTAATCTCGCCTTGTCGAGTATATCTCAATGACAAAATGTTCATCATTGAGGTGCCGCTGTAATGAGCCGACTAATTAGCTTCATTATGATGCTACTTTGAATAGATAAGTTGGTTTTGTTCGTTTTATGTGTCAAGGTGGAAATTTTTAAAGCTTGTAGTTACTACGTAGGTACGTACTACTAAATGCAAAAAAAAACGTTTACAATCACAAGATAGGTACTTTTATTTCAGTTTAGGTATTAACTACTACATTATGACGGGTAACGGGTAAGTATTACAGAATAATCTTAATAATGACGTGAAAAAATGCCGCGTAAAGAACCGCGTACAAAGCAAATTGAAAAAAAAAACCGGCCAAGTGCGAGTCGGACTCGCGCACGAAGGGTTCCGTGCTATTATCAAAACGGCAAAAAAATCACGTTTGTTGTACGGGAGTCCCACTTAAATATTTATTTTTTGCTGTTTTTAGAGAAATACATCATCTGTGAAAATTTCAACTGTCTAGCTATCATGGTTCACGAGATACAGCCTGGTGACAGACAGACGGACAGCGGTGTCTTAGTAGTCCCGTTTTTTACCCTTTAGGTACGGAACCCTAAAAACATAAAAAATGATTCATAATATCTCGTACCCTACCTATTTACCAAACTACGTAATTAGCATTCCACACGTGACAGGTTGCAAGCCCGTCGCCGCTTTCAAGAATACTAACAGGTTTCCTCACGATGTTTTCCTTCACCGTTATAAACACGTATAACGCGCATGTACATTTTTCGAAAAGAAATATCTAATGATGCACGGCCAGGATTCGAACTCGAAATTAATTTGAAATTAATAATATCTACCTAGGTACCTATTTACCTAACTACATGAATTCAATTTCAAACTTTTTAGTCGATCATATGAATACCACCTATTTACCGACTTACTTTACCGATAGTGGTAAAATAGCGCCACCTGCCAGCGAAATTGCAAACATCTTTCATCTTACCTCTTAAACCCCGAGCGGTCGCATGAGACCGCGAAAAGTACCTATTAATAACGTAGTAACATCAAATGAAACTAGATGGCGCTTAAATGCGAAAATCACGTTTGTTCTATGGGAGCCCTCCTTAAATATTTATTTTATTCTGTTTTTAGTATTTGTTGTTAGAGCAGCAATAGAAATACATAATCTGTGAAAATTTCATCTGTCTAGCTATTATGGTTCATGAGATACAGCCCTGTGACAGACAGACAGACGGACAGCGAAGTCTTAGTAATAGGGTCCCGTTTCTACCCTTTGGGTACGGAACCCTAAAAAGAACACCAAGAAGGTTCCGAGTCTGAGTTTTTAACAAATTTAAAAAAAGTTGTATGATATATTCGGCACCATAGAGGTAGCAGTAAATAGGTTTAATGTTTTTTTTAATTCACAAACTTAGTGCACTCGATGTTCTAAATTCAATTTACTTTATCCTCTAGAGAATAAAAACGGCTTTTGCACTCAGATATTGAAGAGCAAAAATACTCTTTCCGAGATGGTGGGATGAAAAAATACATAATCTGTGAAAATTTTAACTGTCTAACACGGTTCATGAGATACAGCCCTGTGATAGACAGACGGACAGACGAACAGACCGACAGCGAAGTCTTAGTAATAGGGTCTCGTTTTTACCCTTTGGGTACGGAACCTTAAAAAGTGCGTAAAAAGTAAAGTAATTTAAAACTGTGTCCTTGAAGGTGATTAATCCAACTGTATTTTTATTTCCAACCTATTTTAGCCTTAGTCGGTACTTATGTCCACAACCTAACTATAGGTATGTCTCGAGTTGAAAACTAATTGTAACCAAGTGATAAGTAAATAAAAATGTGACCAAACCATGTAGCTTTATTTACTAAGTATTATTACGCGAATAAATTAAATAGAAATGTTTGGAATTAGAAAAGCTCAAAGTAATTACCTAAAGATGCGCATTTCCCCTGCCTGACTACATAATAATAAACAAGCATTAGAAAGTTGACTCCGAGTACGCTTGTGCAATACCGCCCTTAGATCTTGAGTCCTACACCCTTAGCACTAGTTCCTAACGTTATTAAATCGCAAGCGATTCTGTCGTTGATTATCAACGAGGGTATCAACTTGATACCCTATTTGAAACAATAATAAAGATGATGTCAAAAACTGGAAATTAATTACGTATTTTTTTAATTGTCGATAAAGACACTGACAATAACTATAGATTAAAAAAAAAAAAAAAAAAAAAAAAAAAAAAGTATCGCGACTGTAATCCTCAAGTACGGTAGACATCCTCTCAGATCTCCAGACGCTTAGATCCTTTGAAGATGTCTAGTGGGGGTAGTCAGAGGCACGTCCAAACATTATATTTGGTATATGCCCACATTTTGCAGTAGTTAGCATTCAATACGTGACAGGTTGCAAGCCCATGGATAAATACTATAAATTTTAACACGGGTGTTTATCACGTAATTACTTTTAATTTATTTTCCCGACGTTTCGGCTATGTTACAATAGCGGCCAGACCTTCGCGACCATGATGGCTAGTTGGCTAGGTAATTACGTAATAAACACCCGTGTTTAAATAGTTATGTCTACTAATCACGTTCAATTCAATTCTTTTTCCCTGGCTGCTGTGACTGATTGTCACAATACTGCCAATGTCCGTGTCATTCTAGTTTGTAAACCTTATTGGGATTACTAATCACGTTAGTTTTATTTGAAAACTAGCGACCCGCCCCGGCTTCGCACGGGTAGCATGTTATTATACATATAAACCTTCCTCCTGAATCACTCTATCTATTAAAAAAAACCGCATCAAAATCCGTTGTGTAGTTTTAAAGATATAAGCAAACATACATACAGACGCGGGAAGCGGGAAGCGGAAAGCGACTTTGCTTTATACTATGTAGTGATAATGACACTGACAATGTTTCGATTCATCTATTTTCCGTTTTTGACATTATGTGAGTACCACTCACAAAAGTTTTTAAGAGTGAAGTTTTAAAGATATTCCAAGTTATCGCTTAGTTTAGATAAGAGTCTGTCCAGATGGAGCTTCTTACTCGCGAGTGACCACGCGCGTTTCAATTTATATTTCGGGTTAACGCGCATCGGAATCTGGACATTCGTAGCTCTAGTATCTGGGGAACGCGCGAGTGTCGGACTCGCGCGTAAAACGCCTCATCTGCACAGGCCCTTATCTGTCGATAACGTCAGTACCTAATGCTAAGGATCCTGCACCCCATCATTAACAGACTTTCACTAAGGAAATGCAATTTTCTAGAAAACGGTAGCACGAAGAATCCGTTTTTATCCGTCCGTGGAGCGCCGCTGGCTGCGTTACGGCATAATGGAGCTAAGTATTGACCCACATCGGGAAGAATGCAAAAATATGGCCACACTCATGTATAAAGCAGGTTACCTCTGATTGGTGCCGGATTTTGTTGGAGCGTATTCAGTTCTAAGTTTTTTCATCTATACCTATAAAATGCTTTGTCCTGAATGACTGACTATCAACGCACAGCATAAACCGCTGATCGCAGAGACCTGAAACTTGGAGGGTGTGTTCTTTGTATGACGTAGACATCCGATAAGAAAGGATTTTCGAAAAAATAAAATTTCACCGCTAAGGGAGTGAAATAGGGGATGTAAGTTTGTATGAAACTCTGCCATTTTTTATTTGAAACAAATGAAATGTGGTATTTAATTTCAAAATATAAAATAATTAAACATGACTTTAAGGGTTTTTGAATTTCGTCCCTTAAAGGGGTAAAAAGGATGTTAAATGTTTGTATGACAAATTCGTTGTTTATTATCAAAACTACTTGAAATTTAGTATTTATGCTCTTTAATACCATTAAAGAAGCACGTGTTTAAGTGTATTTTTCATCCCTTAAGGGGGTAAAAAGGGGCGTTAAAGTTTATTATCGAAATTTGTACTTTTATGCACAGAAATAGGAAAAATTTTAAAATTCGAAAAACTAAAAGTGCTCTTTTCTATGTGATTACTTAAATGTAGACAGGACAACGTCTGTCGCGGGTCCAGCTAGTTTACTATATAACTTTTTGTATAAACTCATCAACAACGTGTCATGGCGATTATTTTGTCAGCAAAAACGCGAATAGTTAAAACGCCTTCTCTTTTTACAAGCTTTCATTTAACTTGCCTTGTTAGTTGGTATGTGCGAGTCAAATTAAATTTTAAATCAGTTTTTCCCAACCAATTCAGCTGAAATTCAGCACCTACCTTTTGTAACTTCAGTGACAATACAAACGGTAGAGGCACAGGAAAGTAAAATCTCCCTTCACTCTACTAGTAGTGCTAAACGGTAGTGCATAAGAAAATCACTACATAGTATAAAGCAAAGTCGCTTTCCGCTTCCCGCGTATGTATATGTTTGCTTATATCTTTAAAACTACACAACGGATTTTGATGCGGTTTGTTTTAATAGATAGAGTGATTCAGGAGGAAGGTTTATATGTATAATAACATGCTACCCGTGCGAAGCCGGGGCGGGTCGCTAGTAAAGGATAAATAAGGTAACAGCGAAATGAACTAACGATGAAGGCAGGAACTGACGGACACTCACAATCACAAAGGAACTCATTAGTAAATAGTTCGATCGAGGTAAAACTTTGCATTACCTGTCAAGTTCCGACGACAATGTAACATTATATGGCGGGTGATAGAGAACTGCTCTGATCTCTTGCTTGAAGATCGAAGACTTACAAAAAATAATATTTTTAGAATTAAAACATTATTCATCACTACATAGTAAGCAAAGTCGCTTTCCGCTTCCCGCGTCTGTATGCTTATATCTTTAAAAGTACACAACGGATTTTGATGCGGTTTTTTTTAATAGATAGAGTGTTTCAGGAGGAAGGTTTATAGGAATCAGCTTTGCACCCGTGCGAAGCCGGGGCGGGTCGCTAGTTTTAACTTTAGATAAGGCTAATTACCACGATCAACGGCAGATTGGCGAATACTCAATAATTCGCCGATCTGCCGTTGATCGCGGTCGCGGGCATTGCTCATGATGAAGAGCATCTGAATTGTCTCGAAACGTCAGCAATACAGCAAGAAACGTGGTAATTAGTCGTATTTATAGTTAAAATGATATTTTTATTATATAGTAGTAATACTTTACTCACTACACAACGTTGTTCTGGGCGTGGTACGTTCTAGCTACGCTAAATGTTTGTGACATTTGGTTCAAATGTGGCCGATTTAAAAAACAAATGCCAGTAGCTTTTTGCACAGTTTCTATGTAAATGAGGTTAGTAGTTACTACGACGCATACAAAACCGTCGAACAATGTCCAAAGAGTGCATTAACATGTGCAGTTTCGGCATTCCAGACCGCTCGGTCTGGAATGCCGAAACTGCACATTCCGGACCGGCGATGGAGACAGTGAGCATAAAATTATGTCGAAGGGTTAGCACTGGAACGACCCACCTTGTTTGAATTGCAGTCTATTGTTCTAAAACTCTATGAATTAAGAAAAGCCTAAGCTAAGCCAAATTAGCCTCGTTCGAGACCGACTTAAACCGCAAAAATTTGGCATTATTATTATATTTCATCATTATCTATGAAATTTTGCATTAGAGTTCAAATTAAGACTGCAATCGGGATTAACCTTGGAGAGAAAAAGTTTGGCCAAATAATTGTTAGATAAAAACATTATAAGCCTTTCTAAGTCTAGGCCGTCACACTATCTGGCAATAGACCACTGTTTTTCCATCTAAAATATGTCCATATCACATAACACATCAGCTTCTTCGATTGTCTTGGGAGAATATTTTAGTTTAATACCTTGCAGTTTCAGATGGACCCGATACAAAATTCTTTCGTCGTTTATAAAAGTCGAAACTGGTGCTAGCCCCCAGGAATGTGTGCGATATTCAAGAATGGCATGAGGAATTTCTGAACGCTATGGGACACTAATTTTATAAGTTTGCATGATTTATCAAAAATATCTCTACTTCACTCCCCAATTTAATAATTCTTCTGCGCCACCAAGTCGTCGTGAATATCTAAAGATGTTTGTCAAGATTGTAGCTTAAAGAAAAAACTGTGAATTTTGTCTACACCTTTGCTATTGCGTGATTTTAGAACATACTGTCATAAGTAGGAGCTTAGGAAGACCACCTTCCTTGTTTTAATTTAATATTTGACCTAACGCAACGCAGTAAGATCAAGAAAGCACCAGCCATACAACGAACGAAAGCATCTTCAAGCAGTTTACGTAACCCACCAGTAAATCTGGTTATCTTTAGCTAATGGCCACAATTATTATTTAGTCACTTGTGAAACAAGATTTATTCCCTTCGTGAATCGTGACGCTTTGCTGGTGATAAGAGTTCGCTATTGTTTAGTGAAATATGGGCGGTATTTCAGAGCTAGAGCACTAGACTCCATGTCTTAAGCATTGGTTTCCTAAAAATAGTTTACCGTTTACCGTTTTAGTAAACTTAGTAGCAAGGTGGGTCATTTTCCGACTGAGGAGCAAGAGATACCGGTTAAATCCCACACAAACACAAATCCTAATAATATTATAAATGCGAAAGTGTGTGATAAGGCTGCTATGTTTCCCTAATCAAAAATAAATGACTATTTTTTATTTTTATTTTTTTAGAACGGATTAGGGCGATACTTGAAATTTTTGACTTTTTGTATTGGCTGAATTTACCCGGATAAGACGGAAAAAGTGCTAAAACTGCAATATCTTGAAAACCATCAAATTTATAAAGAAACCGTCTGTAATTTATTTAGATAGTGTGATTATCTAACGAATTATATAAACATGAACTGTTTAGCTATTCATAGTTTTGATTGAAAACTAAACTGGGGTTTTTGAAGAGCCAACTTTGGAAAATAAATATATTGAGAAAAGTTTCACCAATCGTGTTTCTGTCTGTAATTTATCTAGATAATATCCTTAAGTTATCTTTGTCGTAAAAAAAAAAAACTGTATGTTTTGCGGTTATTGAGAAAAAACGATTCTGCATTCTTCAAAAACATTAATTACTCCTCTTAAGATGAAATTTGCTGTAGTATGTAGATATAAAATCTGAATAAATAATCCAAAAAACAACCCCTAAATGATAAAAAAACGCAAAAAGGTTTGTCACGGGTCGGCTAGTAAATACATAAAAACAAATGAATTGACAGCATTTGAAAATTTTTGTAAGTGCATTAAGGTATTTGTTGTCGATCATGGTAGGCTCTGATAGGGCTGTTATATATTATTTTATTCTGTTTACTTTGTAGCGGTTACATTTTCATCCAGAAAATAAATTAACCTTTTCTGCATTGGCCGCATATGGAACCACGGTTTTACATTGCTATAACTGGTATGATACAATCAGTACAGTTTTACAATTGCCTACTACGAGTGTGGATTGATGGAGCCTACATGCTTGGTTTGCGAGTAGCGTATACCTATGGGAGAAATAATTAAGTACGTTCGTAGAGCTAGCCTCCAGCATTATGCCACACTCGGAATACTTAAATATAATATTTTAAAGGCACTGTTCGAGCACAGTACGTAAATTTACCTGTTTGAATGATTAAGGTCCGGAAGAACATTTCTACCATTTCGCTTTTAAGGACCGGACAAATATTTCTAACATTTTGCATTAGGTACATGGACAAAACAAAAGATGATTGATGGTGTTTTCTCCTGACGTGATTTACCGCATTCATTTTTATGGCGTACTATCATTTATTAAGCCTCATTTTAAATGAAAGAAAGTGCATTTAAATGCATAGGAACACGTAATGAGTTCCATAGGCGCAAGTTGTCTACTGTCAAGGCTGCACCGTTCCAAACGAAAACCACCTCTATTTCATCTCATCATGGTTCAAAATCTGGAAGTATTAGAAGCTGGTTTGATTCGTAATTTGTGAGTGGACAACCACGTGTTAGTAAGATTGATAGTCGGGTGTTTGTAAGCCGTTTACAGTAATGACTTCGGCTATCTGGTTATAGCCATTGGCGCCTGGAGACGCCTCACGTACGAAGTTCTTACACGTACAAAACTCGTGCTGGGCAAGAATTTTGAAATGATCGCTTTTATGTTGCTTAGTTTTTTTTATAAAAATTAATGTCTAGGACGCCAATTCTGTTCACGTTTCTGTAAGCGCAAAACTCGTATTACATAGGTAGGTACTTTTAAAGATCACTACGATTGATACTTTTACAATTCCGCTCTATGAGTTCCAACTTACATTATGACCATAAATAACGAATGCAGTCCTTTTTCCATGTGCAAATTTAATTTATGAAGGAATTCTAACATCATTATTTAATTTTTAATTTTCCTTTCTAAGTAAATCCCTACCAAATTCGTTTCTAGGTATAATAATATCTTAGCCTCATGTAAAGTCAAGTAAAAGTAGGTTTGATTTCGTAAGAAATCGGCATTGTTTGTAACAAATCATTTACAGTTATTCACTGTTTCAAATTAATTTATATTTTTAGGTTAATTGATGCCGGAAACGTAATAGTGAATCCACCTACGCAACCAAAAATAATGAAAATAATAATCGCGACGACTCTCTATAAAAATGATTCATACAAACTACCTACATTATTAAATCAAACGATAGCAAATCTAGAGATCGCACTTAGAGATAAGAATTCGATCTCTAGATTGACCAAGAATAACAATTTAATAGAAATGTCATTGTGGAAGGTAATTATATAGCGTAACCAGTAAAGAAGTTCGAGAGCTCTCTTAGAAAGGCGAGCCTTGACACTGTATTCGTAAATGCAGTGAACTATCTTCACATCTCATGAAGTTATCGTGCAAAATACGAATTCGAAACTCGTATGCGTGTAGTACCGACTTAGAAACAATAATCTAGCAACGCAATATAAGTAGCTGTGGAAAACTAACAATATTGATTTTGAATCATTATCAATCACTAGCTATATCGATAGACGTTGTCCTGTCAAATTTCAATAATCTCATAGAAAAAAAGCACCATCCCGAATTTTACAATTCCAATTCCAGAAAGAAGATAGAAGAAGAAAAGAAAAAGAATATTAACATCATTTCATGTTTTAATAGTGCGTTGACGGGCAATAGGGGAGTATGGAAGAAAGAAACATGTTGTGCTGACCCTACTTGAGTGGGATAAGAGCAGGCAAAATATGATGATGATATATTTCTTTATACAGGGTTTATTAAAACTACTCCCGAAAACTGAAACTGGATGTTTAGACCATGCATTTTGACCTATTAATTATTCACCGTAAAAAACAAAACGAAAAGGGTAAGTTTTTCAACTTTAGAAATTGGTACCTTTCCAAAATCAGAATTCAGTTCATTAGATTTCTCATTTGTCTGTAGCATTCAGCATCATGGGATTTGTAAAAAAATTAATTTTTCGTCTTTTCGAATAAATACAAAAACAGTCACAAGTTGAACATTCTTCAGAATTTAGCAAGTTGGCTTTTACATGTTAGTATCATGTATCTTGTGTGTTTGTGCCTTAAGTTTTCGGGATTCGTCTTAATATGAATAGATTTTGTAAGTTTGCGCTACTACGTTACCCATTTCTATGTTACCACAATTGGGTGGGTTATTATTGAAAGCGTTGAGATTGTATCTCCGTTGTTAGTTATTAGCCGTGTTGATTTAGTGCAGTGCTCGGTGCCTTATTATACTGAAGGAGTACTCCGTACTACCTTTCTTCGTATTACAAAAAGACGTGGTATAAAAGTATTCGGTGACCCGGATAAATACAATGTACCTAATTATAATAGACTGATAAACAGCCAAACAAGCGTACCTATATTTTTTATCAGTTTTTTTTTCTCTGGTAAAACAAAGTCACTTCTTTAAAAGAAGGAGTACTTACTGCGCACCTTTCTTCGCATCACAAAAAGTCGTGGAACAAAAGAATTCGTTGACCTGGATAATTACAATTTACCTACTTATAATAGACTGTTAAACAGCCGAGCAAGTGTGTACCTTATGTTAGTTTGTTTGCTTTTCTTTAAAACAAAGAAGGATTCTCCAAAGAGGAGATTTCCTGAGTCGTGGGTATCAGAGTAACATTACCATCTGCATTATCCCGCCGCGTGAAATGAACCCGCGTGCGTCTTAGGTTGGTTCATAATAATAATAATAATAGTCATAATAGAAATAATAATAGTAATTCGTGTCCAAGGACACGAAGCTGTGCCAATCACAATGCTCGAAATGGTTGACCCTAAAACGTCAAGTGCTGTGATTGGTCAATTTACGGTACGCTCCGCGTAGCTCCGCTTCAGTGAACTGTGAAAAGTGTTTGACTTGAGATGAAGTTCGACGTGTGTCTTGCAAGAGATCTTGGCAAGAACTTATTGTTTGCTGGTATTGTAAAAGCTTTATGTACCTATTTACTTCGTCAATAGCTTCCAGACTTTAATATCGGCGTTTACTTTCAATTTGAGTAAACTTCTAGAATGTTTATCCAGTATATAGACACTGCTGTCTTCTCATATTACTGAGAATCCAAGAGGGTTTTATTCGCTATATCTAGAAATATAAAATTGACATTACTATCAATAATTTCTTTAAAATAAGGCATTCTTTTAAGATGCATAACCATCTATTTGTGACGGTCATATTCCACAGAAAAAAAACAAGTTGCCAAAGTGCTAACAATGTCATAACATTATACTGAGTAGGTACAGGTATGAGTTGAATAACAACCAGTCAAGCAAAATATTGCCTACATGTTAATCCAACCATTGACAGCCACACTCGGCACCTCAATGTTCATGCTCAAGCTAATTCTAAAAGACAGCCTTTGGCTCAATACCTGTCCGAAATTAATTGTATATGACACCTCTAGCCTCCTCCTTCTCTATCCCTAGGTCTTAGAAAGAGATAAAACTTCACAGGTGCACACGTGAATGAGTTCTGTAAGTATTAGTTACGTTACTCATAGGCCATTGCATAAGGCTATGTTCTAACAGTTCACTATCGCAAATTATTACGGTCTAATTAAGATGCCTACAACAAACTTTGACATTTTAGTTTTTGTGATTTGGCAGGTGATTGCTGGATCTCGTTTGATACACAGACAACATACACGTGTCTGCATCGATGCTAGAATATAAATAAGATAAATGCTAGATTCAAAATCTCATATTAATTTTTGATAAATACATAACAGGATGATACGATCCGAAGGCCTAACTCATCACGTACACTGTAGACTGGTATCATTGTGACAAACAGTTGTCTATAGGTTTTTCATCATTTCAATGACGAATTTACGGATAACTGTACAATTCTTTAAATTCTACATTCAAATATTTTTAGCCTATTTTTGCGTGGACAAAGGGACAAACTGATTGATGTTTAGGATGCTCATGGATCATACATACTTACTTACTCATACGTCCTACTTCCAATCACTTAAAGGTAGTTTTACGGGATTTAAAGTATTATTAGCTTAAATCTAATCATAAAATGGTTTCAATCTGTCTATATACCAATTTCAAGCCGTTACGACGTATTTGAGGAACTAACAAACAATTATCATAATGTGTGATCATAGTTTTTAGGGTTCCGTACCCAAAGGGTAATAACGGGACCCTATTACTAAGACTTCGCTGTCCGTCTGTCTGTCCGTCTGTCTGTCACAGGGCTGTATCTTATGAACCGTGATAGCTAGACAGTTGAAATTTTCACAGATTATGTATTTCTGTTGCTGCTTGAACAACAAATACTAAAAACAGAATAAAATAAATATTTAAGTGGGGGTCCCATACAACAAACGTGTTTTTTTGCCGTTTTTAAAGATAATGGTACGGAACCCTTCGTGTGCGAGTCCGACTCGCACTTGGCCGGTTTTTATATAAAACTTAGAATGCATGGGCTCGCTAGAGTTTTAACACGTCCATACTCTTAACTTTACGAAACTTCATCAGTTATTTATTACCTGGACCTATGGAACAGGTGAGCAAATATTATTTTAGTATTATCGATTCCGAGAATACACAGTACCAACCTACGTAAAAGATCTGTACACAAGATATTATTTCAATAAACATGGCATGTTTTATTTTGGTGTTCCAAATATGTACAACAACGCAAACTTGAGCAACAGCCCAATGTTACAATTTACACCGAACAATACGCTCCATTGAACTTTGCCTCCAATTCGAGCGAACAATTGCAGTGTGTCAAGATTTCCTTAAGTTACCTACAAGTCAATTTTCAAAGGTGTTGGCGATACAAAGGTCGGCATTATGCAACACTCTTGACATTTGCAGGGCTGCGCAGGAGTGCGCCGGACGTCGTTACTACGTCACAACCAGTAACACGGTAGTACCATAGAATAAGACATGTAGAGCGTAGAAACGCTACTTATTCGATTATTCCCCATGCGGAGATAATAAATAGAAGCTTACTTCTGGCTCACACCGAACAAAATAATTATTTTTTCAAATGTTTGCATGGTCTGGTTGTAGTGCTACCAGCTGGCTTACTTCGTAATAATCTTTTATTTTCATAGCCGATATTTTAGAAAATACTGATTTCATAGTAAATATTATAGAATCTATGTAGGTAACCTAAACTGCATTAAAAGCCTTAAATATAATAGATTTTTACGAAATAAGACAGTATGGCATTCGTAGATTCTTATTCCCATATCTTAGAGTGTGATCAAGACTATGTGCCTTTATTATGTGAAAAACAGGATCAGCTTCATTGTTTAATTAATTGAAGTTCTCGAAGTGTCAACTTATTGATTCGAGCCAATTGTCAGGAGTTTCGTTTCTAGGTTTTAGGTACTTTTTAGTAGAACTCAAATTGTTGAATCTGTGTCTCACTCAAGGTATTCCCTGTTACGTCACATTTCGAAAGACTTTGTCAGCGTTTGTTAGTTTTGGACGGCGACTGTTTATTTATGAGTGATCTGACCGGGTTTCTTGGACGGTAGATGAAGCTCACGTTTTTGCAATTAAGGTTTTTTTATGGGATTCACGTGATTATTATTCAGACCAGAGATCCCCAAACTTTTTTGTCTCGAAGACAACATGCTATGTTCATTGGATTGATGTACCTGGACAATATTATGTGCAATATAAATGCCCAAAGTGCATAATGTAGAACGCTTGATCCTCATCTCAAGAGTTGCTGCACGCCAACAAACATTTAATAATTACGGTGCCAACAGAATCGACACCATTATGTACACAAGCTTGTACTATGGGAACCGCATTACTTACTGATAGAAAGGTAAGTACTGATATTGATATTACCATGTTCAATCAATAAAATTTCAGATACCCAGAAATACGCTTACGTACATTAACTTACACCGCCATGTTTTTGCGCAAGTTCAAGTTCGAGGTAAGTTGTTTTATCTGAGTTAGCACTTGAACACAAGCGCTATTGGAAGTCGCTGAGCATACCAGCTGTCCAAAAAACCTGCACATTCGGAATTTACTTGTACCAAGTGTACCACCTACGTTAACCTGTGCGAAGTGGACCAATGACTGCGCTCGACATTTTCAAACTCGAATATTTGAGCGCTGCCATTGGTCCGCTCCGCACAGCTTCGCAAAGCTCTGCGTTGGTGGAAACTTACCCGACGTGTCGGCGCATCTTTCAAAGCCGTGTACCTACATGCTGGTTAATAAAAATGCGGTAATATCAGCCAAAGCAAATGCGATAACAATCAACTTTGTAAAGGTAAATATACTCACGGTGAATTACGATGAACAACAACAAAAATAAAATACCGGCAAACATACTGACATAGTTACTTACTAACGCTTAAAGTTCAGAAATCTTAGACCATTCGTGCCGATTTGCACTTTTGCACATGACATGTTTTTGAACGAATGTTTTTTTAAAAATTTGAATTGGTGTTTTACAATATTGGAGACCCAAATAATAAATAAATAGATTTTGGTGGTGAGTCAAAGAGTGTAGACCACGATAGTGTTTAGCTACATCCGACACCGAATGGATCTACAAACATGGGAGACTTCTGAGGTACAAGAAGGCGACATTCTACCAGTTGTCGTTTATGGCGAAGCTCGGGGTTTTGACCCTGATAAGCGATTGCGTAATCGAAATAATCGAATCTGTTTATGGAAGTTTATTTACTTTGCATTACTTAGAGGAACCGGATAATTGATATCTAGGTATTAAAAATAAGCAGAGATATTATAGAATTAAAAATTAACTAGAAATATGGCTAATTTCTAGATAAAAGCACATTTTTCCTTGTATTGCTGACGTTTTGAGATAATTCAGAGATATTGTAAGTTAATCAACTAATAGAATGCTAAAATTACATCACGCGCGATCCAGTGGGGCTATTTTGTATAAACATGATTATCATGTTATGATATTCATACCAATATTCATTGGTACTGAATGCCATAATACCTACGTTTTTTATGCTGTTTAGGCACCTATGCCTACGCATCCAATACAATACCCACGCAGAAGCGTAGGTATATTAGATGCATAAACTGTGAATAGTTGCTATGAAAAGTGTACAGATTAGATATTCTCTAACATTAGGTATTGCATTCAACATCATAACATGATATTCATGTTTTTTACAAAATATGCCTGCTGATTTGGTATCTAAGTACGAATCACTCATCGTTTCGTAGATCCTATGGTACCTGTACCTACCTAATAAATTTTCAGATATTTTAAACTGCGCAAGGGTTTCGTTCGGCCCTTCACATACTGATTCTGAGCCGACCACTCGTTCTGTATCACTGCACTGCTCCGAAAGGTCTAAGATAACTATTATAGAAAAAACTATAATTTATAATAAGATTAAAAAAACCGGCCAAGTGCGAGTCTGACTCACGCACGAAGGGTTCCGTACCATTACCTATAAAAACGGCAAAAAAACACGTTTGTTGTAGTTGTATGGGAGCCCCACTTAAATATTTATTTTATTCTGTTTTTAGTATTTGTTGTTATAGCGGCAACATAAATACATCATCTGTAAAAAATTCAACTGTCTAGCTATAACGGTTTATGAGATACAGCCCTGTGACAGACAGACTGACAGACGAACAGCGAAGTCTTAGTAATAGGGTCCCCTTTTTACCCTTTGGGTATGGAACCCTAAAAACACAAAAGCTAAACATACTTATATTTTAGATTGGAACCGGCAAATATTTTTTCGCGCCATTGTTCTCTTTTCAGAGATGGCTTTGAAAAAGCATCAAGCTTTTTTAATGATCTCTTTTTGGTCAAACAAGGTTCTGCAAGGGGTTCTTGCTCCCGGCGAAGCCTCTTTTAGGCAGGGTGACAAGAACCTCCGATTGTTACTCAGTATTACGTTTCGAACCGGCTATTCCCAGTTGTCACTATAACGCCTCATTTGTGATGGGATTGGATTTTGTTGTTTTTTGTGGGTGGACAGGAGACTCTGAGCGTCCAGTGGCGCCCCCATTAGATTTTTAAATTATATCTAAATACTAGCCGACCCGTGACAGACTTTGTTCTGCACATATTTCAGTAATGGCATGAAAAAAAAACGTTCAGGAAACTTCAATTTTTTTCCCTATAAACTTTGTTCTAATAAAATAAATTACGAATTTTTCGTATTTAGGTATTCGTAATTTAGGTAGTCAAATTGATGTCAGATTTTTACAAGATAAATTTCCAATACCGACCTTAGTAGGATTTAAACTTTTTGGTAGAATGCGTTGCTATAGCAACTCAATGTTTTCGGTCTGAGAGGTCTAATTTTTTGCGCCATATATATATAATAAAATCATATCAAATTTCATCTTAATCAGTTTGGTTGTTTAGGTTCGATTAGGGTACAAAAATATATACAAACTCACAAACTTTAGCATTTATAATATTAATAGGATATTAAGATTTAGAAAAGAAGTACCGTCATTATGATTCAATCATTTTAACCATGCACTGTTTATCAAGCACCGTTTTAATAATTTTATTAAGATTAAGCAATATAAAACTTTTTTTTTGTCAGAGAAATATGTCATCTTATTGTACTGCAATATATCTTCTTTTCTGCATATTTAATAAATGTTATTTATTTTAAATGCGTAATTATATTTAAAAATCAATTAGGGACGCTCAGAGCCCCCCTAAACAACCAACCAAGGTAGTAAAATCTTTAGTTTATTTTATAGAATGTTGTGAAAGCAATTTTATTTACTTATTTATTTATATTGGATAATCTGTGATATTCAGGTAGACAGTTATAGTATTTTTATTGGATCACGGTAAAACATGCAGCTATAAAATCTATCGAGATCAACTCGCGCGGATCCCAAGCGCAGGATCCGTTTTGTATGTTGTAAAATAAAAGAAAGCATTTATACAAATACTCACGCAATACGCGACTTGGTCTGTGATAAGTAGATCAGTGTGGTTTAGGGGCTAAAAAACATGAACGAGGATATATGTGTTTTGTGCATGAACGTAATCCCCAAGTACGGTATTGAAAATGTCTTGTGGTAGTAAACACCACGTCGAAACATTATACTTGGCGTTATGCCTATATTTTGCAGTAGTTAGTCTTCCATACGTGATAGGTAAGCTGTAGCGACAATGAGCTTAGCGCTTGCTGTGTAAGCTCATGATGCACAGCCAGGATTCAAAACCACGACCTTCTGATTAAAAGTCGATATACCTACCTCCACTCGGCCAACACATTTATTTATTTGGTATCTAAGTACCTACAAAATACTTTACTTTACAGTTTAGTTAGAGGCTAACTATAGAAAAACAATGCAATTGAGTTCTTTCTCGCTAGTAATCATTGTAAGCAATAAGTTTTCGTTGAACATTTTCTACTTTGTAAATAGTTTGTGGGTAGATAAACGTCTAGACTTTCGCATTTATAATATTAGTAGCATAGCATTGCAAAGTTGTGCGGTCATAACAACAATTTTGCTGTCCACTGCAGTGGATTTATCGCCGGTCGAATCATCGTAGAGGCGTGCATAATGCGAGCAACAACTATTTTATGCTTGCTTAGTTAGGGATACCAGATCGGAAGACCAAAATATCTGGGCAAAATTTAATAAAGTCGGGATTATGGGATTATAGTCAGGACAAATAAACATTACGAATTAAAAAGTTATTTTTTATTATTAATATTACAGTTTTAACTACGAGTATAAATACAGCGAATTACCACGTTTTTTTGTATTGCAGACGTTTCTAGACTCTTCATTCGTGGTTAGACATATTTTTAGTTAAAATAAATAACAACCACGATGGTTTAAATTCTAAAATTAAAGGTATTGCAACAAAATCCTTTTAAAGTTATTACAATAAAATACACGCGGCATGTACTAAGCGCGTTTCATTGAATCGAATAATTTAAGTGAAGTAATATTTAATCGTTATCGGATATTTAATTTGTGTTTTATCGGAATAATTTGTATTTTGCCTGGATTCATGAAATGTCGGGAGATCTGGCAACCCTTTCCATTGCAGCATTTTATGCTACAATTTCGAAGTGTTTACGAAGGTTGAGGCTTATATTTGCAAAAAGAAAAACGTTCGCGACATGTAGCAGTTTTTGCACGCTTTGTTTGTGTTTAGTTCACGGTTTTAGCTCCATGTCTCTAAGTTACAATGTAAGTCGTAGGTAAGTTTAATAAAGATTTTGATTTTATAGGTATGTTTACTCCAAGCGATGGACCGACCAGTGGCCTGAGCACGAATCTCTATTGTATCGACAACTTATTGTCCATATGCCAAAACTGACACATTTACAAATAGTATCGATTTTGACATTTGGACGATACGTTGTCGATACGATACTGGTTAATGCTAACCACCCTGGTATCCGAACTACAGGAGATACCAACAAGCGCGGCTCTTCATCAGACAAAAGAAAAATGATAGGCCCCAAGCCGTGTTTGTTGCCCGATTCTTCTAGGCTTGGAACAGTCGTAGCTTCACCTAGCTCCTAAGAGTTTCAAAGTGATCCTTGTGATTTTATTAAAATAAATACCTTCTAACTTTGAGACAGTGGACCGAAATCGTTTGAGAGAAATAGGCAACGAGTTGCACCAAAGGGACGATCTTCAACAATGAAGGAACGACTGAGAAGAAAGGTATTTTTCTAAAGTTTTGTAATACCATATTTTTTTTAAATAAGCCGTTTACTGTGGGAAGTTACAAGAACAGGTATTCAGTGTTACGAAAACATGCTCCAAATTCATTTTAATTATAGGTACAGCGTGTCCCAAATACATTTTTGTGCACTTTTCTCTTTAGGCAATCGAAAATAACGGTTCCCAATAAGAATGATGCATGTTGGTAACACGACGCCGTCAAAAAATTACAAATTATAATATAGATTGCGAGTACTAAATTGTTTATTTTAATATATTATACCTAATCGGAGCACGGAAACTATAATTTGCAAATATTTGTCGTACTTTAGTAGTCGTATCATTTAATTCAATTATCTGACTTTACCGACCTCCGTGTGCAACTTACATATTCATAAATCCACGAGAACATAAATGAACACCACCGTTATCACAATGATTCTGCTAGAACCACGTAGCATGTGATCTACCAGCTGCTGAAGAAATGCAGAATCACTGAGCCAAGTTCACCACATTTAACAGCCGTGCAACGCCTCTTTAGTTGCAATTATAGTCGTCGTGATGCACTGGACTAAACTAGAGCCCTACATACGAATATCATTTACGAAAAGGATCATCGAAAAAAATTATAGGCACCAAGTATGTTTGATGCCTGATTTGATTATAGGCTTAGTCGTGAGAAACATGCATTGCTGCACCATAATCCTTCCTCAGTTAGACGTTTCAAAGTGATATTTGTTTTTCTATTAAAATAACCCTTTGGCTTTGAAAGGATTTTTAAGATACGTGTATATTATATAGTAGGTATAACCTTGTCCTTGTTGATTATCATCTTCATCTACCGTCACAGTAACGTCTGGTTTAAATGTTGGTAAACGGAGACCCTAGTGTGATCTACAGAAGCCGTAGTGAGACAGTCGAGATGCTATAATGGCGATGTATTGGATACGAACACGGCAGGACGTCGACTAGAAACATATTGTGAAGGAATTCATTTCGACTCCCAGCCAATCCAACGTCACTTTAAAATAGCGCTTAAAGTATTATAGACTTTGTTGCATGTGACAACATAGCTTGAATAGTTATTTGAGTCTAGTTTGATATGTTTCAAAGATACTCGCGTGTTTTCCCTTAGGAAAAAATTCAATTCGATGCGTATTTTTTTTGGCGCTTTTTATGTATGTCCGCGCCTTTCTGGCGATTCTGAATTGTTTTTATCTTACTAAAACATTTGCATGCTAATTTTAGTAGAACATAATTGAATCTAAAATATTATTTATTATCATCTGTGTAACCTACATTGTGTTCAAGCAAATAAATGTTCTTTATCTTTATCTTTTTCTTTTATCTGAATTTGATGATTTCAATTGTATTTCTGTATGAATCTTTCATAAAAATTAAATTTTAAATTGATCAAAACATTTTAGTCGGTTTTCTTTTTAGTATGTAAAACGTAATTATTGTGTGCATAATACTCTTCGAATTAGTCTAAGAAGACATACAATCGTATTCAAGAACGACACTATGAGAACACGCACCCACAGTGGACGAATTCTTTTTTCATAAACATCACTTTATGTGTTGTGCGACACTGCACAGTGTGACTAGAGGCACATTGTCGTGTGCCTCTAGCCAAAGTTGAGCTCTAGAGGCACACGGTAGCGCCATAGTGTCGCACAACACATAAAGTGATGTTTATGAAAAAATATTTCGTCCACTGTAGGTGCGTGTTCTCATAGTGTCGTTCTTGAATACGAGGGCTAGACTAAGAATAACAGGGTTTACGCTGAACGGAGTGGAACTTTTGTTTGTAGAATTACTTACATCTGTGGTTCAACGGTGTTTCGTTTTGTTTATTGTTATGACTGGGAACAACAGCTATTATGATGTCAAAACGTTTGAGGTAAGTAAATGTTAATGTAAGTGTAAATGTTTTGCGGTCGATGCTCTTAAGTTTTGTGTTTTGATAGTCTTTTATGACGGCTCGTAAAACAGAGGTGTTATTATCTAACTGTTGCTACTGGATACTGTTTTTGAACGCTGTTACCATCCTATGTTTTATTTGATTTATAGAATGACGAAGGTATATAAATAGGCTTACTGCACAACTTGAGCATAGTAGGCACTCGGCTCCATCAAGAGGTGGTCAAAAGCACGTAAACATTTAGCATGTGCTAACTTTAAGCAGGAGTTTAGCTTTCCATACGTGATAGGTTTAACCTGTCAACTTAGAACCAAAGATAGAGTTACAAGTAGGCATCTATGAAATAGTCTTTGACAGAACTTAGTAGATACTTTTGATTACAAGACTACTACATAGGTAAGATAAGGTAAAAAAAAACACTAGAACTTTTGCACTGCGCTGTAAAACAGCCAATTATTACACAATCAAAATCTAGCATTAAAAGTGATAGTTGATGCAAAAACATTAATTTTAATTTGAAACGGATGTTAATTTATTAAACTACACCCAGCTTTGATTTATTCTCCCGGAAAGAATCAGTCATCTTCAATCAGTAGCCAGTCAGGCTGGGTTATAAAATTTAGAAAACAAGTTAATGTAATTAGCGGAAAATGTTATTGACTTTGCTTTAGACTTTGATGATGTCAAAGTGATTGATTGGTTACGTCCTGAGCCTTGAGTGGGAGATAGAAGCATAGATTATTACTAGTCACGGTGGATGGTAAGACACATTTTTTGTAAGTATGACGAATTCTGTTTCTTGAAGATATTTAAAAACGAATCAAAAAAACAACTTTTCATTTGAGAAATTTTGTTCTAAGTTTAGTTATATTTCCGATTCTAATCTTTAGCAACATTAAATGAATCTTCAAGCATATTCTTAAACATACCTAAAACTTTTTAAATATAATAATATGTCGATACATTTAAAAATATGATATGATATTTTTAAATGTATCATAGGTTCAGAGAAATACTTACTAACTGAATATAACTAATGTTGTCAGTAATTTTTAAATGATTTTCGTTTTTGATTAAATCTTTTTATGTTTTTATAAAATGTATAAGAGAAACGTTTAAGTACCTAAGTATTGCAGATACCTACACTATACATAATACATGAACGCTATTAGACCAAAGTGAGCTTGATCTCAATAGAATACAACGCATCAGATAGTTATTCAGCTACTGTTGCGAGTGAGCCAGAAAAAACAACCATCACAGTGTCCAGTCTCTACGGAATGTATAATGATTCATCAGAAAATTCTCCCGTGGTACTGGCAACATAAAAACGACATGGGTTTCTGAGGTGAAGTCATCTCAATGTATAAAACCATTGCGAGTGACTGACTGACAATCTAATCAATGACAATGTATTTAAACCGACTTTAGTGAAGACTTGATAGTTTTGAAGTGAAAAGAGAGTAATTGGTGAAATCACAAGTTTGATAAAAGTGTAGCTGGTTGGATTAGGTTCAGTAGGTACTACGATTAAGGTTATGCTCGGCTATAACGTTGTTTCTAGGCAACCAATGTCCAGTCATCCCATACCTCGTCAGTTACTAACAAGCTTGGAGTATGTTGTAGCCCAAATAGTAACCAATAGGCAACCGGCTATCCCACACCTCCTCAGTTACTAACGAGCTTAGAGGACGTTGTAATATCTCTAGATTAAATATCGGATCAGCATTGGTAGTGTATCATAGAATAGACGAAAAGTACCCAAGCATAACCCTAATAATTGTACCTACTGTATACTTTCTTTGCAAGCAAAGCCGCAGGTGACCCGCTAGTCTACGACAGTGTTTTTTGCGACGTCTAGTCAGACGTTGCTTTAACGACCACGATACATATCGGATTCGTGCTGTTGGCGAAAGTTCCGCGAAGTACGACTGTCCCGAAATTGATGGCCCTGTCACCGGCTGCCGGAATCAAACCTGCCCATCGCACGCGAGTTCATCACGCAACACGGTCAGATCCGAATTAAGCGAAACGATGGCACAGTGGGGCACCCTGATCGATCGTGGGTTCATGTCCAGTTTGGTTACTGTTGCTGGCTTTTTTTTCCAAATTCAAATTGCATGTTGTTACAATGGTGTTGGTAGTTTCAAACATTAACCCTGTATCTCACTTTCAAAACTTTCGTGAGTTGTACTACACATTATTACAACAACGGGAAATTACTCACGTAAATGATAAATTGTCAATGAGGACACATGCGAGACGGCAATGCGAGCAGGGTAGCGCGCGCGTTATGGTCCACTCACCCTGAAGAAGATTCTCTAGATGAATCGAAACATTGTCGGTGTCCTCATTGACAATTTATCATTTACGTGAGTAATTTCCCGTTGTTGTAATAATTAACCCTGTAATTGCACAACAATATATTTTTGATGATGATGAACTCATTGTTAGGTTTGACATATTGTGAAAGAAAGCTCAATATTACGTGTAGGTACCACATGAAATTTAAAACAAAAATAAATCTATGTAATGTTAAAAAATCTGTCAAATAATAGGTCTACTCTAATATACAATAAGCGGTCTTATCACGTCATAGGTACATGATCTATTTCTAGACAGCCTTTGGATGGACTGGATTTAAAAGGAACGTTAGAGGACGATGGTTTAATGGAACCATCGCCCTCTAACGTTACTTTAACGTCTAAAACGTCCTCTAACGTCAGCTAAATCTCATAGTCGTGTTGACCGAAAGATGACGCGAAAGTCACCAAATAATTTCATTCACATTTAATTTCAGAAATTGTCAAGAAGAAAAAAATATAGTAAGCTAACTCCCTACTGTCAACTCCTAATTCGTACATCCTCTAGTATCTCCTGGCACTCAGATCTATGAAGTAAAGATCCAGAAGGGAGTAAGTCACATTCATTTGAAAAATAACTACATTTAGCAGTAAGATTTTTTCTTCTCACTAGAAAACCAGTTACAAAACTTGGTATTCTATTAGGAATAATAGATTCCTTCTTCATAACCAGTAATATAACAAGATTTTTTCTTCCCACTAGATGATAACCAGTTATCAAACTTGGTTTTCTACTAGGAACAAATGTAATTATCATGCTGTGCGTGACATGTTACCACTAGGCCAATACCGCTCTTTTTTGCCAAATCTGCGTAAATAAACACACGTATTTTCCTTTCAGATCCGTTGACAGTGAAGAAGACATCCAAATTAAATTAATGGTAGGACTGCGGGCTGATGAGTTAAACTATATCAGTGACGCTTAACCCACTTTACAGAGATGCTTTAATTACATGTTACTGTAACGAGTAGATATATTGAGTTTTGCTTGAATTTTCCTTATGCATTACGTAAATGTAGAACTTTTGATGTACAGCTTAATTTGCATACTTTACAGGTTATGTGGCCTCACAGCTCAGTTGGTAGTAGTTCTGCCTTCTGCGCTGTAGGTAATGGATTCGATACCCACCCGGAATAAACATTTGTGTGATGAACATAGATGTTTGTTCTGTGTCTGGGTGTTAATATGTCTAATAAGTATGTATTTAGAACAGATAAAACGTATACAAGTATTCTATCAGTTATCTGGTTCCCATAGTACAAGCTTTGCTGTGGGGCTCTGTGAAATGACCACCAATATTGATTTATTTATGTGTACCTAAATTAACTTTCCAAAAAATAAAATGGGTTCATGACTGTAATAATGGGAGATCATTGAGGGAGGGGTTTCTGAATGGTAATGTAAAGTCCGCCAATATTTATTTTTATTTATAAGATTAGGAATAATCGAAGCTTTTAAAAGAAGAATGCACAATGTAAAAGCTATAACAATCACTATCCCAACAGCGGTAAGACAGACAGGTCAGTTATGTAAACAATACCATGAACCAACCCAATCAGAGCATGTACCGTGATTGGTACTGACAGAGACAAGCGGGTCAGTAGTCAAATAAAATGTGTTGGGCACTAGGGTTTGGCCGCAGCTTCACCTGCATAGAACTGTACTTGACAAGAAAACCGTCAATGAGGTTTTAGGGTAAGTTTATACCTAAGAGGAGTTGTGCGGAGCTGCGCTAAGCTAAGCGGAGCGAACCAAACTCAGCGCTCGACATTTTAAAACTCGAATATATGAGCGCGGTACTGACAGAGACAAGCGGGTCAGTAGTCAAATGTGTTGGGCACTAGGGTTGGGCCGCAGCTTCACCTGCATAGAACTGTACTTGCCAATAAAACCGTTAATGGAGTTTTAAGGTGAGTTTCCACCTAAGAGGAGTTGTGCGGAGCTGCGCTAAGCTAAGCGGAGCGAACCAAACTCAGCGCTCGACATTTTAAAACTCGAATATATGAGCGCGGTACTGACAGAGACAAGCGGCTCAGTAGTCAAATGTGTTGGGCACTAGGGTTGGGCCGCAGCTTCACCTGCATAGAACTGTACTTGCCAATAAAACCGTTAATGAGGTTTTAAGGTGAGTTTCCACCTAAGCGGAGCTACGCTAAGCTGAGCGGAGCGGACCAAACACAGCGCTCGACATTATAAAACTCGAATATTTGAGCGCTGTCATTGATCCGCTCCGCACAGTTCCGCGTATATGGAAACATAACCTTATAGCCTGTTACCTTAAGATATACTATTAGCCCGCAAGTACCTTTAACACCTATTATACCTTTTACAAACCTTATAATTTTTACAACGAAATCAGATCGTAAACAAACCTACTCTTGTTTTAATTTAAAGTTGTTATTATTAGATTATTGTTTACTCAATTATAGAGCATAGGTCAAGATTTTTTTTTATAGAAATTAGAGCAAATACCTGCAGTTTGAAAGCCGAGTTATGTGGTACATGGTACATTTTGTTTGGATATTTATATGTACCTATCGCGTGAATGGCACCTGCGGCCTGTGTTAGCTAAAAAACAGGACCACGACTGTAATCCCTCAGTACGGTAGACATCCTCTAAGATCTCTAGGTACTCACGTGATGTAAATCGGGAAAGTGTTTTAACAATGACTAAACCAACTAAATAAACTTATAAACGAACTCACAGACTAATAAATAAACATTAGTCGTTGTTTTCATTCACGCGGTATCTGATATTAAAAAGCTTATACATTTCTCCAGCTTATTGGGAATGTAAGACCTTTGACCAGTTTATTGTAATATTACAGTAGATAGTAGATACATGATTGATTTAACCTTGAAGCATACTGTTATTTTTACAGATAGAACATGCAACAATAAATTTGATACTCTGTTGAATTACAAAAATTTGACCCAGCTACGAATAGGTATGTTTTGAAACTTTTTAATTTAGTATGATTGCGGTTCAAGTCTATTTTTTAAAGTTTTCTACCTTAATATTAGAAAGAGAAACAATGGATAAATAAAAAAAAAATCTTTCACCTAAAAGCTACATTGTAGGTGCAAGTAGGGCATATTTTATTTTCAATAATTACGTTTAAAAAACTAAAAAGAAAACCGATAAAAATGTTTACCACCAGTCAAAAAGTCAAAGGACGATATTATTTTTTTATGAAAAAACTATTAATCCTATAGGAATATAATTTAAATGTAAGAAACTTGGGACTATTCTCTACACAATAGAAAATAAATGATCGAAATCAGGTTTATAAAGAGATTTGAGAGGTCATAGATAAAAATAAGCAAAAAAAAGTACATTTCAAATTCAGAACCTCTTTTATTTTATGGTTTAATTTTTTTTTTGGTAGTAGGTATGTGACAGTAGCTTCCACAAAGTTATTCTTTGGGTAGCACGTACTGCTTATCCAGTCGCTCGGTTGTGCCGGTTTTAATTAAAAAGCACAACAAAAAGTTGACGTCTAAACATCTCTATCGGACAATCAGGTTGCAATTAGCTGCTGTTTTCTCACAGTCATCAACATGGAATTCAACCCATACCTAATGAGCACATCCTCATCACTGTCACTTCTTTTGCTACCTCTACTCTGCATTATTTAAAGCTTATGCCGCACTTGAACTAGGGGATAGTTAGTCCTGCGACATTGTCGCCCAAAGTGTCGATTGTGTCGACACAAAGTATCGGGCGACGTAGCGCGGGATATCGCCCGATATGTCAAATCTACGTGTTAGTCTACACGGAGCTATGCGTTGCGCTCAAATATTCGAGTTTGATAATGTCGAGCGCTGTCATTTGGCCGCTTCCCACAGCAGGGCTTTTCTGTAAAAACATGATTATCATGTTATGATGTTGAATGCCATACCTAATGTTAGAGGATACCTAATATGTACACTTTTCATAGTAACTATTCACTGTTTATGCTCCTACGCTTCTCCGTAGGTATTGTATTGGAAGCGTAGGTATAGGTGCTTAAACAGCATAAAAAGTGTAGGTATTATGGCATTCAGTACCAATAAATATACATGATGATCATGTTTTTACAGAATAGCCCCACAGCTTCGAACAGCAGTGCGCAGCTTCGCACAGCTCCGCTCCGAAACTCACCTAAAAGTGCCCAGTTGTAGTGCAAATTCGGCTTTATTAAAGTCGCTTGGCGACAACATTGCAAGCAGGATATACATTATGATATGACATTATATTGATGCGTATATATAAGTAGTAACCATTAATTTTATTGCATCTTATTTTGTAGGTGACCTCAATTTTTGGTAAGTTTGATATACTTTTGATGCCACTGCGTTATTGCATTTTTTGATTTATATACTTATTCTTATCTTGCACTTAATGATTTACGATGCGTATGGTAGTTTAAGTTGCATTTTAAGATGTATTTGTAGTGGGTACCTTAGTATTATGTGTATCTTAATCTGAATCCTACTAATATTAAGTATAAATGCGAAAGTTAGAGAGTGTTTGTGTGTGTTTTTTACTCTTTCACGCAAAAACTACTGAACGGATTAAAATGAACTGAAATGAACTTAGGTATCTATTATAATTATATAACGAATAATATAAAAATAAACTGTTTAGCTATTCATAGTTTTGATTAAAAACGAAACTAGTGTTTTGGAAGAGCTAACTTTGGAAAATAAATCTATCGTGAAAAGTTTCACTAGTCGTGTTTCTGTGTTTAATTTATCTAGATTAAATCTATGTTATTTTTTTCATAAAAATGAAAACTGTATATGTTACGGTTTTTAAGAAAAGACGATACTCAATTCATCAAAAAAAATAATACCTAGTTATACTTAGAAGTGATCTACATTCCCCACTTTATTATTCCCAATAAATAAGACATGTCAGATCAAGATGGACGTACCTTAACTATCTAATTCCTTCTGAGAGGTAGGATTGAAGTTGCTGTTTTTAATTAACCTCTGGCATCACAAGCGTGAGTTATTGCTCCGAGCAGTGTTGCCAGCTATGGCTTCTGTGGCTATAATCTAACTACGTTAACCCTAAAAGTTGATTGATGATGATCATCAATTATTTCCCTCTCAACTAATGGGTTAATCATTGATGTGATCGTCTGTGAGAATGAGAATGTAAAAATGTCTAGAAATAATTAGCTTATAGCAAAGTACTCAAAAATTATTGGCTTCGTATGAATAGCATATACAAATATATAATTAATATAATTTCTTTAAAATATTTCTATGAGCAATTTTTACAACAACTAAGGCCATTTTAGAGTAGAAAACTGAAGAAGGCCAGATCTAACCATCCCGTTACAGTTGGTTACACAGTTCGATCCACGTCTAGCCACAGATCTGACTTATTAGATTAACTCTATCTCAAGTTCCATCTCGGAGCTGCGCTTATGAGCTTGCAATATTTTATACCTGCCTTGCATAAGTGCTATGGGTCTAGCACTACACAATTCAGAGGCTACACTCACTGACTAGTTTTTTTCTAGTTTCTTTCACTGCATATTGTCTAAGTTGAAGATTTTAACATTTCAGTTCGGGAACCTTCCTAGCTACTTTAAAAACTAAGAGTTTTGTAGGTATTTGTATTTATTATATTGCATTATTATTGTAATTTTTGATAAGAGCAACTGCCAATTGGTTGCTTGACAAGGATTGATAATACAACGAATTGTGTGGTAGTGTATTGTTGGCGCATGCATACGATTATCAACTCTAGATATGGACTTGACCGACTGTTTTGATCTATTCGTGTCATAATAAACCAGTCCGCAAAATATTCATACAATTAGTTCGAAAAATCGATTTTACAATCTTACGATCTGTTGCACAAACCCTTTAGCAGGACAATGCACGGATTAAGAAACCATAAATTGTGAATTTATGCAACCGTTAACCGAACGAAAGTGAGTGGGGACGTAATTTGTCCCTAATTTCCATATGAGTGACCTCGCACTTCGAAATGCGCGGTCTTAAATGCGAAGATATATTCTATACAAATACCTACTCGTACGCGAAATCACTGTGTCAATTAATACAATAGGAAATTTAAAAGTTACTAAATGCTTTGGCACGAATCACTATGGGATCGTCATCGTTTCGTCAAAACGTCAAAACTAGACACTTATACCTACAGTGTATTTTCATATTAGTGATTTGTGCTTAAGCCACTGGGCTCAGATCAACTTCGTTTACGCGATTATATTAACCTCCTGTCTATCAGACAGACTTTTTTTTTTAGATATTGTTATGTAATTTTCAGGGGGTGTAGGTACCTATTAGTTCAAAACTAACTAAAATATTAGTGAAAAAATTGTTGGTACATTCATCTGAGCATGCTTATTCGCATTGCATCTTGCACTACGGGTTCCTCTTCCGTGGCATTTAACGAAACTTTTAGCGGATGTTTTCACTAATTACCATCTCGTTTGCAATTTAAAATCCCGTTTATTTATTGAAAATATTCGACTGTGATACACAGTAGCAACCGACTGGAGAAACCTATTGCTTGAAAAAAATTAACATTTTAGAGGTTATCAAGACGGTATCGATTGTTCTTATCATGCATAAGCATATTATTGTCATGCTCATTTTCTACTCTTATGCATGCATCAGTTTTCTGCAACAATGGTATTGGTTCAAAACTAATAGTTAGTTTTATAGATATTCAGGCATTGGTCCGCAACCTACGAATAAACGTCCATAAAGCGAGTTTTCAGCGCGTTTTAAGCTGGTTAGCAGTTAAAAACTGTTTTCTACCAGAATGCATCCATTGACGGCCCTGGAAACTGTATGGAACCCAGCGAAAGTGAATTTGTAGGATTGTATGCACCTAATTGGCGTCATGTATTGGCGGCTATGTGTAAATAATGCCTATGTAGGCATATTTCCTTACCTGCACATTTGTACTTAGTTGTAAGGTAATTGCATTAGCTTCGAGTACATTACCGACGTAGTTGATATACGTTTTTACAAAGATGCAACAATTTGAAAATATTTAAAAATAAAATAATTAACAGGATGCAGGCCCAAGTAGGTATTCGTAGGTATATGTATTTCCTAGTACCAATCCCCAAGGACGGTAGTCCTACTCCAGGCGTTCAGATCTTTGAAAATATCTAAAGGGGCTAGTCAGAGGCACTCCCAAACATTACATTTGGCACATGCCCACATTTTGTAGTAGTTAGCATTCAACACAGGTTGAAAGCTTTATGTGGGTAATGGTAGTGTTTAACCAGAGAGCGGGAACAGTATTGTTACGTTATACCAACAACTTAACATAGAGCTTTCGTTCTCAGTTCATGGCACCTAACATAAATCTAATCTAATCTTATAGTCCTTTAAAGTAATGGTTTAATTTCCCATTTATTGCCCATTAAAATGGTCACACGACCCATTATGCAAGGGCTACGGCGGCGCCAGCTACCGTACCTTTGACGGGTTTCCTGAACTCTAAGTAATTGAGTTACGATATTAAAATTGACTCTAAACAACGTATAATTACCTAGACCAATCGCCTGCAGTCCTGAAGGATGACCTCTAAGTCTAAAATCGCTTGCAGAGTCGCCATACTCCATACGGGCTCAGCTGCGTCTGTGGGCTACTGTTTCAAAGGATTTCTTTCTGAAGCAGTCATGCGGAGATAAAGATAGTTTGTTGCATAATTGGCCATAAGTAACTGTTATAATGAGCATCAGGAAGCTATTAATATTTGCTTTAGGTCTACGCATTAGATAAGTGGCTACACCTTTCAAAGGGTTTTGTATGGGTATATTGATTACATTGTGATATTGTCTTTATTAGTTTATAATTTTGCTTACATAATTATGCACAATATACAGTTCCTAGGTGCTGTAGGTCCAGTAGGTTTCGACATTATAGTAGATAATAATGTTCTTAATGTACCTATATTTTTGTATATTTTTGCAATAAATCTCTCAACTAATCAGACAGCATTTACAATTTATTTATTTTATTTTATTAGATCGCTCATCTCTGTACGTTAAATATTTTAATTAATTTAATTTGGTTAATTGGTCGTTAGCCGATCCAAATTTCGAAAATTCAGTTTGGAAAATGTTTCTCATTATGTATCATTATGTATTTAATAAGACTTAGATAGACCGGAGTAGACCTTCAGATATTAAAGTTATTTTGAACCTAAAACATAAGCAAACGATAAATAATGATGGTAACTAAATAAATGCATTATAAATTCATAGCAAACAAAATACCAATCGCATTCGCTTTACATCGAACATGCACATCAATCTAAGCGTGTTCAATCGAAGAGCAATGCCCCATCGACTCAATCAGGCTGAATGTATAAGTCATCAGTCATGCAGTTGCATCTACTTGCATCCTTTGAGGTCAGTCTGACATTGGCATTGCTTTGTCAATGCCACGCAGAGATGATGTTGGATGATGTTGTCAGCTTGCAACTTTGCAAACGAGCGATTGCATACAAATTAAAAAAAAAAAACGTTTCAAATTCAAACAGTAAAACGACGAAAATTTTTCAACCAATCGAAAAGTTAAGAGACGATATTCGTTTTTTAAGTTTTAATCATTTAAATTGAACCAACTTGGAACCATTCTCTACACCATAAAAAAATCATCGCAATCGTATCAGCAGGTAGAGATTTGCGCGATGATACATTAAAAATAAGCAAAAAAAAAAACTACATGTCCAATTGATAGCCTCCTCTTTTTTCGTCGGTTATTAAGGCAGCATTTTTTAGTTTTTAAAAACTAAAGCTAGTTGTTGCATGAATCAAATTAAATTTTGATAGTCGACAATTCTTATGTACACGTAGAACGTTGTTTGGAGTTCAATATCGTTGGCTTATCAATCTATTTCAACCTGTCACGTATGAAATACTATTTACTGCAAATTGTGGGCATTTGCCAAAATTTAATGTTTAGGCATGCCTCTGACAAGCCTCTTTAGATTTAAGAACTTAGGATTTGAGAGCTTATCAAAGTGTAATTAGAGGTTGCATTCGTTTCATTTCAGGGTAATACTTACCCTATGAGTCAATAGGTCCACTAGTCACAGTTTTCCGCATTTGTTTTTGATAAATATAAATCAGTCGTATCGCCAACATTAAGAAATCGATTATCATTATTAAACATTGCCAAGTTGTCCGTCTGTCCGGCGCAAATATTCAAGTTCAATCGAAGTGTCAATTCCCTGTCCGCTGACATCGCATTCAGGCGATGAATAGCTTTGTTAAACTACCCGCGTCGTCGGACAAGGCAGACATATCGCGGGTATATGTTAATAATGGTAGGGTTGCGAGAATTGGCTTTTATAGCATTTTCCGGCCTAATTTTATCCTTTATTGAAATTGTTATTCAATTGAAGTTAATTTACAATTATTTTTGGTAAACATTTGCAATGTGCCAAATGTAATGCTTCTGACTAACCCGTTTAGACATCTTCAAAGATCTGAGCAACTGTAGATCCGAAAGGATGTCTTGACTTGGGGATCTCAGTCGTGATAATATTTATTTATTTTTTACAAAACAAGTTCATATTTGTTTAGAAATAAATAAATCAACAAATAAATCATTTTTTTTTCAATTTTCGGTTTTAACCGTTCTAACTAACAAAGTAAGAAGACGGCAAGATATAGCATTTTTTTTAAACCTGACCCTGATTACTTAAAAAATATTAGTTGGAACATTTAAAATATTTCAAAAAAAATTGAGATTTCTCGACTGTGATTTTCAAGCTTAATAGACATCTTGACAAATCTCTAGGCACTCAGATCTTTCAAAATATCTTCTTCCAAACTTTACTATTTGGCACATGTTTACTTTTTGCAGTAGTTAACATTCCATACGTCAGGGTTGCCATCGCCGCTTAAAATACATTTACCTACTGGTTTTCTCACGATGATTTTTTTCAGCTTTAAGAGCACATACGACCTCCACAGTGGCGTGGTAGGCGAGTGTCCGACTGGCAAGTGATAAGGGTTCGATCTCGGCGGCTCTCTCTGTGTTGTAGTACCTAGTATGATACTCGTAGTTTCTGAATTGAACATGCACAGATCGTGATGCTGAATAAAATACCTTGTCGTAGTTCGGCGCGCCGCTGTTTTTGGTCGCCACTCAGGTTGCCCTCATGCATGTCGTAATAGAGGCGAATACCTACTACGTGACAGTAGACAGAGATCGTCCCGTGAAGACCGCACATAGATCTATCCGGCTATTCTAAATACATGTTTGCTTCAGCCCTAAGTAGAATATTGATGTCTATTCGTTTTCCGTCTTTTTGCACATAAACCACACAATGCGCTTAGTTACAAGGTACAGCACAATACACGTCTTTTCTTTGGAAACACTTCAAGTATCTACCTACTTAGATGGTAATTTTATTGCTGAGCCATGCAGGTTCGGTCAGGGACTAAGGTTTGAGTTGCTCTTAAGTTGGCAGGGCATATGTCAATCCGAAACCTGTGCGTGGCACGAGACCATATGGATCCACGCCCCGCCACGCCGCCATCACGCCCTACATGCACTATTTCACCTATATCTCGTTATTTTGCATAAAAAGGTATAGATATCTATATATTTTTGGATTCTCCGTGAATATTCCTACAAACTTATCTCTGAGTGTAAATAACATTTTTAGGAAATTGGAATAAAATAAAATAAATAAATTTGGAATTAAATGGCACAGTGCCACTTTAGGGAAGAAATAAATTGGATTGAAATGCCTGTACCAAGTGCGTGCCTAACTTTGTAGGAACCACTTAGGGGTGACATTTGATTTCAAACTGACATCGTTAAGTACGTCCTAGAGAATTAGACATGGACATAAAGAATAGTGTAGGCGAGAAATTAGTGTCAGTGAAAGCATCAAAACAGTGAACTAATGATCACTCCGGTAACTCTCAGTTAATTATATAAAGAGCAGTCCGCCGTGTAGGTACAAATGAAGATATTATTACAAATGAAGATATTATAGGTATTTTTTTGATAACTTAGGTTATATTATTGCAATTGTCGTGGATAACCTGTTTTTAGAAAATAAAATACAGCTTATGTTATTTATATTTTTGTTTATATTATGCGCTGATAATGTAGCTATTGATAAGTGAAAGAATTTTTAAAATTGGTCCAGTAGTATTTTAGTTTATCCGGTACAAACAAAAATACAAAAAATCTTGTTTACCTCTTTAAATTAGTAGTGTAGATTAAATAAAACGAACGTTAGTCACCCCTTATCCGAAGAAATCTTTTCTCTCTTCAATCGTAGCCTCAAAGGTAACATAGTTAATAATTAACCCATGATTTAAGAGCTTGTCGAATAAGGTCCGTCGGAGAGGCCTTAACTGTTTAATAATAAGCCTAGGGCGGAAAGGACCATCCGATCTCGATATTATAATAGTCACCTGCATCACTGAATCTTAGTTCTCTTAGCATCAGTTTTAAGAGTTTCATAACGAAATAAAAACTTTTACAAGAACACTCTTACATCTATATGACATGTGACTGTCTGTAGTGCCGTAAATAGGGCGCAGACTCTAAGGGGCGTAGAAAAGACCCATTTTAGGGCATTCAATTTCACAGACTTTCCTAAGCCTAAGCGTAAACATACTAAGGAAGGGTGCTGAGTTGCCTGAGCGCAGATATAGAAGCTCGCACCAGGCGTATATAAGACTAGTTATGGCACTGTCTGTCTGTTTGCATTTATTTATTCGACTTTGTTGCTTTACCAATTCAATTTGTTGAACAAGTGCCAATACAGTTTTGTATCGTAAAATCTGATTCCATACTCATTATCTTCATTGGTCTCACAGACCCATAAATATTTGCCAATCAGTAATAAGAAGTAACAACTCTTTCGCACTTAGCTTTATGGGGATATTACCCTGTTTATGTTTTCGCAAAACAAAGGACTTCCGTAACTCATAAAACATAGGTGTTAAATCACAAAATTACTAACAAATTCAGTTACGAGCAAAGAGAAAATAGTCTATGCAAAATAAAATCATGTTTATCGTAGGCTGTGTGAAAATTGAAAGCTAGGTATCAAATAAGTTCGAACCTATGAAGCTATAGGCAAAAGATATTTTTTTATGACCAAATTTACTAAATTCAATTTTTAGGGGGAGTAAAAATTATTTAATCTTAATTCCTAAACTTTTAAGCTAACATCTATAATTATGACTGACATTTATGACTGACCCGAGAGCTGGCTCCTATTAAATAATAAAATAATTATATAAAATAAGATATATCAAGAAAGAAAGTATCAACAAAGTACTTATTTACTAAACTATTTATTATTTACTAGCGACCCGCCCCGGCTTCGCACGGGTAGCATGTTATTATACATATAAACCTTCCTCCTGAATCACTCTATCTATTAAAAAAACCGCATCAAAATCCGTTGTGTAGTTTTAAAGATATAAGCAAACATACTTACATACATACGCGGGAAGCGGAAAGCGACTTTGCTTTATACTATGTAGTGATAGGACACAAAGGATTTTTAACATACCTATATAACTTATGCACGGCAATTTGACGGTATGTTCTCGCAATGAAAGTTGAATTTAATTTTAATAAATGCAAAAAAAATGCTTGCTGATAAAGGTTAATCGTAGCGATCGAATCTGCATTTCCCTTTGAAATCGTAAGTTTTTATAAAAAAACTTTAGTTCGGGCGACTGTCGCGTGATTATAACTCATTGAAATTAAATTGATGCTAAAACTGTTCAACGACAACGTGGGGTATTTAGACAGCATACTATTCTTTGTATTAAATTTGTATAGACAGAGGATGAGTATACAAAAGTTATCGGAACTATTTAAATCTCGTCTTTCTCTTATTGTTCAAAATCCGCTTTACTCTTTAGTCTTGTATCCTTGGTAGCTTAGGTACTCTTACAGTTTGCATTTTGGTGATATATAAAACCAAGGGCCTAAACTAAATTTCTGAATTACATTTAAAAACATCGCGTGGCAATTCGTAATGAACTTTTTCGAACCTAAAATTATAAAGTGACATAACATTGTCGAAACGTAACGAACTGCTTGTAGCTGACACGCAAAAAGCAAAAGGTCAAGATGAAGGAATAAGTAGCAACAGTAATTGGCCACTTTCGAACTATGTTTACGTACAACTCGCGACAAAAGTTGCTTAATTATGTACCTATACAGATTTTTATGGTTAAATTGATTTTTAATACCAATTAGACGTCGTAAATGGATACTGCATCTACTCGTTATTAGAAATCACGATATTTTTTAGCTTTCCACGCTCAATTATTTTGGCCTAAACGTTATTAGCTTTGCACGCTTCAAGATTACATAGATATAGCTAGTATGTACTTACGCACACGTTTTTTAAAGGTACATTTCGTTTTGACCTGCATTTAACTATTGATTTTCACACGGGTCTTTATCACCTTTTATTTATTTTCACGACGTTTCGAATACGTTATAATAGCCATGGTCGTCTGATATGTACTATTCACGATAGTTTCATAAATAAATTTGACCTGCATTGTTCGCTTTTGGTATTGACTGTACATTTATTTAAATGATTTGTCTCTGTGACGCCATTGCAGTAATTAACGGCGTGAAGTGTAACGTCATCCAATATTTCACGCCGATCGAAGGATACGTCCGGCTTCATTATGTTTTTTTTTAATTTTATAGGAACTACAATCCGTAGATTAAATAATAGTCAGTACTACCTACTTAATGGCTCCGATAAAAAGTGCATATGCTTCAATACAAATCCATAATATTCTTTTGAAGTTCTCATCCGATTATGACGAACTAACGGTTTATCTCTCACAGCTTCTGCGTGCGTTCAAATGTCAATCCATACTAAATATCTTTGTTATATTATAATGTAACGCACCTTTTAAAGGTTCCGTACTCAAAGGGTAAAAACGGGGTAAAAACTCCACTGTCTGTGTGTCTGTCACCAGGCTGTGTCTCATTAACCATGGTAGATAGACAGTTGAAATTTTCACAGATGATGTATTTCTGTTGCCGCTATAACAACAAAAACAGAATAAAATAAATATTTAAGTGGGGCTCCAATACAAGAAACGTGTTTTATAGGTACGAAACCCGATGTGCGCGAGTCCGAATCGCACTTGCCTGGTTTTTTATTTATAATAATAATATTTTTTTGACACAAAAAATGTTACATGATTTGTTTTGAATCTTTTTGATTAACCTCTTAGAATGTTATTCTGAAGAGGGTCGTTCAATAGCAAGATAATATAGAGAGGCATTCGTGAAGTTAGGTTACTGATGATGATAATGAAGAGGCTGGTGTATTATGTCATAGAACATATTATATATTAGCTGATAATATTTTTAGTTATTTCCTTAGTAAATAGGAATTAATTGATTAGATAGGAAAAGTCTAGAAACAATTTGGCTATGCATCTAGTGACCACAATAAATAAATAAATCTTAAACTCTTCATCTTAAAAAAAATTAAACTTAATATTAATAATAGGACGCTATGTGCCATCGTGGGTATCAAAAACTACGCGTACCATGGTACCATAACACCCGGAACAAATATTTATAGATCATGCAAACTTCGATACTCAACCTACTGCAAAATTTACGAACTAAATCTATACATATAATAAAGCTGTAGAAAAGTTCAATTCTGTACATTGAATAAAAACGAAAAAAAATACTCCTAGGGGACTTCATACAAGTAACATAAGCAAAAAAAAACATTTTGAAATTTTTGTCTGTCTGTCTGTCTGTCTGTTTGTCTGTCTGTTGTCAGGCTTTCACGCAAAAACTACTGAACGGATTTTGATGAAACTTTTTTTGTTATATAGTTATTAGTCCTAGGCAACTTATAGACTATAATTTTGGAAGATCGGAATACCAATTGTGAAACTATAGAGTTCTGGGTTTGGGTAATCTATAAGAGATATTAATATACTGCTTTAGGCAAAGTTGGTCAACATGCTGTAAATCGAAAGAAAAGGAATAAAATAAAACCGGCCAAGTGCGAGTCGGACTCGCGCACGAAGGGTTCCGTACCATTATCTATAAAAAACACGTTTGTTGTATGGGAGCCCCACTTAAATATTTATTTTATTCTGTTTTTGGTATTTGTTGTTATAGCGGCAACAGAAATACATAATCTGTGAAAATTTTAACTATATAGCTATCACGGTTCATGAACATTATTTATATTTATGTTCGCTTGCTGAACCATTATGGGTTATTTTAGTTGGTTTACTAATATTATAAAGAGGAAAGCCGTGTTGGCCGAGTGGGAGATACCTCGACTTTCAATCTGAAGGTCGTGGGTTCGAATTCTGGCGTGCATCAATGGATTTTTCTGTTCGAAAAAATTATATGCCCATCCAAAATACGTGCTTAAAACGGTGAAGGAAAACATCGTGAGGAAACCAGTTAGTATTCTTATAAGCGGCGATGGGCTTGCAACCTGTCACATATGGAATGTCTAACTACTGCAAAATATGGGCATGTGCCAAATATAATGTTTGGACGTTCCTCTGACTACCCCCACTGGACATCTTCGGAGGATCTAAGCGTCTGGAGATCTGGGAGGATCATACTTGGGGATGAAAGTCGTGAACCTATTTATATTTTTAAAGATTTGATTTTTTTTGTGTGTAAGTATTGTTTGTTTGTATGTTTTATGTTTGTAATGGATAAACTCAAAAGCTATTAAACCGATTTTAATTTCATTGTTACCAAGCTACAGTATCTCTGAGTAACATAGGATAACTTTTACTTTTGAACAAGTAATTGATTTGACTAAATATTAAAACTACACGATGTTTAGATGACAACCCTACACTTGTAAGAAGTTACTAATTGACTGTCATACCTATCCGGGCTCAAAACGTGAGCTACCGCTAAAATTAGCTCCAGAATGCAAACGTGAGCTAGGAATTTATTGATTAAGCGGATAGACAAACGACTAGTAATTAACCACTTTATAGGGTGATTGGCGGCTGAAATTGGTTTGAGCTAGTTTTGTATGCGTCATTGTGTTCAAATTAGTTCTTTAGGCAAACTAGCCAGGTTGAACCTGTTTTGTTAGGTATACGACAATTTGAAAATATGGTTGGACACACCATCAACTCTTTATTTTTACATGTTCTATCTGTACCACGCTGGAGCTCTACATAACCATTTATACGAAAAAGATCTTCGAAGAAAATGTTAGGAGTGGTTGCTGCCTGGTTCTTCTAGGCTTGGTCTCGAGGAACAGGCGTAGCTTCACCTATGACGTTTCAAAGTAACATTTTATTGAAATTAAAAGGTACCTTTTGACTTTGACCTGAGTAAAACACCGCTAAGTACCTAACCAAGAAATTACAAGTAGTAGATAATCGTCGATCTATTCAGCGCTAGGAATCAACACGATCGCTGCCCCACTCCTGACTGCGGAAGGTCACTCCTGGATTTATTGCCCACGAGCCCTTTGTAGCGCCGCCGACACAGCCACTCTTCACTATAACGGGCCCTGTTACACTGAAATACTTATTGGAAACGCTAGCATTGTGTGGATATGCTGAAAGAAATAAGTTGGCTCATGATTGTATTTATTCTCTAAGTATGGTAGATGTCATAACAGATCTCTAGGTTAGGTCACAGATGATTATACTCTCTTTCTTAGTTAGACAACTTTGACTTGCCGAGCTTTTGCTAGATTCAGTTCAAACAAATTTTTCGCTCAAAAAGAACAAAGTTCACATAGAATCTAGACTGGCATTTTCGAAGGTCCCAGGTATAGGATCGGAAATACTGAAGAACTTTGCAAGCATGTCATCTCCCATTGGTTACATTAATGCCTTCGAAAAAAAAAAACGAAATATCGTGTATTAGTGTGTTAAGTGTATGTTAAGTGTGTACAAAACAAGGGATCAAAGAGGAATATTAAATTTGGCATATTACCATAAAATTTGCAATAGTAAGCATTTCATACGTGACAGATTTGGAGGCACTACAAGCTATTCCTGAAGTCCATTCTTTGACTATCCGCAAAACGCTTTCCAATCAATTGTCAAACCAGCGCTAGGAGTATTTCCATGCCGCTTTATCAGCAGTATCGCAAATCTTGCGTAAGTGCCGTATCGTCGCTCTTATCATCCTCTTTATCGAACATTTCTCCGTGCAGCACAACTCCATCCAAATCTCCTACTTGTACTACTGTGAACTAGTATTGTACAGTATGATTCATAGAATATTTAGATACTATCATTTATCCGGATGTACTAGTACCTAATACATCTCTCATGTTATTTCAGGCCGAATTACAAAATGGTGAACGATTAGCCTTTTTGCTGTACCTACTTAATTTAATAACCAGGAATGATTAGATATCTTCAAGGATTTGAGGAGATCTGAGAGGATGTTACGTTCTTGGTTATTACAGTCGTGAGCTTTTGTGGGTTTTAACCTAGGACCAGCTTGAGTCTTTCGAGGAATCACACACAACTAGGTACTCATTACGATATCCGCTATAATTCTACTTCACTTGATCATTTCAAACCATCTATTCCAATCAGTAAACCACCCTTTATCTATGCACACTCTGTAGCAACATCGGCAACGATCGTTCAAGTAAAACAGTTCTCGTGTATTCCGTCGAAAGCATTCGTGAATCAACTTAAATGTTGGAATAAATCGGAAATCGTACCTTTGCACGATTTATTAGGTTAAAGAAATATTAGTTCAATGATATTCAAACTTAAATGTCATGTGAATTACCGGTTAGTGTTCCGAAAGAGTGTTAAAAGCTACTGATTTCGTGATTGAGTTTTGGGTAAGATAAGATTTCATCATTGTCCGATTGCGTATTGAAAATAAAAAAAAGTTAATTAAATCCAAGTATTAACGTACGTGGAGAAAGAAAGCATTGAATAGAGAGATATGGAAAAAGCTGGAGGAGTCCTTTACTCGAGAAGGGGTTACGATCAATAGTACTGAAGAAAGTTACGATAGCGAGTAAGAAGAAAGAGGAATAAATACATACATTTACAATATTGTAATATATTATACTAGCTGACCCGTGCCCGCTTCGCTGTGCGTAAGACATTTCTAATACCATCGCGGACTTTATTGTAGAAAAAAAAAATGTGTTTATTTACGACATCACATTAGAAACCTCTAAAATTATCAGTGTTTCTCTACTATATTATGCATGTATTATACATATAAACCTTCCTCTTGGATCACTCTATCTATTACAAAAAAACCGCATCAAAATCCGTTGTGTAGTTTTAAAGATATAAGCAAACATACATACATACATACATACATACATACAGACGCGGGAAGCGGAAAGCGACTTTGCTTTATACTATGTAGTGATTATATTATAACGCATGTAAACAATCTGTTGATTAGAAATAAAAAAGGCTTTATTATAATTATTATTATGTAACGTACGTACATAAGCTTGATGCTTTGATATGTACGAGTATAAAAACCTTTTAGCACCTATCGCATCGCATTCAGCCAGAGGTTAATAATCTGTGGTTGCCTGTGGTAGGTAATTATTGACGAGTAGGTATGCAAATCTAAACCATTCAGATCATAAATGTCTCACAGATCACTATTCACACGAACATAATAGGACGATGAGACGACAAATCTTGGGCGTTTATCGCGAGATCGTTTGCAAATGAGCAACAACAGGGGATGACTGGCTCCAACACTCAGGTGTCACATTACACGAGATAACTCCATCCTGAATAGGGATATTAAAGGGCTAGAAGAGACCGGCATTTAATCCGGCAACAGTAGGTATTATGCTGATATTTTGTAACAATCAGAAGTAAATGTCTAAGCTAATTTTATTCCGTGTTTTGATTACCTAGTTTTTAAGTTTTTGATTTTTTTGTTGCCAACCACCATTTCTGCTACCAATTCGGTTGGCTGGTAGAAAATGCCTTGGCATTAAGTTCGCCTTGTATTTATTTTTAAGTGCAATAAATAAAAAAATCTAATATTCTTGATTAAAAGAAATCATAACTATTTTTTTCAAAACCTAAAGCGTTAAGAATTAATCCTTCCTTTCTGTGTCCCAAATGATCAGCATATTTTCTTTTTTTCTGGCTTTTTACTCTATCTTCAAAGTGACTGGATAAGGTAAACGTGTCAATGTATTTCCGTGCTATTTAAGGCAGATGACCATGACTTATCATATTAGGCAATAATTTCTTTAAACTTTTCCCATAATAAAAATACTTTATGTATATTTTCCGGCTTTTCTACATCTAAAACAACCTTCTTCCCCAGCATGATGTGGCATGGATATAGTCACGATCCAAAGAAATTACGTGTCAGATTCGTTGTGCATGAAGAGAATATTCTTTGCATTAAATCGTTTAATATCTCATTTGAAGCTATTGCCTATCTAAACGCGCGGAGAGATTTATTTTACTACTTTACCTTGGTGCAAATGACACTGCTGTTTATAGCCTTTTTGAATATGAAACGGAATTGGATCACGACTGTAATCCGCAAGAAATCAGATCTACAAGTGCTCAGATTCTTTTAGATGTTTAAAAGGGGTTTAACCAAACATAAAGGATCATGAATTATATTTTTTTGTTGTAAAAAACCGGCCAAGTGCGAGTCGGACTCGCGCATGAAGGGTTCCGTACCACTAACTATAAAAAACGGCCAAAAGTCACGTTTTTTGTATGAGAGCCCCACTTAAATATTTATTTTATTCTGTTGTCAGTATTTATTGTTAAAGCGGCAACAGAAATATATAATCTGTAAAAAATTCAACTGTCTAGGTATGAGGTGCATGAGATACAGCCTTGTGACAGACAGACGGACAGACAGACGGACAGCGAAGTCTTAGTAATAGGGTCCCGTTTTTACCCTTTGGGTACGGAAACCTAAAAAAGCAAACATCGTATGTTTTTGCATGGTGATGTCAAAATGTCACAAAGTTAATTGAAGCAGTTTCAATCGTACGTGTATAAAAGCATTTTTATCAAGCTTATAAAACAGCCTAAGTTAGTTCAGTGAGCTAAGTGGGGATTTACCTATACAGTGTTGCGGTCATAGGAATATCCCAAAGTATGTAGGCAACTAATTATGATAATAATAAGCAGATAACTAAAGGAAATTGTAATAATATTCGCCTATTTATTGGTATCTTAGTGGAATATAATAAGCTTAGAGAACGTGAAGATCTCACTAAAAGATTTTGTAAAGCAATTTTACTATTACGAAGAGCCCAATAGACTGGAATAGATTGTTCTTGAATTTGGCTTCTAACTTATTTTAAAATTAAATTATTATTATTAGAAGTTGTTTGTGAATGTTTCAGCGGACTTCAAGAAGGGCTTTCAATTTAGGATATTATATAACAAAAATCATCACTTGACTTTTGCTAAACTTTTCTTTCGAGCGAAGCAAGCAAATATCATTGATGAATCGATGTTTGTAACCTCTATTGAAGAGCCTTCTTCGAGGTGGCTGCGGTCCGCCATGTACTCCACAGCATTGCATATAGAAAACTAAAAACTGTCAGTACCTAAGTACTAAGTTTTTAGGGATCCGCGCCCAAAATGTAAAAACCCTATTACTAAGACTTCGCCCGTCTATCCGTCTGTCTGTCACAGGGCTGTATCTCATGAACCGTGATAGCTAGACAGTTGAAATTTTCACAGACGATGTATTTCTGTTGCCGCTATAACAAGAAATACTTTAATACATATTTTAGTGGGGCTCCCATACAACAAACGTGTTTTTTTGGCGTTTTTATAGATAATGGTACGGAACTCTTCGTGCGCGAGTCCAACTCGTACCTACTTGGTCGGTTTTTTTTAAACACGGAGCCTTTTATTGGTGAACAGACCATGGTAACGGCACCTTAACATGAGTTATGGAAAGGATCAGATAATTCCGGCGGCTGGCGTGTCGATAGACTGATACCCACCCCTGGTCTAGCGGTGAACCTACGAACCCTGTCATTGGCGTATCATAAAATATTGCTATAACCACTTCCTCTTACCTTGTTTCTGGTTCTGGGTTGTTATGATTTACCTTGGTTTGGTTTCTATCTATGAGCACGTGGAGTATAAAACCTTGCCGTGGTATAAAGTAAATAAAAGTTTGTCATTAGATCAAAATCAAATTATTTTATTTTATTTTTATTTTATTTTATTTTATTCGGAAAACAAACAGTTTTACAATCTAAATAAAAAACACTTAATGAAACTAACAACCAATACAGTATGTTTTCGCCTATAGGAATTAAAAAAGAAAAACTTGTTTGCGAGAAAATGAAAAAACTTAAAAATCTAACTAGAAATTAATGTAAAACAAAAATAACCTATAATAAACAGTTATTGAACCGAATCAAACCAACGATTGGAAATAGCGCGCTTAAAAGAAGAAGGTTTAGAATTAAAAAGAACTAAATCGGGAAAGCCAACCAGCTCGTTGTAGTAATTTGCCGATCTTATGATAAAGGAATTTTGCCTATAATTAGTTGCGCAATGAGGAATATAAAGAGAGAGAGAGAGGGTATCCTAACGCTTCTTGAAGGAACACGTAACCGTATCAAGGAGAGAAGTTGTGGGGACTCAATATGGGACTGTTCAATCTCAACTACGGTAGAGATGTCAGACATTATTCTTCTCTCCTCAAGTGGTATCATACGGTGCCTTCTACACCTTGCTGCGTAACTCAGATCATTTGTTATTATCATTATCATTTGTTGTTGTTATTCATTAGGTACATAATATAATATGTACCTTTCATCATCGCATCTGCACTAAATGTTTCCATCGTGATCTAAATTGTAATTCCAGAAAACACACACCCTCCTGTATATACCTACCTACGAGTACCTACAATGTTCTCATTGATCATCATTCACCATTTCTAACAGTAAACCGGTATACTAATCCCTAAAATCGTTCACAAGGACTCAACCACGTAATTTTTGTGAGATTAACCTCGAATATAAACTGAAAAACTAACACATACACGGTACACGGTACATTGTCTCTAAACTTTAAGAAAGCGCCACTAGTAAAATACGGACGCAATGCCTGTCTGTTTTTTTATACTTTGGATAATCATTATATCAGCCATAAACGTGGCTGTACAGCGGTTTTCACCATCCAAATAATATTATAAATGCGAAAGTTTGTGAGTTGGTTTGTATGTATGTGCCTAAATCAGGCCTAAACGACAAAACGGATTAAGATTAAATTTGCTGTAGATGTGTGTGTGATGTAATGCCCGAATAAAACATAGTCTACTTTAAAATACCCAAAATGATATCAAAACGCAAAAGGGATTATTTTGGTATAGATGGCGCTGGTGTGCAAAAATCTGACATCAGTATTGACATCACTCGTCATAGCAACGTGCGTTACTCCATGCGATTATTGAAATTTGGACAGGACAACGTCTGTCGTGGGTCTGCTAGTAAGTCATAAACCTTACCTGGTAACGCAAAGTCACCAACGACGGTAGTCTCGCCTAGTAAGGCCGTAAAAGTATAAGATGGCTAACCCTCGTATTCAAGAACGACACTATGAGAACACGCACCCACAGTGGACGAAATCTTATTTCATAAAAATCACTTTATGGGTTGTGCGACACTGCATAGTGTGACTAGAGGCACATTGTCGTGTGCCTCTAGCTAAAGTTGAGTTCTAAAGGCACACGGTAGCGTGCGTCATAGTGCCGCTCAACACATAAAGTGATGTTTATGAAAAAAGATTTCGTCCACTGTGGGTGTGTGTTCTCATAGTGTCGTTTTTGAATACGAGGGTAAGAGACTCAATAAAAGAATCACTTCATAAAACCCTTTGCTACCATAAGCTGCCAGCTTTAAGTCCAAGAAATAAAAACCGTTTTACATGACGGATCACCGTGGACGATAGCAATTAGTCATGCGATTACTTCTCGTTACTCAATACACAAAACGATCGCAAGTAGCTGACTCCGACGTAACTCAACTGTGCCCTATCGAACGCAGCAGTGTGACATGCTTTAGAGGCTCCAACGGCGAGATATAGAAAAGAAAATGTTTCAATTACTAGTTTACAACTTCTTATTGTATCTTATATATCATTGTATATTCTTTCAGTATAAAAATCACGATCAAATATATTAAATAAAATATAATTACTGGTGGACTTTACACACAGCGCCATCTAGCTCCAAACTAAGCAAAGCTTCTACTACGGAAACCAGATAACTTATGAGAAAATACCGTTAACAAAGATGTAGAAAAATGAAAGATCTTCCATCCCCAATATATCCTCTGTCTTAGGAAAATATAGCAATTAAGACGATGTCTGTCAAATTTTAAATGTAGAGAAGAAAGAAATAATGTAACCTCTCTACTCTTAGTAGAAATAATGCTTAGAAGGCTCGACGGGGACACTAAACTTGATTACTCACCGCAACAAGAAACAATTTTTCCGTGCTAATATTTAATTTGAACTGTTTTGATGGTTTAATGTTTCTCCGACTTGGCTTCCGGAACCTCTGACGTGTGCTTCACTGCAGCTTCTTAGAATGCAATTCGAGTTACTGATATATTTATTTTCTGTATCAGTTTCTTGGAGCCTATATACATCGTGCTCTGGAGCATCTTACATTTATTTTCTCGCACCATCTTTTTAATTATTGCTCTTGTATTGAATTTATTAGTTTCTTGCAAAATAAGTCGTAACACTTACACACGATACCCCATAAAATGGCGTTGTCTATTCTTTCTTTTATCTGTGAGTGTAGAATTTTCACGTTGTAATTATGTCTATGATACATTTCATAAGTCTATATATTTTTCCACATTATTTATTTATCTAATCTGGGGGCACGGCAGTGCCCCCGCCAAGTCAAGCAATAAAGCAGCACGGCTGTACCATCCTTTTCTCGAAGCAGTTCAGGCCATTTTCGACCCCCTATAACTTCGTTGTGGATAAAACTAGAAGCCTGAATTTTCAGTAACCAAGCAGTCACTATATAAACACGGTATATTTCAAATTTAATTCTATTTGAACCAGTAGATTAAGAATTATAACTAGTCAAAGTTTCCTATTTTGTACTCACTCACTGACTGACCGATCATCAAAAGTTTAAGCCACTTCTAGCAGACATAAAAGCTTCAAATTTTGAATACAATTAGTGGTTAGTGTATAAATCAAGGAAAAACCTAAATATTTTGCAATTTCGATCCAGTTTTCTAGATACACCGACTGCATAAATAACTTTGTAACCCCATATAAATATATAGGATTACAAAGTTACATTTGCAGTTAGTCACTTAGATATGATTATGTTGGAAGGTAACTTGTAAAATGGTCAACGGAATGATAGTAGAAGGTACCGGAAAGGAAAAAAAAACCGGCCAAGTGCGAGTCGGACTCGCGCATGAAGGGTTCCGTACCATTATCTATAAAAAACGGCAAACAAATCACGTTTGTTGTTTCAGAGCCCCACATAAATATTTATTTTATTCTGATTTTAGTATTTGTTGTTAGAGCAGCAACATAAATACATCATCTGTGAAAATTTCAACTGTCTAGCTATCACGGTTCATCCAGCCCTGTGACAGATAGACGGACAGACAGAAGGACAGCGGAGTTTTAGTAATAGGGTCCCGTTTTTACTCTTTGGGTACGGAACTCTAAAAACTAGGACTATCTACAAAAATAAATGAGATGCTATCAAAAACATAACTTGTAAAAAAAGCCAAGTCTCGCCACGCAACTCAGTTCTTCTACCGTAAAAAGTTGTGAGATCCATGTAATACCAAGTCGGTTAATTTATTCAGTCCCTACTTTAAGGGTCCTTCTGTCCTAAGTTATTACGTAAAGGTAGCTAATTACGTAATAACATAAGACAGAAGTCGGTTAATTTATTCAGTCCCTACTTTAAGGGTCCTTCTGTCCTAAGTTATTACGTAAAGGTAGCTAATTACGTAATAACATAAGACAGAAGGACCCTTAAAGTAGGGACTGATTAAATTAACCGACTTGGTATTACATGGATCTCACAACTTTTTACGGTAGAAGAACTGAGTTGCGTGGCGAAACTTGGCTTTTGTTACAAGTTATGTTTTTGATAGCATCCTTTAAACGAGCAATTCTTGTATATATAATCTGTATCTCAAAAACGCCTCCAACGATTTTCATGTAATTTAGTACTTATTAGGGTTTCGGGGGCAATAAATCGATCTAGCTAGGTTTAATTTTTAGAAAACGTCATTTTATCCATGTTATCAGGCAATAAAATAGCGTGCAAAGCTCGGTTATGCAGGTACCTACTAAAGACTAGTATGTGAACAAAATGGGTCATACTTGTTGCTCTTATTATAAACTTTTTAGAAATCACCTCTTTTCTTATCAGCTGTTAGAAAAATAGGTCAACTTTTCCTGGCTGGTGAATCAATTTGTCGTCTACGTCTTTTACATGTTGTGGTGACGTCACACCCCTTTGGCTGCCTAGACGCCTTTGTTCTATCTTCGAACCTTATTTTAAATCCTTTCCGATCTAATGACTCAATTGATCGATCGATTTATCAGTTCAATTGAGTCAACTGAATTGCTACCATGTTTATCTTTTGTACGGTGCGTAATTTATTCTTAAGTACGCACTATGTACGTAACTATCATGTAGTGCGTAAGCTTACGTATTTTACGTCAGCGCGATTATATTATCAATTTTATATGCATCGCACTACAAGCAACGTTAGATAGATTACACAAGAAACTATTCCATAGTGGCTACTTCTTTGTCTACTGACATAACTAATGGCCGTGTTAAATAAAATACTAGTATCAAACTCACAGTTTACGCTTTAGTAATGACATTTCTATATAAACTTATATTTTTATTGCGTTTAAGTTTGTTTCCTTGGACTCTATATGCAAAAACATATTATTTTTATCTTGTTTTATGGGGTTTTTATGTACCTATAAATTCAACGCCATTTTAACCAGTAAAACCCACAATATTTAAAATGAGTGTAGATGACAGACGCCATAAAATAAAAAAAAGTCGAAAGTGGTGAAACGAGCAAGTCTCATTTCTTGCAAACGTACGTTTATTCTCTACATTAATGGCGATACAACCACTGTTATTGAAATAATAATTTACAAACTGATGTTGTTTTTGCATAAACTCTATTATTATAACGTCTTTTCACAAATAATAGTACTCGCTGTGGCCCGCTAGAGGGCGTGCCCACAGATAATGTCAGGCGCCGGCGTCGAGCTGTATTTATGACGCTCACTCATGAGCACCGCTGCGTTCCTTTAGATAAACTTATCTAGACAATTGTACTTCAGTGTTTATTTGCACTGCAAATGCTTAGACGGTGAAGTAACTAGATGTTTGACGTACGATAATACCACAATAATACTAAGAAAAGAAGTATAGATTTAGTGTAGAAAATACTGGAAAGCCACCACAAAGTGACACTAAAGTGACTATTGGCGGTGATGAAACCCCAATTTAGGCCAAAAGTCCAAAGAAGGTCAAAGAAAAGACGTGTTAAATCAACCTACGTCATTTTGGTTGACCCATAAAGAATATCGAATAAACAAATGCTAGTAAGTACCTATTTTAACTTGTTAGGTCGTAGGCGATCTAGGTGGCAGTGTTTTCATTGAGTTCTGTAATTTTGTAGCCCAGCTGGCCGAATTTATGGTAGGTACCTCGACTCTTTATTCGACGATTTGAATCTTATGGTGGATTTTTCTATTAGAAAATGTTAAGGCGAGTAATTAATGTGTTTGATGAATGCAGAATAGTTTTTTCTCAATAACCGTAAAACATACAGTTTTGTTTTTTATGACAAAGATAACTTAAGGATATAATCTAGATAAATTACAGACAGAATCACGATTGGTGAAACTTTTAACGATAGATTTATTTTCCAAAGTTGGCTCTTCAAAAACACTAGTTTCGTTTTTAATCAAATCTATGAATAGCTAAACAGTTAATTTTTATATAATTCGTTAGATAATCATACTAGCTAAATAAATTACAGACAGTTTCTTTTTAAATTTGATGGTTTTCGAGATAATGCAGTTTTATCACTTTTTCCGTCTTATCCGGGTAGACTCTGCCCATACAAAATGTCAAAAATTTTACTTAACACCTTAATAACACAAACTCTAAACGATACAGGAAAATATTGTACCTATCTATTCTTATCGGCAGCGATGGGCTTGCGACGCGCGACGTATGGAATGATATCTGTGTGTAATTAACTGCACAATTAGGGCATGTGCCAAGTGTTATGTATGTTTGGACGAGTCTCTTGACAATCTTTTAGATATCTTCAAGGATTTGGTCGTCCGGAGATCTGAGAGGATGTGTGGTTTACTTGGGCAATACAGGCGTTTTTTTATTTTTAGGGTTCCGTACCCAAAGGGTAAAATCGGAACCCTATTACTAAGACTTCGCTGTCCGTCTGTCTGTCCGTCTGTCCGTCTGTCCGTCTGTCTGTCTGTCACAGGGCTGTATCTCATGAACCATGATAGCTAGACAGTTGAAATTTTCACAGATTATGTATTTCTATTGCTGCTCGAACAACAAATACTAAAAACAGAATAAAATAAATATTTAAGGGGGGCTCCCATACAACAAACTTGATTTTTGCATTCCAGCGCCATCTAGTTTCATTTGATGTTACTACGTATTATAGGTACTTTTCGCGGTCTCATGCGACCGCTCGGGGTTTGAGAGGTAAGATGAAAGAGGTTTGCGATTCCGCTGGCAGGTGGCGCTATTTTACCACTATCGGTAAAGTAAGTCGGTAAATAGGTGGTACTTCACATGATCGAATAAAAAGTTTGAAATTGAATTATTGAATTCATGTAGTTAGGTAAATAGGTACCTAGGTAGATATTATTAATTTCCAATTAATTTCGAGTTTGAATCCTGGCCGTGCATCAATGGATATTTCTGTTCGAAAAATGTACCTACATATATGCGCGTTACACGTGTTTTTATTTTCCGTTACTTTATTTAATGGATATCCTTATGATAATTTCTAAATTTAATTAAGTACAAGTGCATTAATACATAAAACTAATAATCATAAACTAAACGGCTCTAGAACATAAAATTACATCACTTATACATCAACCAATAAATATATCAGTAGACCGCAATCTGCTTGTAACAGAGTTAAGAGGATAGACGGTTAAGACGTTATTCGGACACGATCACTATTTTATATACAAACCTATTCCTCAAATATCCTTTCTCAAACTATACCGATATTTTTCTCTCAAACTATACAGATTCTGTTGATAAAAATTATTAGTTTAGTTATAAGAAACGTGGAAGTACATTTGTATCAAAAGTGAATTTCCTCGGTTATCGCCTCAACCATTTATCCTCTTAAGTGAGAGTTGTTGAAATCCTTCTCATAAATTATTTTTAAGACTTTGTTTGAATGAAATCAATGGAGAGAAGAAACTGAAAGTATAAGAATTATCGCTCGAACGCTGACAATGCAGTGTTGACCTTTCGCAAGACACGATGTACACCAATAACTCAGGAGATATTCAATACTCGACTGATGTCGATGATACGTGTAACAAAAGGATATTAAGCTTGCACAATGGAGAAATCAACGTTAATTTTGAGAGGTTGTATGAGAATTAATAAGGTGACCGAGAATTTGTCTAAAAGACAATGCCTGCTGATGGCATAGATTGATCTGAGTGAAATTTCCACCAATTTTAATTATTTGATGAAAAATACAGTAATATAGTAGTATACTATAATCAAAGTCTTGGATATCTTCGCTTATCTATGTTACCTACAATAACAATGCTGATCCGATAACAATCTAAAAGGTAGTTAGTGACTGACGAGGCGCGAGCCAGTCTCTTCGCAAATTCTGATCTTTCGTGCACAAATAGTACAAAAAAAGTTCTTTGAAACTGTATCTTAACAGCTTTATGGTAGTCAAGCAAGCAAGGAACACTAAATATATATTTTTGTGGGATCCACAATTTTTAATAATGAGCAATTTACTTGATTTTTTGATAGTTTCACGTTTTTTTGTGAACTCTATAAATACCCCATGCAATGAAATGTTATAAAATAAATGGTAGTCTTTAAAATATCACTCTTTACAAAGTGTATGACGTATTTAGGTTTTCAGAGTAAGTTTCGAATATAATTATTGTCTTTCAACCATAATAACCTACTTTTAAAATTCTATATAGGGAAAACAAATTAAGGACCGTTACCCTTAATCACGTTACAACTGTAAAACTGTGAACATCGACGCTAGCTTTTGGAGTTCCTTTTGAAATTACAGTACGCGTCAACTTTGGGTAATATTTTTGATTTAATAAACAGTCCTGTCAATTTTTGTAAGGAACTCTGGGGGATCATTAATAATCCCTCTTGACCGTATATTTGCATAATTTGGTTCACGATACTGATGGAGTGATGGAGATAAATGCACGTGCGATGACCCATGAGAAAGAAGTTGACGTTGAAAATTAGGACAATGGTAGCCTACTTTTACAATAATACTACTCCAAAAAGTGGGTTACAGGAGTTTCAGGTAATTAATCAATGACCGAAACGAGAAAGCTGAACACCGCACATTTCTTGTAAATAATTATAATTTATTTAAGTAAATCATCACGAACCCTATGAGATCAATCGAAAGTTGCATCTTACTTTTGAATGGCCTCACAGCTCGGTTGGTAGTTAATTTTGCCTTCTGCGCTTTAGGTTGGGTTGTTCTGTGTTTGGGTGTTATGTATGTATTGACAAAAATATATATAAGTATTCTATCAGTTATCTGCTAACCAACTAAGCTCTGCTTAGTTTGGGGCTAGATGGCGCTGTGTGTACAGTCTGCCAATATTTATTTATTTATTTATTACACCATCATACACTACTATTCTATTTTAATGATTTATATGCCGACCATTCACAGCAGGGACATAAAAAGTAAAACGAAAAATGACTCGAAGTGAAAATAATGATGAAGACGGTAATAAACTGGTTCCTTCTTCCCGTGACCAGTTAAAAATAGTTTTTTTTTTACGTTATTCGGCTACCGAATATCCTGGTGTAATAAGATCCCAGAGCCCAGCGGGACCTCGTGGGTCGCCACGAACCGCGTTTGTTATTATACATCATCTGACACTCATTGCCCCTAATTCCACCAATTTAAATTGAAATTGAACTTAAATTGATACGTTTTCGTTTTGTTACGAAGGGTTATGTGCAAACAGAGTACAGTATTTAAATTTATCAACCATACTCCACTTTCAGGATAATAAAAAATTAATAGGATCATAATACTATCAAGATCTTTATTGTGTGCTAAATGTCATATATAAAATATAGACAATTCATTTGATGTAAAAACAATGTTATCTTTTTACCTATATGTATGTTAGTGGTTTAGTGGTAGAGTTGATCTGTGATATTTCTTGTAAGACTTCTTGCAAGCTAAACTAAATTTCCATACAGAGGCTGAACTAAAATCTCTAAAGTAAAACTAAAGCAGTATTACTTTAAAGTGACAACGCTATATGAACACATATGGCGTTGTCACTTTCACACAGCGCGTAATACTGCATTATAATTTTAGAGATTGTAGTACGGCCCTAGAAGTGCTTTGCTTTTAGGGTATTCCCGTTAAAAATCAAACAAATCAATTCTGTAATGCTCTTTAAAGTAATGAATCATTTGAAATTCCAGTTCCACTCAATCATTTGAAGTTCATTTGCAGAAACAATACAAAGATCAAGGAAACCGGGTTACCGAGCTATTATCAACTCCGATATGGCAATGATAAGATTGATAAGTTTTTGGGTCAATTTGATAACTCTACACTAAATATAGACTACAACCTAAACCCTTAGCACTAGTGCAAACGTTTAAAAATCGCAATTTTAAACGTTTTCAATGTCATAATTTAGTGAAGTGGTTAGTATCTCAAAAGAACTTTCCAGAAAAAAAACTGGCTTTAAGAATTAGTACCTATATTCTTACTCAATTTTATCAAAATAATTATTTAATAATTGGGACTATTTTCCAGAGATCATATTTAGTTAAACATATTTTATTTTTATCTATTTTTGATTTATGGCTTGATAAAAAAATACAATAGTCTTGATTTTTGATGACTAGGAAAAAAATCTTTAAGACTAAAATTGAGCACATGCGGCGAGCTCGCGATTTAAAAACCTTGAAAATGGTGCTAAAGAACTGTGGTATTGGATAAAGTTGCCAATTTTATCGCCAATACAGCACTATCGCAACATGGACAATAACAAGTAGGCAGACGTTGATGGATATACACCCGCTTGTATGAGGATAAACTAGATTGGATTCGTTGTAAATGCTATCGATTCGTTCCAGATTTCGTTGTAGGTTTAGGTAGCTATGTAGGCTTGCAAGTACTTATTTCTACAGTTTGATTCAGTTTATTTGTCGAAAGCGGGCCATAGACGTTCAAACTATTTGATCAAACTGTTTAATCAAACTTTGATCAAATATATAGATATAAAAAATCGTTTTTCTTCATACCATTTGACTTATTTTTATTCATGCCAATTAGTTATATAAATGTTTTTATAGCGTTAACTAAAAATTTTGACCTAACCTTAAAAAAAAGTTGTTGCTGTAAGTTTAATAAAGAACAAAAATAACCACTATGTACGACGAATGTTAAGGATAAAGAGGATACGCATACGCAGTAACCACAATATGAAGTCCTACAATCACCACAGGTGTCGTCTGCCACGTCTCCGCTTTCAAATTTTATTTCGATACTTTTTTTAGATCCCTCTACTGATGAGACCATGACATTTTTATAAATGCCATGTATTTTTGTTACTTAAATCTTGCGTTATTTGAGTAATGTTGCAGGAATATTTTTCTCACCGTAAATAATTCTAAGATTCTATTTTAGCCATCAATCAACGAACGCGACGCCGACGACGGTTTCTTTCACCAACAACAAAAACGATAGGTTGGTACCTAAAAACCAAAATAGCCAACACAAAGAGCTTGTTAAAATTCCGGTAACATAAACTAGGAGTGGAAATAGCCTTTGATTTAAAAAGCCAAACCAAAGAAGACAATGGGTTCTTTGAGTAACAAAAAAGCATATCCAACTAAACATTCAGCGGAATCAAATTAATGAGGCATCGGCCTAGTTTTACAATATTTACGTAAAAACAGAATTAATTTCTACGGAACCGTTTGTGTTGAAAAATGCAGCAGGGTAAAACAACTTCCGAAAATTAAAGAGGATGTTTAGATCATGCATCGTGCTCGATTGGCACAAAAAGAACTTTTGTTTTTTTTTTGTATTTATCGTGTTAAAATTCAATTTCATAATAATTTGGTAATTTCCTATTCAGGGGGGTTAGCATGAACCACTATCGTATCGACAACGTATCGTCCAAATGCCAAAACTGACACTTTTACTTTACAAAAAGTGTCAGTTTTGACATTTGAACGATAGGTTGTCGATACGATAGTGGTTCGTGCTTATGCCACAGTTAACTTGCGGCCATTATAGCCTCCTAGCAAGTAGCATTGCTATTATCATGAAGTTATTTTTCATACATTATTTTATGACGTGCTTAAACAGTGAACAAGATCATCGTGAAGGAACCAGGTGTTTAACAAGCGGCGAAGGGCTGCAACTTTTCACGTTTATAATGCTAACTACTGCAAAATGGGGCATGTGCCAAATGTAATATTTAGATCTGCCTCTGACTTTCAAAGACATGGATGCCTGGAGATCTAAGAAGATGTCTACTATACTTGGGGGTTACAGTAGTAATCCAAATATATCGTTCTTGAACTTCATTTCTAGACTAAACTCGTAGGTACTAACGTTGCGTTTAAAAATAAAAATAATAACAAGGTGTAAAAAAAAATTTTGTCACGACTGTAATCCCCAAGTATGGTAGACATCCTCTCAGATCTCCAGGCACTTAGATCCTTTGAAGATATCTAGAGGGGGTAGTCAAAGGCACGTCCAAACATTATATTTGGCACATGCCCACATTTTGCAGTAGTTAGCATTCCCATTGCCGCTTATAAAAATACTAACTGGTTTCCTCACGATGTATTCCTTCACCGTTCAGAGCACGTGTTTTGGTGCGCATATTAATTTTTCGATCAGAAAAATCTATTGATACACGCCAGGATTCGAAACCACAACCTTCGAAATGAAAGTACAGGTACCTCTCACTCGGCCAACACCTAGGTGTATTTCCATGTAATTTGGATGTACTAACATTAGGAAGTATGTAGGATATATATTTGACCGTAATACCTAATTGCCGATAGTTCAGGTTCAGTTTTTTGTCGCGATAAAACACTCTTGATCTTTATCAGTTCGTGTCAAACATTTCAATGTGCTTGTCATTTGCAATGGATTAATTAATCTAAGTTACATTGCGTTGACAAACGTTGACCTAGTCGAAGTGAGTTGGCTATTTTTAAACAAAATGTTTGCAAACAAGTCGAGGCTGTAGTTTGAATTATTTTCTCTTCATATCGCCTACAAATCCCAGCACTCAATTTTGCCCATAAAACTCACAAATAAAAACGCTATCAATATCTTAACCTACTGTTGGGAGTTTCGCCTGGTCGGTAGGTAGGTTCCGATGTACCTAATATCTACCAACAATTAGTCACAGATACAAAAAAAAATTCTAGAGAATTTATTTTGTCTTGTCAGATAACAATCTATACTAATATTATACAGAGAAAAGTTTTGATTTTTTGTTTTTTTGTATGTTTGTAATGGATAAACTCAAAAACTACTGAACCGATTTCAAAAATTCTTTCACCATTACCAAGCTACATTATCCCTGAGTAACATAGGCTATCGTTTATTTTGAAAAAGTAATAAATTCTTTATAAGAATGACGATAGTTTGAAGCAAGGTGTAAAAAATTGCTAAAAATTTTGCTTTCTCTGTGTGCGCTACAAAAACTATTGAACGGGAATAACGGGAACGAGAATGGGAACGGGAACGGGAACGGGAACGGGAACGGGAACGGGAACGGGAACGGGAACGGGAACGGAAGACAACATTTGTTAATTCTAAAGCGATACGAAGTTCGCGGGGTCAGCTTGTAACTGATAAATTGATAAGCGTAATAAATGAAAAGTGTGCCGTAACACTTTTTATTTATAAGGTTTCGATCCAGATATTTGCCGCCGATGCCGTCAACATCAAACTTTATTATTTTATGTTCTGTTTAACTTTTATATGCTAGGAACTTTTAGTGCGCGATTATCCTAATTAATTCTAAATGTAGAATTATCGGGCAATTACGGCTATGAGAGTTTAAAGCCGAGTCTAACGCGATTAGCTTTAAGTTATACAACTGTGCTAGGTTTGTAGCTTTGTAGGTCCGAGACACTGCTGTGGAAAAGTGTGAGCAGAAACAGAACTCTAAATAATGAAACCTACTTGTACTTATTTATGCCAGATGCTGTGTTGTTTCAATAAAAGTGTTTTATTCAATTTATTAGAAACTTTAGGTACCTAAATATAAAAATCTAATTCAATTTAAATATATTAATATTATATTTACCTATCGATAATTTAGATAGGTAAGTCAAATTAGTAATGGGTCCAGTCGACCAAAGAAAAGTAAAAAATAAAATGCACTAGGTCAACTGGCCATTAAGCCAGTTTGTTCTGGCCCCAGTCGACTAAAGAGCCGATATCTTAGATATTTTTTAGATTATTCCAAGGCTTTCGCAATACAAATAAATTATAAATACAAATTTTACAAAACCCACCTATTTACTGAATTAAAATGTTTGATGATTTTATGTAAGCAGGTAGAACATTCGTTTTCAAAACTCCAACCAATGATAACGCGCATCAGTTTGAAACCGTTCATTAACAACGGCCATGAAAACCCCAACTGAACAAAAATGCATTCACAGTCATTCTCAAACACGGCTCAATCTAATAGACGTGCTTGAATGCGCGTTGCGCCAATTTCGTTGACGGCAGTCGCTCGCTAGCAGGTGTATGGTGCGCGCGTGTCGCCATCTTGCATAACAGCTGATCCGCGATCGCATTATATGAATTTCGAATCTATCGCACACTTTAATTTCGATACCAGTCGTTGAAGTAAATGCGCAGAGGTTACTAGTGCTGTGCTTGACAAACGGACTATGAAGATGACTGTCAATCGAATAAGGGTGGTGGTGCTCGGGAGTCCACGATGCGGAAAGTCGGGTAAGGATCTTATAACAATAATATTTACATACTCGTTCTTTCTCCCGTCTCACTCTTTTACATTCTGCTATGTCTCTGATTTTGAAACGTGAAATAAATACCACTAAAAATTATATTAACACCAATTGCAGGCGATATAAACATAACTTCCAAGATATAAACTTTATACGTTCAAATGAGCAGTTAAATTAACTTTTAACGATGCACAAATTATGCTTTTCTTGTTTGGTGTTCACCGAAATCAATTAACTCTAATGGTATAGAGTTCCTTGATTTATTTCGGGAATGCCTCCGAGTGGTAATTAGGATTATTAAATTAATTACAATAACCTTTTTATTTTTGTGTTAATAACTGAGCGGTGCCTTTAGTTTACCGATTCGGAACCGCTCGATAGGTACCTACTACCTACTAGACGAACCACGACCATGGTACAAAATAGTAAGAAATACTGACCTACAGTTGTAACTCTTAATTACTTAGACCGGTAAAGTAGAACGATCAGTTGCTGGATAGATTTATAGGGACTACCTACTCGTAAATTATCTTTAAGCATCCCATCAGTTGATTTTAACTCCGACTTAAATCGGCAGAACTGATTCTATAAATTATAATATTTGAATCAGTAAGTCAGTTGTGGAGCGGTCCCAAATCATCCCTGACGCGCGGTATCGGTTAAACGACATCGGCATTTTTTCTCCGATAATATACGATTCAGACAGGTGTGCCTAATCTAATTACGGATGCGATGCTTTGATCGTCGATAAGATTTATTCAATATTCAAACGCCCATAAGTTTCTCATAATTTTAATGTTTATCAGGTCAGGCGTGTACGAGGAGCATGGAAATTTCCCGTTATCTTCTTATTATGGGGTTTGTTTATCAATTCAAATTTGCGTATACTAATGCGCAGTACTGTGGAATGTATAAACAAAACTTGAGTTATGCGGTGCATATCATAACATAATGTTATCGTTGTTTGCGCGGGATTACTTTGAATCCCTTTTCTGGTTGACATAGTTCACTATTAATGTGTCGTCCATGTAAGCATCCGTGACTGATAACAGCAATTACTCGGAACTGCGAACGCAACAAAGAAAATTGCGATCAATTGAGTCAGATAGCATGGATTTGATATTAGACTTGTCACAAAAGAGCCGTGGGAAGCGGGATATCGATAAAATCAGGAGCATACAAGCATTTATGTTTTGCTGTAGGCCTATATGGCTTATCCGGGATGAATCAGGGGCATAAGTACTTAATGCGAACTCCTGTGTGTCAAGTGCGTGGCACTATGCACTTCCTTTGTCCGCAAGACTGATTAACAAGTTTGGGCTGCTTAAAATAATTAAATATGGTGCAATGAATAAGATAAAAGCTTCCACTATAAGTTCTAGTAGGAGGAATACTGAAGGCGTGGAACTTAGTCACGCATACGAAATAACTCGAAGACACATTTACTCATACAATTATTAATAAAAGCATGAACCGAATAATTTTCACATCGTTCGCAGACAACTTTTTATGGTCCTGTCAATTTGCCAAATACTTACGAGTGTAAGGAATGCTGGTAATGAAAACCTAGCGGGTACGAATGGTATTACAGAGGTTTTGTAATCGGATGACACTTGATTTGCCGCGAAACCTTTCAAAGGCAGGCTTAGAAAAGCAATATCATGTAACATTGAAGTGGCTTCGTAAATCGACGACCTCGGTGGCGTGGGGTTTAATTCGCAGGGGACAAATGTTTGCATGATCTGTATGTATTTGTGGGTCTATAGTAGTACCATGGTACTCGTAGTTTCTGATATCCACTGGGAATTAGTAGGTCTAAAACTGTTAGATGTTATTTATTTAAACGAACGGTCGGAGCTGGTTTTAGTATATTAACAAAGTATGTACCTACATGTCTGGAATGGATTTACGACGATACAAAACAGTGCCAATTCAATATCAACTGCGCCATTGATGTTAGGTGTGACTTTATTCAAGCCTCGGAATAGAAAAGATGGATTACAAATTCATAATTAAAAATTCCTCATTAGGTAGACTAGCAAGAGGGATGTTGTTCTAAATCGAATAAATAACAACCCTTTTCAAGGCCAACATACCTCTAGCAGGTCACTGACCTTAAGCAATGGAACCTGGAAAGAGCCATCGATACAAAGAGAGAGCAGTAAAGAAGAATACACATCCAAGTAGCCAGTGATGGGTTAATTGGATTAATCACGATTCAGAGTTGAATTGAATCAGATCACGACTGCACTGCGACATCACTAAGTAAGGTAGATAGATTTCCAGGCACTCAGATTCATGAAGGTGTCAAGGGCAAGACCAAAGAAAACATTTGGCAGTAGTTAACAATGCATATGTGACAGGTTGCATGCACACGCCCATTGATCACGAGATTTGAATGAAGCCTTTTGTCCTGATACCTACACTGGTATTATACAGTAAAGAATACATCTCAGTGACTCATGTACTGTATATTAAACAGTAATAAATCGTCAGTACCTAACGGGCACAAACGCGTTACCTCTGGCCATGTGCATCGTACTTGAAGAAGTACCAAATTCATTCCTCAATTTGATGCGGCCATGTTTATTAGGATTGGCCAAATCCATTACAGTTATTGGGAATGGCCAAATCGATTACATATTTGACCTGCATCACTAAATTATTATAAAACAATAAATAAATATTGGCTGAAATTACACACAGCACCATCTAGCCCCAAACTAAGCAAAGCTGGGAACCAAATAACTGATAGAATACCTATAGGTATACTTTTTTAAGCTATATATGATACGTAATAACACCCAGACACAGAACAAACATCTATGTTTATCACACAAATGTTTATCCTGGGTGGGAATCGAACCCACAACTTACAGCGCAAAAGGCAGAACTACTACCAACTGAGATACGAGGCCAGTCAATGCTAATACTGCAGAGCACAAGCTAATAAAAACATGCTAATTTTCGTAATTCGTAAAGTATTAATTAAACAGAGCGAAGTTATTGATATCTACCGTGATTTGAAACCTGAAATTTTGAATTTCTACCTAATTACCTCTGTGTTCTAGATTGAATTGCGTTGCGGTCTGTGGTTGTAGTTTAGGTATTTGATAACTATTCTGGAATTGAAGTTTGGACGAAGTTTTGTCTTGTTACGCCTTGTTACAAAACGGAAAATAAAAAAATGTTGTAAAGAGATGAATTTCCGATCACGTGATGAAAAACAAAGACAAGAAAGTTACAAAGACACAACAAATCAGCAGATTTTTTTTTTTTTCTGTAAATTATTATTTATATTTTTACATTTTATAATGTACTAGCTGACCCGTGCCCGCTTCGCTGTGCGTAAGACATTTCTAATACCATCGTTGACTTTTTTGTAGACGTTTTTAAGGTGTACAATACTGTAGTACATTATTTTGATATATCTCGTGGGGTTCAGTCAGCATTTGCAATGTAAGCGCAAAAAAATGTGTTTATTTACGACATCACATTAGAAACCTCTAAAATTATCAGTGTTTCTCTACTATATTATGCATGTATTATACATATAAACCTTCCTCTTGAATCACTCTATTTATTAAAAAAAACCGCATCAATATCCGTTGTGTAGTTTTAAAGATATAAGCAAACATACATACATACATACATACATATTACATACAGACGCGGGAAGCGGAAAGCGACTTTGCTTTATACTATGTAGTGACTAGCATACCCGGCCACGCGTTGCTGTGTCAACAGATATAACCATCTGTTAGAATTTTTTGAGATGTACGCTATCCTATCTTTCAAGTTGGATCAAACTGCACACGGTGTGCAAAGTTTGATTAAAATCGGTTATGTAGTTAAGGAGTCCATCGCTGACAAACAACGTGACGCGTAATTTATATATATTAAGATATTATTTTAGGATCCATACTTTTTATTTTTTAAATTATTTTCTTGCAACAAACTGAACTTGTCCAGGAGGTGGGCGTTTGTAGCTGCGACACAGTTTTAATAACTACTGTAGTTATCATCGTTCTTTCTAATTATTAATATTGTACCCTATACCTAACTTGTTCAGAAAATAAACGATTATTATTATTTCCTTGTATTTACTTTCATAGAACAATATGAAGTAAACAAGAATCAAGCAAATAAACTGGCAAATCAAAGTCTATCAATAAATCTTTAGCGGACTATTGGTTCATTAAACCACAAAGCTCAACCAATTAATGTTTGGAACTCGTGAAGCTACTTGATTTACTAAACTGCAATAGAAAGTATAATATAAACAATAACTTAGCGAAAGCTTACAAGTGAAATTGATTTATGACTGCGGCGACGAGCCATCGTTTTTCGGAAACACTTCAATATATTAACATAACAATTATAGATATTAGGTAATGCGAAGAACGGATGCTGGTGTTGGTAGTTACAGTAACACTTGGGAGTTTAATAGCTAGTTTTCGAACTTGACTTTATATTAATTTTATCACCTAGCTTTAAGGATATCCATTAATACAAGCTTAACATTATACATTTCTAAAAAAGTCAAAGGAAGAGTCTACGCTTGTTGATTAAATACAATCATATTCATTCTTTAAAATGATTATATGAGAACTAACTACATTATATTATAGACAGAAAGTAAATTATTATCAAAACAAAAAAAAAATAGAATCACGACTGTAATCCCTAAGTACGGTAGACATCCTTTCAGATCTCCAGACGCTTGGATCCTTTGAAGATGTCTAGTGGAGGTAGTCAGAGGCACGTCCAAACATTATATTTGGCACACGCCCACATTTTGCAGTAGTTAGCATTCCATACGTGACAGGTTGCAAGGTTGCCCATCGCATCAAAACAATACAGTAACAAATATCACATACAACAAACATTTTTCAGCATATTGATTAAAACTTGTGGTCTAATTAATGTGTTTCTATAATAAAAACGGTACAACTTCATACCTATTATCATAATCCACAAATAACAACGATTTTGCGAGGGCATTTCCAATTCTGGATTCTATTTCCATAATATCAGCATCAGTAGGTACATTCGTAAGTACTAGGTTTGACCATCGTGAACTTCAAATAAATTGTTTACAAACAACCTCACGAGACCCACCGTGATTTGGCTCGAGGCACAAAAACAAAAGCACTGAGCTTTCAACCCATCAAGGTGTGTCGGAGCAAACTAAATTATAAGTAAAGTACACCATTACGCAATTATGTAAGGCAGAGGAAGGCAGACAATCAATCAAGCTTGACCGCATGTTGATTATGTGATTAAGTTAACATCAGCGTTCTAAAGCTTCGACCGTTCATAAGTGAAGCTGCAAGCGGAATGTCAGTGAAGATCGTTGCCCGTGTTGATATCTACCAAGTGTAAGAATTTTTAGACTACTAAAAATATTATAAAAGTAAAAAAAGATTTCGAAAAAATATAATGTAGTATTGAATCTAAGGAATGTCATTGGGGAATTGGCATTCTGAAATTAGCGGTCAAAGGAGGTTAATGTGAAATAAATTGTTAAGGTTAAGAAATAGGAATAAAATGCCATCCTGTAGTATTCCTGGTATAAAATATTACAAGGTGAATAACGTGTGATGACTAAGGGTGAAAGATGACATAAATTCACAGAATTTAGACTCGCAGAATACTCTTTTCCATTATAAAGAGACATCTTCATTAGTTTCCGCACAATGCCACAACATTTCCGTCATTCAACGCTACGCCTTTTAGAAACCCGAGGTCTTAAGCCCACTCGTTGCCTCAGGCCAGAACTGCATGTGACGTGTGTTTGTAATGAATTTGTAATAATAATTACGAAAATAAATACTAAGCGTTTCATCATTTGTTAGGTAATCAAAATAAATGTGATGTTAGCCCAGTTGTGAACATTTTTATTTTATAAAGAAAACAGTATTTTTATAGGAAAACAAATTGTTACTACGAAATAGTTTTCACAAGTGCTTGCGAGGGCCCAGATAACCCTTGCGGCGTTTAACACTGTCTTTAGCTAAAATTTTTGGAACAACCAGTATTTAGTTACAGTAATTTATTTATCTAAAACAACAATTTGAAGAAAGAAGAAGTAATTTAACTAGAAAAAGTAATGAAGTTGTATGAGTTTCACAAGAGTATATTCTAGGTCCGTTATGAGACCTATCATACACCATTTCGTAAGTTCGATCACGTTAACAGTAATAAAGATAACCTAGTAAAGACAAACAGATTGAATTATTTCACTGGAATATGTCAACATTATAACTCTACTCAATACATATAAAATTTAATACTATGGATGACATGAAGTTTCGTTTTGGTATCGAGAACGAGCAAAATGTCAACGGAGTTGTATTTATAGCCAGCGGCCCGCGTGCCAGTGACTAGTGAGTCATCTCAGACGTCTGCCGGGACACCCGCTCACTGCTCACTTACTCACTCACTATACAACTCACGAAATTCTCTATCACACAGTCACCAATCCGAATAACTGTTTCACAAATAGAAAATATTTTTAGGCATGCAAAGTAAATAAACTGGCGGGAACTGACGAATTCTAAAATTAGTTTTGTTGAGCATTTGATATTTTTATTACTTCCCGAAACAATAGCATTCGAAACTAAACTTTCGTTTGTTTAGCGTTACAACCCGATAAATACCTAATCGTCTATGGAAGATTTGTGTGTCCAATTTTAATTTACAGTCATTCCTAGAGGCAGGTCAAGCAAACCCTCGAATGAGTGAATTTTAATTAACATGTCACGCTTCTAGTCAACTCATAGAGAAAGTTACACGAAATCTTCGTCCCAGCGATGATAGACATCAATAACGTTTTTAATTTTATAAACCTCAGTAAATATATGCTAAATTGTAGTCATTGTTGAAGAAAGAAGTGTAGTATAATGAGGTGGCAATTTAAATGTTTTTAAAATGTAAATGAAACTGTCGGTGTCCAATTACCGAGGCGTATACGACGGTAGTGTGTGATCACCTCCGCTGATGCTCTTAATTAACATTTAGCTTTTGCTACCGTATTTGTTCACATGAATCCCCTTTCCCGGGTCCCGTTATTGTGGCCATGGTCCTCGTTACTGGTGAAATTCAGACCGACGGAAAATAAATTGTAAATTTTGGTCGTACCGTGAACACTTCTCGGTTAAGATCTTAATTAGCGCCCTCCATGTATGAAAGCAACCGTAATCACAGTAGCTGGAACATCGACATAGGTATAAATTATTATCATACTTACCATTATCCACAGTAGGAGAATGTTTATTTATAATTACTGGTTTTAAATTATTTCTCTTGAAATTCACAACAATTATCGATCGTAAACAATTCTTATGATATTGTTCTTCGTTAACCGCTAATCAACGTTTATTTTCAAGAATATTTATGAAGTAGTAAGTATATAGCCATTTTTAATGAATATTGGCGTCAGACACGGCATTGTATTCTGTTGAACTAAAATTTACACTCTCTTTCAAAGAAACCTGATAATTGATGAAGAAAGACGAAAGTGTAGTATATTAGTATAAGAAATCTTTAACGTAAACGCATCCTTCTCATTGCAACAGCGACCCAGATGTTCAGTATTATCTGAAAGAGTAATGTTCTCGTGGATCACCTTGAACTGCTCACTATCGGACAGTGAAAGTCCTCGTTAGCGGTGGTAATTGGTGCGTTCTACCAGGACTGTGTCTCTTTGAAATCACGTTCAATGTAAAATCTGCTTTCTCACATTGGCTTTAGATTCATTATAGTTTAATGAAATCTGTTTGAAACCTGAAATGCTGTAGAACTACCTTTTCCTCCTTTTCCTTTTGGCAAAAGAAGTATAGAGTCAATTGTCGGAATTTGATACTTTGAAAACATTGCAACGCACAATAGTTACAGTAACGTGTGTGTGGAATTTTTGTGGAGAAGTTCACCCGGCTTGTTCACGTTAGTCGTAAAAATGGCAAATGTTTTCGCTGACATGGAAGTCATATAAATCCTTGGTGATTGACTGTAATTTGGCCTTAGCCTTATAGTATTGTTCAGCGGGAGTAAAACTTATTAATATTGTTACTACTGGTAGATATTCTGTTAGTCTACCAGTTGTTTATTTGCACGATTTGATAAGAAACTCAGATTCTGCAATATGTCCAGTTGAAGTACTCTTGGGAGTTATAAACGTGACTGTTCAATTAGCTAAACTGGCCTTGTTTACTTCGAGTATTGCAGCTTCTGAAAATAACTTTGACTACAGCTTTTTGTTTCTCGTAAGTATAACTAATTAAACACAGTTAATTGTTTTATGTTTAATACTCGTAATACAAAAACAACAAATTTAAGTATTACGACCAGGCATGCTTCAACACTGAATGAGAATTCAATATCATTACTGCTTCATTACAGACAGCCTAATCTTCATTCAGTAACCTGTTTGCACCGGCATTTGTTTACGTCCGTCTTGAAGCGACGAAAATAATATTGAAGAAATTACATTTCTTCAAAACTTCATTTTATTTTTTGAACCTGCATATTTGAGCTTCCTCAGAAGTGCGTATAAGACCAGGCCTATCCCCTGATCTTTGATATAGGACCACTCGTTTCGTCAGACTTTTTGCATCGAAATGCCAGTACTAAATACTCTTTTCAATGATTTATGCGGCGTAAAGATATCACGAACTATTCTCTCTGTTTATTATCATCGTATTTCTTTGGGATCGTCTCCGTGCATCACAGCTTTTTGACATATACCAGCACGACTTTACGATATTAACTGTCAAAAGTTATATATTTGTGCTATTTTATAGTTCAGCGTCTAATGTAATAGCAAGTGTTATACATAACGTGGCAGACAGTTTTTATTAATCGGCAAATAAAACGTTTTGCATGCAATAGGGAAGCGATAAAGTTTTAGGTATATATAAAAGTGTATCGTATTTCTCGACAAATTGATGCTATTTAGCGACGATTGCGTTACGTGCTTCATTATACCTTCTAGAACCTACTGACTTATCCATTCAGTTTAGTAACACCTTTGATACGCTTCACACATCTATCTGTACATTCGTGCTCACAGTTCCTTAGTTAACTATTGTGAAATAGAGCATGTCATTTATCTCAGTGGCATTCTAATTTTCTCACTCAAGTATTTCAAGTCTGTGTTATATTTAACCAGCTTCTAAAGATTTAGAATTCGTCATCATGATTTTTTGATTGTAAATAATGTACTTAGGCTGAGTTAGTTAAGATTTAAAGCACTGATTTAAATACAATCCTAAGAGTATCTAAGAGGACGTCGTCGGTTGAAATTGTATGATTATTCAAATCAACGGTTTCTCAAGACTCTAGTAGTTGCTCGCCATCAGTAAAAGCCAGTTCAATGTGTCTTACAATGTTATTTAACAATCTTAAACATTCATGACTGGCCACATGAGCCGCACCGAGAAACTTATCATTATAGTAATTTCCAACAACTTTGTAATACCTACTTCGTTTAAACTTTACAATCTTTCTATCGTTTTACTATTTTAATTGGCCCTTGCTTCAAGTCAATTTATAATAGGTACACATAACCTGCCAGTAACTATATTAAAGGCCTATGTAGCCCTTTTGTCTACTTTCTCTCTAATTGAGGCTTGTAGTTATAAATTCATTGTGGTATACAACTTTTGTAACACCTCTTGCCGATTAGTTGCTAATTGCAGCTTTCTCTGTTTTCAAGTTGTTTCAATTGATACGAGGTGTTTCATCGGGAAAGATAAAGTGTAAACTACAGCCTGTTACAACAATTTCAACTTCACAGATAGTAAACTAAGAAATTGCCGGCATAAAGTTAATGATTTTCCGCTTGTTTCAGCCGTGGTGGTTCGTTACCTGACAAAGCGGTACATCGGAGAGTACAGTTCGATTGGCGGTAAGTTTATTAAGCTTTACAATATTGTTATTGCTTGTGTAGTCCATCATTGTTGCGTAAGTTATTACTTTTTGTTAGCTGTAAGAGTTAAGCATCTGGCATTGATCCCGTAATCGCGACCGCATTGTTGATATGCTAAGAATGTTTGACTGAAAGACAGAAATACTGATGAAGATGAGCCCTTACTGAGGGCACTTACAAGATGCCAAGCGCCTAGTGCCAATGAACGGTTTATTTGCGATATTGGCAACAGCACGCGCAGAGCCAAGGCTGGACTGGCGCCCGGGCCGGCCGATGACCTTAACAAATATTTTGCAAAACTGCATTAATTTAAGGCACGGTACGCTAGGGGACATTTTGTACCGCAACATGACATGCAACACTCAATCTACGTTCCATAGTGTTTCACAACATGCCCATGGCATTTAACATTTGACGTGACCGGGGATTATGTTGCTTGCTGCAACATGAGTAGTATGGCCTGTAAGAAGTTCCACAACATTGTCCCTAAGACATTCACGTAGTTGTTGAGAGCGACATTTTGCTAACATGTCGCTTCATTCGTCCACTAGTGTATCCGTAGCCTTATGATCTAGAACACTCTCCCTCGTATTCAAGAACGACACTATGAGAACACGCACAAACAGTGGACGAAATCTTTTTTTCATAAAAATCACTTTATGTGTTCTGTGACACTGCATATTGTGACTAGAGGCACATTGCCGTGTGCCTCTAGCCAAAGTTGAGCTCTAAAGGCACACGGTAGCGTGCGCCATAGTGCCGCTCAACACAAACATAAAGTGATGTTTATGAAAAAAGATTTCGTCCACTGTGGGTGCGTGTTCTCATAGTGTCGTTCTTGAATACGAGGGTTAGTAACGCTTCTGAGTTGTCCCAATTATATTGATTTCTGCTCAACGTATGAGATGACGGCAGACAGACGAGGATGGAAGAAAAAAACATTAGCCTATTCCACCTAGAATTGGAACTCAATTTCTTATCACGAAATCTTACAGCTTGCTCTTAACGACTACCTGATTAAGTTATCAAAACTTACCTGACAATTTAACTTGCGTTGACCCTACTAAAAGTTTTTATAGCACCTATATTCATTTCCGTTTTTCTTTTAAAAACAACAACATACCTACTACCATAGCTTCCATGTTTTCAAGTATTGTCTGACCGCCTTTATCTAAGATTTATGTATCAATTAATTATAATTTGTTACTGTCGTGCCGGCTATTAGGCGTACATTTGATCTGCCGTATTGATCAAGTACATACAAGCTTATGTGACCTACTTACGACTGATGTTATCTACAGAACCAATACATTCGTTTGAGCGGAATTGAGATGCTAATCAGTTATTTGTTTCAGATTTCATGTACCAACACCGAGTTGCCATTGATGGTAATACATCTGAAGTGGAAGTCTTGGACACGTGTGGATGCGCGGTAATATATTTTTGTCAATCCTTAGTTTTTTCTTGTATGTACAGAAACAATATTACTGGTAGCAACAAATACTTGTGTCATAAAATTAGTTTGGGTTTGCACATAAAATTCATGCTAATTATTGTAAAAAAGGTAGAAGATAGATTAAGAATTTCACTCTATCAATCATAATTTACATATTGTTGTTCATCAAAGTAGTTCAGAGTTTTTGTATCAATCCGCATATCGCTCATTTGCGAGAAGAACGTGACATCTACAGAATATTATATAGTACATCGATGGTTTAAATAGTTGTATTCATAGTTATACCTTTGATCCAGAAACGTGGATGCCTGGCAGAGCACTTGCGGTGGGGCGACGCATTCGCAGTAGTATACTCAGTATGCGACCGACGATCATTCTTGGCGGCGGCAGAGCTATTGGCACTCCTGGAACGAACTAGGCTACCGGGCTGCACCGCTGTCACGTTGCTGGGGAACAAACGAGACTTGGAACATGCCAGGTTGGAAATTTTAACTATCAACACGCTCTTTAAACTGTTCTACGAGTAGGCATGTAGATAAATTATAATTATTTTTATGCTGCACATTACATAGGTACACACATTCTTGGCAGTGTTTATGTTAGGCCATGACAATGATAAGAAAACTACTTACATTTATAATGTTAAATTTTCGGAAGAATAAAGGCTTTTGCATCTACATTGTTTATTGTCAACAACTCAAAAAATTGACTCGAAAACTTCGAAGGCAACAACAAAGATTAGAGACAAAATAACTTACCTGACGTCTTTTTTCTGAACAGAGTCGTCAAAGCAGAGGAAGGGCAGGAGCTGTCATTGAGATTCGGGTGCCAGTTTTACGAGGTGTCGGCTGCGGAGTCGTGCGCGGGCGCCGCGCTCGCCTTTCACGCGCTGCTCCGAGAAGCGCGCTCGCTTGCTTTGCTTCTACCCACACCCAGACGGAAGCTGGCTGCTTACTCCGTATCTAAGGTATAGTTTAACCCTGTCGTCTCTATCTTACTTATTGCTTCAGTTTATCTATTTATCACATTTGCTAATCTTTCCGTCTTGGCTTCTCAAATGGACGTTTTCTGAAGGCTGCTGTTGCCTTTTTAGATCAGATTTGGCTTATGACACATCCCAATCACATTAATATCGCACTCCATCTTGTATGCCAGTTTAATCTTCTGATCTCTAATGTTAACACGCATATTGATGTACTATTTATCTCCATCAGGTGATCGGTACGATTCTCGGATTGAGCAACAAGAGCGTCAGGAAGAAACGACCTTCGCTGAGCATATGATCCTCAGATCGCGCTACGTGGTACCCTGTTCACTCCGTGATAGGAGTTTTGTTTTATTTCTGTATCGTACAGAATGCTTTGTTATCTCCGCCGTATCGGGGAGATTTGTCGACTGACAGCAGCTCAGGAATGGAGTTATCAGATTTGACTTTATGACTATAGATGGGAGATGCGGATGCCGATGTAAGGCACAAGCTATTTTATTGCCTGTAAATATCTTCTGAATAAATTGTACAGTAGCTAATTGTAAAAGACTTGTAACTAAGTAGTCTTGCAACCAATGAATGTAATTACTTAATTATACGTGGAATGGACTCTGAAGTATTTATTTTGAAGTTATGTAAGTGCGTATTATCATACGATAAATAGGCTGTTTAAGATTGCACGTTAATATTAGTAATGGAGGTTGCCTTTGCATATTTAGTGTTACATTGAAGTGTTCGATGATTCAAATGTTTTCTGAACTGTAGGCATTTGGAAATTTTATCTTGGAAATAAACTTGGAATTAAATGAGATCTTACTGTTATACATTAAACTAGGTTTTTTATTTTGGTTTTATCTTTTATGATATCCTGACCTGAGATTTCCACCTAACCTGATTCCCGTGTTTTTTTTACGAACTAGTATTACAATAACACGAGATATTTTTCTGACAAAAGATATTTTGCTATTTTTGAAAATGAGGATATTCTGTACATTGTAAGATTCGGTCATTGTTTTCCGTAAATTTAGATGTAATAACTTCAAAAAGACTTAATTAGAATTATATACGTGATTCAAAAACGAACCTTATTTAGTTTAGTATTAGTTTATAAGGCTGTATTTATGTATCAACTGGTTACTATAAGTTTGCACTTGGTAATAGATAAAATATTGTATACGTAGTGACTATAGACTTTAGAGAGAATCGCCAGCGCGTAGCAATCCACTGATATACAAACTTATAATAACCAAGCTATATACCTACCTACAGGAGGTCCCATAAAATAATATCAAGCTGAAGTCCAGGGGGGTTAGCATGAACCACTATCGTATCGACAACGTATCGTTTGACATTTGGAAGATACGTTGTCGATACGATAGTGCTTCGTACTCAGGCCACTGATGTATCCAAATTAACCCATGGATTTATGATAAATAAAATTATACATCCGTCAGATTTTATGCTGGTTTCAAAAATTACGCAAAAAACGCCGAAACATACATGGGGTGATTACGGTATCTCTAAGGTGTACCTCTGGATTTCCACTTGTTACTACTTTTTGAGACAACTTATACCTATTTAAATAAGCCATGACGTGCCTAATAAATATTGCATATGTACAAATTATAAACTTACTTTCGTATGTCATTTGTTTTGAACATCTACAACTCACTAATAAAAAATAAATTATCAATTTATCTTATCCTGTCTTATTTATTATACCTTAGTCGTATATGATTTCTCTTCCAATGCTCGTATTTCAAAGCTGCCTAGACATACGAGTATAGTAATAGGCAAGGGCGTAGCCAGGATTCTCTATAGGTGGAGGGGGGGAGGGGGGAGACAGATAAGAAAATCCCAGGCTGTATTGTTTTAACCGTGGTTTAACATATGATATGAGTATCTCACATTAGTAGTGGACTCTTATTGTTATTAGTGACATTGTTTAGAGTAGAAAATATGAAAAATCTTTTTTATCAGTGACCGACCGCTCCTCGATGGAGCAGCTGCCCCCCTGACCGTGCCTCGCTACGCCCATGGCAATAGGATCGATAACGATAACACAAAAAACTGTAAGGATAGCTTTAATAACGCTGAAGCCACTTCTCTTAGGGGCTGATAGCAAATAGCTAGTCAATGTAAAGAGTTTTAGAAAGCATATTAAGATATCCACAAGCTGGTCTGGTTCAAAAGACGGCGAAAGACAACATTCGCTTGCAAATTTTCTAATTTCAAGGGATATTTCAAGGAACCTGCCTTGTGTCCACACCTTACGCGCGCCTATCTTAAGGCGTTAGCAGATAGCCAACACATCCTTAATTAAAAGGAAACTTTATATGGAAGTGTTTTCTGCTAATGTATGGTATCACGGCCTCTGTAAACATACGGTTGGTAATCTACATAACACGTCTTATTTACATATTAAATCTACCTTATGGTATTCTATAATACTGCATTTAATTATGCAAATAAACTGAGGATTATTTCAGTGCGAAATATCATGTGATTTATTAGGCTTTTAGGAAACTATGATTTATTTGTATGGGCTAATTAAAGTGTCTATTGCACACATGCTAAATTATTAATTTGACATAACTCAGTGTAGACGAGCAGATACTCATTATAGATGTTGATAGGTTGTAAAAAGTAGTTAGACATAGACATAGACATAGACATAGACAATTATTTATTTACTTCTTTAGCACACAACACAACATAACATAAAAAGGAAATAAAAATAAAATAAAAAACAGTTTAAACTTACATCTAACATAGGCAAAAACAAATCGTACACTTAAAAAAAAAACAAGGAGAGTAAGTAAAAAAAACTAAATTACAAAAAAAAAAAAAAAAACAAACATTATAAAATAAATATATGTTATGCTCTGTGCTACAGCAGCAAAAGGGTCTCGGCTCAGCATTATGCTTTCCTATACGAAGATAGGTCAGCGCTGTTATTCTGCCGAAGTGGTTATAGACACTACGTACTCGTATATATCAAGGGAATCCATTCTGGATACCTTTGACTACTTTAGGTACTACCATGTCACACTTTTCCGTATACCTTGCTTTTCCAAGTTGACAATTCTGTAATTTTCAACTACGGTAGACGTCCTCTTAGATCCTTGAATACCTATCTCTAAAGGAGTAGTTAGAGGCACGTCCACGTCTATTGTTACCAAATGTAATGTATTATTTTAGAATATAGAGAAAAACTTAGTAAATAACAAATACTTATAAAGGTATAAGGTGGTATCTTCACGATAAGATTCCTCACACAATCTCAATTTTTTTTTGCGACATCGAATGCTTATAAAATAGGTACCTGTAGGTATTACTAACTAACACCTTTCACTCCTCTAAAGACCCACTTATCTATGGGCAGGCTCTCTATCACAGCGAAACTTGTATGACATGGTGATATTGCGAAAAATTATGCTTAATTAAGACATTAAATCGAATAAATGATGCTGTTCATCTGGGCATCAAGATTGTGGCTGATGACTTGTTTTAACCAGGTTTGTATGCGTAACTGATCAAGGCGTGTACATTTTAAATTAAAAAATACTATGTTATTTTTTTGATTGAGTTAAAACTTCGCATATCTATCAATCTCAAATGACAATGTAATATTATGGTACTAGCGAGCTGGTCTGATGAAGGAGTTCGAATGTAGTCATAGGAACGCTTGAACTACACAACATAACTCCGTCGTGTTTGGGCTCGTTGGATTTGTCTTAAAGAGCTCTAGGATTATAAAAGCTTGTTTTTAAAAAGATATTTGTGATTGCCGTGTTGGCCGAGTGGGATGTACCTCGACTTTCAATCTGAAGGTCGTGGGTTCAAATCCCGGCGTGCATCAATGGATTTATCTGTTCTAAAATTTATATGCGCATCAAAAACACGTGCTCAAATGAATGGAATGCTAACTACTGCAAAATGTGGGCATGAGTCAAATATAATGTTTGGACGTGCCTCTGACTACCCCTACTAGACATCTTCAAGTAAGTCAAAAATAATAAATTACCAGTGAAGTAGGTACTTAAATGGGGTTTATCTACTTTTTCAGATAGATTTGCAATAAGCGACGAACTCTCTAGCAACTTGATATCATCAGAAACTGGTGCTAACCTCCGTTACAGTTAAGGCAGTAACTTGATGGCTTCATTTGAAAAACAAAACGCATGATTGACATAACGAAACGATGCTTCTCTCTCGTTGACCCCAAAATTATATTCAACTTTATGTTTATATTTTATTATTTTTAAATATTTATGTTCCTACTCACAATTAGTTAGTTGAATTGGGTCAACTCAGTAATAAATCATGAGGTTTCTTGAAAATGTCTACTAAATTAAACGCAACGCGCTGTAAATTCGCAGAAATAGGAAAATATTAAATACCTCGTCTAAAGCCGGGGTCCCACGGCGTGTATTACGACGGGCCGCGCCGGATGACGCTCTGCCTGTGTGAGTCCGGCGCGTCGCGTACAGAGCGTTCCGAGCACGGGCACCACGGATGCATCGTTCCCACGGCGCGTCCGTCCGCCTTGGCGCGGCCGGCGCGTGAAAACGCGGACCGTGGGACCCCGGCATTACAAAGTTTCGAGTTACAGAAAAAGAGGCACCTGAATATATACAACTCTTGCGTTACTGGTTGACTGACTAACTGGCTGATCGGCTGATCTATCAACTCATAGCCTTAACCACTGTTCCTAGAAAATATAAAGGAGGGTGTATTTATTTGGGTGTGTGCGTGCACTAAAAAAGGAATTCCCGAAGTTCAACCCCTAAGGATATGCAACGCGGGTTGTTACCAAGGGCGTAGCCAGGATTCTCTATAAGGGGGGAGGACAGATAAGAAAATCCTAGGCTGTATTGTTTTAACGTGGTTTAACATAAAATATGATATGAGTATTATATTATTTACACTTTAGTAGAGGAGACTTATCATTATCACAGCCTCACAGCTCAGTTGGTAGTAACTCTGCCTTCTGTGCTGTAGGTTGTGGGTTCAATTCCCACCCAAGGCAAACATTTGTGTGATGAACATAGATGTTTGTTCTGTGTATGGGTAAAAAAAGTATATAACTATCAGTTATCTGGTTCCCATAGTACAAGCTTTGCTTAGTTTGGTGCTAGATGGCGTTGTGTGTAAAGTTCGCCAATATTTATTTATTTATTATCAGTGACATTGCTTAGAGTAGGAAAAGATGGAAAAATCTTTTTTATCAGTGACCGACCGCTCTTCTAGCTCTTCTAGAAGGGGGCAACTGCCAACCCCCTGCTTATACCTAGCTATGCCCATGGTTATCACTAGTTAGGTATAGATTTTCGATTTAGGATTAAAAGACATCTAAAAATCTGACAATGGAAGAAACCAAAGAATAACAATAGTGAGTTAAAACTAGGTATACTACATCATATAGGTATACTACATTTAACTACAACACGCTGTCCAATATTGAAAACCTTTTGAACAGACATTCTCAGAGGATACTAAAGACAACATAAATGTTAAGCAATTAACACTTCGTTGCTACACAGCTACTCTTTAAAATACAGTTTGTTCATAGCCCGAATACGATAAGCCGATAAAATATGGCCACTGAAAAATAGTCATAAATTACGATGTTGAGATGGTGAAATATCTGGCTTATTAGAATGCCTAGTCGATTGAGATGATAAGCACATAAAACATCCACTAGCTATGTTAACTTATTTATTTCGAGAAATTGTGTCTTGTTTATATAGAAAAGTGTAAAAAAATCGGCCAAGTGCGAGTCGGACTCGCGCAGGAAGCGTTCCGTATCATTATCTATAAAAAACAGCAAAAAAACACGTTTGTTGTATGGGAGCCATAAATTAGTTTTATTTTGTTTTTAGTATTTGTTGTAATAGTGACAACAGAAATACATCATCTGTGAAAACTTCAACTATTTAGCTATCACGGTTCATGTGATACAGATACTGCCCTGTGACAGACAGACGGATAGACGGACAGACGGACAGCGAAGTGTCTCATAGGTTCTCGCTTTTACCCTTTTGGGTACGGAACCCTAAAAACACCTCTTTTTATTTTTTCCCTTTACACATTTCGTCCCACTACTGGGAAAAGGTCTCCCTCAAATCCGTCTTCTTCCGTCTTGAATAAAATCATTGGTTTAGTTTAATTATTCAGAAAGGAAATAGGAGAATTTGTATGGAAAGCGCAATAATGGATTTCACATAATTTTCTTGCATAATCATTAACAGGCCATAAACATTGGTAACCTACTATTTTACAACACTACTTTTTTTCATCACAGAAACATTACATCAAATATACAAATTATTTCAATGAAAACTATAAAAATTGATGCTTATGAAGCCGCATCTTTAGAGTGATAAAGCTGGCTATGCCTGAGCTACGACTGCCTATTCAAGTTCCCACAGGATTGATGGTGGAACCACCCACCAGATCTCAGCGAAGGGATTTAAATTGCCTGGTATTCATCAGGTGTCTCAATGCTCCTCATGGAGATGATAAATGGACGCTTTTCAGCCTCGCCTTTGAGGGACAGGGATAATTGCGGATGGTCTATTCAGGTTGTTAGTTGTTTCTTTTTTAGCTTTTCTATGTCTGGGCTTAAAGGTTCCATGTTATTATTCGTATTTATGAAGAAATTCTTGTAATACGAATGTGATTGGTTATGGGTAGCCAGGTGATACTGGTACCAGGTTTACTGATGTGTAATGTACTCGTATATCTATAGTACACTGACAGCGGATCTTGTCTTACTTGAAGTTAGCCATTTTAATAGTTTGCAGACAATTTTCGACCTTATGCAGTGACACAAAACCATTTTTGCGGTCACACAGCTAACTTCACGTGAGTCAAAATCCGCCGTCCGTACTTCAATAAGTAAACCTAAATTAAAGATTTAACTCTGAGGTTTTTTATTTAGACTTTAATGTGAACAAAATAAGAAAAAAAAAGTTTGCGTCTATTTTCAAAATACGTTAGACATGCCTTCGGATCTCCATGCGTCAGTTTGAAGATGTCTAAAGGGGATAGTCAAGATAGATCGTATTTTCGAAAATTTTAGTCAGTTTGTGGTAACGACATAATTACCATCGTACGAGTAGTAATGTTAGAAAATTCTAAGTAAAATCTGTCTCTATATTATTTGCTTAATAAGTAGACAGGTAGAGTTGTTATTCCTTGAATTAAGCCATCACTAATTATGGTAAGCTTCTAGGAAGTGAGTTTTAGTACTTAAACACCGTCTACACAGAATTCGTGCTCGCAATATTCGATAGGTTCCATTTTCTAAGAATGCAGACGTTCGATTGTGTTGATTTTACTACAAGCTCTTATTTCATACTCGTATAACAAATTGTTGATGCTCATCTTGGAACTCTATTGTAATGAATTATGCAGTAGAATAGAAATTATCAAATATTTTTTTTTATCTACTTCATTATGTATTTTTATCATTAGGAAATATTTTTTTCGAAAGGTCATTAACAATGTTTTCGGTTTTTGTGGTTTCAGCGCTTAGTGGTAAAAAGAGAAAATAAATATTTTATTTTCAGAAAAAAAAAATGGAAATACTTTTATTTGTAACAGCAACACACATGATAGACAACATCTAATTTATAAAGTGTGTTTGCTCCACAAAGGTCCTAACTCAGCATATACATTATACATACTCGTACTCATATAATTGTGATCCCATATCCGATTGTGTCTCACCCAAATTAGTTCCTTTTTCGTATGCAGCACAAGTTTTATTGGGTTATTATAAGACTTTTGTGGCAGTTTCGAGTTAGCAGAGTGCAATTTTGTGAGAAAACGGTTGATTTTTTTTAATGCTTTATTTCTTTATTCAAGAAGTTTATTAGCTTTTCATTATTATTTAACTCTGATAGAGCAGAAACTTAGATTCTGATAGTTTATTTTTGTAGATCCTTATAGGTAAGCTTTTGTAGATGCAGCTAAGGCCTCACAGAAGCGACTAGTTATTAAAAAGCTTCGTAGATTTTGCTACCCACGTAAGTACAAACATAAAAGCTCTAAAAGATCTTACCATCAAGGAAACGAGTTGATACAGTACGTATAATTTAGCTGTTTGCATTCATTGAACAACCCGTAATAATATAAATATGGCACTTATTTTCCATCTTGGCAGGTGTCTTATTTTGCCTGCAGAATATTATTAGTAACTTATTTTCACAGCTTCCGCTTAGAATTCCGCTTACATTATTGTTTGTTATGCTACGAGTTTGTTTATGCGGGTAAATATAATAAATATTTACCCGCATATATATACTATGTCTAAAACATACTTACTTATGTTTTAGTTTTACATACGGTTTTTAGAGAACAGAAAATATATATATATATTTTTTAAATCATTATTATCGTCTGCCTGTCTTATTCCGTGAGATAGGCAGAACCTGTTTTTCAAAATATTATATCATATTAAAATATATTTTCTCCGTGATTATAATATCAGTTATATTACTTACTGCCAGTTTATGGCTTATTCAAGTACCTATAAATCTAACTCTTCTTCTCGCTAGTTTTTTTTTTCGGACTGATTGTTAATTATTTTCTATACATTACCTGATAAAAAAGTAACTCCAAAAAATAAACAATTAATGGGCCAGCTCATTGTCATTGTGTCATTTACCAAGGAGGAAGTTTTTATGATACTCATAACGACACGGGCTTAAATTACTATGATGATTTGACGCGGAATCAATGAAGCTACCGTCTGATAAATAATAAAATCAGAACTTACGTAACCACAATACCTTAACCGTTAAAATTTACAATCGAAAGTTTTGAAATAAAACATTGTTTAGTCGATTTCGCTCCGGGACCTTTTCTATGGCCGCCATAACATTACCATAAAAACACGAATTCGCTGCCCACTCGCGTGACTTTATTCCAAATATTCTCGATAAACATCTACGTAATGGATTACTGGTCATTCCTACTGACATTTGGTAACTTTGAGAGCAATCTACAATACAATAGATATTGTTAATGCACTCTGAGCTGAGCGGACAAATGAAATACTCTAACTGGGCTCATAGCACAGTTAGTAGTTACACTCAGAGAAAGACTCTACCTACTGTGCTCTAGGATGTGGGTAAAATCACTTAGGACAAATTTGTGTGATGAATATACCTAGGTACCCGTAGGTGTCTCAGTCCATTGGCTACACAAACAACAAGCACACAAACGTCCAAACATCCATTATCACCATATCCAGACACATAATAAATATCTGCAGATCATGCAAGCTCTGTCCCGCTGCGAGAATCGAACCTTCTTGCGTAGCAGTTGAGCATTAGCCCACCACGCCACTGAGGTCGTTAAATGCAGGTACCATTATAAACTTGTTGCTCGGCATTGCTTCATTTACGAGCTAAATACTGCCTCATGCACGTCTCTATTACGAAAGAATCTCCTCTCAAAATAGAAGTATTGGTATTTGAATATTTAAGCAGCCATGCCTTATGAGGGCATCACTAGCATTCCATGTCTTGCATTATGTTAATATGCCATTTTCCAATGTGCGCATCGTAGTCTCATGCGCTCCCTGGCGCCGGTTGACTTTAATAAGTCTGAAGAGTCATAATCACCACGATGTCACGCACAAAATTACACCATAAAAGCTTTACTGGTAAGATTATTTTAGCGTAACCACTGCTGAAGACAAAATTGAAGCCATCCCGAAGAAGCCCTCTCGATAATCGAGTAAAGGTTTCGGAGCGTGGAAATATTTATTGATAGACATCGAATTGCTTATAGGATTTAGGTAAGAAAATATGCTTACCCGAAAGGGGGTTATACCTAAAACAAACCTAATAAAATAAACAGTTTTACTGTAATCAAAAATTTGATCATGATTTTTTCATATCAGCTTTCTCGTTTCAATGACAATATGTATAGTATGCAACTCCTGAATAAAGTACGAATTTATATCGAGGGCCATGAATCACTCGCGTCGTTCAGGATTCTAACAGTTGAATCACTCGCTGCGCTGGTGATTCAATCATTAGAATCCTTCACTTGCTCGTGACTCATCTACGGCCCTCGCTTTAAATCCGTCCTTTATTCAGGAGTTGCATACTATACTTTATACCATGACTACGAGAATATTTATTTAATCTAATGCCAAACTCCTTGTCGCAAATATCGACCAATCAAATCTCGAGAATTTATTTGCACCAAAGAGTTTTGAATTTCGAATCTCAGCGCAAGGAGTTTGTGTAAGCATTGAAATAGAGACCGGATATATTTTGTGTTCCAAATTCAAACACCAAAATAGTGAATAAAAACAAAACAGTGAATAAAAGGCCTTTTTATTCACTGTTTTGCGTGAATAAAATAAGCTTTTTAAAGTAGGTATGGTATAAAATTATATTTTTGTACTCGTACATATCATTGCGAATTTTATTTGGAGCTGATTCAATCATCAATAGTTAAATGCTACATCATACCTTTATCTGTTTTTCTATAAATATGACATTTCAAATGTATTCAACAGAATACATTTGAAATGTCATATTTATAGAAAATGGCAATTTTATTCCCCAGCTAACATTATCTGATGATTGAAAAATTTACCCTCAATTTAGTACCTTGGTGAGAAGATTCTGATTATATGAACTTTAGTTGTAAGACAAAAGCAAGGACACGCACAAGGTCTAAAGCGCAGTCCAGATGTGAACGCCCCGATCCACCTGTACATTATGTATTTTGTAGTAGCAATGCATAAATCACAGAAATGGGACGCAATACCGCAACTAACACAAGGTGAGCGCTACTTACATGAGGCAATCTCTACTGTAATGAGGTCGCCTGTTTGTTCAGTTAGATGTTTAGTTCTAGGGATCATCTATTAGTTAATTCACTTTTAAAACTTTCTTGAGTTGTCCACACATAAGATATTTATGGTGACTCTATAAGATCCTAGTGATTTCAATGAAATATCATCATTTTCTTCTTCTTTTTCCACTTAAAGTGAAGTCGGCACGACATGTTGCGAAGAGGCTTATGTTTTACAACCGTTTTTTTTTCTTATAAACATTTTTTTTATCTCACTTTGAATTTCACAACGCATGAGGGAGTGCAATGCGCGCTTAAGGTCACACTCATCCAGGTGAAGATTCTCTAGAAGTCTATATGACTCGAAATATTGTTGGTTCCAACTTTGGCAATATATTTAGAAAAATATCATACTAATGGCATTATCGCAATAAGAAATATTGTCAAGATAAGAAGAACGTTGGAATAAGGACGTTCAACAAGAACGTTGTTGACTCTATTAGAGTGAATTTATTGTTCTTCTCAACCGACGTCAATTTAAGAAAGAAATGTCGCAATTAAGCGAATGATACGTTCCTCGAAGGTAAAGAAGACATGAATACAAATTCCGTAGCCGCGAGAAATGTTTGACATTAAAAATCCATTACAATATTGCAAAAACCAGTATTGTATCCAAGTTAAATAAGTTTTCTAGAGAAAAAATAATTGGCGCAGACATTTTCTGCGAAAGTTGTTTGGTTTTGAGCAGCATAGACAGAGAGATACACTAATAGCGTTGACAAGTCAAGAGAAAAATAATAATTATTATATTTAGTGTAGTTGCTCGAAGAATTTGATGTTTATGTACCTAATAAGTTTTCTGTTGAAAAATATTTTACAAAACAAGCTTTTGTAAAAACCTCCTTTGAGCAAGAGAACGCGCTATAACATGTCACACATCATTGTTGGCAATTCTGTTGTCAAGTAATACTGATCCAATTCTAAAAATTATTTCTCTAATAGGAAGCAACATTAAACCTAAGGAATTTTATTTTTGATTCTTATAAAAAGTAGTGCGTAGGTATATATGAACCTAAATTAAAATGGATCAGTAAACCATATATGACCTATCCGCATATTAATAAGTGCAATGTGGAAATTCGTTGAATCGGCGGCACCGTCAATCGAATGTTGCAGTACATCTATAATTATAATGTAATGTGTGAAACATGCCTTAGCCAGGCTAATGACTCAATATAGTAGGTACTAATATTATTACTAACTAGAAACGTATTTATTACCTGAATCTAGTCCAACCTGGAATAAAGCGAGCGTTTATACAACGTAGGCGTGGTGTGATTTATAATAAGAAATAGGTAATACTACGAATACAATACTTCTTATCTCCTTGGATGTGCCTCTGACCACCTCAATGTTGTGACCGGATTTATTTTTATTTACTACTAGGAGTCCGTCCAGAGTTCGCACTGGTGTAGGTACTAATAAATATTACAGGTGTAGTAAACTTTTTGATAACTTAGGTTACATTATAGCAATTAATGTAAGTATCTCTATTAAAATAATAAAAAATAATAATAAAAAAAAATACGACCTTTGATTCTTGTTAATAATATAGCTTGTAATAGGTGAAAGAATCTTTAAAATGTATCTTGTTGGTTAGTTTATCAATAACAAACAAAAATATTGCATAAAAAACAAGTTTTAAATCTTGTTAATAATAATAATAATAAAAAAATAGTAATAATATAGAAAAAAAAAAGAAAAAATAATAACAATCTAACATACAAAATAGTAGTGTAGAAGAAACTCGTAGTGTTAATTTAGAAGCTTTGAAGAATGCGCGAAAAAAACCTTCTACTTAGGTACCTAGGAGATCCATTGGACAGTACCATTGATCGTACTTTCTCAATGGAAGTAAATTGTTTACGCGCAGTAAAACGACCAACTTCACGGCGGTCTAGTAAAGAGCTTTGCATTTAAATTAAAGTTTACGATTTTGATGTGAGAGTGAAAATATTGACCGGGAATGGAGTTTTATCCGTGAGAATCATCTACACAAATAGGAGTAATAAAATACAATCAACCATCTCATAGGCCATCTGTAGCTGATTGTAGATTACCTGCGTTTAGTTGGTAAGTTCTTACATCCGTAATTGCTTGACAGATATCTGATACCCATGCGACTATTTAGAAACGAACGGAAATTTAATCCTATCAATATAATTTTGTAGATCACTGTTTGGTACAAGTTTGCACGTATTTTTGGTAATTTTTCGAAAAGGACGTGTTTAATCCATTTTTATGTGTGCTGATAAAAATGCGCATTATTTTAGTACACTCGCTGTCTTCTGAGGTTTTTGCATGAACAGCAATTAGTGATAGTGTAGATATTACCGATAAGTCACTTGTCGCCAAAACGACATTAAAAAGACAAAAACAATTTTTTTTTTGTGATTTTTATTTATAATAAGTAAACCAAAAAACAACAAAACTAACTTTAACAATTATTTCAGTTATCAAAAACTACATTATCAGCAAGTAACATAAGCAAATTATGGCTTTATTATCAAAAAGTTGCTTAAATAAGTGACGTGCAGCTAGTATAGCTATGTAATTGTAGGTATATGCTCATATGTAGGAACCCAGAAATAACTACTATAAAATGATCTAGTTATTGGTCCCAAATGCTCCCATCCTTTAACTACAGACAGTGACTCATGCCCTACTATTGGAGTAGAGTTAGTACAATTATCTAGAACAGTCGCATAAATAAGATCGAATATAGGCGATTGCAATGCAAAGTGGCAGACTGGCAGCTCAGTAATGGAGTGTCATTGTTTCTGCATCTGTACGTGACTGTACCTACGGATATTGCATGCTATTTTTAAGCGAGATATTAAAAAAAAACCGGTCAAGTGCGAGTCATACTCGCGCACGAAGGGTTCCGTACCATTATAAAAACGCCAAAAAAATCATGTTTGTTGTATGGGAGCCTCCTTAAATATTTATTTTATTCTGTTTTTAGTATTTTGTTGTTAGAGCAGCAACAGAAATACATAATCTGTGAAAATTTCAACTGTCTAGCTATCATGGTTCTTGAGATACAGCCCTGTGACAGACAGACGGACGGACAGACAGACAGACAGACAGACGGACAGCGAAGTCTTAGTAATAGGGTCCCGTTTTTACCCTTTGGGTACGGAACCCTAAAAAGGGCTGCAATTTGATCGTTTGCTTTTCATGGTCACAGTATTAGTAAAAGTATTGTTATGAGATATGAGTAGTAACATATTTGTACTACAAGGAATGTCAGTCAGGTACAGGTTATTTAACAGTACCTATTTCCATCTTTAGTCAAGAGTTCTTCACTAAATAGGAAAACATCGTGAGGAAACCAGTTAGTATTCTTATAAGCGGCGATGGGCTTGCATCCTGTCACGTATGGAACGCTAACTACTGCAAAATGTGGGCATGTGCCAAATATAATGTTTGGACGTGCCTCTGACTACCCCCACTAGACTTTTTCAAAGGATCTAAGCGCCTGAAGATCTGAGAGGATGTCTACCGTAATTGTGGATTACAGTCGTGATCATATTTATTTATTTTTTCTTCACTAAATTTGTAGCGTGCGTATGTAATAAAAAAGTCTATACCTAAGTGTTCTATCAGTTAAATGGTAAACTTGCTTTGGCGCTATAATATGTTGCCGTATGAAATGTTCGCACTGTAGAAGCTGCATTCATAAAATGACAAAATCGTTTAAAATAATTCAAATTCAAATTCAAAAATCATTTATTTCAATAAAATCACAAGGATCACTTTGAAACGTCTTAGGAACTAGGTGAAGCTACGCCGATTCCACGCGACCAAGCCTAGAAGAATTAGGCAACAAACACGGCTTGGGGTCTACCTTTTTTTTTATGATCCTTTCCTTAATGCTATGTAGAGCTCCAGTGTGGTGCCAATCGAACAAGGTGAAGGCTCAAACAAGAATAATAATTAAAAGTTAAAAGTACCTACTACTCAAGTACGTAGGTACAGCAATAAAAAAAAAAATAACTAAAGAGCTTCAGCACAAATAGTTACGTTACGAGCCTGACATTAGTTACCTACTGTGATGCAAGTGTTTTGATTTAGTGGATATGAATAGTTACTATAGAAAAGGATGTAATAAATATAAACAGTGCACAGAAATGAATTATAATTGACCCCAGCGAATTAATTGAGTCCCCCACGTCTACGGTCATATAGTAGACGTGTGTAACTGTGTAAGTAAATTTTATGTAACGTGGGTAGGACACTGTACTATCTTAAGTGTCCTACCCACGTTACATCGTGTTTGTATTACATACGATAGATAGAGAAGAGAAGAATGGTAACTTAATCTTACTGTATGACCGAATATTAATGTAACCGAAAAAAAAATGGATGAATACTTACAAGAAAAATAATCCGTGGACGATACGAAAATAAATAAAAGTATCACCAGAGAAAACTCTGTCTACGCCAACGCCCTCTAGCTGTGACTAGTTACTATGAACCAAAATTGAAGACTTTCTTTACCACGGTTGAAAGCGCAATACATTTTCAGGGGTGTGTTCAAGAACAATGCCCGACGACGCTCGACTACGCACCGAACGATTGGTGCGAACGCTCTCGGACGATTCCTGACCGTCCGGAGCGTCGTCGAGCGTCGTTGTCTTAGCGGTATACCAAGGTTTGGTGTTTCGCTTCTAAGTAAAACTTAAGTTCACTATTACATATGATAGTTGTTACTACTGGTAGGAAGCAATTAATAGCACGTGTTGTTTATCACGTTGTGTCGCAGCAGGTGACTGCGCGGGCGGTTCCGGGAAGACACTTGAGATGTGTGCGATCCTTGGGATAAGACGATTACCAAACTGGCTTTACAAGTTCCGTAACGATAGGTGAACCATTTATGTCAGACCACTTCCGCAATGGTGATCGCGCTAGTATGCAGCCCGCTCCGATCGACTATGTGACACTATTTTTAAGATTACCTACCTATAAATGTATTTAGGTTTCGGATTAGCCTTGGAAGTAAGGATCCAAATTGTTCTGGTAATTTTCATTAAATACTATTGTTCATGAGAAAAACCTCGGTGATCCCTCGAGTGATTCAATGCAGAGCCAATACAAAAACGAGAAAGTTCAACCCAATGAGTAAGAAGCAATAAGGTTTTACAGCTTTTATTAGAGAATATTCTGACAATATTGGTTAAGTGAGCTAAGTGAAGCTACTCTGTTTGTCATGATCCCAAGTCTTAACAAGGTTTTTATAAAAAATATCAGAAGCAATAAGCTTTTCGCTTGAACCACAGTCCTAAACTAATAGAAGTCCACAAAATACGAGTAGGTATAAACAAAACAATCTAGTCACTATTGGATGGATACTGTTACAAGTTAGTAGCTACCGTTTACTACGAATCATAATACATATTTAACTAGGTGTATCCAACTCTTCTCAAAATTGTCTACTGGTTTTGTCTTGATAAAGTTTTTATCACTGTGGGAATTTTCCTAGGAACTTAGTCAACGGCCATTAGCTCTTGTCAGTCCTATTATGAGATTTCCGAACTACAGTCGCAATCGCTATATAGTATCGTTAGCTGTATGTATGGTATTGTATCCAGCACAGCGCCACTAGCAGTAACTACACTAAACTAAAACCTTGCATATATGTCTATAGCTAACGATACCCGATAGCGACTGATATTTATGAAAAAAGGTATGTGGTCGGCCTATCTTGATCACAAGACTTTGAACTATCTCTTGGCCGTGATATCGTTACAGACAGACAGAGTTACTTTCGCATGAAGTATGGTTTATGTAGATGTTATTTATTTCTGTAATTATATTTTTAACTAAAATGATGTTGATGAATGATGAAGCGGCGATGGGCTAGCAACCTGTCACGTATGGAATGCTAACAACTGGAAAATGTGGGCATGTGCCAAATATAATGTTTGGACGTGCCTCTGACTACCCCCACTAGACATCTTCAAAAGGATCTAAACGTCTGAAGATCTGAGAGGGATGTCTACCGTACTTGGGGATTACAGTCGTGATCCTATTTTTTATTCTTGTTTTTCATGATGGTGTTTTTATCGTAAACGCGACAGCCCTGGACAACGGTACCACCAACCAGTGAATCCTATTTATATAGGAAATGCAAAATAAATGCAAGAATTCGCGCGCGACCACTGTTTCATTGTACAAGAATGTGTGTATGTATCATCCATCATATTCCATACGGGATCCTACCTACGAGATCCCGCTATTTTATAGCATACATCATTTCTTGAAGTTGAATCGCTATTTTGAGAATGAGTATCAGAATCAGTTGTGTTAACTAGAAGTGTGTTCTAGTAGTAGTTCTTTCTTTTGAAATGGTTTGATGGGTTTAATGACGCATCTTGGACACGAGAGTTACCTTCTTGAATTGTTTTTCTTGGAAATTTTTACATAAAAAAAAACAAAAAAACACAGTTTTTAGTTTTTAGCCAGGTACTCTAAATCGACGAGCATGCACATGGAAGGTGATAAGAGTGAATAAAGTAATAGTTATTTGTTATACAAGAGTGCAAAGTTGCTTTTTAACCGCGTGTTCAATTTTGATGACCGAGCAAGCGAAGGATTCTAAAATTTAATCACGAGCGCAGCGAGTGATTCAAAATTAGAATCCTGAGCGTTAGCGAGGGAATCAAAAGAGCACGAGGTGAAAAATCTTTGCACTCGAGTGCAACACGTAACTTTTCATTCCACCTCAGCGAGGAAATGACTAAATGCAAAAAAAAAACGTTTACAATCACAAGATAGGTACTTTTATTTCAGGACAGGTAAGTATTACAGAATAATCTTAATAATGACGTGAAAAAATGCCGCGTAAAGAACCGCGTACAAAGCAAATTGAAAAAACAACACCAAAAAAGTTCCGAGTCTGAGTTTTTAACAAATCAAAAAAAAGTTGTATGATATATTCGGCACCATAGAGGTAGCAGTAAATAGGTTTAATGATTTTTTTAATTCACAAACTTAGTGCACACGATGTTCTAAATTCAATTTACTTTATCCTCTAGAGAATAAAAACGGCTTTTGCACTCAGATATTGAAGAGCAAAAATACTCTTTCTGAGATGGTGGGATGAAAAAAATATTACAGGTTTTTCGCGTTTTTATAATATATATATATATATATATATATATATAAAACATGCTCTGATAGTTGCCTACATGTAAGTACTTGGTAATGTCAGCGTATTCTACTGCATGAAGCCAATAGGTACCTATTTTAAAACATCCGGCTAGCATCTGCGTTCGTTATGCGTCAATCAAAGTCGAATGACAAGGCTCAACTCGTTGCGTTCGACTTGCACCAGCTAGATCAAAGACGGTGCTTAATAGACATTGAACCACTATGTATGAGCTATCGATCTAAGTTGTATAGTGATTCAAGATTGGAAGACTTGTAAAACCGGCTTAAACTGGCAAAAAATCCAGTCAAAAACAAAATACATTAAATAAATATTGGTGGACATTATCACACAGCGCCATCTAGCCCCAAACTAAGCAAAGCTTGTGCTATGGGAACTAGTTATCTGATAGAATACTTATTATGCATTTTGTTTTGTTGTAAATACTTACGTTATGATTCATTGAGAAACATTTGCAGCAAAAAACTTAAACAATATTTTTCACAAAATTAATTTTCATTTATTTTAATGGAATCACAAGGATCACTTCGAAACGTGAAGCTAGGTACTTACGCCTGTTCCTCGAGTCCAAGCCTTGAAGAATCAGTCTGGTTTTTTTTCCAAATTAAAAGGTTTCGCGTGCCAAATTTTCCAATGAAAAAAATAATTTTGATCGTTTGATGCTGATGCATTCCATTTTTTGCTGATCACAGTGTTATATTATTATTAACCTTGTTCTGGAACGAACTATGAAGAAATTAAATTCAATATCAGACAGGTACTTAATTTAATTTCTTCATATAACCGACTCAATTTTGGGAAAAGGTAGATACGCCCTTTTCGAATGGTACATCAGTATTGGACGGAGAGTCTGTAATGTCCTGACGAAGAGATACCTAGGAAGTAGCAGCCCTAGGACACCATCACGATCGTTGCTATAATAGGCCACCTATGACCTGGCCCCGTTGTTCTGGCGCCTCGTTTAATACGATTTATTGGAATATCTAAACGGTATTACAGTGAAATTATTTATTGGCAGCTCTATCCAACCTGCTATTTTCGTTTTAATTTTCTGTTAGGTACCTCTTTTTCAAAATATATACGACTAAGGGAGAAAATATCAATCACGAACATATATATTTAATTAAATCTGGTTGATGTACCTACTAAACTGTTTAGACGAAAGTTTGTGGTGTTTTAAAAAAATACAACTTTTAGAACTAAAACTATCGTGGTATTATTCGTTTTAAATAGAAATAGGGCTGATTACCACTTTTTTATCTTGCTCATGATGAAAACCATCCAAATTGTCTTCGAAACGACAGCAGCACAAGAAAAAACGTGGCAATTTAACCATATTTCTACTTAAAACTTTTAAAACCTTTTGGATTTCGTTTCAATGATCATCCTATACACTACATTGTCATATGCCTTAATGACAATTTTAGAAAAAAATTACTCACATTACATATTGGGGAATAAGTAGATAACAGGGGCAAGTTGGTACCATCAAAAAAACGAATATGAATTCCTTGCCAAGCTTCCAACCAAAGCCAAACTTCAATCAATCCGATTTTTTCTGTGTAACCTACTAGAAGTTTACAAACACGCAAAAAAAAAAGTTATTTAACGAGTAAAGCTGGAAAATAAATTTTCGACGAGAATAAAAAAAAATATATAGGACCACGACTATAATCCCCAAGTACGGTAGACATCCTCTCAAATCTCCAGACGCAAAGATCCTTTGAAGATGTCTAGAGGGAGTAGTCAGAAGCACGTCCAAATATTATATTTGGCACATGCCCACATTTTGCAGTAGTTAGCATTCCATACGAGACAGGTTGCAAGCCCATCGCCGCTTATACTCGTAAGAATACTAACTGGTTTCCTCACGATGTTTTCCTTCATCGTTTTGAGCACGTGTTTTTGATGCGCGTATTGTTGCTCGCCGCACGACCTCCCACTCGGCCAACACGGCTCGATAAGGATCTAAATATCTAAAATAGCTTTTACCAGGTGGTACGTGACAGACAGGTAATCCATATAGCGCGCACGGAAGCCAATCCGTTAGTTTGTTCTTAGAAAAGGTCTCGGTTCTTACGTGGAGGACTGGAGACTGAATCGCGCTCAACTAGAACCAGGAAATACCTAATCCAAAAACAGCTTAAAATATACGAACTTACAGCTTAAGACGCTGCCAGTCGACGATTATTTTTGTTCGAAACGAAAAAAGAAATACTTGTGAACAAGCCACATCTCCTATTTTATAATGTATAGTATATGTGAATAAAGATGTACCCATCTTTAATCACTTCGATAAATAATCCTACCGACCGCTGCAATGATGACAAACACACGTCCGCGCGTGGTCCGCCTTAGCTTTTCGAATAAATTAATGATATAAATTATGTATAATTACTTATCAAAAATCTATCCTAATAGAAATCTAGATCTACATATTACCTATCTTTAACAATAAATCACAAGTTGATTTTAATAGTAGGTATATAAAATATTTCGATCATAAATTCTAAAACGTATCATTTTGAAATAATATTTTTATCGTGAAAAGTTTCTGCTATTATGTTTTCAGCTTAATAGAAATCTAGGAAGGAACCTAAAGTAATATACTTATAAAAATAGGAGATGTGGCTTGTTCAGAAGTATTACTTTTTTCGTTCCGAAAAAGAGCAATCGTCGACTGGCAGCCCCTTAAAAGCTTAAAAGACATTACATTTACCTATAGCTTTAAAGAGATAATTTTCATATTTCATTCGGAAAATGCTTTCTTTTTTTTACTCCTAAGTATGAGTACATGTAAAAATTTGCACCTTGATGCGAGTCAGTGTCATAGTAGTCAGGGAGCTCATAATTAATGATAAGCACCTACTTATTTTATATTAGCAGAATACGAAGTGACCGAATGAAGACTTAAGGTGAGTTTCCACCAACGCGGAGCTGTGCGGAGGGCACCAAAACAGCACTCAAATATTCGAGTAAATGACGAGAGCTTTCATTGTTCTGCTCCGCGTAGGTGGAAACTCACCCTTTAGAGTATTAATAATCGGAAGCAAAGGAATGCATCAACACGCATTTCCTAAAAAGTATCAAGAACACTTCAGAAACTTTCAAAATATTTGCATAAAAGTTCGTTCCACTCGAAATTGATGCAATTTTTCAACACGTTTTATTTAGACACGTGATCGTAAGTCAATGTGCTAACAATAACGTAAGGAAAGATTGCAGGATTATTCAGAATGCAGGAAGCAGTGTGGTATTTTTCATAATATCGGAAAGAAGCAATGAACTGCCTAATGTAAACAAACAGGTGTTTTACCTTTACATTTCTTAAAAGAAATGAATATTTAAAAAAAAAAAAAAAAAAAAAAATAGGGTCACGACTGTAGTCGCTTAGATCCTTTGAAGATATCTAGTGGGGGTAGTCAGAGGTACGTTCAAACATTATATTTGGCACATGCCCACATTTTGCAGTAGTTAGCGTTCCATAAGTGACAGGTTGCAAGCCCATCGCCGCTTATAAGAATACCAACTGGTTTCCTCACGATGTTTTCCTTCACCGTTTTGATGCGCATATAAATTTTTCGAACAGAAAAATCCGTTGATGCACGCCAGGATTAGAACCCACACTTTGAAATGAAAGTAGAGGTTAATAGACTAATAGAATGTACTAATGGACTAATAGATATGAAATACATGAACCCGATAGGATGTCAGGATGTTTTGATGTTTGTGGCTAAATTACACCAAATGACCAAACGGATTTAGATGAAACTTGGATTATATATAGCCTGATGTCTGGAATAACATAATTGCCTACTTTTAATCCAAGTAGAGCGCCGCCGCGCTGGCAAAAGCTAGTATTTTAGATAGCTACTGGTTTTAAGACGATTTTTTTAAATTATTTTTCTGCCTCTATTTGTTGAACACTTTCTTATTAAAAAAGATTGCATCAAACATGGATTCATGTCGAAATCCAGCATTATTTCCTTTATCAGTCTTTTAAATCTCAACCATCATTACTGTTAAATGAAATAATGATGCTGCGAATCTTATTTTACGGCGTAAAGCAGATAACAGTAACTCAACAAGATGTTTCTGTCCATACACATTTCGTGTCATCCAAAATAGTATTGTGCCTCGTTAACGCACCCTACTATAAGCCTTATGTAATAGTCCGAGGCTATTTATGGATGGAACTTATAGTTTTTGTAGCAAAAAGCTCTTTTATTCTGATAGAACTTGAGAACAAACTCATAATTTTACTGTTAATAGGAGAACTTGAGTGCAAATTACATAATTTTATATTTATATACTTTTCTCGTAGACTTCGGCTACGGTGGCTACGGTTCTATAAAAACGGGCGAATAAAAACTTATAGTGGATTCAAAGTTTCTAGCAATATTTGAGTAGATGGATTAATTTTGTTATTTTAAGGTAAAACACCTTGGCAACCTGACGATACGTGAGGTCGTGGTCGGCTATAAAAACGCTGGAGGGATGATCTCGACTCCTTCGAGAGAGCATGGTGGGAGAACTCGAAGGATAGAGATAGTTGGAAGGATTTGGGGGAGACCTTTGCCCAGCCGTGGGACGAAATTAATAAGGTATGAAAAAAATAAGGTAAAACAAGATTTTGTTACTAAAAAGTTACATAGACAAATTATGTAAAGTATGCTTCAAAAACAAATCTGAAAGCGCTGTATTTAATAAAAAATACTGATCATGAGACTATAAGGTGTATTAACTGAATTAAGTATACCAACTATAATTAACAGTCTATTTATATTATAGGAAAACTCATGAAAATACTGCGTTTACTGATTGTTTCTGCTCTGTGTTTATTTAAGTAGGTTTCTGAAGAACAGGACTTTAGCCCCTCATTGTATAACAGGAGATAAAGGCAAATCAGAACTTAATAGGTTAAGTAGACGGATGTGACTGACACAGGCCCGTAACAGGTGGATGCAGACGCACCTTAAATGGAAGCCAGAGGACCTTAAATGGCAGGCAGTAGAATGCGAGTGCGCCGCCAATGAACGTACTACGAAGACGATTATAATAAACACTGGAGCTGCTTGGTTCCTCCTTTAAATTGACACTTTTTTTATAAAATTCTGTACGATGCTAGAATATAGGCTTATAGGAGAATTTTCTGCATTTTCTGACTAAGTCTACTATTCGATGTGCGATTTAGTTGCTTTTACTCGTACTTACTGATGCCTGGTTTCTACATTATTATACCGGTATTATATTTTATTGCATTATATTTTATTTTGCTCTACAATCAACGTAGTATATTTTTTCGTATCATAATAGGCAAACTACGCATAAGATGACACTGAACTGAGCAAGGTGGTAGTGACGGGAAAGGTTTTTTTCCAGAAGTGGGACAGTATAGGCTAACTTATAACTAGTATAGCTAAAAAATATTCGTATTAATATCAAGTTTTATACGAACAGTTTTGACTTACGCTTGATATAGCTTGATGATAGCTTAATCCGTAGCAAATACTGATATTTTTTTAATAATAAGAGCCCAGAATTAGTAGATGTTTTACTAAATCTTGATAAATCGTGCAAACCACAAGCTATTTCTGAGCTTTTTGCGGTAGTGGTACAGCAGATACTTCCTAACCTTTTCAAAACAGTATAATTTATAAACATTAGGTAGATAAACGAAATAGGAGTTCACTACTCCCACTCAATGCCACCAGGAACAGTTATTTGGCTAACTAATTAGCATCAAAATGAACGTGATCATAACATTCCAAAACGGGTTAAAAGAAAGTAAAAAAAAACGCTAATCAAATTTACAAATTTGCTACCGATGTGTAAATACGAAAGTCAAATAGTCTAATGTTTATGTTTTCGACACCACGCCGGATTTAGTGGCGGGAAAATTTGCCGAACGTAGGAGGAAGTAGTTTTTCGATCTATGTAATTATGAAGGTAATGTAAATTATCAAGGGATGGATGAGAAGAGCCGAAGACCGGGCTCAGAGGCGCGTCTTGAGAGAGACCTATGTCCAGTGGGGCTATTTTGTAATATACAGGGCGTCCCACGGAAATGCCACATGGAGGGAAAGTACTCTTAATACTGTAGATGGAACATTTTACTGAAAGAAGACATTATTTGAATTTATAAAAAAATTTAAACTGCATTCATACATTTTTAAGTAATTACATGGCTGCACCGGGAATCGAACCCGTTACACGAGAAAAATAATTATCCTGTAGCTTTATCATACCGATCGAAAGGCTTCATCATAAGTATTATTTTTTGCTAAATAACATAGTGTCAGATATAAAAGGAAGAACATGAATTTTAACATTTTTAATACAAAATCAATCAATTTATCAAATGGGACTCATTGTCTCTTCCTGTTGTATACAAAGTCGCACTCTTTTGATTATTTCGCTCCCTGTCGATTTTTTGATTTTGTTGTGGTGGATATTTAGAATAATACGTCTTAGTTCTGCTTGTAGCTCGTGGACACTATCTAGGCACTTATGATAATGTCAGTTGTATGTCTTTATGGCAATGCCAGCTTTTCTGAACTAAATTACACATCAAATGTTAAAATTCATGGTCTCATGGTCAATTCTTTCTTTTATTTCTGACACTATGTTATTTAGCAAAAATAATCCTTATGATGAAGCCTTTCGATCGGTATGATAATGCTAAAGGATAATTATTTTTTTCGTGTAACGGGTTCGATTCCCGGTTTAACCATGTAATTATTTAAAGATCTATGAATGCAGTTTAAATTGTTTTATGAATTCAAATAATGACTTCTTTCAGTAAAATGTTCCATCTACAGTATTAAGAGTACTTTCCCTCCATGTGGCATATCCGTGGGACGCCCTGTATATATCTAACTAGCGACCCGCCCCGGCTTCGCACGGGTAGCATGTTATTATACATATAAACCTTCCTCCTGAATCACTCTATCTATTTAAAAAAACCGCATCAAAATCCGTTGTGTAGTTTTAAAGATATAAGCAAACATACATACATACATACATACATACAGACGCGGGAAGCGGAAAGCGACTTTGCTTTATACTATGTAGTGATATATAAAATTTCCATGTCACAATGTTAGTTACCGTACTCCTCCGAAACGGCTCGACCGATTCTCATGAAATTTTGTGAGCATATTGAGTAGGTCTGAGAATCGACCAACATCTATTTTTCATACCCCTAAGAGATAAGGGTGGCGTAAAGATCAGGAAAAACGGAAATTGCTTTTTTCTGTGCGATTATTGACATTTGACAGGACAACGTCTGTCGGGACAGCTAGTTTTAATATATCTTTAAAATCAAGCTTTTATAAATTCTAGGGCTCTAGTACTCGTCAAGACAAATCCAACGATCCCAAACATGACGTAGTTATGTGGTGTAGTTAGGCAGTTCCTATGGCTACATTCGAGCTCCATCACCAGACCAGCTCGCTAGTACCATAATTTTATATTGTCATTGGAGATTAATAGGTATGTATATTAAACGAGCAGTTCTTGTTTATATAATATCTGAATCTTGGAAACGGCTCCAACGATTTTCATGAAATTTAATATGCAGGGGGTTTCGGGAGCGATAAATCGATGTAGCTAGGTTTAATTTTTAGAAAACGTTTTATCCGTGTTTTCAGGCAATAAAAAACCGAGCAAACGTTACTAAATTTTAATTAGTCAACAATAGGAAGTCGTTTAAACTTGACCCCACGGCCACACGACAACGTCCCAGTATAGCAAACAGTGGTTCAGTGAAAGTACACAGTAGCTAGTAATGAATGCTTACACGCTCGTAAAACCGCCCATAATGTTAGGTAATCTCTTGAATGGTATCATCAATAAGATATTTTTGAATGTTTTTTATTTTATTTATTAACTTTTGTGGAAACCCCTAGGATGTCGTTCTTGTGTTTTTTTTATTATTTTACAATTCTTTAAAACTTGGTTTTCGGGATAAATAATATGTTATGTTTAACTTATCTGTATTGGTACCAATACTCATCGAAATTGTTCAGCCATTACGACGTGATTGATAACAAATAAAGAAACAAGTTGTTGGATCTTCGTGCCTCAATTACGACCAAACGGATTTGGATGAAGCCAAATCTTGGAGTAGGTACCTATAATTAGCTATGCCTACTACTTTTGATCCAGGTCTTCTTGTCAGAATCTGCGCGTGAGAACTAGTAAGGAATATTTATCATACCAGTATTAGGTTTTTTTTTTTGAGCCATTTTGTTGCCATTTTCTAGTAAGCAAGTTAGCAAGACTGATTTATTTTAACTTTTTCATACAAAGAATGTACCAACCACTTCGCAAGGTCAGCTTAGATCAACGTCAGCAGCGAATGTGTAGCGAATTCATAAACCTGTTGGTATTCCTTTTATTTGGGTTATTATGGGTACGTCGGGACATCGAGACGTCGGGAACCCGAGCTAAATGACGGGGAATGAAACGCCCTATTCCGGATAAAACTACAGATTGATCACGAGCAGAGCCCTTCCGAATTGGATAAATAACACGTCAAAAATGCTTATCAGATTGGATTTCAGTTTTAATATGGAATGAATCCATTTAAACATGAGCTTAGCGAGCTTGCATCGAACTTGACATCAAACAGAATCTTGTCCATAGCGGTCTGGTCTAAGGTACCTATTATAATTACCAAAGTTAATCTATCAAGGTAGTAACATTTTTTTACCGAAAAAAAATTGTGCACTTCAAAGGAAAAAATCGCGAGGAAACCAGTTAGTAAACTTGTCACTACTGCAAAACGCATTATTAGGTATTTAACTACTCTCTTAAAGAATCTGAGTGACTGGAGATCTAGGTTTCCTTCAATGCTTGGGGATAATGGTCGAGTCTATTTACGAGTATTTTTTTTCCATGTTTTGCAAATAATTATACTTGCTCGATTTTTTTCTTGCCACACAGAATCAGACCACGGGACGGACACATTCCTTACATACATAGCGGGCAATAAAACGAATTAGGAGTGATGAGTGGCTTTGAATCTAATTATACTATGGCGGGTTTGCTGAGGAATGAGCTTCTATCCCGGCGAGGAGTCTAATTTTAACCGTGGCAGACTTTGGTGAATGCATTTCCTACATTGTAGGCATGCTTAGCTTAGCTTGTTCATACTCAGAAGTTATTCACCGAATTCATTATTTGATGTTCTCAGAACTTCGTGGCGAATCATTATATTATACCTAGGTATAGGTAAGGTATCCTTTTTATTTTTTTATTACCTAGGTATTTGTTTATAACAATGAGTTTATGAATATATACGTAAACCGTTCATATCGATAGTTTTTATGGTTCCGTACCCAAAGGGAAAAACGGAACCCTATTACTAAGACTTCGCTGTCCGTCTGTCTGTCATAGGGTTGTATCTCATGAACCGTGATAGCTAGACAGTTGATATTTTTACAGATTATGTATTTCTGTTGCTGCTATAACAACCAATACTAAAAACAGAATAAAATATTTAAGGGGGGCTCCCATACAACACCCTTCAAGCGCGAGTCCGACTCGCACTTGGCCGGTTTTTATTTTAAACCGTCGATATAATACTTTTGTAAGTAAATCTCGGTCTGCGTCATCGACTATCGATGGTCTGCGTGGTGGAAAAATTGATTGATGTGACTAAGAAGATGCCCGCGGAAGGATTGATTCCCGCGGCAGGTAGGCAAGTTTGCATTATCTTGTAGATATTTGTCCCTGGTGTTGTGGTACTATAAGTACTCAGAGTTTTTAATAAAAATAGTTTTCACTACTTAACATTCGCTTCTGCCTACGCGACTAACTGTAGCAGAGCACTTTATAGAAGGTAGGTAAAATTTATTTCAACCTCATACTTTTCATGGTATTAAACAATAAAACCGGCCAAGTGCGAGTCGGACTCGCACACGAAGGGTTCCGTACCATTATCTATAAAAAACGGCAAAAAAAAACACGTTTGTTGTATGGGAGCCCTACTTAAATATTTATTTTATGTTGTATTTAGTATTTGTTGTTATAGCAGCAACAGAAATACATCATCTGTGAAAATTTCAACTGTCTAGCTATCACAGTTCATGAGATACAGCCCTGTGACAGACAGACGGACAGCGAAGTCTTACTAATAGGGTCCCGTTTTTACCCTTTGGGTACGGAACCCTAAAAAGTTGCCAATTCCGTGAATAAAACTCGAGATAAGCATATAAAGACGTTAGATCAAGGCTAGATTTAAGGTTAACCTTTCTTCGTGTAGCAGTCGGTCACGACTACTTTTTTGATAAATGCTAAACGTTTCAATGTTGATGCTAATCTAGTTTCCCGTGTTAAAAGGCATTTAAAATGATTAATGGGATGCTAATGTTTCAAAACTAGACAGTGATTGTTTGTGTAAATAAATAGTTGAATGCTTCGCTTTAGCTGCTTGTTTACATGTTTAGTTTTCGTAAACAATTATTGAGTGCATTTTGGTGAATAGGAAAATTGTTATGAGTTATCGTCACCGCCTGTAATATCTGTGTAAAAGACATTATCAAGGACCTGGACACTTAGAAATCTGCGAAGATGCCTAGTTATCATTTTTGAAAGTCTTGACCTAACTATTTAGGGTTCCGCACCCAAAGGGTAAAAACGGGACCCTATTACTAAGACTTCGCTGTCCATCTGTCTGTCTGTCTGTCACAGGGTTGTATCTCATGAACCGTGATAGCTAGACAATTGAATTTTTTACAGATTAAGTATTTCAATTGACGCTATAACAACATATACTAAAAACAGTATAAAATAAATATATTTGTGGGGATCCCATACAACAAACGTTTTTTTTGTTGTTTTTTATAGGTACGGAACCCTTTGTGCGCGAGTCCGACTAGCACTTGGCTGTTTTTTTCTGTAGGTAGGTACCTACTGTATATAGGAGTTTTAGGCATACCAATGCATCTAGCTATGCCTGAAACTCGTGAAAATATAGCATGAAACATGTTTTTGAATTGTAAATGCTTTAACGTAAGTACACTTTCTCACTTTCTTCAAAATATTGCATGGATTTTTATAAAAAAAATCATGAAAAGTCAGAAGAATGTAGGTATGTCTTCAATTCATAACTAATTCAACACGACTTGATGTAAATCTGAGCTAAAAAGCTTTATACAAGTAAATATGCTCGATTCACGACAGAAATAGACAAGACGACATAATAATGTAAATGAATGCGCCCGATTCTGTTCACCGTTGTAGCGTTGCTATGCAGTCGCTTGCAAAGCTCCTCATCATTAAACGTCTACGCTAGCCCCTACTAAAGGTATCGTCCTGGTTTTACGACATGATGAATAGAGGATCTAAAATGCCATAAAAGTAAAATCTATGGTTTAAGACACACAACAATAAATACCGTGTCCTATGCACGCAAAAATAGTCTTACCGAATTGACATGCGAGCATTGAGTTGGTAAACAATAAAACTAAGGTTTACAATAGTAATCTCTATGCATGGTTTATATCTTATTACATTACTAGCGACCCGCCCCGGCTTCGCACGGGTAGCATGTTATTATACATATAAACCTTCCTCCTGAATCACTCTATCTATTAAAAAAAACCGCATCAAAATCCGTTGCGTAGTTTTAAAGATATAAGCAAACATACATACAGACATACAGACGCGGGAAGCGGAAAGCGACTTTGCTTTATACTATGTAGTGATATTACTATACCAAATCTAAAATTCTATAATTCTAAACGTACCTGAACCCCAATTATTTATTTATTAATGTTTCGCGTACACTTTTGTTATTTAGCTTTTACTATTACATACTCATTTACACTACTAATACCGCCTAATTGCTATCAATATCGACGAGATTACACACTACTTACTGAGGACAATGCCCATTGCTGCGTCTTGTTGCTAACTCGTAATTATCGAACTACCCGCATAATGGTATTTTTTAAACTCTTTATTGTTATGTAAAAACCTACTATTTTAGATTATGTTAGGTACTTTAATTGTAAATTAGTTGTAAGTACCTATCTAGTTTAAACATTTTTTGAAATAAGTAATACGAGTATCTTTCCGACTCGTACCTATATCTGTTTTATCTTACTTACTTACGTTAGGTAAGTAAATTATCTTGTATTTCTCTATTAAGTGAATTGTATTCTTTTGATAAATAAATATTTTAAACCGTATATCTTCACATCTCTAGTTATTCAGAACTATGCCTAAAAAGGTAAATACATGCTTAAATCATAAACGTATTGTCTGATAGGTTGGACTGTCCGTTAAATAATGATTGGATGCAACTGCATACCCGATGCGATGAAAAATACTTCCTATAATGTCACTCACGTTATTTTTATATGTTACAATGTTGCTAAGGGCCTGTTTCACCATCTTCAAGTAAAGTCCTGTAAGCTACTCGGCGATTACCAAAAACTAACGTACCATTCGACATTTGATAGTTTTGACACTTTCATACATTAATTTAGCGCTAACTGGAAGTAAACAATCAACACTTTACTTGAAGATGATGAAACAGGCCCTAACAATAATATTGACTAAGTCTGAAACAAACAATTTTTTATTATTATTCAATATTGAACGTATCACATCCGCACTTTTTAAACAGTAAAAAAAGTTTGAGTCTAATCTACTAGCTTTTTCCGGTGCTATTGATCATCACTAGAAACGATTCGAGCCAATCCAATATAATTGTAACTGCGTATTTTTTTCTGTTCTATGGTCATCAATCAAACATTTTAGAAATGATTGAACATCACGAAACTTTGGATCCGGTAGCTTTGATACTCGATTAACACAAGTCAGTAATAACAACCAAGGTAATAATTTCTCAAACATACATACACAAAAATAACACCGGTTTCGCGAAGAGGTATGGGAGAATGACAAATCGATTGTGGGTCTTTTAGATAATGCTTGCAACACAGGGACATTAATTTAGTTAGCTTCTGCGCTCGTCATAGTCCGTAGTCATAGCAATGCTGGTCTCAGAGAACACTGCGCTTGTCATAGTCCGGCAATGCTGACATACGAGTAGGTCTCAGAGACCAACATAATTTGTGTGAACATTGATGCGAATGTCGGTGATACTGACATAAATCCTTCTTATCGTATCTCATAGTAGGTGCTTGCTCCCAGACAGGTAACGCTTGCAAGATAATTAGCATCCTTAGACCGGATTGTTTACATTCTTCCTGTCCACTTCGTTCCCACATCAAAATAAACTTATTATTCAACTATTACCCAGACCCAGACCACTAGTTCCACATCTGGTATTCCGATCTTCAAAATAAATTCTAGCCTATATGTTGCCGAGGACTAATAGCTACATATCAAAAAAAGAACATTAAAATCCGTCCAGTAGTTTTTGCGTGAAAGCCGGACAACAGACAGACAGACAAAAATTTCAAAAGGTTTTTTTTGACTTGTTTTACTTGTATGAAGACATCTAGGAGTATTCTTTTAGTTTTTATTTACAGAATTGAACTCTTCTACAGTTTTATTATACGTAAAGATGTATAGATATAGATATGTACAAACATAGATTGGCGCCGCAGTTTTTAAAGGAATTTCACAAGTCAGATATCTATAGTTCAAATAAAGGTTCAAATGATTGCAGGCGAAAGTGTCGTCTTCGGTGCGTAAGCGGTGACAATACTAGTGAAAGCTACTGACGGATTTGTTCTCGCACAATAACATTTCGTTTATAAGCTCATAAATACAGACGATGCGCTGTAGTTTGATTGCTGATACAACGAATTCCATTAAATTAACAGTAACTGATATGACGTAGGTAAATCAGATTCGAGCTATGGGTCTATGATGTCTATGATGGTACCTATGTGGGTTTACTCAAGCAAGGCAAAATAGGTAAGTACTGACAACTTCTATTGATAAAAAAACGGCAAAAAAACATGTTTGTTGTATGGGAGCCCCACTTAGATATTTAATTTATTCTGTTTTTAGTATTTGTTGTTATAGCGACAACAGAAATACATCATCTGTGAAAATTTAAACTGTCTAGCTTTAACGGTTCATGAGATACAGCCCTGTGACAGACAGACGGACAGAGAAGTCTTAGTAATAGGGTCCCGTTTTTACCCTTTGGGTACGGAACTCTAAAAATGGCAAAAAATCACGTTTTTTGTATGGGAGCCCCACTTAAATATTTATTTTATTTTGTGGTTAGTAGTTGTTGTTATAGCGGCAACAGAAATACATAATCTGTGAAAATTTCAACTGCCTAGCTATCACGGTTTATGAGATACAGCTCTGTGACAGACAGACGGACAGACGGACAGACCGACGGACAGTGAAGTCTTAGTAATAGGGTTCCCGGGAACCCTAAAAACGATGTTGTAGATTTAAAAAGTCATACATAGGTAAGTGAAGTGCACAGTGTGAACAAATCATGAACGATAAACGTACTAAATTAAATAAAACATAATAAAAGAAGGTAATAAGTAGGTATATTGTAATGCGAAGAGATATTCAGTGGGATAATAATCTTTGGTATCAATGGAACTGGAACCGGCCACCTTCTATCTGGTGGCGATTCTGTTGTGTCCATCCTAAACCTAAGATTTCCTTAAAAACTATCGCTTTTATTCCTAATTAAAAGTCTTAATCCTAATCTCAGGATGACAGTTCTAAAACGTAGGCTATTTTAAGAATAAAAATGGGTTTTTACTTAAAATAGCATAGATTTAGTCAGCATGTAATAATGCATGTACTAAAGCGACATTTTGATTAAGTATCTTATTTTTTTGTACATCCGAAATATACGAATAACATAATTAATTATTATATATAAATATTCTAAATTTAACAACTTCCATTTCGAGGATTACTCTAATTTATACTTAAATATTAAGAGCGATCGTTTTTTTTGTAAATCTTAGGTTTAGAATGGACACAACAGAATCGCGCCACCACTACATTGTAATTTTACAACGATGCCACATAACTAAAAGACGTAGCCTCGATTCTTAATTTTGTGACCGGTGAAGTATCCGATGACTAAGACTTGGCAAGGTAAGAGTAGCTAGCAGCTAGATACATTGCAAATACTTTGAAAGTGATAGTTTAAGGTGATATGTGAAATGTTTGGTTATTTATGGGCTGGATCTTTACCCGGATAAGACGGAAAAAGTGATAAAACTGCATCATCTTGAAAAGCATCAAACTTAAAAGAAACTGTCTATAATTTACTTAGCTAGTATGATTATCTAACGAATAATTTAAAAATTAACTGTTTAGGTACCTGTTCATAGTTTATATTAAAAACTAAACTAGTGTTTTTAAAGAGCCAACTTTGGAAAATAAATCAATTTAGAAAAGTTTCCCCAGTCGTGTTTCTGTCTATATCTTTGTCATTAAAAACAAAACTGTATGTTTTGAGAAAAAACGATTCTGCATTCATCAAAAACATTTATTACTACTCATTTGATAGACACGAATAAGAGAAGCATGAATATATATGAGTTGAAAAGAAAAGTTGCTAAATAATGCACGGTCATGTTCGATGTATTATAGGAAAAGTCGGGGAAACCTTGATCATAAACCATTTATAAATACCTAATGATGATTGACTATCTTTTAATTTAAAGAATACTCTCACTCTAATAACTGCCGAAATAACAAAAACATCCGCTCAGCAGGGCTATTTTGTAAAAACACGATTATCATGTTATGATGTTGCATGCAATACCTAATGTTAGAGAATACTTAATCTGTACACTTTTCATAGTAACTATTCACTGTTTATGCACCTATACCAACGCTTCTGCGTAGGTATTGTATTGGAAGCGCAGGTATAGGTGCATAAGCAGCATAAAAAGCGTAGGTATTCAGTACCAATATAAATATTGGTATGAATATCATAACATGGCAATCATGTTTTTACAAAATAGCCCCACTGAATGGAATGTAAATAATTCCTGAATAAATGAGCTGATTAGTAAATTTGACACGCAAAAATATCGGTGGTCTATTTCAATATATGAAATTCTAGCATTACAGACTCACTGACTGACTGATCTATCAACGCACAGCCTAAACCACTGGTCCTAGATACTCGAAATTTGGATGATCTAGAAGAGGTTGCACTAAAAAAAAAAATTCCCAAAATTCAACCTCTCAGTGAGTACAGCGGGTGTTAAAGTCTGTTTGAAAATAACTTCCCGTGAACGTAGACGCGAGGGTTTCCACTAGTCTATACTATAAATGCGAAAGTCTGTCTTTCTGTCTGCCTGTGACGTTATCACGGCAAAACGCGCTGGGCCAATTGTAAAAAGAAAATACTTTACATATAAAAATATAATAATAATAATAAAATAATAATAGGATCACGACTGTAATCCCCAAGTACTGTAGACATTCTCTCAGATCTCTATACGCTTAGATCCTTTGAAGATGTCTAGTGGGGGTAGTCAGAGGCACGTCCAAACATTATATTTTATACACATGCCCACATGCCCACATTTTGCATTAGTTAGCATTCCATACGTGACAGGTTGCAAGCCCATCGCCGCTTATAAGAACACTTACTGGTTTCCTCACGATGTTTTCCTTCACTGTTTTGAGCACGTGTTTTTGATGCGCATATAAATTTTTCAAATCCATTGATGCACGCCGGGATTCGAACCCACGACCTTCAGATTGAAAGTCGAGGTACATCCCACTCGGGCAACATGCTAATTTTTATCCAGGTACCACCCTTGAAAAGCCGGGGCGAGCCGCTAGTAGTCTTTAAAAACTGCAAAAACCTCGAGCACTGAACGTATAACCAGTCAATATCTAGGGAGCAACAAAAACAACAAAGCCCTTTGCATACCGTCCGTCCGTTGTCGCTTACGCAAGGCAATTACGATAAAATCTCAAAGAACAATTACAATATAATCGAATTATATGCATCTTTGGCCGCGAGCTGCATAGGGACGGTGTCGTGTCGGATACGACTAGGTACTCCGGTAATTTATAAATGGCTCTTGCTCTATTTTTAATGTAACGATCTACCAATTTGAATCATTATTTTATTGGTATTCACAAACAAACAAAACAGTAAGAGCCTAAATATACTAGCAAGTCATCCAAGATTTCGTTTTTAGACTTTGGAAATATATTCATGCCAAATTACAGCTTTCTAGCACTTAAACTCTCTGAGCTAAGCTGCGGACGGACGGACGGACATGGCGATACTATAAAGGTTTCTTGTAGACTATGAAACCTTAACAAAGAAGGAAAAAGGCTTATAAGCTGTGGTCTTCAAGCATAAGTACCTACCTACATCTTCTTGAATCTCTAGGTTGGTGCTCAGATCCTTTCAAAGATGATACCTATAATATAGATAGGTAATCGAACTATCACTTTTTTAATTTGATTTTTTTATAGGTACTATACATATGAAACATATTTATTAGGTATAAGGGTTATCTTTTAATGTTCCTTGCGCTTTTGTGGGTAATTACGAGTTGACTGCACACTCGTAATTGATGGTTATAGCTCTATAATTATTTTTTATAATTCAGATTATCCCAATTAATTAGGTGAAGAATACTTAAATCTCGAAGTTTTAATGAGGAAAATACCCACACAACAAGTCAATATAAGTCTCGGAAGGCTATAAAAATACCATTTATAGAGCCTCGGGCGAGCATAAATCTGTAATGGTGTAAGAAAAAGTGAAGTCACATTACGCAAATTGCGCAACCTTAACCGTATCTCATAATAAACCCATTTGTCAGGAGATAGCATCTATCTATGGGAACAATACGCTCACGTAATAGACGAAAGCGAAACAATTAGGAGATAGGGAGATCATCACCGACTTTCACGCAGCAGATCGTATCACAACTTGCTAATCAACAGAATTTATTTTCTTCGAGAATGTTGCAACGCAAATAATGACAGGCCAAATTAAAATATCACAAATTGCGATCGTATCGATGGAAAGAGACAGGAACCAATTTATTTGCTTTTATTAAATTACCAACTCTCTTAATATTTGAAAGGAAGCAGGTGCGCGAATTCGTCAGAGAAAAATATAGAGTTACCTACCTATAGGCGTTATTCAAATCACATTCTGGCATAATTTATGCGCACACAATCATCGCAAACATGCAGTAAATAACCTTTATAGCGCATGGAACTCGAGGTAATTTTCGCTGGAAACCAGCAAACATTCGTAATGTATCGATCGATTTGAAATTGCCCGAGTTGTAGGAGAAAATATTACACGACCGACAATTTCAAATAGGTGCGTAATTACGCACATGCAGGTAATATATCAAACAAACTCATTATAGAAGTGCTGGCAATCGTACATCTTCTTTTTTGGTTCTCGATCGATACGTGTAAATAGCGTGGAGGATCTAGTAAATTGAGCATAATGTCGTCCCAAAGGCTATTCAGTTCGTTTTCAATGCGATATTTATTTTAATTCGAGTTTCGCCGACAGGGTTCCCAAGATTTTATCTTGTCACGCCTTGGCTCATTGTAAGGGCAGTCTTAAACGACGTTCTGTTTTGTTGGTGCAAAAAACGCGATCAATTGCATTCGCTGGACTTTAACAAGACAATGATAGATGTAGTTGGAACGGTGGTTGTTGTGTTGCAATGCATTTTAATTGCTTAATCGGCTCTTGTTTCAAAATAAACAAGTCGACTAGGTATTTTACCTTTTAGATTTAAAAGGTTTCCCAAGAACTGCTTCAACTATTGATTTTAGAACCACGCTATTTCTTCTGTTTCTGAATTTGAGACTGGTTTATGTGATTTCAAATAATGACACGTTTGTACATTCAAAACTAATCAATCATGCCTGCATGCATAAAATTATAGTTAATGATAATTACTAACTCAGTAGGTACTATCATTATAATGCCTTTTAAGATTGATAGGTACCTGCTAACTAAATAAAACAGTTCGAAAGTTAGTCCACTATATTTACCTGTCGTTTATTTTAATGTTGACCAAACAACGTTAGCGTCATCAACGGTAACAGTTTGTCATGTGACCATAGAAGCGTTTTATGTATGTAGCTATCTACACTTCTATTTAAAAAAAAGTAAAATTTTTATACTTGTTTGTACCGGATAAACTAAAAAACTACTGAACCAATTAAAATAACATATTATTTTCTTTATTTTCACGAGAATAAGAGTTTTTTCACAAAAAATGTAATAATGTATTCTACGGTTTCAATTTTTTTTTCTACTATCTTCATTAATACTCGTACATACGTGCGAAGCCTATGCCTGCTAATATTTACCCCTCAATTAAATCAAAATGTTTTTTGGTACGGTTAAATCTAAAAATCTTATAAATAAAAATGAATCCCTGTTTTCCTTGATCACGCGTGAACGGCTGGACTGATTTTGCTAATTCTTTTTTTAGTTGTAATAGTGTCAGAAAAAGGTTCTTATGAAAAAAAAATGAATTTGACAGGACAACGTCTGTCGGGACAGCTTCTACCTTAATCATAATTTTACTCCTCATTTTACCTCGGCTAAGACAAAACCCATTGTAGTTCGTAGTTATCTAGCGTGTAGCGGCAATGTACAGTCAGGAGCATAGATTCGCGTAGACTTGGTACTGTCAAGAGCGAAACGTCTGTAATTTATGTAGCCGTTTAGTTTAGAAATAACATAACTTTCGGCCCTTTTGTCGGAGCCGCAATATCTCGAACAAAGGATTATTTGTATTAGATTCTTTAGAAAATGAACGGTCAGTGCGCTCATAGACCGTATTTTGAATTAGGTTGGTTAGTAGGTACTTTATATACCTAGATGTACTTAGTTTTTTAGGGTTCCGTACCCAAGGGGTAAAAACGGGAGCCTATTACTAAGACTTGTCTGTCCGTCCGTCTGTCTGTCACAGGACTCTATCTCATCATGATGATGAACCGTGATAGCTAGACAGTTGAATTTTTTACAGATTATGTATTTCTGATGACGCTATAACGACAAATACTAAAAACAGAATAAAATAAATATTTAAGTGGGGCTCTCATACAAAAAACGTGTTTTAAGGTGTTTTTTATAGATAATGGTACGGAACCCTTCGTGCACGAGTCCGACTCGCACATGGCCGGTTATTTAATAAGCCGTTGACATGCGTCGTGAGGTGAATAAAATATTGACTAGACTAAATTTTAATATCGAAGTAGAAATAGGATCACGACTGCAGACCTACTCTCAGATCTCCAGGCGCTTAGATCCTTGAACATCTCTAAAGGGGGCAGTTAGAGAAACGTCCAAACAATATTATTCAGAACATGCACACATTTAGCATTTTATGATGGGCTTGCAACCTATTACGTATGGCATGCTAACTACTGGAAAATGTGGGCATGTGCCAAATATATTGTTTGGACGTGCCTCTGACTGCCCTCACTAGACATCTTCAAAGGAACTAAGCGTCTGGAGATCTGAGAGAGGATGTCTACCGTACTTGGGGATTGTGTTCCTATTTATTTTATACTAGCTAACCCGGCGAACTTCGTATCGCTTTAGAATTGACTCCCGTTCCTGTTAAAAAACCCTATGTTCGTCTCCTGGTTCTAAGCTACCTCCCCACAATTTTCAGCCAAATCGGTTCAGCCGTTCGTGAGTTATAAGTGTTGTAACAAACCCGACTTTCTTTTTATAGTAGGTTTATGTTTCGGTTTTGATAATGAAAAGGATTGTTATAGCCCTTGAGTTTATTCCAAACATAGGTAAGTATTTATTTTTCATATCAAAATACAATGTGTAATATGAAATGTGGTAAGAATGGCATAACAGGTCGTCATCTTCCACGACGTTTCAATTAAAGAAGACAGGTAAGAAAACTTGTTGCCCAAATGTAAATGTTATTAACATTACCAAGGAGAAAATTATGTAAATGTATTGTATAACAAATGAAAGTTACACTTGAGATGGTATTGTCGTAATTAATAAGCAGATTTTTCCAGACTGCCAAAGGAGAGTTCTGGGGCTATACCACAAGCTCCACAATGTTAATCGCGATGCGAAAGTGACAAACAACGCTATACGAACTAATACGTATCACGTTGTCACTTTCGCGCCGTGAGTAATATTAGTTTTGAGCTTGTGGTACGGCCCCTGTTTCTTGTGCGTATCTAGTGGCATTATGCCTTAAGGCACGAATAAGTGGGTATCTACTATTTACGTAGACTTTGTTGCACAAATGTAATGTTTGGACGTGCCTCTTAACTCCTTTAGACCTGTTCAAGGATCTGAGCGTCTTGAGATCTGAGAGGATGTCTACCGTACTTGGGGATTACAGTCGTGACCTATTTATTTTATATTTTATTTATTTGTTAGCGCGAAAAATAAACAGATGGAATATTGTTGTAGCTTTTAAACAAACAATTGCAAGGTATTATGTTTTAATTGCCAGTCTACCTCTTAACTAAAGGGTGTTAGTATTCGACCATTTAAGAGGATCGCGAGCGATGCTCGTGATGAATACAATGAATAGCGTCTGAATTGTTTCGATGATGCCTTAATATTATTTGTTTTTATAATTTTAAGGCATCTTAAATGGCAGACAAGTCATTTCAATAAGTTGTATAATTTTAAAAGGTTTTTTTTACTAATATCACTACATAGTATAAAGCTAAGTCGCTTTCCGCTTCCCGCGTCTGTATGTCTGTATGTATGTTTGCTTATATCTTTAAAACTACACAACGGATTTTGATGCGGTTTTTTTTAATAAACAGAGTGATTCAAGAGGAAGGTTTATATGTATAATACATGTATAATATAGTAGAGAAACACTGATAATTTTAGAGGTTTCTAATGTGATGTCGTAAATAAACACATTTTTTGCGCTTACATTGCAAACGCTGGCTGAACCCCGCGAGATATATCAAAATAATGTACCTACACCTGTACTACAGTAATTGTAAACGTCTACAAAAAAGTCCGCGATGGTATTTTACGCACAGCGAAGCGGGCACGGGTCAGCTAGTTATATTATAAAAGCGAAAGTAACCAATTTTTTTACCAATTTCTTTTTTGATTACCAGGGATGTCAGTTTTTCTATAAAGTCGTCAAAATCGATTTCCTGAATCTACGCGGACGAAGTCGCAGGTAAAAACTAGTAAAGTTATATGTTTTTTGATAATTTAAAGCCCGTTAAATGTCGTATATCCTGTAGTAAATCCATTGCAAAATGACCGTGTTTCACCAGACGGTAAAGATTTATGCGTCCATTTTATCGGACTCATACGATATGGTAATTAATTACCTAATTACAATAAGTTATACATAAGTCATTGATCACGAAACGCGACTTGTCTGTTGCGTAACGTAAAAATACCAGTAAAAGTGGCCCACACGTTGCAATAGAATACCTACATCACATCCAGCTAATTAGGCACTAAGTAACTAATCAATACTATAGCATAGCTTATGTTGAGGATAGCTGTAGTTCTAGATCGGTAGCCCAGTCTTAAAAGTTTACTTCAAAACAATAGGACTAGGTAATATAGCTTTTACTGAGAATCGTATCTGATTCAGATATCGATTTTCAATATCGGATTTCAAAACTATTTCTATACATAGATATTGTGAATATACGTGAATACGATATCGTATTATAACACCGATTCGCATCGATATTGTAGGTTTTTAAAAACTATATTCGGAGTGAATACATATCTGCAGTAAAATGTTTAGTATGATAGAACTTCCCTTCATACTTTTTCCAGGCTTAGGACTGGCTACATTTTTAAGTAGGTACTTATATCTAGTGATATTCTAATATATAGATTTCGAACGAACCAATATACGGTATTATAAATAAAATAAAAAAATAAATATTGGCGGACTTTACACACAGCGTCATCTAGCCCCAAACTAAGCAAAGCTTGTACTATGGGAACCAGATAACTGATAGAATACTTATATACTTTTTTTCTTGTAAATACATACTTATTATACATATTAACACCCAGACACAGAACAAATATCTATGTAATGTTATTTTAAAGTTGAATTATGTTCAATATCTCGGAAAATCTTCAGATTGTAGAATTTAGTAAAAATTTATTTATTTTAATTGTTATAGAAAAACTAGGTATCTACCTACTGATTTCTTGTCATAGATGACATCTAGATGGGACCACTCTTAAGGTAAACCTTATTGGAGAAAAATAATGATTACGGGAAAAATATTTTTAATTCGATTTTTAAATCATTTTGGCTTTCACGATGTCACCACGCAATGAGAAATTGCATATGAAAATTACACTTCGACATAAATAAAAATATCCGTTGACTTCATCATGCAGGCCTTATAAGTTACCTAGATGCGCATCATTATGAGCTATGACAACACAAAAAACCGTAAGTTTGTTGGTTGGTAATTTCATGGTTTTTGCAAACATTTATCTAGAATTTTACGCAATACCTTCCGCAGTTACCCAAAATTTAGCTGATTAATGGTGGTTGCATCATGTGCATGACGAAAACCTTTTTTGATTATTTAGTTTTGAAATTTTGTGTTATCCTCAATGAGAACTGTCAGTTTAGAAAAAAAAGGCCGAGAGAAAAGCGTTTTTTTTTTAAATGTATTTTTTCCTCTAAGAATCAGAAACGAGGCTTCGCGAAGCTTTCAACCAGAACACATCATTTCATTTATTATAGATTACTAGCCGACCCGTGACAGACATTGTCCTGTCAAATTTCAATAATCGAATAGTGATGACAGATTTGTTGCACACCAGCGCCATCTATACCAAAATCATCCCGTTTGCGTTTTTTATCATTTGGGGGAGGTTTTTCATATTTTAAAGTACTTAGTCTATTATTTATTTATTCGGGCATTATATCTACATCTATAGCAAATATCAACTTAATCCGTTTTGTCGTTTAGGCCTGATTGAGGAACAAACATACATACAAACTCACAAACTTTCGCATTTATAATACTAATAGGACTAGCAGTCCGCTCCGGCGTCGCTCGGGTGTACTAATGATTTTATGGCTATTTATGGCTTGGGTTACATTATTAAAGTTTTAGCCGGGATCCCTAATTTGTTCTAGTAATAAAATTAACTTCTGTCACTAAGAGATAATGTAGCATTCTAATGGATAAAGTATTTTTGAAATCGGTCCAATAGTTTTGAGCTTATTCACTACTACATCTACATACATAATCATTTTCTCCTTTTTCCTGTTGACAAACATGTTGCGAAGAAGATTTGACTTATGTTTTACAACCGGCTGCCTGCCTGACGTCATCCCTCTTTGAAACTCTTTACAAACATACAAAAATACAAATATTTCCTCATTATTATATTAGTATAGATAACTCGAGTGAAGCCGCGGTAATTGATAGTTCTTATTTGTCCGTGTGCGATTGTATTTGCACAACCGTAACAGTTTACAAATTAGCCTCTCAGTTTTATCTGTTACTTATTGTCTATCTTGTTAAGGGTAGGCCATGCTACTTGCTTTGATAAATAATCATCATCCGCAGCCAGACTTCACCCGCTGTTATTTGCGTCATTAAACATGGTCCGGCCAAAACTGGCGTCCGTCTACGACCCGATTTTGACAATGTCGTCTGCTCCCATCGACTACATCTGGGCTATGTAGTCGATGTCTGCTCCTCTAGCTACAGGACGTACAACGTTCTATCTATACCCTCTTCACTGATAACTCAACTGATTTGGTACTCGTATATTCTGTAATAAATGATGTATATTATATGTTATTTTTTATTTGCACTATTGTAACAAGATACAATTTGTAATTTTGTTTGAAATTATTCCATTAATTAGAAGCTACATTATCAACGAGTAACATAAGCTATATTTATAAAAAAAAAGAGATTAGGGATCCCCATGAAAATTTGCAATAATGTTACCTAAATCGATCATAAAATTCAAAAATTTGCTATCAATTATCAAAAATCGTACAAATCGAAATCGAAATAAATAATTTACTAAGTACTTTATAAAAATCATAAGGGGATAAATACGTTTAAACATAACAAGATAATCTGGAGTTGACAGAGGACTTGGACCATGTATGAAATAAACCTATTTATTAAAACATCTTCGCCTTAACATAAATAAAGTCAAACTTGTCACTTTCTCCGCAACGGTCGCAGACGGTGTCCGTCAGATCGTCTCCTCTGATAATTTCCATTAGTGGCCATTAGCCTTAAGGTCGATATGATTAGGACGCGTCACGAAATGCTTTGCCAATACCTATTTGTTATTATACCTATTGCAAAGAACGCTGTCCACTGAATAGTTAGTTAGTTAGTTAGTTGTGGGGACTCCCTATACCGCATTTAGACTCAAAGTTGGTCCGTTATATGTGGGAGGGTGAGCCAGCTACATCTGTAGCCAGCCTAGCTCCTCCCAGAAGCACAGAAGCTTCCTGGGGTCTTCACAGGCTTCGAGAAGAGACCTCTGGATTTTGGTTTTTCTAAAAGTATACATTTTATAGTAGGTTAACTATACATAATTATATCAACATGTTTTTAAGTCACGCCTGTTTTTAGGATGGTTAGGCAGACTTTCTATATTTGCAGCAATAAAGCTGAATGAATTTTATTGGCTTTTCAGTCAGTGACTTAAAATAATAGTGTTACTTTATTAGGTCGTAAATATTAAGCATCGAGCTTTTGTTTGGAAGCTCTCCTCTCCTTGTAATGAATCAATGTAAACAGTTAATTGGCAAGTTTTTCGAGGGATATATCATGAACCGTGATAGCAAGACAGTTAAAATTTTCACAGATGATGTATTTCTGTTGCCGCTATAACAACAAATACTAAAAACAGAATAAAATAAATATTTAAGTGGTGCTCTCATACACCAAACTTGTTTTTTTTGCCATTTTTGATAGATAATGGTACGAAACCCTTCGTGTGCAAGTCCGTGAAGTTCTAAAGCTCGCTATAATATTAACATACAGTATAACGTAGTGCGTATAGGACTGCTTTAGTGGATGGTGGGTTTAAATCGATATGTACCATAAATCATGCACTATCACGTTTCGGAATCGACGAAATTTGCACGCTTACATAACAAATTATGTATTTATATCGATGTTAGAATAAAATTATATCTTGTAAAACCGAGAATTTGAGTTTGTTTATTTTGTTTTATAGCGTCTAATTGCGGTAGGTGTGAATTGATATGTTGTTGATACTGATACCGGTCGTAAAGTAAGCTTTCGGGTATAATTTATTGTAATATAAACCAATAATTATGTTTCTTAGAGATTATGTAAATTAACGTAATAATTTGGAAAGAGTAAAGGAAATACGAAGGTGTTGGGTACCTACTTACTCTTTTTATGATGAAAATAATTCAAACAAATGAGTTTTTAAAATATTCTGGTGATAAAAAATAAAAAAGAAATAAATAGGATCACGACTGTAATCCCCAAGTACGGTAGACATCCTCTCAGATCTCCAGACGTTTAGATCCTTTGAAGATGTCTAGTGGGGGTAGTCAGAGGGACGTCCAAACATTAATTTGACACATGCCCACATTTTGCAGTAGTTAGCATTCTATATGTGACAGATTACAAGCCCATCGCCGGTTATAAGAATACTAACTGGTTTCCTCACGATTCACCGTTTTGAGCACGTGTTTTGTGATGCGCATATACATTTCGAACAGAAAAATTCATTGATGCACGCCGGGATTCGAACCCACGACCTTCTGATTGAAAGTCGAGATCGAAAGTACCTCCCACTCGGCCAACACGGTTTATATTATCTGGTGATATTTATTGTTATATTAGCATTCTTATAAGCGGCAATGGGTCACAACCTGTCACGTATGAAACGCTATTTATTGCAAAATGTCAGCATATGCCAAATGTTATGACTGGACGTGCCTATGACTACCTCTTTTAGACAAGGATCTGTTTAAATTATGTGAACCTGGACACTAGACATAATGAGAATTGTCTATCGTACCTATGTACCTAAGGTACCTACCTACTTGGGTATTGATTAATGTTAAAAGTTTTTTACCAATGCATGTTTTGCATTTGTTTTGAATTTGCTTTATAAATAAATAAGTATTAGGCTAGGCTGCATCTATAATCCGAGACGGATGTCGCAAAAAAAAAATCCTTTTTTTAGACTTCCGTACCCAAAGGGTAAAAACGAGACCCTATTACTAAAACTTTGCTGTCCGTCTGTCTGTCACAGGGCTGTATGTATCTCATGAAATTTTCACAGATTATGTATATCTGTTAGCTGTTATAACAAAAACAGAATAAAATAAATATTTAAGAGGGGCTACCATACAACAAACGTTTTTTTTTTTTTTTTTTTGCTGTTTTTTATAGATAATATTACGGAACCCTTCGTGCCCGAGTCCGATTCGCACTTGGCCGGTTTTATTTAACTTTTTTTTAATATGGCAAGTAATTTTCCAATGATGTTGTAAATCTCTCAAACAGATATTCAGCTCTACCAACGCCACGGACTTTGCTCAAACAACCAGCGTCATTCTCGAACACTCTATTTCCCGTCGAAACGCTCAGGAAATCACTCTCACTGCCAAATTACGAACCCATATTGACATCACAACATCCGTAATGTCAATGACACCACGCGGATGCGCTTACGCAACTTGCACCTTGACAGAACCTACTGATGACGACCGCGTGACGTAACCTGAACTGATTATATAGTTATGTTCGTGATACATTGCTCGCTTATCATCAAGAGTTTAAAGTACTACTACTTGTAAAAGTACAAAACCAGCGATGTGCAGCTGGTCAATCAAAAATGCCACGAGAACCGCGTAGGCCGTACAATGCAAGACGTCTTCAATGAGATGAAATGTTAGAGATATTGTAATTTCACAATAAACCATTGTTGGGCAGACGTAATCGATCTGAATGAACTATCATTAATATGAGATACTATCTCATACTGAACAATCTGGTTCAATGATTGGGAATATTTAGGTTCCACCGCGATGTTTACTGCGTCAGTTATAGCTTTAGAAATTGACTGCAAATCAACATTCAGCCTCGATATTAACAAAACGGTCTGGAGGTGTTTTACTGGTTCCTAGTATGAGTTATGCTGTGCCTGTTTCACTGTGGTTGTGTTCACTTATTATCCGGATTTCATTCATAAAGCTTTAACTGTGGAAGCTGCACTTTCTGAATGTGGAATGACTTTGAAGTCGAGATAGAATTTTGTTTCAGTTAAATTACAAGGGTCATCACATCATAAAGTCATCACAGTAAGGTTTTCCGCGACCAAGTCTAGATTGTTAAACCTTTTAATGCAAAAATCGTATCTACTTCATATTGTTGTAGTGGTGTGATAGTGAATCTTCTCAGATGGTCATAGTCTTGGATCCCGGGTGTGTCCTAACCTACAAATAAAATTTCAATTCGAAAAAAATAGGGCCACGAAACTGTTATTTTTTTGCAAATATTATTTTAGTTGGACGAAAAGACATCCATCAAGGTAACATACAACTTTTTACTAATTAAAATTACATGAATTTATTTATTTTGGTATATTCCTACATGAATTTAAGAGTTTGACTTCTCAGTTAGGAGATAGTTACATGGTTGTAAAGATGACATAATATTGCATATGGTTCAAGTGGCTGAGGCCTAAATAGACTAGGACTGACTAGAAACGTAAGCTTTTGAAGTCTGCGTGACACAGATATTAAGTCAGTAGCGTTTCGTAGAATAATAGAATTCATTTCTTACTTTACCTTCTGAGAAGTGTCAAAGAAAATTCATCAGGACCTCTGTCGCGTGGCGGACCTGGTGAGGCAAGAGTTACGAACTCGAATCCCGCGCTGGGACAAATAAAAAAAAAAAAACATTGGCTGACTTTACACACAACACTATCTAGCTCCAAACTAAGCAAAGCTTGTACTATGGTAACCAGATAACTGATAGAATACTTATATACTTTTTTTTTATTTTTTATGAGTACATAGTTCCCAGACCCAGACACAGAACAAACATCTATGTTCATCACACAAATGTTTGCCCTGGGTGGGGATCGAACCCACAACCTACATCGTAGAAGGCAGAGTTACTACCAACTAAGCGGCCAAATATTTACATGAAGCTGTTTTTTATTTATACAATCTTCAACCGTCTCTGTACTTTAAAAGTTGAGTTTAAGGAATTCCTTTCATAAAGCACTTCTAAGTTACGAAAATATCTTTTCATGTTCTTAGATACCTACAGCTTGCGTAAGCTAGTGCTACTAGACTGATGGTCAGTCAGTCAGTCAGTCACGCAACAGTTTATATTATTATCTAGATAGGTAGATTCTTTGGCATTGATTACCCCCCCATAAAAACAAAAGCAAAGAGAACAAGCAATCAAACCCTATAAACATCGCTTACCGATTATATTACAATTGAGTACTGTTGGCACTAGTTTTTAAAGCTTTCGACGTCGCTAGCGAGTAGGTATCTACGTAGCAAATATTAAAGAAATATAGGTAGATACCTACTTATGGCATGACATCAGCGTGAGTGCCATAACTTAACTAATACTCATTCTTCTTCTTTTCTTTTTGTTTTGGCGTCTGTGGTTGGTGATACCACAATTTTGCCAATTATTACTCATTATTTTTGTGTTTAGTTTTCTACAATGCACTTAAGGGGCTGCCAGTCGACGATTGCTCTTTTTCGGAACGAAAAAAGTAATACTTCTGAACAAGCCACATCTCCTATTTTTATAAGTATATTACTTCAGATTCCTACCTAGATTTCTATTAAGCTGAAAACATAATAGCAGAAACTTTTCACGATAAAAATATTATTTCAAAATGATACGTTTTAGAATTTATGATCGAAATATTTTATATACCTACTATTCAAATCAACTTGTGATTTATTGTTAAAGATAGGTAATATGTAGATCTAGATTTCTATTAGGATAGATTTTTGATAAGTAATTATACATAATTTATATCACTAATTTATTCGAAAAGCTAAGGCGGAACACGCGCGGACGTGTGTTTGTCATCATTGCAGCGGTCGGTAGGATTATTTATCGAAGTGATTAAAGATGGGTACATCTTTATTCACATATACTATACATTATAAAATAGGAGATGTGGCTTGTTCACAAGTATTTCTTTTTTCGTTTCGAACAAAAATAATCGCCGACTGGCAGCGTCTTAAAGATGTAAATTTTTTAAGGAAATGTCATCGCTAATGTTGTCATCTAACTAGAATTGGCCATAATTTGAAATAGGAATCGAGCGGTATCTGACGTTTTGTAAAAAAATATCTTGCTGACGTCTAAATTGTCTATTATGGACTCTGTAGCGGTTAAACAAACGTCAGATTCTGGTGCTAAAGGTAGTGAAACTAATCGTAAGTTATTACTTAATTTGATACAAATATCTATTACCATTAGTCTTGGGCGAGCTACATGAAAGCCGTTGTAAAATGTTAATGAAATGATGTAAAGTCTCTGTTACACGATCGCTTTCCATCGGTGTGGGCAGGTGGCGCCTACGTCGCTTGTTCGCTTAATGCTATTAGCATTAAATTGTTCAGTACTACCAGTGCTACATAGGACAATCGAAAATCAATGAAAACCTCTCGATAAATATTTTTCTTGCATATGTTTTTCACCTGACTTCAAAATAATAAGATTTTTTAAAATATATTTTTAAATCAATCTTTTATAAATTATATGGCTCTAGTACTCGTCAAGACAAATCCAATGAGCCCAAACACGACGTGGTTATGTTGTGTAGTTAGGGAGTTCCTATAGCTACATTCGAGCTCCGTCATCAGACCAGCTCGCTAATATCATAATTTTATATTGTCATTGGAGATTGATAATTATGCAAAGTTTTACCTCAATCCGACTATTTACTGAGGAGATTCGTTATCAGCTCCTGACTCCATCTGATCAGCTTGCTGTCACCATATTATTGCATTGTCACCGAAGTTACATAAGTATGCCAAATTTCAGCTCAATCGGTTAAAGACAACTTCAAAATTGAGTTGCAAGAATACATTGCAAGTTAAATAAAAGCTTTTAAAAGGAGGAGGCTCTTTCATTATCACATGATAAAAAACCGGCCAAGTGCGAGTCGGACTCGCACACGAAGGGTTCCGTACATTCCGTACATTATCTATAAAAAGCGGCAAAAAAATCACGTTTGTTGTATGGGAGCCCCCCACCTAAAGTTTTTCATATTTGTTGCTATAGCGGCAACAGAAATACACAATCTGTGAAAATTTCAACTGTCTATCTGCTATCACGGTTCATGCCATACAGCTTTGTGACTGACAGACGAACAGCGAAGTCTTAGTTAGTAGGTAATAGGGGTTTTACCCAGTTTTTAGCCTTTGGGTACAGAACCCTAAAAAAGTACCTATCATGTACCTAGGTAGGTACTTATGTAAGAAGTTACCAAGACATCTCCAGATAAGCTAATATTTGTATCTTAAATAGGACTTGTCTAGACAGAGTACACAAAGAGCCGTAAAAAATCGTTATTTGTATAATAAAAAGAAACGGTTGATAATTTTATATAATAATATTTTTTTTTGGTATGAAATACTTATATAAATTTTACATACATGTTCTCGTACTAATAGGTAAAGTTAAAAAAAGCTTGTAATAATAAATGGTACTGATATTTTTTTTTTAATGGAGCCATGCGATAATCCTCTTTATTGGACAGTATCATGCGAGAACTCTTCCTTGTTTAATCCAACATGCAAAACGATTCCATGAATAGCATTATACCTTATCCTTTTGATTTATTCACACTACCAATTGTAAAATAAATGTAATGTTAAATATCACGGTCTTGGCAACCTTTTGCATTAAAATAATTCCCATTCACACCTTTATGTTTCTTTGTTATTCGAATCTACAAATCAAGACAAAATGCTGATTATGTACGCCCTTGCTGGCAGAATAAGGAAATTAAAATGTTACAATGGTTTTAAAATTGCCGTTTATTTTATTGGACATTGCGATCAGATAGTGTAGAAACCAGGACGTCCGATATTACGATAAGTTGAGTACCTACTAGTTATTTTAAAAGCAATAAGGAATATAAAATTTTAAATAACCGACCAAGTGCGAGACGGACTTGCGCACGAAGGGTTCCGTACGTGATTTTTGTTTCGTTTTTTAAAGACTTTAAAAAATCAATAAAAAAAATGAAGTTTGATGTATGGAAGCCTCACTTGTAAAATAAATATTTATTTATTATATTTTGTTTTTAGTATTTGTTGTTATAGCGACAACAGAAATACATCATCTGTGAAAATTTCAACTGTCTAACTAACACGGTTCACGAGATACAACCCTATGACAGACAGACGGACAGCGAAGTCTTAGTAATAGGTTCCCGTTTTTACCCTCTGGGTACGGAACTCTAAAAAATATGTTACAATCGCCCTCTACATAGCGGACTTGAACAGAAGTTCAAAATCTATAGTAATATACACTCTAGAGGCCCTATTCATAGTGACTATAATTGTTTAACGACTTTAAAACCATATTCTTGTTTTTACTTCTATCATTTTAATTTTGAAGTTGGTTTTAGATTAGTTTTAACAGTAAGAACAACAGTAAGAAAGGTGTTAATGGACATTCTTAGTTTAATAATACGTTAACGATTTAGGTCAATGTTAAATTCCTCCTAAACCTGTCATAGGTACCTACGGCAAGATTGTAGATAATATGATTAGGATACATACAAATAATACACACCACACCTATTTATTAGTACGCTGTAACAAAAATCCGTCGTATAGGTATGACAATGAAAGGAGAGAAGTTTTCATAAAACTTGAGCTTTTTATAGGGTTCTATATCCAAAGGGTAAAAACGGGACCCTATTACTAAGACTCCGCTGTTCGTCTATCTGTCTGTCACAAGGCTGTATCTCATGAACAGCTAGACAGTTGAAATTTTCACAGATGATGTATTTCTGTTACCGCTATAGGTAACAACAAGTGAAGGTCCTATATAACAAATGTGATTTTTATGCCGTGTTTTATAGATAATGGTACGGAACCCTTCGTGCGTGAGCCCGACTCGCACTTGGCCGTTTTTTATGTTTATCAACACAAGCACTTGTATTGAACTGAGTAATTAACCATTAAGAATCGCCCCACTTCACTATGCAAGTTTACACAACAGTTTAATGGATGGTGAGTCACAGCAATAGGATTCGCCCTAGATTTGACGGTTTACTCTGTCACGGGGATTACGAGGCGGCCTTGCGACCTAAATACCGACGGATTTGTTCCGTAAACAATTACAAAAAAAACTTGTCTTATCCGTCATGAATTTACCTACAAGTGGACAGTTTCGAATCTAATTATCTTGATGATGTAATGCTGGTTTGCCTAATGCCCGGAGATTCTATGCTACCGACAAGTATTGGTATGTTATTGCAGTAATATGGATGCTGCTGCAGTTTTTTTTATAACTTTTGCAGTTCTCATCGTTCAATCTGTACCTAATCTGTATGCTTGTACTTTGGTCTGAATAAACGAATTTTTAATTTTTGAGTATTTAACGTGTTATCTGGGGGCACGGGAGTGCCCCCGCCAAGTCAAGCATAATGTTTATTTTTGGCAGCAACCAACATCCGTAAGTTGCTCGTTAAAATATTAATTAGTATCAACTTTAACCATAAACTTTCAATAAATATCAAGTTTAATTTGAACACTTGACTTAAGCTAGGTTTTAGCTATCATGCGATTATAGGTAATATGCCATGACAGAAGCCTCAGAATGGTTTAAAAAATCCGTCACCAGAGTTGGCCACTAGCTCAAACTTACTTACTTGCTTCCGCGAGGTCCTCAACCTCAATCTTCTCAATGTTTTAAGTAAAACAGTAAATAAATCATGATAATAAGCTCACACGCTCTAAACGGCCAAATATCATTAGGTATTTGAGAGCAGCAATAAAAGGGTCAGTTGCATTACAGTTGGCGCCATTTTGATTATGTATGACTTCATCTTCAGAGAAGAAAGATACTACAGAGCGCGAGAAACATGAACATTGTTGTCTGATGGCCGTGTTGGCCGAGTGGGAGGTACCTCGACTTTCAATCTGAAGGTCGTGGGTTCGAATCCCGGCGATCTAAGCGCCTGAAGATCTGAAAGAATGTCTACCGTACTTGGGGATTACAGTCGTGATCCTATTTATTTTTCTTTTATTGTTGTCTGATGTAAATTTTGATCGATTTTGGTCTTTTTTATACCACTTGGAGGAACACCCAGAACCGCCAATTTGAGGTAAGTATACCAGTGTCAAGCGACATGTTCTTGTAATTTCACAGGCTCTTCAAAATTGCTGGCAGAAACAGCCTGGTGAGAGCACCTAGTACGAACATTATACCAATGGAATAAGACTAGGATACCCATCGATGCTCCACTAATGGGTTATGTGTTTAGACAATACCGTCTCAAGGACTAACCTAGAACCAAGCAAGAGTGAACGAAGTGAATGTAAGCTAATCTAGTAAAGATCTTTCATCTCCGCGTATGACGAAACACAAAAGAATTTGAATCAAATTGCATGTTAGCATTGCAAATAACGGATCTCCGGACTCTGATGGACAGAAACAGAATGTAATGTTACTATGATATAACCATTGACGTATGCGCAAGGTGCAATATACTTTTGTGTTTTTTGTCAAACAAATAAAGATCACATGCCGATGTTTGAACACTTTCTCTAGTAAATTGTTTTGCGTTTGTATTGATGACGTCAATGACTGTAGCAGAGCGTTTTCACGCCATCGCGACATACTATATTCTCTCGTTACGATGATCAACATCTCTTATGAAAGCATACCTAGTAAATGAGCATGGGAAAGGAAAATGGGAGCATTTATTTTACTCTATCCTCATACGACACCTTGGCCTCGCGTCAGCTGCTGTCATGACGATATCTTCATTTAGGTTGCCTGCCACATTTTGTATAATTTGGATGTTTGTTTATTTGTTACTTAAGAGGCTCCCAGTCGCTGATTGCTCTTTTTCGAAACGAAAAAAGAAATACTTCTGAACAATGTGGCTTGCTCCTATTTTTATAAGTACTTATATTACTTCAGGTTCCTACCTAGATTTCTATTAAGCTGAAAACATAATAGCAGAAACTTTTCACGATAAAGATATTATTTCAAAATGATACGTTTTAGAATTTATGATCGAAATATTTGATATACCTACTATTAAAATCAACTTATGATTTATTGTTAAAGATAGGTAATATGTAGATCTAGATTTCTATTAGAATAGATTTTTGATAAGTAGTAAGTATTTTTGTAATACATAATTTATATCATTAATTTATTCGAAAAGCTAAGGCGGCCCACGCGCCGACGTGTGTTTGTCGTCATTGCAGCGGTCGGTAGGATTATTTATCGAAGTGATTAAAGATGGGTACATCTTTATTCACATATACTATACATTATAAAATAGGAGATGTGGCTTGTTCACAAGTATTTATTTTTTCGTTTCGAACAAAAACAATCGTCGACTGGGAGCCCCTTAATCATGTGGTGATTTCGATGAAAGGTATTACATTATTATGCTATGATTTGAAACAAAGGATAGGTACTTTTCACCCCGGAAATTAATCTTTAAGGAATTGATACTGGCCGTCAAAGTATGAATGAACGCTGCGGGTGTCAACTTATCTTAATATTATAAATCGGATGTCTGTGGCTCAATTCCACTCAAACGACCGAACGGATTTGAATTAAACTTAGAATATACAGAGGCCCTGGAATAGCAAGGCTACTTTTAATCCAGGTACCACGAGAGCGAAACTGGATGGTATCCAGTTTTCCATAATTTAAGCTTTACGATTGAGTTGTCTATTTAAAACTGTGTGAAATTTGGAGGAACATAGCAAGTTTTTTGTAACAAATAGTTGAATATTTATTTAGTGCGTCGCGTTATGTCTCTTATTTAAAGCTAAGGACACACCTAAATAAGAAATATAACCAGAAGCGTGAACACTTATTAGCCAACCTCAAAGGCTTTTAGTTCATAACTCTCCGCAAAATCATACTGACAGAATGTTTATAAGATAAATGGTTTCCTTTATAGGATGTATCTGACCTCTGTCTGTCTGTAGGCGCCGATCGTGTTACAATAATGACATAATGAACGAGAACGCACACTGGCCTGAATACCTGAAAAACTTGATTGCAGTGACCGAGAATGTGGTAAAGTGGTAAAAACCAGGTCTGATAGGCACCAAAATTCTTTAATTTAGGTCGTAGCGCTATTTGGAACTCAATCGCTGAGAGCTAAAGAATAACAATGAAGCTTTCATATTTGAAGAGGTGATAGTGAAGGAGGAGACATCGCTACGTAACTATGAATCAATAACATGAGTTAACCTCTAAAGTGCCTGGAGAACACTGCAAACGAAGAGTATAAGAGTTAGTGTATGTGTAATATTATTGCTCTTCACTCTTTTTGTTTTTTTCTTGAGTTTCAATTTTGTTAGATTTTTTTTTTAATTAGGTCCGTATAGTTCCTTCATTTTAAGTTCTCTCGCTCACAAAACGGTTCTAGTGAAATATCAGCGTAGATTGTTCACGATCTAAATTGCTGAACTAGGGATTCTTTCTATTATATTCTAAGAGCTGTATAGGTACGAGATAATATCAATATAGTTTTTTCTAGACCAAGAAATGATTTTGATTTTGACTCAGATCCTTGAAGATGTCTATAAAGGGGTTAGTAAGAGGCACGACCAAACATTATATTTGGCACATGCCAACAGTTAGCATCCCACACGTGACAGGTTTCAAGCCCGTCGCTGCTTTCTAGACAGTGGAAATATTTTTTTTTGTGTATTAAAGTATAATATAGGATCACGACTGTAATTCCTAAGTACGGTAGACATTATTTCAAATCTCCAGGCCTTTAGATCTTTAAAGATGTCTAGAGGAGGTAGTCAGAGTATCTTTTTGTGTGATATCTAATACTTGAATTGACTAACTTAATATTTACTAGCGACCCGCCCCAGCTTCGCACGGGTAGCATGTTATTATACATATAAACCTTCCTCCTGAATCACTCTATCTATTAAAAAAAACCGCATCAAAATCCGTTGTGTAGTTTTAAAGATATAAGCAAACATACATACATACATACAGACGCGGGAAGCAGAAAGCGACTTTGCTTTATATTTACTATATACTAGCTGACCCGTGCCCGCTTCGCTGTGCGTAAGACATTTCTAATACCATCGTTGACTTTTTTGTAGACGTTTTTAAGGTGTACAATACTGTAGTACATTATTTTGATATATCTCGTGAGGTTCAGCCAGCATTTGCAATGTAAGCGCAAAAAAATGTGTTTATTTACGACATCACATTAGAAACCTCTAAAATTATCAGTGTTTCTCTACTATATTATGCATGTATTATACATATAAACCTTCCTCTTGAATCACTCTGTTTATAAAAAAAAACCGCATCAAAATCCGTTGTGTAGTTTTAAAGATATAAGCAAACATACATACAGACATACAGACGCGGGAAGCGGAGAGCGACTTTGCTTTATACTATGTAGTGATGATACTAGCGACCCGCCCCGGCTTCGCACGGGTAGCATGTTATTATACATATAAACCTTCCTCCTGAATCACTCTATCTATTAAAAAAAACCGCATCAAAATCCGTTGTGTAGTTTTAAAGATATAAGCAAACATACATACATATTACATACATATTACATACAGACGCGGGAAGCGGAAAGCGACTTTGCTTTATACTATGTAGTGACTAGCGACCCGCCCCGGCTTCGCACGGGTAGCATGTTATTATACATATAAACCTTCCTCCTGAATCACTCTATCTATTAAAAAAAACCGCATCAAAATCCGTTGTGTAGTTTTAAAGATATAAGCAAACATACATACATATTACATACATATTACATACAGACGCGGGAAGCGGAAAGCGACTTTGCTTTATACTATGTAGTGACTAGCGACCCGCCCCGGCTTCGCACGGGTAGCATGTTATTATACATATAAACCTTCCTCCTGAATCACTCTATCTATTAAAAAAAACCGCATCAAAATCCGTTGTGTAGTTTTAAAGATATAAGCAAACATACATACATATTACATACAGACGCGGGAAGCGGAAAGCGACTTTGCTTTATACTATGTAGTAATGTAGTGACGACCCATAACCTCTATCCGTTTGTTTCATAAACAAGAAAAAAATACGATGAGCTCAAAATCGAGTTACCTATATCTTAAAAGCATAAAGTTAAATTCTTTAAACTAGATTGTTATCGGCTCTACCTGATTATTTTAAGCTTTTGCGATATCAAATTCAAAAGGCAATTTCCGATTATGTATTAAGTAGGTAATTGATTGAGATAAGATCCGTATCTCGAGATGATCGATAGTAAAGATCGGTCAGGACCTAGAAAGCGGAGTAAATCGTGATTTTGCTAATTATTGGTGTTACGTTTGTATTAACTCGCACTGTGAAGAAGCCATACGATACGTATGCGACGCAATTTTTTGAAAACGCTCAAATTAAAATTAAAGGCTAGTAAAATGCCTATAGGATTATAACTGTAATTCAGTAGACATCGTCTCAGAATATTTCAAAGCTATATGTTAATAATCACAATATACCTAAAATCAATATTGGTGATCATTTTATACAATGCCATCTAGCTCCAAACTAAGCAAAGCTTACAAGCTTATTTATATTTGTTATTATTGTACACAATAATAACCAGATTACTAATAAACACTTATGTGCTTTTTACTTGTGGCTTATCAATTTTGACACTGGATTATAAGAAATGGTTTCACGAATTTGTATTAGATATTTGATGTTCAGAGATTTAAAATACCTCAAAAACTAACCATGGTAAAATCAAGCGTCAGTGGTAGGGTACTATCAAAGTTTCAAAGCAATAGATACCTAGTTCATTCTTAGAAAGATGCATCTTGTGAATGTGTATGATAGCAAAGGTTCTCCACGTTTTCTACCATTAAACGTAAAAACAATATCGCACAATGATTTTTCGCAGTGCTTCTTAAAGTGCATTGCGACAAGCCATTGTCTCTTTATTGCGAATAAGAAGATTTATAGCCATTAACCGGGCCACAGTAGTAATTATAACGTATTCTGTAACCGAGGTAAAGTGTTTGCTAAATAGCCACATAATATCCACGTTTTTAAATGTCTGTTGTGAAGGAAATATGTGATAATAGTCTGCCGAATTTAATTTGTTTGTCAATCTATTGCTTCGCTTACCGCATTGATGACGAAAGCTATCCTACGCGGAACCCACAAGATAGGATCTCTGTGAGGTCTTTGTTGGAATAATTTCGAGTTAAAAGAAGGTTTAATTCTGCGTGCAATATTTCACCGGGTTTAAGTGTGACACTTGTCGATATAAAAATAAACTAAAGCTATAAAAGGGTTCCCTTACAGCTCAAAGGAAAAGAGAAAGAACATAAGTCACTCGAAGGACACAGGGATGCGTTATAAATTTTCCGGCATAAAATTTTTCAAAGGCAGTAAAATGTCTCGAAGCAGAATAAGTTCAACGGTAATAAAAGATACATGCCACAAATTTGTCAACGACATGGATTGTGGCTTTTTGTAAAATATTACCTTTGTTCGGAATTTCTGTTCTCACAAGACATCGACTTAGGTACTATATTTATATACTCGAAGAGCAAGGAAAGGGGTCTTGCAATTTTTTGAATAACATTCACGCTTACATTTCTTCATAACACGAAAATTATAATAACACAAAATAGGGGTAAATGGGGTTGATTTAGGGTGATGTCTAAGGATGCTTAGACCCTTACAGAACGACCTCGGTAGTGAGCTAGTCCAGCCGAGAAACGCGTGTGTGTTCAATCAGTGTTTTGCAGTACAAATGGTACCTACTCGTTAGTTTCTGATACCCAAGACCTAGTAATATACTATACCTACTCTTTAAAACAAAGCTCTGGTTGCAAAGATAGATATTAGAAAACCTACAGAAAAATCAACAGTGAGTATTTTGGGCGTGGATTTAAGATACAAACAAAAACAACGCTTAGAAAGTTTTGTATCAGGAAGTTACATTTAATCAAACGTCGCACAAACAGACATGGAACCATGCTTCCTCGACGCACGCATTCATTATGCCCCATTGAAGTGTTGCTTCAACTTTGATATAATGTCCCTTTAAACAGTAAAAGGACAGCCACCATTGTGTTCTACGCAGCCAGTGCTCAGATTACAGATCTATTGCTTAACGTATGATTAACATACATTATCGTTTACTAGGGGCTGGATCCAGGAAACAGAGGATTTTTGGTTTGAGTTGAGAGGTCAACATAGTAGCTTGTAACTTCTAATGTTTTTTTTTGCTAACAGTAGTAACTTCTGTAACTTCTGTAACTGTGTAACTTCTAATGTTTTTTTTTTGGCTAACAGTAGTCCACTATTTGACATTTTCTTACAGAATTACTTGGTTGAAATAGCCAATTGTAAAATAAGAAAGAAAGGTAATATCGCTCGAAGAATCAACACTCAAGAGAAGCATTTATGAGTGATACTTTAATTTGTATTTGGAAGACATCAATGATATGCAATTTGGTACCTAGAGAGGATTTAAGAGGCGAGGTACAGACAAAAAAAAGGTTGAATCCGAAAGCGTCAAAACCCAACGATACTACCCTTAAATAATCTTAGGTTCGACTCTGGTTAACACCCCGCTATTGAATAAGTTCCAATGCTTGCAAGTGTTTCTTTGGAATGCAGGCATTAATTTTATGAACCCGCAGGCTTATAAAGCTTAACTTCTGTGCGCAGGAGTTCTTTAGAGAAGGCAGATAGGCTGTTAACATGGATTCGATAATAGAGTTTATGGCAAACTGATGTTGGTGTGTGCTTATCTATACATATAATAAAACTGTAGAAGAGTTCAATTCTGTACATTGAAAAGAAACTAAAAAAAATACTCCTAGGGGCCTTTATACAAGTAACACAAGCCAAAAAAAAACATTTAGAATTTTTTGTCTGTCTGTCTGTCTGTTGTCCGACTTTCACGCAAAAACTACTGGACGTATTTTGATGAAACTTTTTTTGTTATGTAGCTATTAGTCCTCGGCAACATAATAGGCTATAATTTATTTTGAATATTGGAATACCAGATGTGAAACTATCTGTCGACCAGCGAAGCGGGCACGGGTCAGCTAGTTCTATTATATATCTATAGCAGATGCTATTTTATTTCACGTGTCAACGTTTTATGACTCATACTCTTTCACATGAAGTAGCGCTCATTTTAAGGTGTTTTAATTGATTTATTATTTGCAGTAGTGTTGTTTTTCCACGTCTATATAATACCTACCTATCTATAGGTACCTTGTATTTACATCTCAGTTATTTACCGAGCTCGTTTACGCTTTACTACAAGATCATCTTCAACAAAACAACTATTATCATGCAGAGTTTTACAACTAAGGCAATATTTTTCAATTTCACGCATTAATGCGCGACCGACGCGTCGGCGCCTGCGCCGTTCTGACATTTACAAGCGGGACCTTGCGAGCGATTTGCGAACAATGAGGGCTTGTCACCGGAGTCCCGGAACACATGTGGCGCCGCCGTCTCCGGGAAAGGTGACCTCAGCCGTCGACCTCAAGCTGAGACTCTCGGACAATGCTATCGGTAAGCTCGCTTGAGGCCTACTACCAACCTGTCGAGAGAAGTCCCTATATCCCCCCCCCCCCCCACTTTTCCCATCCCAAAGGCAACACTGAAAAACAGCGCCTTGTCCTCGGACCAGGCATAAAGGCTGAGTTGTTGCCTATTCAACAAACAGACGTATTCTGTTAATTTTTATATTTTATTAAGTTAATGTTTTTTTTTTTTTATTATTTACTTTTTATAATTTACTTACTGTATTGTTCAAGGTTTATTGTCTTATGTTTTGTTTGTTGAATAAATGTATTTTCTTTCTTTCTTTCTAGAAGTTTGCTAAGCCACATAACTGCATCGAAGATTTCTTTGAAATAGAGAAACATATTTTAGGTACCGCGAAATTTGCTAGAATTAAGAGAGAATTTTGAAATTTGCTGGAATTAGAATGTATGAAGAAAAGTGACGTGTGACTTCAGGGATTGATGGAATCTAGAGTGAGACGTCAAGAACAGTGTCATTGATATATCATTATAGCAGAAAGTAGGCATACCATAATAGAAAAGCAAAAAGCGTCACTCGTAAATCACACAAATCGAAACTCAATGACGATTACAAAGACAGGTTTATAGTCACACCCACGCGAATGATTGCATTACATAACGCCTGTTTATCAAAATTGTAATTAATGAACGGAATCAAACAGTAGAAGCAAAAGCCGGATCGCCCACGGACGGACCAACCAATAAAGATCAATAAGGCATGGATCGAGAAGAGTAGCTAGTAAAGTCACTTCAAACAATGATGCGAGAATATCTACCAACATAACGTAACTTATCTCAAAAAATGGGAGAGAGGCAAGCGACCTGCCAAGGTGAAATATGCAGCATATATATAAATGAAACTATAAAATAGTTACGTACAACAAACCTCTTGCATATAATACTAAGGAATAAAGATCATTGGTGGAATAGGCGTTAAAGATGTATGTCGTATCTATATAAATTTTGTTATAATGTAATAAAGTTTTTGATTTTGTAAGTTTGGATGTAGACAGATATAGATGTAGTTTTGACGTTTCGGATTCTGAAAACTCTTTCACTATGAGGAATCTACATTATCCCTAAAAGCTGTAGGCTTTTTTTAATTCTGATAAAATTTTGAGTCCAACGGCGTAACCGTGGGAAGCAGGCTATCCAACAAAAAAATGCAAAAGCTATTCTGTGAATGCAAAGTCCAAAGTGCAAGTCAAAATTGAGCCCGCTACTCTCACAAGTCTGTACATAAAACTAATTACTCCACAGTATTTCCAAAAGTGCGTCACCAACGATTAGGTAACATAACCGGATCTGCAGACTCATTAAAAACAAAAAAAAAGATCATATCGCAGACAATAGACCACTCGACGACCGTAAGTGATAGTCTAATAGATATTAAGCCGATGACGATAGCAACATGAAATGACCAGTTAAGTGTCCAGTCACTCTTCCAAGTAAAGATAACTTCGATTTAAATGTTCCATAACACGATAGCTTTGTGTTTGACGAACACTCAGTGGTTGCTCAACGCAAATGGTTTCAGAGGTAACTCGGAACAGAAAGTTTGAGGGAAATAAGACATTAATCATGATCTTAATGTACTCGTAAACGTACCAAATTAATTCTTAACCCATTACAATGAAATAATGTAAAAACACTTTAGATTGGGCACCGTGAATCCATTTGTGTTTTGTCGTATGGTGTTCAATATATTTTGAGGCCCACCATAGAAAGAGACTTTGACACTAAATAACCTTGACACTTTTTGGATCAAGAATTGCTAAAAAATCAGTTTAAATTACTACATGTAACACTTTGATAAATAACAATTTAGAAAGATGAAGATGATTAAATACTAACGTGGTAAATATGTAATTGCAATTCTTCTTGTACCTTAAATTTACGGAATGATTGACTTTTAATCCCGAAGCAATACAACCGTTGACTAGTTAAATGACGTCAGTGAAAAGGTAAATTGCCTTCTGAATACCAGAGAATAGAAATCGTAGTAAATCCCAACTTTCCCTGAAAGCGAATTATCCAAATTACAGCATATTATCGAAGACAAAGGCTCGGAGCGGAATAAAAGGGACCCACAAATCTGTGCGCTGAAGATTGAGCACCCATCACTTGACCACAGAATAGATACAATTTTGTAAGACACAACTCGAGAAAATTGCTGGGAAACAGAAGCCAGGCGTAAACCTCATCAATAGTTAATGTAGGGTTGACCCTTGTAAAGGTAAACAACATTTTATGTTTCTGAATTAAAAACCTGGTCAACTAACAGACTGGCTTTTATACCTAAACTAGATCACTGCCCTATCAGTCTGATCAAAAAGCGAAGACCAATTAACAATGATTGCACCAGAACTTACTCACAAGTCGAACAGGATATAGAGGCACAAGAAGTTATTGTGTGCTCCTCATTATTTTTTGCATTTCTTTGCTATCAGTAATTCCGAAGATGGATCGATACGTGGAGACGACATTGGTCTTAGCTGGAGTAAATAGAGCCTAGGTAAAGGTGAAGTCAGGGTGCCAAAGTTGCATCTTACAGCCCTAAGTTCCACGTCTGCAGGAAGACAGCGTCAAAATCGCAGCTATTTACGATGCATCAAGCCAGGCGGTAGTGGTTTGTGGTTGACAAATGAAGTTGTGTACAGCATGTACATACTATCTTTATTGCAGCGGCAGCGTACTGCTACTGTGTGTAATTGACCCGAAATGTCACGTGGCTACGTGTGTATGTACACACGTACTCGTATGCACAAGATAGGATCAATAACATACGGGATAGAGATATATCTTGTGTTATTGACATACTAGTAAATAAATTGTAAAGTTTTAAAGTTTCAGTGAGTGCTTATTGTAAAGAAAGTTTAATTTTAAATATTAAAGTACTTAAATAGTAATAATGTTTACAATTTAACGGGATTAAAACATTTGTAAACTACAGTAGAATCGAAACAAAACTTAAGCTCTGTAATAAAACATATCGGCTTATTATAAAATAAATAATGCTTCACCATGGATGGCCAATCACGGTAGAATATTCACGATAAAAAACCTCAACCATAAAGTCTTTGGTTAGATTAACATAAACCCCTTTAGACAAAGCCCAAAACACTACAAAACCTCATGAATGTCAATGAAACGATAAAATAAACAACCCAAACCAAGGACTGACCGTATCTCCGGTCAATGGGCATAAGTACATACATATGGTAATGCCATTCACGACACGATAAAAATAAACTCACAACAAAGTTGGCCTTGAACTACAGCCATGATACAAAGACGCCGAAACAAAGGGACCTTATAAACGATCTGTGTGGAGTCTGATGCATTAATCCTTACTTTGGATTCGTAAAAGTACCGTGAATACAAAAAAATGGGCAGGTGCGAGTCGAACTACAGGGTTCCAGAACTAAAATCTAATTTTATTATGTAACCGTGGCAATGACGAATAAGCTACCAGCTAAGCGCATTTTAATTTCGTTTTGCCTTTGGGGTACCTACAGAACTCTAATAAATGAATAGAGGCGATAGCCACTATAATGGATGGTACAACTAACATTGGAACAGCAAATGGACCTCGTCATTTATTTTATTTATTTTATTTTTATTTATTTGGAAAACAAACAGTACAATTAAACTTAAAATATTTCAAACTGGTAGGTTAAACTTAAACCAATTAAGTTTTCACTATTAATTGAAACATACACGTGAAGAAAAGGTGGACAATTACAATAAATATATAGTTTAGTTTTATATAGTATAGCTTAGTTTTTGAAAATAATATTATATTCAAAAACCAAGAACTAAGAACGTTAGTAAAAAATAGAGACAAAAACAATAAAAAACAAAAAACAACAAAATTACAAAAATGAAAACAAAATCTATAAAGCTATTACAAAGATTATTTTAAGATATCATAATAATTACGAAGATCCTCGCTGATTGCTAATTTAAATTTGGAAAGAGAGAGGTCAAAAATATCAAGCTTAGAAAATATATTATTGTTTGAGTTCATGGAACGGTTGATGAAAGAATTGGATGCATAATTTGTACGAACTGTAAGAGGCTGGAATAATTGTTTTTTTCTAGAACTAACTCTAGGACATCTAAACCTAATTTTTCTAAGTAAATAAGGGCTGTCAATATGGTTATTAATTATTTTATATAAAAACTAGCGACCCGCCCCGGCTTCGCACGGGTTTAATACATATAAACCTTCCCCCTGAATCACTCTATCTATTAAAAAAAAACCTCATCAAAATCCGTTGTGTAGTTTTAAAGATATAAGCAAACATACATACATACGCGGGAAGCGGAAAGCGACTTTGCTTTATACTATGTAGTGATATTTGATCAGTCATGCAGGACTCCCACGACATACCACACACGGAAGGCTGCATCCTAGTAATAAAAATGTGAAAGTTTGTGTGTTGGCATAGTAGTATTCTTTAGACGGTTGAACCTTAGGCAGAAGTTTGTGCTATCAACCCAGCAAATAAATACAGAGAACTAAAGGTAGTCTTGTATAAACTGTAATACGTGTGAAAAAATAATTTAAATATTTCCTATATCTAAATTATTTTTTCACACGTACCTAGGTCATTTGTAATCGTTTGTAGGTGTTCAAGTAGTAAAGCTGTAAGAAGTGTCACGTCATTTCGCATGAATAATGCCTTCAAACTTAGGATAGGTCAGGTCAGTAACACTTACCTGTTGATTACGGTAAGATTTATGGTGTGGATTACCTACAGATGTATAAAAGTAGGCGCAAGATATACGTGGCAGGCCAGACAGTAGGGACTGTAACGCATAACCCAGCTTACCGAGGGTGATAGGCTATATTTCATAGTAACTTGAATACCGTCTGGGGTTATAGGATAAAGGTAAGTCGGGGCGGCCGCACATGCGCAGTCCCCCTCATTGATTTTCCCCACTTTGACAGTTCACCCCATGTTTTGAGACATCGCTCGCGTACCAACAAGAAAGTAAACAAAAATGGCTTTAGATTTCTCCGCGACTTACAAATTACTAGTTTTAGGCGATTCTAATGTCGGGAAAACGTGCATTGTGCATAGATACTGCGACGAAAGGTACTACGACATCTACATATCAACAATAGGTGAGTCGAAGCTTATTTACTTGTTCTTTTATGAGCCTTTGTCAGACAGGTGATGTAGTTTTAGTGCCTTAGAAACACAACAATATCAGGGATTTATATTTTCCGCTGCGGATGAAAAGCGAGAAACAATGGAACATAATGGTGTGAAGGAGCCATTTAATAATTTTATGCCCGGGGACTTCCTTGACTCGTTTTACTGTTAGAGAAAATGCACGCCCTCGGTGCATTACATTAGTTATTTAATTAGCAAAAAAAAAACTAATTATCTGTTCTGACATTTTTGAAACTCTACGTAAAATAGCCAGAAGATATATTCGACGAAACAACGAATACTAAATCCAACGTAATATTGCACACAATACAAAGAAAAATATGGTAGAGTCTGGATGAATACAACACAAATCATAGGATGACTCAATCCCTAATGACCACATTATCACACACTGTCATTTGTCAAGATTAGTCTAATAAAATCTCGTCGCAATTCTTTCGTCATTGAAATTAACGCTGGGATGTTGGGTATAAATCAATATCAGCTCTCGCAATGGGTCAACTATTTTAAGCAGCCAGTCGTGTTAGCAATTTGTATTCGGTTCGTCCTATAAAAGTACGAATCGACGTGGAATCATTCCGATTGTGGTGCAACTGCATTGTAATGTTTGATTTCAACACAAATAATAGCGAAGCAGAATCATTTTCATCTTTGAGTTTTGTTAAAGTTAGTACTTTCAGTACGGGTATCGCAAACGTTCTGAACGGAAAACAATATTAATACTACAGATTCGATGAACATGTTTAGTAAGGAAACCCAATCTTCAACTGAACAAAGCCAAAGCTTTTACACGTGCAGGTGCAAGTTTCTTCGAAAAGCTTTTGTCTCTCCGTAGGAAAACGTTTTACTTTCAATAGAGCAAGGTATCTCGTTCCTGATTTTTTTGTTTTTGAGCTATCAAATAAGTGTAAGAGTGGATACTAGGTACTATCGCTTTAAGATTGACTAGCGACCCGCCCGGGCTTCGCACGGGTGCAATGCTGATACTAAATATACTACAGAATGACTTTATATAAAACGTTTTTTTTTTCACAGCTTTTTTGTCATTAGACAATTATTGATGATTACTTTTTTCTCGAACGTTCGCGACCGGCCGAACTGCGCGTTTGACGCCTAGCTGTTAGGCCGGTCGCGAACGTTCGAGAATGTTCGTTTTACGAAGCTACTCGCTAGGTGACTCGCTAGCCTCTAGGTATCAAGCAAGACGCCTGCCTGTGCGTTCGCGTTTTTAATTAGGGATGACTGAGAGTGTTATAAACGTAAGAGTAGACAAATATAATCAGAAAGCTTCGAACTGCTAAGCTATCGGGAGTTACACGTGTTATTGTGAGTCAACCATAAAAGATAGACATATGCTGTCGTGGGATATTTTTTATATAATTTTAAGGAGAACATTTCCGTCATACATGATTTCTGTGTAGCTTTAACCATTAAGGTTGCACACGCGACGGAAGCTCAAAAAATGGAGTAACTTCTCCCGTTTTCCCAACATTTTCCTTCACTGCTCTGATCCTATTGATTGCAGCGTGATAAAAAGTATACTATAACCAGCTCAGGAGTATGAAAAATAATTGTACCAAGTTTCGTTAAAATCCGTCGAGTAGTTTTTGTTTCTATAACGGTTATACAGACAGACAGACAAAAATTTTACTGATTGCATTTTTGGCATCAGTATCGATCCCTAATCACCCCCTGATAGTTATTTTGGAAATATATTTCATGTACAGAATTGACCTCTCTACAGATTTATTATAAGTATAGATTGACTCACCCTGTGTTTTAATTTACTTCCAGGCATAGACTTCAAACAGAAGATAATAAACCTCGATGGGGTGCCAATCAAGCTGCAAATCTGGGACACGGCTGGACAAGAGCGCTTCAGGACTTTGACTACGGCATACTACCGGGGTGCTATGGGCATCATTCTCATGTACGACATCACCAATCTTGAGTCTTTCAACCACTTGTCCTATTGGCTGCGGAATATACAAGAAGTAAGTTAGAGAATACATTGCAACGATAATAAAATCGTAATAAATGCTTGGTAACTACAAGCTTGAGGTGGCTTTCGTGTCTTCAGTCAGGGGTTTGACAAAACGGTGGGAGCCTAAACTTTAAAACCAAGCAACTTTATCTACAGATTACTTTCTATATTTTCTAAGACGCGACACTTCTGTTTGTAACTTCAATCATCTGAAGTTATAATATGATGTCCAATTCTGGACAAAGTTACTTCAATATGATTTATTTGTTACAGTACGCGTCCCCAGATGTTATCAAAGTGCTTGTAGGAAATAAATGCGATGTTCACGAGAACCACAGAGCTGTTCCCAGAGAACGAGGACAGAAGGTTTGTTCTTACTTAAAAACAAGAAAATAATCAAGAAAAATATACCTAGGGTCAGGATCAGGACATTATCTAGGGTCGAAATGAATGTAGAAAAAGAGGTAGGCCAAAGAAAAGATGGGGGGATTGTGTAAAACATGACATGGGCAAGAAGTGAGTGATGAGATGAAAATGGAAAAATAATACCATGTTGTGCCGACCCCACTTAACACGTTGGTAAAAGGATAAAAGCAGGAAGATCATCCTCCTGCCTAAGATGATGATGATATCCAGGGTTGAAATAGGGGAATACCATTGCATGAATTATTCTCTTCTTTTATTAGAACAACGAAATAATATAAGGGAATGTATCTTTTATCATTTCAGATTGCCGATGATTTCGACATGCCATTTTTCGAAGTGTCTTGTAAGAGCGACATCAACATAGAAGAAGCATTTTTAACTTTAGCCAGAAAAATACGAGAATATCGGGATTCTAAGGTGAGGCCTATTTGTTTCAAGAACACAATTAATGTCTATCTGTGTGTATAATATTCGTCTATGCACCAATTTTGATATTGATAAGGTGCTTCTCAGAAATTGTTGTTTTAAAAAAAATGTTTTCTGTTTTCAGGCTGATGCATTCGAGTTGAAAGAAAGAGACAGCGTGATAAAACCATCAGAATCTGAGACAGACGTGTCAAAATGTAGCTGCTAGATTTCCAATTTAAAGGTGTTCTTTTGAACATGACTGCAGACCACAATGGTCAAGTGTAATAATCATTATACTTGTGCATCGTGTTTAAAATCAATTAACATTTGAATCTGCTTTAAAATTTGATCAGAAAATACCAAAATTAAAACGCAAATATGCTAGTCTATTTAAAAAATATTATGCATTTCGCCTTTGGACTGTTCGGTCTGCAGTCCTGTTCGAAAAAGTACCTTTAAGATGATGTATTTGCGACAATTTACAGGTATATTCTCAAACGAAATGCATTTAATCAGTGAGCTTGTTGCAAATACATTATAGGTCAGAAGAAACATTTCGTCTATTTCTTAAGTCTACATAATCTAACTTAGTCTTATTGTCGAAAACACTCGAAATTTTGTAGAAATAAGAAATAGGGAAATGTTTCTCACTGCGAATCTCTACAATGACTATAAACTTTAGTAATTATATCCTGAACATGTAAACTTAGGTTTTTGAAGCTGAAATAAATTGCTACTTTTTTGGTAGTGGCTTCAAAAACTTGAGTCTTGAGAATAAGCTCCGTAGAACCAATTCTGTTGATCGTATAGCAAGATTTAGATCGTTTTCACACTACAAGATACCCTCGTCTATTGTCTATCAATATTATTCTATTTATACTTCGATGTCGTGCAGGCAATGAGTAAAAAGAGCGGATTTTATTATATATTTGCTTTCCCATGCTATCGCGTGTCGCGCTGTGTCGCACGTCTCTCTAGTGGTGTACTGTGAAAACGCTCTAACAAGTAAGATTAAGGTAGGTTATTCTTCGCTTTACGCGTGATGTGTGCTACTATGATCCAACTGTCGCAATTTCAAAAGCACTGCGGATTTTACAATACATTTTTTATGTAAGATTCATACCAGCTGATACCAAAAGCATTTGATGCTGAGACCAAGAGCTGATTTGAATGGAGCCTACGCATACGAATTGCTCAGAAAAAAATCTTACATTATTCAGGAGACAAGATTATAAACGGATACATGAATATTAGGTACTTACTTGGGAACATCCCTGGCAGTAGGTACGCATAGACAAGCCTATGAAAATCAAAAAGTCTTAACACTATGTTTTTTTAGTAGGTATAGTAGTACTTAGTAACTAGGGCACTGGGCCCATATTAGTACCTACTGATTTAAAAAGGATATCACTGCATTTGTATTGCGTCTCCTGAAATGTGGCTAAGTACTATTATTTCTTGACAAGTAGGTACGATTATTAGCACATCTATTCTATCGAATTTATATTAAAAATATTATTTCGTCATTTTTCTAAAGTGTATTTCATAAAGCGATTTGCTACAACTAATAAGATTGTATTGGGGATTCACAAAAAAAAAATACAAACATTTTAGGGCAAGCATAGAATTATGTTGTTACCCAGTTTTAAAATGTTTGATGAAGTAAGAAGTGATATTAAAAGCGCGGTTCGATTAGGTACCTACATCATTGACTGTACACACATATCCGCTCCTATTCAGCGGATGTTGGCCCTAAGGCGAGTCTCAAAAGATGATGCTCTTTAAAATACCAAAGGTGCGTGAATGTTGCGTCTCAAAAAACTACAAGCAAAATCAAAAGATTTGGGAAGTTCCAAAGAGAATTCGGGCTGGTCCCAAAAAAGTACCCAAATAGATTTTGGACGGGGGTAAGAAAAAGTAAAATTGATGGATTACTTATTAGAAACAAAACAACGAATATTATTTAAGTGGGTATTATAATTGGCTCTAATTCTATAGTAATCATGTTTTGGATGCACTTCATAAAAATACTAAATATAAGTACCTACATTAAATGCGATTATTATTGTGATTTCTATTTTATCATTATTCTCAAACGTTTCTTGTTAGTCCATCCTTGTCACACAGTTAAAAAATTACATGAATAGCCCTTTAAGATTTGACAGATTAATCCTCCTATACGACCCTATGAATACAAACAAATATTATGTAAACTAAGTAAACATTGCTAATAGTTTACTAGATTAGTTGTAGGTGTGTCTAGACAAGTTGAAATATTTTTTTTACCTAATATTTTGGTTAACATGGTTTTTTACGGTCTGAGCCGCGAGCAAACGCTAGTATATTATACATTTAAGTGTGTATGATTAGTGCTAGTTTCATGTATTCACTAGTGCTAAGCAATAACGCCGTGATACACATACCTGCATAGTTAAAACACACAAAAGTAACAAAAACTCTTTATAAAATGTTACCACTGGAAGTAACAATCTCAAATGTTACCGCTTAGGGTAACAAACAGCCCAAGATTTCTCAGTGTGCTACATAGGTCTATCAGAACCTCTTTGCAAAGCCTAGTAACCTCACAGTTAAATAGGTAGCTCTGCTTTCTGCGCTGTAGGTTGATGGTTCGATTCCCACCCAGAACAAACATTTGTGTGACATAGATTTTTGCTGTCTGTTTTATAAAGTAAAACTTTTATTACATCGTCTCAAATTTTTTGGTCTGTGTGTCGCATGTCGCGTGACGGTCGGCCGCGGAGTAAGGATAAAGTGAAAGGCGCTCGTCAGAGCAGCCGAGGCCAATATGGCGGCGTCTAAAGTTCCATCAGCTGACCGTGTAGTGTATAGACTAAAAGTTTCACTTTTACCGTGGTTTCATAAAACCACACAATTCCTTTTTTATTTATTACAAGTATGATATATAAAAAAAAACAATATATAACTTATTATCTTATCTGTCTTCCATATCACAAGCTTTGCTTAGTCTGGGGGCTAGATTAGTTCAGTTAACTCCCACTTGCCAGTATCTGGCATTATTTTATGCGAGCTAAAGGTGTGTGTATCACGGGCGATACCTAATCATTCTCCAATTAATCACATTAGTAGTAATATTTTATAAAGCACAATAACTGATATTAACCGTTAGTTTTGAACAGTTCAATATTATAATAAAAGTTTTATAAAACATTGGTTATTTTACTGTCCCCTTTTATACAACAACGACATAATCCCTAAGACGTTTCAAAGTGATCCTGACTTTGACATCGATGAACTTTTAAAATCCGATTATGTTTTGACAGTATAATTGTTGTACCTGTTTTAACTACATTATTGTAGTGAAGGGTAGTTGTATACATACCCTCTTTCCCGTTTTAGGGATAAAACTACATTATTAAATATTATCACGACTAGAATATATGACAAAGCATTTTAAAATTAAACTTATTCTACAATTCATTAATGATTATAGGTACATAGAGATGATTTTTTTTAAATAACTATAGATTTTGACACCGGTCTTTATCACGTAATTACCTTTTATTTATTTTCCCGACGTTTCGACTATGTTACAATAGCCATGGTCGCGAGGTCTGGCTATTGTAACATGTCAAAATCTATAGTTATGTCTACTAATCACGATAGTTTGAAAAATAATCTTAAAAAATGTCGGTCACTAACTCAATTGTATAGAGTGTATTAAGACTACTCTCACAAACGAATATTCAGACTATTATCGATTATAACTAAAAATAACTAAAATTAGTGGTAAATTGTTTAGTGTCTTATGAGGCTCCCAGTCGCTGATTGCTCTTTTTCGAAACGAAAAAAGAAATACTTCTGAACAAGCCACATCTCCTATTTTTATAAGTATATTACTTTAGGTTCCTACCTAGATTTCTGTTAAGCTGAAAACATAATAGCATAATAGCAATATTTTATATACCTACTATTAAAATCAACTTGTGATTTATTGTTAAAGGTAGGTAATATGTAGATCTAGATTTCTATTAGAATAGATTTTTGATAAGTAATTATACATAATTTATATCATTAATTTATTCGAAAAGCTAAGGCGGACCACGCGCCGACGTGTGTTTGTCGTCATTGCAGCGGTCGGTAGGATTATTTATCGAAGTGATTAAAGATGGGTACATCTTTATTCACATATACTATACATTATAAAATAGGAGAAGTGGCTTGTTCAGAAGTATTTATTTTTTCGTTTCGAACAAAAACAATCGTCGACTGGGAGCGCCTTAATTTAAATCTTTTCCAAACTCGCTATCCCTGAATATTGAATAAGAGTTCTTCAGTTTGGATAGTTTGGTTCAGTTAATTTTTAATTTGTTATAAGACTAATAAAAATACGTTTACAATAGATAATATTATAAAAAAAATGTCTAAACTCTTACTTGAGGATGAAGAAATTTTGTTTTCAATTCATCATCAAGCCTTCAAGTTTTCGGGAATAGTCTGAATACAACACATTCATTAAGATAATACATTATTTCCATGAAGAAACATGACAACTTAACTACCATAATAACATTAAGCATAAGAGTGAAGGAACCACATATATTTATCACACACATATTATTATTTGATCTTGAGAAATCCATATTCATAAATTACATCTAAACTAAAAAGTAGCATAAACAAAGCTGGAATGAGAATTGGCTATCAGCACGAGTATAATTTAGGAAAATCATTCGTTTTCCCAATTCATGATATCATATATAAAATAATTTATATTATCAATTATTTAAGCATTTTATATATTATCAAGCCGACAGTGACCTAAAAGATACTAGAGAGAGATGGCGTATAGGCCTATCTCGCTCTTATTTATCATACAAGAGTTATAGAGCTAATGAAGAGGCAGTACTATTTTGTAAATATGTTTGGTTGTTTCAACGTGCTCGACATCCATCAAACTTTATTTTTATAATAATTATCACTACATAGTATAAAGCAAAGTCGCTTTCCGCTTCCCGCGTCTGTATGTAATATGTATGTATGTATGTTTGCTTATATCTTTAAAACTACACAACGGATTTTGATGCGATTTTTTTTAATAAATAGAGTGATTCAAGAGGAAGGTTTATATGTATAATACATGCATAATATAGTAGAGAAACACTGATAATTTTAGAGGTTTCTAATGTGATGACGCAAATAAACACATTTTTTTGCGCTTACATTGCAAATGCTGGCTAAACCCCACGAGATATATCAGAATAATGTACAACAGTATTGTACACCTTAAAAACGTCTACAAAAAAGTCAACGATGGTATTAGAAATGTCTTACGCACAGCGAAGCGGGCACGGGTCAGCTAGTAAAATATATAGGACTTATAATAATAGTAGGATGGTTAATGCTTCACTGCATGGCCATCTACTAATACTCCAAGAGGTTTAAAAAAAAAACAGTCCGGTTATAATACATTTGGCTTATGACTGTATGTAATAGTTAGTATTCCATACGTGACAGGTTACAAGCCTTCTGACTGAGTTAAATAACATACAACAGTCAAAAACGACTATTACCACAACACTCAGATCCGGAACAAAATATTTGTCAAATGAGATCGAATCAGGATGATTTAGGGACGCTGTTAGAACGAAATAGCAATACAGTCTTTCTCACTCTTATTCCATCCATCTCGTTTGGTTCAAGCGTGCAAACACAGTGGTGGGATTCATAATACAAATCATTCAGTAGTTCAGATTGCGTCTGCGTTTCTTAGGAGTGGTACACTCCGATCTTTGGACATCAGGCTTATCTTCCGGGGACAGGGAACGTCTTTCCGGGTTTTCTTTTTTCAAATCGTGTTCTGATGAGGGATCCTGTGGATTCTGTGTCGATTGTGCATCAGCTGTTCCTGGTTGGTTAGGTTCTGGTTTATCAGCATTTGGTTCCTCAATCTGTGGTTCGTTATCAATTCCTGGTTCATTTTTAACATCATCTGTATCTTTGTTCGGTATTTTAACTTTATTAGCTTCCTCAATTTCTTGTTGGTTATCATTGCCTGGTTCATTTTTTACATCATCTGTATCTTTGTTCGGTATTTTATCTTTTTTTGTTTCCTCAGTTTGTGCTTGGTCATCATCTGGTTCAATTTTAATTTTATCTGGGACACTTGTGGCTTTGTTTGGTATCTTAACCTTATTTGCTTCTTCATTTTGTTGGTTATCATTGTCTGGTTCGTTTTTAACATCATCAGATTCACTTTTAACATTATCTGGCTCACTTTTTATATCATGTTTAGTGGCAGCACCGCTTGGTCCAGGATGAGTTCTGAAATATTATAAAGCATGTTATTTTATTAGTATGTTTTTATAAGTAATCAGTATGGTATGGTATGGTATAGAACTCTCCAAACATGTGCTCATTTAGTTTTTTTTCTATTAGAAAGATATGAAACTTATAAAAAAAAATAGTACAATAATAATAATAGACGATCGTGACTGTAACCCCCCAAGCACGTTTTTTTTCATACGCTCAGATCCTTGAAGATGCCTTTAGTCCGACGCACCTCCAAACATAACGTTTTACACATGCCCACATTTCAATTGCAATTACTTTATTTGGAACCAGAAACAACAATAGCTCATTAAAACTAAGAAAACAATGACATTTAGATATATAAATACTGTGTCGCAGACATCAACGCCCACAGCACCCCACAGCAGGTAGGGCACAGCACAGTTCCAATTTTAAACATAAAAAAAAACCGGCTAAGTGCGAGTCGGACTCGCGCACGAAGGGTTTCTTACCATTATCTATAAAAACGGCAAAAAAATCACATTTGTTGTATGGGAGCCCCCCTTAAATATAGATTTTATTCTGTATTTAGTATTTGTTGTTATAGCAGGACGAACGGACATGAAGTCTTAGTAATAGGGTCCCGTTTTTACCCTTTGGGTACGGAACCCTAAAAAGGAAAATATTTTGCAGTAGCAAGCATTCAAACCCCTTATTTTGCTGATTATTCCAAATATAATATTTGGGCATACCTCTGACCACCCCCTTTAGACATCCTAAAGGATCTAAGCGCCTTGAGATCAGAGGTAGACATATACCGTACTTGGGGATTACAGTTGTGATCCTATTTCTATTAATTTAGAACAGTACTATACGTACGAAGCTGCTTCATCAGGTAGAACTGATAATGGCCGACCATACAGTATTATCTGCCTCGGGGAAACCTTCAGTTCAGGATCTGTTCCAAACAACTTGTCCATAGCACCATGAGTGGTCATGTGCTCTTTATCATTGTACGGTTTTGTTTTCAGACACCGCACTGTAAAAATAAGATAATTATAATTATGTAAATACAATGATATTATAAACAAACATACTAATAATTTAACTATGAAATTGAAAAAAGGTGTCTTGAATAAATGATTCGATCTGTAAATTAGGTACGTTTTCATTTAAATTCTAACAATCATTTTTTTTGCGATTTTCCATCACTCTGTCACACTGCCCGCAGTTGGTCATTAAATGTATGGTCTACTCATACAGGGTGTCCTGTAAGTTGATGTCAAAACGGGATAAATACATAACTTTGTTTTTTTTTGTTTTTTTTTCGGAACAATCATTATTTGGTTTATCACCCATTTTCAGCTTGACGTCAATTTACATTATTAACGTATCATCTAGTAGGTACTTACTCAATGGACTTTTGTCAGGTAGCATATTTAAAAATCCACTGATCTCTTGGTTCTTTTTCATCAATTGTTGCCTTAACTTGTTTTCACTGATCATTTGGTCGTTAATTACAACAAGGAGTGGTCGAGTAATGTTTTTGAAGAACTGAAAAAAATACCCTATTGTTAAAAAACCTATACACATTATTAAAGAAAACAGTCTGAAGTCTGTCTCACAATGCCGATCACAACTGTAATCTACAAGCACGATAGACATCTACTCACATCTCCAGTTGTTCCGACCCTCGATTCTAAAATAGTTAGTCAGAGACCTATCTAAACCATTACATTTGGATAAAAAGTATTCTGTATGCTATTCCCAGACATATCTATGTATATTCCAAGTTTCAGCCAAATCTGTTTGATCATGATCGAGGCACAACATCCAGAAGAAAGGTCGGTTAAAAACTACTTACATGTTCAACAGAGCATGGTTCCAAAGTGAAGTTCATTTTCAGAACTATAGGGCCCATGCATATCAACTTGACATTCAACTTCCCATCGTGGGTCTCAACAATCGTTTTGGTGTCCACCAGTTTTGGATTGTGCAGCATACGGAGGCCAGCATGTAAGAAACCTTGTATGTCGTCGCATTCTGTCCCTGCATTGCTTTCCTGGAATGTTTAAAAACATTACATTATAAGCTGTTCTGATAGACATCCTGTCAAATTAATAATCCCACAGAAAAAAGCCATATGTTCAGTCCAAAAAGCAGTATGAAATATACTTCACGACCTATTTTCATACCTACCACTAGGTATGTACCTTTATATAAAAATCAGTTGAGCTGTTTCTGAGGAGTGAGACCACAAACACTGTGACATGAGATTTATGTATTTAAGATTACATATAGCTCACTAGCAAAGGCACACAACTTTGTTTCTTTGTCTATTCCAAAACAGACTAAAGCGGTCTAGGCTGTTAAATAAATAAGTGCAATTTGATTTCATTTCAACAGCTGACAAACAGAAACAGGCTTTTGATTCTCGAGTATCTCCAGGCCCAGCACCCCAGAAAAGCATCTTCTAGAGATGAATAGGCAAAAACATTGTTTTAGGTGCGATTTTCCTACTGTTTGAACGGCAATCGCAATAATTAATGAAAATTATATATTTCTAAACTTCCCTCGATCAATGTTTTGCGCCTGCAGCGCTGCGCTTTATTCTACGTCCAAATGTAATATTTGTCTACTTTTTCGTAGACAAATCGTTTTCTCGGTTGAATAGAGGTCTGCTGCAGTAAAACCCACAAATGAAGGACACTTACCAACATAATTTTGATAATTTCTTTGCCATTAAACACCCGGTTCCACATTTTGATATAGTTGGTAACAGAAACATCGTATCTAAGCCGATCCTCGGGGATTACAGTAGGTGTTAGAGAGTCATCACTTATGTCCACTTTCAGATAGATAGCCGGATCACCTCTATTTTGTGTGAAAGATTTCCACATCTTTACTTCTTCACGAAACGTAAAGAAATACCAAATCAGGCCACAATAATCTACCGATAATACAAAAATACAATTTCACAAAATCGGTAATCGGTCTGCGGCTGAGGTAGGCAGGCAGGCACAGGCAGTGTAACAAACCATTCAGCCCTCACAAACAAACAAACATGCAAAAGCAAAGCAAGCAACACTGACAATGACAATACAATCATTTTTTTTTTGCTTCTTCTGCCATACAGTGCAATATTGCCAATGTCAAGCATAGTCAACGAAATTGTCAATGTCAAATGTCAATGCGGTTTATTAGCTATCCATTGAAACAAACTGGTAGCTAGGTAACTACCTAGCCAGAAAAAATAACTGACTGATCTGACTGCAGCCAGGGAAAAATAATTGAATTGAATCGACTGATCTGACTTTGACTTTCGCAAATTATGTACCTAGGTATTACAGTGTCTAGTTAACTAAGTACTTATCTAGGCACCTAAGTAGTTAGGTGCCTAGATAGATAAGTACTTAGACTTAGATTTCGTTTGTGAAATATGAAGCTCTAACGAGCCAAATTTTGTCAGAGTCAAGTGTCCTCCCCCACCCCTACCAGCTAAACAATTGGTTTTGGAGGTGTAAAAAATTTCACGGTGGTAGGTAGTACATACTTATACGAATTTAAAAGGAAAACTATCACGGCTAAAAAGGCTTTACAGGTTTACGAGTAGGTAATCATCGACCAACTAAGAAAATGTATTTTCTAAGTTGCTCGCCGATTACAAGAAGTAACCTTTTTAGTACAAAATATCGTTGAAAATTACATATATGTAATATAACGTTGTTAGCTGACGAACCCTACATTGCGCGTGGCTCGACACGCTATTGACCAGTTTTTTTTTGATTTTCATTGTGGACCCTGACACCCGATCGATGGAGAAGATTCGAACAGAAAGTTAGTTTTATAGGTATGTATGTTACCTATTAATCTAGGAACATTTATCCCACCAAAAACATTCTGTAAAAAACTAGCCAAGTCTCGATGGAGCTGCTTGTTTATCTCTAAAAAGTAATGAAATCTAGACAAAGTCGTGTCAAGTCTGAGGTTCTTTACTGCGATTTCTTTATTATTATAGAATGTTGTGTGACTTGGCCGTTGAACATTCTTTATACGTTAGTGGGTACAAGTCAATTTTGTTTACACGTAATGTTATATCTGTTGTAACTACCTATGTTTGTTATGCAAGATAATAGCCAATACAGGTATTGGTAATTGGACGCTAGTGTCTTAGTTTAGGCTGTTGTTGATCGTGCAACACATGCATTCAGCATTGACAATGCTGACTTCTGCTGTCTTCTTTTTGGAGCGTCAAATCGACCACCGATCTAACATAAAATAGACGTATTTTGACGGCCAAGTCACATAACATTCTATAATAATAAAGAAATCGCAGTAAAGAACCTCAGACTTGACACGACTTTGTCTAGATTTCATTACTTTTTAGAGATAAACAAGCAGCTCCATCGAGACTTGGCTAGTTTTTTACAGAATGTTTTTGGTGGGATTTCACTTCTTTTTGTAGAAACGTGGGCTTATTGATTTATTTTATTAGATTTTCTTATTTGACACAGTTTTTTTTTTCTTTTTATGAGTTGTTTTTTTATTATAAAAACAAATCGTAAGCGCGTTTAAAATACAGTCAGCGCCATCTAGCGACGTGTGCGCTGGTATCACCGCCACTCTTGCAAATCCAATGGTCCAATGCATTATATTTTTATCAAATTTTGAGCGAAATTAATATTTTAGTTTATTTAATTTGTTAATTTGTTTATTCAATTTGTGTAATGTTCGATTAGAATAAAGTTAATCATTCAACTATTTCTTCTTGTAAACTTGTAAGTATAAAAGCCAGTCTAGTCTTATCCAGAGTTTTCCTTTAATTTTATTGCGTACTAGCAGTCCGCCCCGGCGTCGCACGGATATAATAATGATAAAGGTAATTTTTTTTACACCTTGGGTAACATTATCGAATTTTTCATAAGGATCCCTAATAGTGAGATGTATGGTATTACATATTTTTTTGTAGATATTGATGTTCTCTTTAAAACTATAGTACATCACTTTGCTCTATTGTCAACAATTACAGCAGCGTACGCGATATAAGGATTTTTTTGTTTTTTTTTTACACGTTGGGTTACATTATCGAAGTTTTCATACGGATCCCTAATAATTAGACATATAGTATTGCATACTTTTTTGTAGATATTGATGTCCTCTTTAAAACTGTAGTACATTACTTTGCTCTATTGTCAATAATTTCCGCAGCAAACGCAACATAAGGATTTTTTTTTAATTTTTTCACACTTTGGATTACATTATCGATGTTTTCATACGGATCCCTAATATTTTTGAAAATATACTATAGCCTATGTTCATCAGGGATAATGTAGGATTCTAATGGTGAAAGAATTTTTCAAATCGGTCCAGTAGTTGAATATTTTTTGTAAAGGCGGTATGTCGATCTCTAATTGTTTGGTTAGGCTCTTGTGTTTTCTTATCAGGGTCACCAGGTACTCCAGATCTTCGATTATCCTAGTTTTTATGGTTTTCCCTTTATGTGGCCATTAAACCCTAACTCTGTACCAAATTTCAGCTCTCTGAGTTTATGGGAAGTACTAGTTCTATTCTGATGATCATGAGTGAGTGAGTGAGTGAGTGAGTGTCTGTCTAAAATGCGAAACTTTGCTTTCGCTTAACTTCGTAACTAAATGACCTACAGACTTGAAATTTTGGATTTTAAGTACGTGATTATGGCTTACTGGATGACGAAAATTTCAGCGTTCTGGTCTTATCCAGAGGTTCTCAAATAGGGGCCTGAAAATGCGGCGAAATGGTTCCAGTAAAGGATGGTACGGCAGTGTTTGCTTCGCGCTCGACTTGGCGGGGGCACTGCCGTGCCCCCAAATCAAAGTCGCGTTAAGTGGAGCCAGGAACAAACAAAATACTAATTAAATGAGCTACGAGTGTAAGTGATTGCTTTATCGTGTTTGAAATACTTAGCTAGTTATGTAAGTACCTAGTGAGTTTTTCACTTTCGGGTGCGGGCCTCTGTCAATATATTTACAGTTGACTGTTTGCCTAAAGTGTTCCTACACAGCCGACTAAAATAGCACAATTCATGGCAATGTATTTTGAAATCACCATCGTACTTAGTTACCTACTTTGTCGCCTTGCCTACAGCAAACGACTATAGCCTGTAGGGTAGAATATGTAATCAAATTCACTTCATGTTACTCCAGGCGCTTAGATCCTTGGAAATGTCTAAAGAGGTCGTCAGAGGCACGTTCAAACATTGCATTTGGCACATGCCCACATTTTTCATTAGGCAGTTAGCATTCCATAGTGATTGATTGCAATTGTACCTACTACAATCGTAATATGGTATGGTATATAGGTACAAACTTTTAAATAGTGAGCTAAGAGCTTCCGTACAAAATTCAGCAAAACGACTACCAACGATACGCTACGAAACGCTACGAATCGTAGCCTACGATCGCGCTACGCTACAAAACATTGTTTGTTTGTTTGAAAAGGTCTTTATTGAACATAAAATAATACAAATTAATATATCTAAACACAGTCTAGTACATTACAACATAGTATTCGGATTTAGTAACTCTGCAGGCTTTTAATCGCCTTTATGAGTCTTTTAATAAAATATATATTTATGACAGTATTTACTTTATAAATCTAACGTAAAAGTTATTTGCATTATGCTAACATTTAATAAATATTTTGTTTACATTTTATATGCTCTTTGTAAAGCGCACATTTTTAAACTATATCGTAACTGTATCGTAAAACATTGAAATTACTGAAAATCAAAACAACGTTTTGAGGAAATAGTAGCCGTTTCAAACCTTCAAACTATCTCTAAATGAAATTTCTTTACAATCGGCCCAGCAGTTTGGCCATGATAACGCGAACGCGAACCGCCCGACCGCGCTGTGATCCGGAGATGCGGTCAGTTTGTAAATTGCCATGTAGATGATAAGCCAAGGCAGTAGCGGCTACTATGCCTTAATTAAAGCAGCAATTTGAACCAGCCACCCGGGAAATATTAGACACACCCGGACAATATTGAACAAGACAATCGATAATATTATGCATAAGTTACAAGTTCTTGCCATAATTGCGGGAATCCTGGTTTATGATAGGGATTTCATTATTAATTTCATTATTTAATTTGGTTAGAAAATCTGTAGGTATAATCTTACTACTAGGTGTACCCTATTGTTCTAATAATATTATGGTGTCGAAGGCTTGCGAGGGTGTTAATGTCTCAATCGAGTTATAGTGAAAAAACTGAATTTAACCCTTTTTTCAAGATGGTGGAAAATTCTCCTCCCCCCCCCCCCCCCCACGTACTGTCCTTCTCGGTTCACTTGCATTTCCAAATGTATTGACTATTCTATAGCCGGCTGTACACATGGGGCCAAGGTGTTGGGCCAACGTGTTGGGCAAAAATGATGGAAACCAAGATTCCTGTTCACACATTGGCTTACTGATCATTCTGCATTGGCGCTTCAAAGATGGACGTAGAAGTTCTTGCAGCCGCGGCAATTTATTTATACAGTGCGTTTAATTATTACGTACATGTGCACCAAAGTAGAGTGACTAAAAAGAAATGGCGCAAAAGAAGGTGGTGGATGGTGAATATTCATCGGAATAGAACGAGGTAAATGTGTTATTAGTTATTATTGATATACAATAATAACTAATAACACATTTACTGATAATAATTTTGCAAAAAGTTAGAAGGTCAGTTAGTCAAGACACCAACGTGTGAACGCTGTTTGCGGAGCGCGCCAAGATCCTTTGATGTGTGCACTAAAAACCGACACTATTCGGATGGCCTGCCAATGTTGGCGCCAACTAGACCAATTAAGCCAACATACCGCCAAGTAGCTCTCAACACGTTGTCCCAACACGTTGGCCCAACACCTTGGCCCCATGTGTACAGCCGCCATATGACTCGGATCGCGTTAAATTCCAAAAATGTCAATATCAGCTGCCAGCTGTAACTGCACTAAGTAGGTAAAACTACATCACATCTTCACGGGAACTTTTTATTACAATCGGTAGCTAGCGGCGTGTTTTTTCCAGACGATTGACTGCACCGACATCCGCAGAATTCCGCTTGTTCGTACCGTAGCACATTGCCAAAGTATTTTTTGTCCTTCACTTCCTCTACTGCAACGAAAAGGACAGGAAAATAAAATTGCTTGCATAACTCGCACGCTCCGGAAACTGGTTGTTTTTATCAGCTCGTGATATTAGGCAGCTTATCCTTTCATATTCCAGACAGAGATTTCAATCATGATAGTGGCGTAGGTACCGACTCATACAGGGTGTGCAACGACATTCTTCTTCTTTGTCTCACCATTATCCTACTTAATGTAGGTTTGGCAAAACATAATAGGTAGAAAAATACATAAAGGGTGATGATAATATTTATTATATTATCGTGGTGACCACGTCCGAAAACTGAAATTGGAAAAGCAACTTGATCGACTTTCACCGAAAAAAAAAACTAAAACAAATGCAGTGAATTTTTCGACTTCATAGTTTAGCTGAGTAAGGTTTTTTAAAGTATTGGATTGATTCATTTGGTAATTAGCGTAATAGCATGTCAGGCTTTATTGTTGGCCCTAGCCCAATTTGTTTAGATAATAGCTCGAATTGGAATATAGGTATAGGTGCATGTACTTACCTAACAGATACATAACTGCATATCTATTTGCAGTACGTGCCTTTTTGGTTCGTATCTAAGTACGTTCCTACTTGTAAGTACATTCATGGCAAAAAATGTGAATCAAAGACCTTATTTATGTTTATACCATATTTCTTATGACGCGCTAGCGATGATACTTCTACTTACAAATTGACGTCACTATTGTGTTCTAGTGAGATGCATCCTAATAATATTATAAATGCGAAAGTTTGTGACAAAGCTGCTACGTTTGTTCCCTAATTAAAAATAAACGACAAAACGGATTGAGATGAAAGTACAGCAGTACACATACTACAGCATGTAGATAAAAAATCTGAATAAATAAAGGGGGAACTTATAATCCGAAAAACAATCCCTAAATGATAAAACAACGCAAAAAGGATGATTTTGGTATAGATGGCACTGGTGTGCAACAAATCTGACATCACAGACTAAAAACATTTAGTCGTCATAGCAACGCAGTTTTGACTGAATGAATGATACGCATTCTACCAAAATTCGTAATTTATTTTATCAGTACAAGGTTTGTGGGGAAAAAATTGGGAAATGCCTGAAATTGCTATTTTCCTATGCGATTATTAAAATTTGACAGTAAAACATCTTTCACGGGTCGGCTAGTAGTACAATAAACTTATAATTTGGTGCATACTAGCTACTAAAATCACCAATACTCTACAAGTTGAGTAAATATTATAACTGCTGATCTAAATCACAGCTCGAATGTCTGCAAAGCCATTAAAGTGGATTATAAAGTGGGTAAATGACCGTTATTCTAGTAGCGGGGCTGGTCCCGCGCATCAGGCGGCTTCATGACGCGTGATACATGAGGCAATATGCTCACACTAGCATGCATGGACGTATCTAGGCATGGGGAAGGTCAAAGTTTATGAAAAACTTATTTTAGGGGGTACTCAGAGGCACGAACAATCATTACCTAGGTACATTTTTTTTGAATTATTCGTATAAAGGTATTAGATTAAATGTGTTCAGATTAAATGAATTAGCAGATTGCAACCTGTCTCGTAATGATGGCTAGATACCTACTGCAATATGTAAGCATGTAACAAAAAAACTCTGTTTGTCTGTCTGTCTGTGACGTTATCACGGCCAACCCGTAGCCGACTGTGATGAAATTTAAAAACTCAAACAGAGATAAAAAAATAAAGTCTTCGGACGGACATAGGCTTCTTTTCTCAAAATGTTATCATTGTTTTTTTCGAATTTGAATGTTGTACGATAAAGTCGTCAAATCAACTTCCTGAATCTACGCGAACGATGCAGGCATATATAAATATGCCTGCAATCGAAGTACGCTTTGTTAATTTTTCCTAACGGCTGCACCGTTAGGATAAACCCTGGCTACGTCCCCGGGATGGAAAATACGCGCACTGTTGTGTTTTGCACATGATTTACATCGCACCGCAATAAAGATTAAATCTCCACATAACAAATTATTTTAAAAATTAAATGAAGTCTGCAAACTCATTATTTTATTATTCAAAATTTGCATTTTTTTTTAAACACAAATTAATATAGTAAGTATATGAATATTGCGGTGTGGCCTCCTCGTAACTTCGAACTAACGTCTAAATCTACGTGAAGTACAAGTTGGTATATTTTAATTGTTTGCTGACAAAGTTAGTTTATATATATACGTAAAAAAAGAGATGATTTACAATAATATTAAACACGATAAGAAAATAGAATCCATCTACTTATACTCGTCATACTTAAGTATCACTGAATAAAATAACAATGCTACAATTTCGGCTATATTGTCATAGCGGTAAAGTTGAAAATTGAATTGGTCGTTTATATCTACAAAAGTCTTCCAATAAACAAATGAAATAGCAAAAAAAGCAACAAAGTCAGCATTTGCGTATACAACTGGCAGCAGAGCGAGGAAACCTATTTCCATAATAAATAATTGCCTTCAATGACGACAGACAGTGCAATTTCTACCCCATTTCCAGGTTCTAAGATTTCTTGAATGTTTTTCTTGTTTTATTTATTTTTATACATTTGCACGGAATTATTTGACAATGGCTCAATCGCAATTCTTGACGTTTCTTTCTCAATGTGAATAACTTTTACCTTATCCTGTACCAACAACTATTAATATTATGCCTCATTTATATTCAGTCTACATCCTCGGCAGTAAAGTAGTCATGGGAATGAAAAGCGCGTATATCCCGCGAACGGGTCAAATATTATTGTTTCCTTGTCGCAAGAACAAACTGATTTTTAAGTTTATGGTCACCGCTAATTATGTTTCATATTGTTTCATATTTTTGGATAGTTTTGTCAATTAGGTCTGCATTTTTATGACAATAAGACCTTACAATGAAGTTGTAAGGCGCATCATCGGGAACATACGCATTTTCAGTGACGCGGAGTAGAGCGGAACGCACCGTGAATCGACCAATCACAGTGTTGAAATTTTTGTGTCAACTATTTCGAGCACTTTCATTGGTCAAACCACGGTCCGGTCAGTGAGCTCCGCGTCAGTGGATGCCCACCCTAAACCAGTGAATCCGCTCAGTGTATGAATCTAAAACACTGGGTGGCATTTTGATTTACGCATTCAATTTTGTGTTTACGCATTCAATTGAAAACATTTTATCGACACAAGCACGGGTTTTATGTCATTTAATTAATCGATTGAACGGTCAATTTTACAATGGATCATGAAATAATGTCCATGCAGACCTTTTTAAGTGCACATTGGTATCGATTCTGTTGGCAACGTGCTAAAATTATTAAGATATAACTATTAAGATTTCCTAAAAAAAATATTTTTTTAAAAGCTTAATATTTCACAAACGGATCCTTTAATCGAAAAGTTGTCTTCAAAACCACTACCCAACGTCATTCCACACTTTCATTAGTGCGAGAAAAAAAACATCCCCATTTAAGGTGTAGGTACCATAAAAAAAAGTTTTTCAAGATTTTATTGTACTATTTTGTCGACGTGACTAATTAATATGTATACCTACTGATACCTACTCATTTCAAAAACACCGGACGGACGGACATGGCGAAACTATAAAGTTTACTTGTAGACTTCGAAATTCTAAAAAACAACGCGCGTCTACCGCAATTCATTTTCTAAAGCGCCAATCGATCAAGTCTTCGTTTTAAAATTGGAACTCGACTAAGGAGTTTTTGTTTTTTTTACAAGGAGGCTGCACTAATTGGCTGATAATTGATAGCGACGATAAAATTACAAGTCTAAATAAAAGGTACAAACAGAAAGGAATAATAAAGTGGATACCTAATGAATCATGAATAATTAATACAGAGGATGACTCCCGAAAACTAGAGCTTAATCCTAAAGTTTAACCGGATGTTTAACTTGTGACTGTTTTTGTATCGTATAAAAAAAAAAGTTTTTTTTTTATAAATTTTTAACTGTATGCAAAGTGAAAATTTTCTATTTTCAATTACCAAATTATAATCAAGTAGAAAAATTTGCACACTCTATTATTCTTTAAAAATCGATTAAAATAAATAATCTAAATATCCAGTTCATGTCCATAACAGTTTTCGGGAGTGGTGTAAGTACAAACAATAGATGACGTATTATGTAGTATGTTCCTGCTTTGCCAATTTCCCCCGATATTGGACCATAATGTTGCATGTAATCGCTCGCTATGGATTCTGTTGAAACGATATCATTTGTTATCCGTTGTTGAATCCATTTATCGTTGTTACATGAAACAAGGGAGTCCCATCGTCATTTGCTTTTATGTTAGCCATACATAATGCTGCGCCATAGGTAGGTATTATGTCAATTGTTTCGATGACACCTGATAGATTATAATGTAGCTTTCAATTAGTAAATAAATTTTTGAATTTAATAAGTACCTAGTTTTTTAGTTTATTGATTACAAACAAACATACAAAAAACAAAAATACCTATTTCATCCTCGTTATTATATTGGTATATTTTGTTGGATGAAATAAATTATACTATAGTTTCATAGAGACGATACCCGACCCTTGTGGTTGTACTTGTTTAATTAAATACGTACTATGCAAATATCTCACCATTTAATCTTTCATTAAAGACGTTCGTTATTAAAATGTAAATAAAACAAGTTGTGTGTATTTTTTTATGTAAAGAATATTTTATAAATAAATAAACTAAGCAAAGCTTTCACCTTCTATGGAAACCAAATACCTATAACTGATAGAATACTTAAATAGGAACTCTGGAGTTGGTAATTACATACATACTTAGAAAAATATTATAACACACACACAGAATAAAAATATATTAATTACTCAAATGGTTGTTCTAAAATTATGATTATCATGTTATGATAATCATACCAATATTTATTGGTACTGAATACCATAATACCTACGCTTTTTATGCTGTTTAGGCACCTATAACTACCTACGCTTCCAATACAATACCTACGCTTCTGCGTAGGTGCATAAACAGTGAATAGTTTATATGAAAAGTGTACAGATTAGGTACCTATTCTCTAACATTAGGTATTGCTTTCAACATCATAACATGATAATCATGTTTTTTACAAAATAGCCCCGCTGTGGGAGTGCCTATACCTACAGCGCAGCAGGCAGAGCTATACAAGTAACACAAATTGCTGGTTAGTTATTTACATTTGGTAACATTGTGAACTTAAAGCATTATTATGCACTTATTAAGGTTCACTCGTGATCTTACAGCTGAATAAAGTCTATAGTCTGTACTAACCAACTGAGCACTGAGGCCATCGACCACTAGGCTGTGTGGTCGATGTCTAAGGCATTTAACGCGTTCAAATGTCAGCCAGAACTTTGCTTGATGGCACGTATTCTGGTGGTCCAATAATATTCGATGTAGGGTCAAAGACCCGGTTGTGGTGCCTACCCCGGTTTTAGTCATTTTCAATTTATGCAGTCAATAACTAAGCATAGCAAACAAACTTGTTTAATATCTATAGTTAATACTATTCTTTGTCTATGATCCGTTTTGTTTAGTGACAGTTGTGATGCGTTATACCTCCAGACTTGAGTGACCATAACTAAATATTTCCCGTATTGTCTATTTAAATATGAATAATTAATTAATAAATATCACCTCTTAAGGCGCTCCCTGTCGACGATTGTTTTTGTTCGAAACGAAAAAAGAAATACTTCTGAACAAGCCACATCTCCTATTTTATAATGTATAGTATATGTGAATATAGATGTACCCATCTTTAATCACTTCGATAAATAATCATACCGACCGACCGCTGCAATGACGACAAACACACGTCGGCGCGTGGTCCGCCTTTGCTTTTCGAATAAATTAATGATATAAATTATGTATAATTACTTATCAAAAATCTATTCTCATAGAAATCTAGATCTACATATCACCTATCTTTAACAATAAATCACAAGTTGATTTTAATAGTAGGTACTTATCAAAATATTTCGATCATAAATTCTAAAACGTATCATTTTGAAATAATATCTTTATCGTGAAAAGTTTTTGCTATTATGTTTTCAGCTTAATAGAAATCTAGGTAGGAACCTGAAGTAATATACTTATAAAATAGGAGATGTGGCTTGTTCAGAAGTATTTCTTTTTTCGTTTCGAAAAAGAGCAATCGTCGACATACAGCCCCTTAACCTAAGAGATAGATAAATATTTTGTTTAAAAATCGTCGTTTTAATATTTTTTTTCAATATAAACCGTTTATTTGAAAATTAAAATGTTGTTCAAATGCCCACAACCAGCGCTCTCACCCTACGAACAAAGAAGTACGGACCAATGATTTCTCCAGACCAAAATCCGAACCAAATAGTAACTTTCTCGGAATGCATTTGATTCTGGTGTCTCTCGTGCTGATTTTTATCGGCCCAAATCAGACAATTTTGCTTGTTCACATGTCCATTCATCCAAAAATGGGCAGGACGTTTGGTTGTAGCGAGGATAAAAATCACGTAATGCGCGGAAAATTTTTCGGAGGAAGCACTGATTTTGCAAATAGAATTTGATGATTTGCACACGTTGTTCAACGCTAGGTATCCACATCGATTTGCAAATTTGACATAGTTGACTTATAAAATTTTCTACCGACGAAAAAAGAGGGTTCCCAATTCTACGAGTGTCTATAATATGCCTATAACTTAAAAAAATGGTGTAAGGTGGGCACACTTACACCATTTTTTTAAGTTGTTTTTTATGCATGATCTTTTTAAACTGGGTTTTTTTATTGTGTAGAGAATAGTCTAAAATTGGTCCCATTTAAATTATATTTACGAGTGTGTACCTAATACTTACTTTTGTTTACGTAGTTCATGAACTTAAAAAAACTATTATCATCTCTAGACTTTTTGATTGGTCTAAACATTTTCGTCGGTTTTATTTTTAGTTTTTAAAACGTAATAACTGTTCATATTCTATGTCAAGAGACGCTTTATATTTTAATTTTCAAATGAAAGGTTTATATTGAAAAAATGATTAAAACGACGATTCTTGAACAACATAGAATATAGTATTTATTTATCTCTTATTTTAAGCAAAGGGTTTGTAACAGGCAATAGTAATTTATTATTTATTCATATTTAAATAGACAAAACGGGAAATATTTAGTTGTGGTCAATCAAGTCTAGAGATATAACGCATCACTAATGAAAACGGACCATAGACAGAGAATTGTATTAACTATAGATTTTAAATAAGTTTGTTTGCTATGCTTAGTTATTGACTGCAAAAAAATGAAAATGACCACAACAGGGTCTGACCCGATTAACCTCTACAATTTTTTTTATTTCGACAATGCATAGAAAACCTTGCTTAAACTGAGATTCTACTCGGCACGACCTACATCGCTTAGATTGGCTTACCATTTCAGCGGCTACAAACGGATTTTAAACAAAACATGCCTCGGATGGTTGATCGCAATCGCAATACCATCGCGTGTATTGTTGGCTTTGATGCAAACATTAAAGTATGCCGTTGTATAGAAACGGTCCATGATTGCTTTGGTAAAATATAAAATGTCGACTTGAGAATTCTTTTATGGGTCGTCTTCGATGAATTGAGATTCGATGAAGCGTATATCGATATGACGGATCAAAGTGCTATGTCTGAGTTTTTTAAACATAAATGACGTAGCTCAACCGTAGCGTAATGAAATCGTAGGTAACACTGATCTACATAATCATTCCAACTAATGAAATCCTAGACTCAGGTGTAACAAGCGCTCCCATACAAAATACACCGTGGCCGTTACAGTTGTAGCACTGCCACCCGCGCTGTAGTTTATGTATTCACACTCATTTCTAACAAAAATTTATACTTTAACCCCTTGGTCTTGACACGTTTTTTTGGCGCCGTTTTTTTGGCGGTTTTTTGGCGCCATAAGTGCACTATTTCACCTATATCTCGTTATTTTGCATGAAAAGGTATAGACATCTATATATTTTTGGATTAACCGTGAAATTTTCAACAAACTTATCTATAAATGCAATTTAGAGTGTAAATAACCTTTTTAGAAAAAAATAAATAAGGTAATAAATAAAAAAAAAAAAAATTTTTTTTTTAAAAAATTCATCAAAAAAAAATTAAAAGCAATTTAAATGAAGTTTCTTTTATAGATCATAACAATAGCTATTGTTTATCATATAAATAAGAAACTTTATAATAAACTATAATAAGCTTAATATTTCACAAGCGGTTCCTGTAATTAAAAAGTTGTTTTCACAAACCCTCCATACTTTTTAAAGACCTATCTAACGATACCCAAAAAAAAACATCCCCACTTTAGGTGGAGGGGAGGTACCCTAAATAAAATGTTATTCAAGATTTTATTCTACGTCTTTGTTAACATTACTAATATGTATATACATGCCAAATTACAGCTTTCTAGCATTAAGCGTCGCTGAGCTAAGCTGCGGACAGACGGACGGACGGACATGGCGAAACTATAAGGGTTTCTTGTTGACTCGAAACCCTAAAAAAGTATGTATTTTATCAGTTATCTAGTACCCATAGTTCAAGCTTTGCTAAGTTTGTGTTTGTCTATGTGATAATGTCCACGTTCTCACTACGACACTATGCAACACAGTTTTAGTTTTATAAAAAACTTGGTCCGATGTCCTATTTTTCAGATGGTAGGTAGGTACTTCCGATTAGGTATGGTGCTCGTAATGTTTATACTTCAAGGTTTTGAGTTTCAGCCAATTGACGGATATTGTAAGTTAGATGATTTCCCCAGAGTGTGCCGAACTTTTTGCTTTAATACACCCCATCGGTTGTTTTAGGAATAAGTTTCCTAAACTTTTTGACAGGTGAAATTTTATAAGTTGTTTATTATAATTATGGGCAAACTTCAAATGTTTTGGGTAGACCGATACGATAGAAAATGTGATAAATAAGCATTATCTTAAAAACATAAAATGAAAGGGCCGAGTGGGAGGTACCACGACCTTCAATCTGAAGGTTGTGGGTACGACTCCCGGCGTGCATCAATGGATTTTCTGTTCGAAAAAATTATATGCGCATCAAAAACACGTGCTCAAAACGGTGAAGGAAAACATCGTGAGGAAACCAGTAAGTATTCTTGTAAGCGGCGATGGGTTTGTGTGGCGATGTTTGAACGTGCCTCTGACTTCTTCTTTTCCTGTCGATGCTTCATTTTATTTTTTATTGTTTTTAAATTGTTTTCGAACCATCACGACCGCTCTATCGGTAGACCCATTGAGATCGCCCCTAGTGCAGGTGGTTGGGCACAGTGGACACGCAAATAAGTGTGACATGGATTGATTGGGAGCACCACAATCACATTGGGTTAGCGTAGAATCCCTGTAACCATCCCTGTAACCCCATTTGCACATGTTGATCTGCAGCGACCAACTTGGGATGCCTCTGACTAACCCCACTAGACATCTTCCAAGGATTTGAGCGTCTGGAGATCTGAGTCTGATCTGAGTCTTATCCTATTTATTTTTTATTTTATAAAAAGAAAATGTCTTTAGTTTCGGTACCTACATAGCTTACTGTGATTGTCTACTAAATTATATAAAAAATAATCTCTTTAATATTTATGGAGCTTAAACTAAAAAAGTTGTTTTAGAACATTGAGCTTAATGTACTACGTACTAGAGATGACACCACAAAGTAATAATTTGCGGTGCGCCTTGCGGTCCCTGGACCACAGTGGACTCAGTCCGAGTCTAACGCCTGTGACGCGCGAACGTGTTTTTTGTGGCGCTTACGACCTCTTTGATTGAAAGTAACTTAAGCCATTCAGCGGTCAGCGCTTTACGTTTCAATGTTTCGTTTATAGCCATATAAATATTTATTTTACGCTGCAAGCGGACTTTGGCTTTAATAATTGAAAATTGAGCAATTTATTTGGCTTGGATAGCTCCTCTAGTACGTAGTACATTAAGCTCAATGTTTTAGAAATTGTTTTTGAATAATAAATCTAATCGCATCTAATCTCTATCTAAAAGTTTTACTAATCGAGTTTCTTACTAAGTATTCATTTTCTGAAAAAATCTTAACCTATTTTTCTTGTACCTAATCAGATCTTATTATCTAACTTTCGTATTGACATTTATTTGATCTGCTATGTAGGTATTGAGTATATATTATATATATATATATATATATATATATATATATATATATATATATATATATATATATATATAATTCAGGGTTGCCAGATAGATCAAAAATCCAATTGTAAAATGTGTTGTATTCGGTTTTACGATTAAGACATGAATTTTTGGATGACACAATGTGTCATGTATGTAGCTTGTCTATGAAATCTCTATTTGAAACGTGCATGTAGTGCACTCTTTATAATTTCAATGTTGTATAATGTTACTGTAGCGTTTTTCTAACAGTATTAAATATACAACTTTGTATTAAACTTTGAGCCAAGCCATATTACCAAAAGTCACTCGAATCCCTCATAACATAAAACTTTTTATTAGCTGCTAAATCCAGAACCAGAGACATAACAGAGCGACTGGCTTATGACTGTCTTAATAATCAGGTCATGTCGTGTGTCCGTAATGAAATGGAATGAGGATGGAGCTACGCTGAAGTTGGGATTATACCTATCTGTACGTTTGGTACTCTTAAGTGGTTTAAACTTTGAATACCTACTTAACCCTTTTGTAAAGGTTATTCTCACTAGCCACACTTTAATATTATAAAGGCGAAAGTTTGGTTATTTGTTTAAATGTTGACACTAAGAAGTATAATAGTTATTAGAATAGCACCAGCATAATGATTCACTCAGTTATTGTTTTTTTACTGAAACTCCAACATTTTTTAAGACGCCCTTATGAATCGTAGCCGGATTTTAAAACAAAGATAATAAAAATAAATTTACAACTCCTTTATTGAAGTCGTTAAAAACAATTTTAGCGGTACTATTCTGAAAATTAGTCGTAAAGTTGCCACCCGGGACAACTCTATTCAACTTTACTTTACCTACACCCCCATACTGTTTAATTCGGAACAGAATAATAACACTTTACACGCGTAAAATGCACTAATTCACATCCAGCCATACTCACGCACCTGCGTGAACGATTCCACAGAACATAAACATTTAAGCGCAGTTCCAAAGCTGTGACAACCCTAAAGGGTACGTGATACGGTTAACGCTTTACGCAACTGTACGCGACTGTACCACAGCATATAAATAAAAGATGGCTCATCACAAGCTCAAAATAGATGGCAATCGGAGCATACTCTAAGCCGGAAGCAGGTAGTCGTAGGCATCTACGGAACAGCTCCCACGGTAATACCTATCCCACCAAAAACATTCTGTAAAAAACTAGCCAAGTCTCGTTGGAGCTGCTTGTTTATCTCTAAAAAGTAATGAAATCTAGACAAAGTCGTGCCAATAGTCTGAGGTTCCTTACTGCGATTTCTTTATTATTATAGTCGCACCATTAACTATAATAATCAATAATAGAGATAGATTTCTGTAGTATACAGGGTGTATTATGACCACTCCCGAAAACCAAAAGTGGATGTTCAAATCATGCATCTTGATTGATTATCAGCGAAACAAAAAACGAAGACAAAAGTGGTTCATTTTTCGACCTCTTAATCTTTTTGGCACTTTTCCAGAATCATACTTCCGAAGAAAGAGCTGAGAGTGTTATTACCTAACCGAACTGGTGGATCTACTAAATCTATTGTATAATGTCCAAAAACAATAATATTTGACAGAAAATACAAATTTATCTTTTGGGTAGTGTTTCGATCAATTTGTTTTTAAACTTGAATAATATCTGCAAAGTAGTGCCTTTTTGATCCTGATTAAAATTTCAAAATTCAAATTTAATTTTAATTTGAACTGGATCGATTAGGCCAGCTGTTTAATGAACACTGCGGCTGTACACTCAGGTTGAGCTCTATATCGAAGCGATGGCAGACCACATTATAGTTAATAGCGCGACAGCCGGGCGCCTATATGAGGAATTTTTTATGATAAAGCCTCCACGCGGTCCGCATAAAAGTTAACTGCTCAGAAAGTGGCGAAAAGCGTAACAACTAATTTATCCTTGATGCTTGAATACGGTCGCGCACGGTGAAAAAACATCGTTTACCGCTTTTTACGGCAGTGATCGTTTTATATTATTGTGGCTTACCAATTAGGTTGTAAGCCACAATGATATAAAACGTGGTGGCTGGGCGAGTGCCCGACTGAGGTGAAACAGATAATCGCAAAATATATAGGTATGTTTATTAATATATATATATATTGGCTGGACACAGCTAAGGACAGAGTATCATGACATTCCTTGGGGGAGGCTTTCACCCGAACGGGGTCCATACAATGAACAAGCAACTAAATAACAAAAATTAGACTTAATAAATAAAACTAATAAATAAAAAAAAAATTATGTATTAAATTTGTATGGAATTAAATAAAGTTTTATTATTATTCGTATAATTGATGATTTTTCTTCCTTTTCCAAGCTAGTTATTACACGTTTTCATACTTATACCGTTGCTTATTTAAATTAGACTTGAAAGTAGACGCTAATAGTCGTATCTCGTTGACGTCAACTTATCCTTGGCTACTTCCTTACTTCGCTACTTGTTTATGTCCACAACTTTAAGCAAACTTCTCGACGCAGAGACGTTCATTTAAAAAAATCTTCTCTTCCTTTAAAACTTCTTTCCAAAGTTTCAAGGAAAGTTCGTCGCACGGAAGTTATAATTTCCAACTTATCGAGTTTTATTCTTGACCCTTGATGTTATCAAACATCGAACTGAAACTTGACTGAAAAACCGACCGTACCGTTATCTATAAAAACGGCAATAAAATCACGTTTGTTGTATTTATATATTAATAAAATTATTTTTCAAACTATTGTGATTAGTAGACATAACTATTTGATTTTGACACGCGTCTTTATCACGTAATTACCTTTAATTTACTTTCCCGACGTTTCGACTATGTTACAATAGCCATGATGGGCAGACCCGTGTCAAAATCAAATATTTATTTTATTCTGTTTTTAGTATTTGTTGTAGCGGCAACAGAAATACATCATCTGTGAAAATTTCAACTGTCTACCTATCACGGTTCATGAGATACAGCCCTGTGACAGACAGACGGACAGCGAAGTTTTAGTAATAGGGTCCCATTTTTACCCTTTGGGTACGGAACCATAAAAATGAGCAGAAATCTAATCTCAAAGCCCGTACCTACCCACAATCTGTTAATGTTGTTAAAATACCCGCAAAAGATAAAGTTGAGTCGCTTTTACAAAACAACCCACATTGGTGTTTTGTTTCCAAATTGAACCGAATAGGAGGGAAAACATATTAAGTTCGCATTGCCCGATAGACAGTACATAACCTGGTATGTGCAAGTACCCTTTAGCTTACGGTATCAAGATTGCCGGAGCAGCTACCAATCTAATTTGGGATATTGCATTTGTATACCAGGAGCCGTTCGCGTGAACTCAATTGGTTTAATACTCAATACTGATTTCCTTACACGCAATCAAGAAAATTATAACAAAAATAGATCCTTCCCAAGAAATGTAGACATTTTCAGATCTTTAGGCGCTCATATCCAACGACGGTTGTCAGAGGCACATCCGATATTACATTAGGCACAATATGTCCACGTTTTACAGTTTATAAAGTATCCAATTACTTCCCTCCAAAAACCGCTCTGTCAGAATACCTGTCAGAGTGACAGTTGACTTTGCTCAAAAACCAAGCATAGACCCAAACGTGTATTCTACCTACGATAAGCGTACCACTGATTAAGTACTTATATTATATTTTAGTAAAATAATACCTACTGGTTGGCCCCGAGTGAAAACCAGTGTCGCACCGCGCTTTGCCTACTCCCTAGGTTTGGTGCTGTGCGGCTAAATGCTGAGACGGGAATCTATTTGCCCCCACATGGCACAATCTGCTGATATTGGTCTCTTTCATTAATTCTGTTGTGCTTATCGTGGAGCAAATAAATGTATTATATTTATTTGTTCTTTCTTACTGGTATTCTCGCTATGTGTTTAATATATCAGTGACAACTGATATTTGCTCATTCCTAGTAGTTTGATATAAAACTTCCATCATTGGCTCCCAGACTAGTATATTGCACGCTCAGCCATACACGGACAAGCGATTTTCGACCACACAACATAGCAATAAATTCACTTAAATTCACAACTTGACAATGTCATTAATGACCATTATTGCGTGGATTTATCAAGCCACATTTGTGTTGGTAACTAATGTGTTGCAGTCGTGTATAATGTGATTTAGCTTCAGAACGATTTATTTAGTAGGACAGGCGTTTTATCCTATTTCGATAGTATTGAGAAAATTTGTTAATTTTACTGTTTGTTAATCAAAAAATCTACTTGATTATTTTTATCAGATTTACTCCGTTGAATATAATATTATTATGGAGAGAAGTGTTGTAAAATGATTCGTGATCAGCTTCTTTCATTGCTGACTTTACATTGAAAAATTCAATTTAAAAATTCATTCAATTTACTTAGTTAGGTTTATATGAAAAGAAAATATTTCGTTCAGGTGCTATTGAAATAAATCGTGTTGTTGATAAATCTAATGTTGCTGACTGTACATTGACAACAAATATTATTAAAATTTATACAGATTTTACTTAGTCATATGGAAAGTATTGTCGTCCAGGTGTTATTAATTAATCATGTTTAACTTTTGTTGCAGATTGTATATTGATAAATTAAATTATAAAAAAATGATTTACTTTCCTAGTCAGTTTTATGTGGAAAGTAATGTCGTTCAGGTGTTATTAATTAATCGTGTTCAACTTTTGTTGCTGTACAGTCAGTGTATTGATAAATTCTATTTAAAAATTCGTCCAGATTGACTGTTAGTTGTTTTACAGTTAGGCCGCGAACAGGCTGCGTCTGACTCGCGAGCGTATTGCGTCTGTATCACAGTGCGTGGTGTGCACAGGCACTTATGTGGAAAGTAATGTTGTCTCGGGCCGTACTACAATCTCTAAAGCCTAAAGCAGTCTTACTTTAAGACAGAAAGTGACAACGGTATACGAACACGTATGGCGTTTTCACTTTTGCACTGCGAGTAAAACTTTAGTCTTACTTAAGAGATTGTAATACGGCTCCTGATGTTATTCATTAATCGTGTTCAACTTTTGTTGCTGACAGTACCTACATTGATAAATTAAATTAAAAAATTACGGTAAAAGGGAGATTGCAGGCAGACGTTTATGGAAGAAGGCTAATAGCGGTTCATAACATTGTTTTTAGTGATATTTTATTCCGTTATCGCGCTACTGCAGCCCAATGGCGTAAGTCCAACGGTAATCGTAATCAGCTTTAACTGTCATCACCCCTTTGTGATTTATTTCATAATTACTTTATGGGATTTTTGCAGTTGAAGCTGAGATATTAGGCTGCTGGTTAGGTTAGCGTTGCTTGGTTATGATACTCGTACAATGGGGTAGCGGATTTGAAACCCCGAAAGGGCTCTTTGACTGAAATGTAAAACAAAAAAAATATATAAATTTTAACTTATTAAAATAAATAAATAAATAGGATCACGACTGTAATCCCCAAGTACTACGGTAGACATCCTCTCAGATCTCCAGACGGTAAGATCCTTATTAAAAATTACTTACATAATTAGCAAAGTAGCACATAACGTTAGTACATAACAAATATAAACCCACAGCCGAATTAGGTATAATAATATTCATAATTAACTTCTTCCTGTCAGCATCTGATGATGGGATCCCAGGGAAATCGAGAGACCTTCAAAATTTATTAGTAGTTTTCAACTATAGACCTTGCCCTTCTTTCATTGGCATACACCGAGTGGAGGGCTAGCCGGAGTAGGGCATCTAGATCTTGCGGAGCCCCCCCCCACTACAATTTGTTTTTAGTTTTTTAAACGTTATTATTGCGTGAAAGAGTAACAAACATACATCCTCACAAACTTTCGCATTTACATATATAATATTAAAGACAATTTAGACTATGCCTGAACAAGGAAGAATCTCAGGGGAAAAATGCGTATTGGGAACCCCACCATTTTGAAAGTCGGTAAAATAGTCTACCTCCGTGTGGATATAAAACTCTTTTACGAGGCACAAATTGCTGGAAGGTGGAATTGGCAAGCGGTGTAGAAATAAAGATTTGTATTGATTGCAGCAGTTTGGTACTTAATTAAGTAGAAACGACCAGTCCATATATTCTATTCGGGAGAATGGAAAATCAATGACTAGAATATGTTATTTTGGCTATAGGTATTATAGAGGAGAAGGGGTTAAATGTATATTATTAAACAAACAAACAATAAACAATTAAGCAAAGCTTATACGATGGGAACCAGATAACAGGTAGTTTTTTTTTTTTTTTTTTTGTAAATGCATACTTATTATACACAGTTACACCCAGACACAGAACATAGGATTACGACTGTAATCCTCAACTATGGTAGAAATTCTCTCAGATCTTCAGGTCAGATTCATCATGATGTCCAAATCGGGTTGTCTGAGGCATGTCAAGCATTACATTTAACACATGCCCACATTTTACGGGTAGCATTCCATACGTGACTGATTGCAAGCCCCCGCTTATAAGGTAAATATATATGTATAAGACTAGCCGACCCGTGGCAGACTCTGCCCTGTCCTATGTAGTCAAAACTGATGTCAAATTTTTGCACACCAGCGCCATCTATACCAAAATCATCCTTTTTGCATTTTTTTATCTTTTTGGGGATGTTTTTCGTATTTTAAAGTAGGGTATGTTTTATTCGGGCATTATATCTACATCTACAGCAAAGTTTAGGCCTGATTTAGACACAAACATACAAACAAACTCACAAACTTTCGCATTTATAATATAAGTAGGATAGGTATTATAGAAAAAAAAAACTAAAAGCAACAACACGCATAACATTTTCTGTACAAACGTATTTTACGGTTATCTGTTCTAAAATTCCCGCGTAAAAATCAATTCAACTGAAAAATTTGAATCAAACATACTTACTAATAAAAACACAAACTGACCCAACTGTTGAATAAAAACTTGTAAGAATAAAATAAATAGGATCACAACTGTAACCCCAAGTATGGTAGACATCCTCTCAGATCTCCAGGTGCTTAGATCCTTTGAAGATGTCTAGTAGTCAGAGGTACGTCCAAACATTATATTTGGCACATGCCCACATTTTGCAGTAGTTAGCATTCCATACGTGACAGGTTGCAAGCCAATCGCCGCTTATAAGAATCCTAACAGGTTTCATCACGATGTTTTCCTTCACCGTTTTGAGCACGTGTCTTTGTTGCGCATATAAATTTTTCGAACAGAAAAATCCAGGATTCTTACTCACGACCTTCAGATTGAAAGTCGAGGTACCTTCCACTCGGCCAACATGGCTTTTTAAAGAGAATTATGCCCTAACATTTAAACCATATCGCTTGAAATAAACCTCTCTTCCGATAAACTCGTCGTCCGCTGTTGGCTGCCTCAGTAATTCCAAGCTAATCTTACCTTACCCGTAACTGCTAAGATAGACACTAAAATACCTGACGGTTTGACACAGGTTGGTTTACTAGGCATAACATGGGATCGAGTAGCTGAAGTCTTATCAAGAGGGATTTCCTGTTTGAAACAAAGCTGGTATCATTTTACTTTTTAACAAGGCCGCATTCGCCGTGATAAGAGCTTTGACTTTCGATCCATATGCCAGACTAGTGGAAACCCTCGCGACTTCATTCACGTTTTGTTTAATCAGACTTTAACCCCTTACCATACTGATTAGGGATTGAATTTCGGAAATTCCTTTCTTAGTGCACTGCACACACCATAAGGGATTACAGTCGTGATCCTATTTCATTTTCCAAAAGGACACCCTTTAATTTTTAAGTTTCTATGACAGTTTCAGTGGTTAAGGCTGTGAGTTGATAGATGATACAGCCAGTCAGTAACGCAAGACTTTTACATCATTGTTATAGGTGAAGTTAATATAAAAACGTGTTAGGTAAATTTTAAAATGTTCAAAACTTTAAGAAAAACCGGCTTCAACCGTAAATCATGATAGTATTTTCTGCCCATTCTTTATCTCAACCACTTTCGCATACAAACTAGTCCTAAGATTTACGAGTACCTATGTCTTTACAGACAGAAAATGACCGAAAAAAACTGAAAATCATCTCTATGACGTCGGTAAACCATCTTTTAGAACAGTGTTCCGCAAACATTTTGTGTTCAAAGTACATTTAGGAAATTGAAATTTTTTGAGGTACACCACAAATTAAAAAACAGTTTTTAAGTAATATTAATCAACATTAATAAACAACGAAATAATATTTTTTATTAACCAACAAAACTAAACTTTAAATTGCAGAAAAGGTATCTAATGCGAAACATGAGCCTGTTTAATTGAGCATAGACGGTCTAAATTTGAAGTAATCGTTGACAGGGCTACTAAAAACGTTTATAAGATATCCTTATTTTTCCAAGGCACACCAACTAATGATCACGGTACACCAGTGTGCCGCGGTACACACTTTGCGAAACACTGTTTTAGAATATGAGTTAGAACATTCACACAATATTGTCACTGCAATATATTTATTCTAATTGCAATTTAGCTAACAGGCTTCACAAACCCTTACGTAAACCATAAAATTATGTCAATAAAATCCTTCTACCCCGTAAAGCAGGCACTTCGCATTCTCAAGATGTAATAAACCAGATATCCTCGCGATAACAGCCGAAATAATACATTGAAAAGCTTTGTAAAGTTTCTTTTAATGGGCAGGAAACTAAACTTTATGGTTGTGAATATAAGGGTGTGTTTGTTAGCGAGGATAGGACAAGATTTAGTACAGGCGCTTCCGTTGGAATCCCAAATATGTAGCCTCGGGGCCTATGCATCTACGAGTGGTGGAGCCTTTTATATCAGCACGACATCGAAAAGTAATAAACATTTGTGTCTACAGCCAACCAATATACTAGATATTTCACTAGGCAACGAGAATACTAGGTACCTATCTACTAGAGATATACTAGGTGGTCTGCAAACTTGATAGGAAAACATAGCCTGAAAGTCTATAAGAGTTATTGGCAGATTGACTTCCTGTGACTACAAACCACACTTATCTCTTTCTTCTTTCTAAAATTGATTTGTTTTTCTCTCGAAAATTAGTATCTTTTTTCTTCGCCACAGCTCACCACCTGAAGTTAGCTGAATGACACAATTGTAATCGCGAATACTGCATCACGTTGCTTTTACTTGCCAATCCATCCAAGCTGTCTAATTCGCTATAATTAGGTATTTACCTCATCTTATTATTTGGTAGTTGTTTGATGTTATGAAAGTGGAATGGTAGAAACACAATGCGTATTTTCCAGACGGTATAAGATGGACAAGTAACCAAAGAAGATTAATTATATAAAATAGCTAACAATAACAGACACTACTCTAACCAGAATTATTTAGGCTACCGCTGTTCACCGACGTATTAATCAGGGGTTTATCCCGATTATTTTGAGAGCTGTGTTCTTTAGGCTCGACTTCGTGATCGTGCGTTCAATGTTCAATTATGCGCATAAAGAAAAACTACGCACGCACGTGAAGGAAACGATGAAGGAAAACATCGAAATAAGTTAGTAATTCTTATTATCAATGACTTGTATTCTATGTACTTACTTTGGTACCCAAAACAGTAACAAACAATATAAATGCCATCAAAAACATAACTTGTAAAAAAAGCCAAGTCTCGCAACGCAACTCAGTTCTTCTACCGTAAAAAGTAGTGAGATCCATGTAATACCAAGTCGGTTAATTTATTCAGTCCCTACTTTAAGGGTCCTTCTGTCTTAAGTTATTACGTAAAGGTTAGCTAATTACGTAATAACATAAGTCAGAAGGACCCTTAAAGTAGGGACTGAATAAATTAACCGACTTGGTATTACATGGATCTCACTACTTTTTACGGTAGAAGAACTGAGTTGCGTTGCGAGACTCGGCTTTTTTTACAAGTTATGTTTTTGATGGCATCTCATTTATTTTTGTAGATAGCCCTACTTTTTAGGGTTCCTTACCTAAAGAGTAAAAACGGAACCCTGTTACTAATACTCCACTGTACGTTCGTCCGTCTGTCCATCTGTACGTCTGTCCGTCTGTCCGTCTGTCTATCTGTCGGTCTGTCGGTCTGTCTGTTCGTCTGTCTATCACAGGGCTGTATCTCATGAACCACGATAGCTAGACAGTTGAAATTTTCACAGATGATGTATTTATGTTGTTGCTATAACAACAAATACTAAAAACAGAATAAAATAAATATTTAAGTGGGGCTCCCATACAACAAACGTGATTTATAGATAATGGTACGGAACTCGACGTGCGCGAGTCCGACTCGCACTTGGCAGGTTTTTTTAGGATTTTTACACTAATTGTGTTTCAAATTTGAAGCTTCTATGTCTGCTAGAAGTGCCTTAAACTTTTGATGATCGGTCAGTCAGTCAGTGAGTGAGTGAGTGAGTGAGTGACAAAATAGGAAACTTTGACTAGTTATAATTCTTAAACTACTAGTTCAAATTGAATGAAATTTGAAATATACCGTGTTTATATAGTGACTGCTTGGTTACTGAAAATTCAGGCTTCTAGTTTAATCCACAACGAAGTTATAGAGGGTCGAAAATGGCCTGAACTGCTTCGAGAAAAGGATGGTACAGCCGTGCCGCTTTATTGCTTGACTTGGCGGGGGCACTGCCGTGCCCCCAGATATACAGATCATGCAACCATTTGTTTCCATTTGGGTTTTCTTGTCACTTGTCTTGTGACGGATGTTGTCAATAATATATTAAGTTTTTTGACAGGTTCATCATACAGTTATGATGGTCACTATCACATTCTAAAGTTACAGTTTCCACACGGTTACGTGTTGGTAAACAGTGGTAGTTGAGTGACAGGTGCTCTGTTCAAAATGACCATTTCAACGGGCTAAGGGGGTGGCTGGGGTCGACATAAATTCCAATGTCGGCATTATTAGGGAGCCCTTAGTTTGACGAAGGTTCGCGAATTGTTGAGGCTATCTGAAAGCAGATCGACCTCCTGGAATTATTGTCTGTTCTATTGTTTACACGCCTACGAAACACTTGACAATGGTCGGAATTGGCGCAGCAATTTGTCGTATATTTTATAGCTACCCTCGGAAAATCGATGTGATTGTCTTTGATCTACTTGAAACATAATTAAATCAATCACATCAGAGAGACGAAGGTTGGCGTGTTTATTGTCTTACATCCTTTAATCTGTATAAAAGTGCCAATTATGCCAATCATCCGAGCCATCCACCTCAAATTATAGGCCCATAATACTCTGTAATGCTATTCAGTATTCTCATTTCACTTCTGTTTAACGTACCGTATGTTGCTGTACTGTTATCATGTGATACAACACTATATTAGTGGCATTATTATCAAACCTAAAATGCGATTATATTCTAAATAATAAATAAATTATTTAAGCATGCATAATTATAGACACTGGATTGATTTTAAATATAATAAGTAATAATAAAAATAATGTATTAAAGCCTCAGGTGCAGAATAGACACCTGCGCTCCCCTTTTATGAATTCACAGAAAGAAATACTTACTCTTCTAAATACGAGTATTTAAGGCCCTGTATGTCGACGATTACCCTTTTTCGAAACGAAAAAAGAAATACTTCTGAACAAGCCACATCTCCTATTTTATAATGTAGTATATGTGAATAAAGATGTACCCATCTTTAATCACTTCGATAAATAATCCTACCGACCGCTGCAATGACGACAAACACACGGGGCACCATGGGCGGCGCGTGGTCCGCCTTTGCTTTTCGAATAAATTAATGATATAAATTATGTATAATTACTTATCAAAAACCTATTCTAGTAGAAATCTAGATCTACATAATTACCTATCTTTAATAATAAATCACAAGTTGATCTTAAAATAGGTATCAAAGTATTTCGATCATAAATTCTAAAACGTATCATTTTGAAATAATATCTTTATCGTGAAAAATTTCTGATATTATGTTTTCAGCTTAATAGAAATCTAGGTAGGAACCTGAAGTAATATATTTATAAAAATAGGAGATGGAGCTTGTTCAGAAGTATTTCTTTTTTCGTTCCGAAAAAGAGCAATCGTCGACATACAGGGCCTTAATACTCTTGCGCTACTACTACTAACTAATCTATCAACGCACAGCCTAAACCATAGAAATTTGAAATGCTGGGATTATGACACAGACAATCATGCCATTTCATGACATTTTTTGCCCTGAGGATAGCCACTCTCTGCCAGCAACTGATATGAGTTTATCAGTTGCTGCCACCGTTTATTTATTTATCCGAAAACCCGCTTTATTTATTTATCGGAAAATATCGATCAAATACCTCTGCTGAAATTCAAATGAACTTTATAACAAGATCTCTTAAAATAAACCAAACCTAGTCTAATACTCGTACTACGGGTCATTGATGGTCGTTACATAGAAAATCTATGCAAGAGCACGAAAGATGGCGAAGGCAAGGCAGATAATAATCTCCTTCAAATCCTTAAAAGAAAATTTTATGGCTTCAAAGTATCCGTATCGCTAAGCGGCTAGGGTACACTTAAGTGCTTTGAGCGAAAGATATAAAGTTGGAATAGAATTATCTTCAGAGAAGCCTATTGTGGTCAAATTTTCCGTAGTACCAGTTATATCAGACCGTTGAAGCATTAGCACGTGCTCAGAACTGTAAAGGAAAACATCGAGAGGGAACCAGTTAGTATTCTAATATGCGGGCGGCGATGGGCTTGCAATCAGTCACGTATGGAATGCTAACTACAGTAAAATAAGGGCATGTGCCAAGTGGTATATTTAGACGTGTCTCTGATAACTTGCATAAATATTTTCAAGGATCAGAGTGCTGGAAGATCTGAAATGATGTCTACTGTAGTCGGGGATTAAGGTCGTGTTTCTAATAATTATTATTTTTTAATCCATGAAAAGTTCAAAACTCGCCTTAGGGTAAACAGGCGTAGCTTTACCTAGCTCTTGACGTTTCAAAGTGATCCTTGTGATTTAATTGAAATAAATACTTTTATAATTTGAATTTGGCTTTGACTATATATTTATAGTTAAAATATTGCTACAGTTTATGTTTTGCGCTGTATAGATAGACTAGAATGCGTAAATTCTATTTTATTAAATAAAATAAAATATTATCTAATGTCGGTCTTTCAATTTTTGATTCATCTAAATTAATACAACTCGTAATAGTCTAAGCAATAGCATATAATTTTATTTACAGCTTTCATAGGTACTCGCACACACTACAGCCATAATATAATAAGGTATCTAGGTAAAAATAAATAATTTTAGGTTCTTCCTAATGGCTAAACAATATAGGCAAATTAGGCAAATCACCGTGCAAAGATGAATACATACATACATGCATAAAATCACGCCTGTTTCCCAGAGGGGTAGGCAGAGATCACGGCTTTCCACTTGCTACGATCCTGACATACTTCTTTAGCTTCATTCACTCTCATCACATTCCTCATGCATGCGCGTCGGTTTAGAGTACTCTTGACCCGGCCTTTTTTCCAAACATCATCAATTTGATCCAGGAAATTACGCCGAGGTCTTCCTCTTCCAACGCTCCCTTTCACACTCGCCTTATATACCTGTTTTGACAATCTTTCTTCATTAATTCTCTCTACATGCCCAAACCATCTAAGCATCCCTTTCTCAATCCTCATCACTACGTCTTCTTTCACTCCACAACGTTCTCTTACCACGCTATTTTTCACTCTATCTTTCAAAGTTATCCCACACATACTTCTCAACGCTCTCATTTCTACTGCATTTATTCTACTCGATGATGCACCTGTGTACAATGCCTCATAAAGATACAGTCTGTGTCCAGCCTTTCTTCTATAAGTATAAACAAAGACCTAAATCTTGTAAGAAGACTGAGCAGCTTAGCGCAGGCTTTGCATTCACGACGCGAGACCCTCTGCCAATTCATTATTCTGCCAAGTATTCATTACAGCGTACTTTTTCTTAAGAGCAACGTCCGTTTTATTATAACGTTTCATAACAATTACATTGACTGTTATGTTCTCCTGGTGATTTATTGATTATGAACGGCAAATAGGGTTCCTACCTATCACGTATGGAATACCAAAGAAAATAAAGTATTTGAAATACAAAATACAAATACCTATTTTCATTGTTTAAAAAAAAACACTAATAATAATATAATAAACAAAGTTTAAAACTAAAGTATTTTGAAAATATATATTTTGTATTTAGTATTTGAAATATAAAATGAAAAACTATTTTGTATTTTGTATTTGAAATATAAAAAAAGTATTCATTTATTGTATTTAAATACATTTTATAATTTATTTTGCATATCTCTGTGGAATACGAATAAAATACAAAATGTTTTTTTTGGACGTGGACTGTTTCTTGATAACAGGCGATTGATCGCTGAGCGTCTTCTATCGCTCCTATTGCAGTCGCTATTACTAAATTTTATACTAGCTTTTGCCAGCAACAACCAATAGCCTAACACCCGTATTCATGAACGACACTATGAGAACACACACCCACAGTGGACAAAACTAGAAGCATACGGTAGTGTGCGCCATAGTGTCGCACAACACTCAAGTGATGTTTATAATAAAAAGATTTTGATCACTGTGGGTCGGTGCCTACTGTGCGTTCTCATAGTGTCGTTCATGAATACGGGTGTTAGACTATGTGTATTCTATTCTAGGTTTCATTTATATCCGTTTGTTCATTTAGGCGTGATATAGACACAAACATCCAAACGTCCTGACAATCTTTCGGATTTATAATATTAGTAGGATGCCATGTACGAAAACCAACGCGCACTTGACGTTTTTAGGGTTCAAAGGGTAAAAACGGGATCCGATTACTAAGACTTCGCTCTCCGTATGTCTGTCCGTCTGGTTGTCACAGGGCTGTATCTCATGAACCGTGATAGCTAGACAGTTGAAATTTTCACAGAATGGGCGTTTTTCCATTACCCGGCCCGGCACCGGCACCGGCGCCGGCACCGGCGCCGTGCCGTTGCCGGGGAAGCAAAAATGTATGAAAATGTATGGCTCGCTTTTTGACTTACCGGCGCCGGCGCCGGCCCGGCTTTGAGTCCTGCCGGCGCCGTCGCCGTCGCCGGGGTAGCAAGCTTCCCACCGGTGCCGGCCCGGCAAAATTGCATGTGTATTGCATATTTATATGAATTGTAGCCGTGTGTGTGTGACGATACCATTGTCGTCGTGCTGAAGTCCGTGTCAGTACTGTACCACTCACCGGGCGTAAACCGGCATCGACACCGGCGCAGTGGAAAAACGAAACCCCGGCGCCGGTGCCGGTGCACGGTCATGCCGGTGCCGTACCGGTGCCGGGCCGGGTAATGGAAAAACGCCCATTATGTATTTCTGTTAACGCTATAACAACAAATACTAAAAATAGAATAAAATAATTATTTAAGTGGGGCACCCATACAACAAACGTGTTTTTTTTATTGGCTTTTTTTATAGATAATGGTACGGAACCCTTCGTGCGCGAGTCCGACTCGCACTTGGCCAGTTTTTTGATTCAGTGCGCCGAAATTAAAAGCTAAAGTTGAATCCCCGTACGAGACCGTAAAATTATGATTGAGCGAAGTTTAAACAATGGCCTATAAGTCAGGACTACCTGGGACGTAAACAAAAAAAGCTTGAATTGATTATAATTGAATTGAATTGAATTACCTAGGAACAGCCAGAAAATATTACAATTCTTGGATTTTTTTAGTAGATCTTTCGCTAACTAATCTAATAAATAGCTTACCGTATTTTTTACCGACAAAAAATGGAATGCTGCTACTGCAATATGTGGGCATGTGCCAAATATAATGTTTGGACGTGCCTCAGACTACCTCTACTAGATATTTTCAAAGGATCTAAGCGCCTGGAGATCTGAGAGGATGATCTACCGTACTTGGGGACTACAGTCGTGATTCTATTTATTTTTATATTTAAAAAATGGATGTTGACAATTCAGCGCGTATATTTTTTGATGTATGACCGCGCATATCTTTTTACCTTGTTGATGATCCTCTTTTGTTGTTTTTTTTCTATTGTGTAGAAATTGTCCTAAGTTAAGTCCATTCAAGTTGTATTCATATGTAGGTCTATTTTGTAAAAAATCTTAAAAAACTAATACCGTCTTTTGACTGGTCGAAATATTTTAGTCGGGTTTCTATATAGTTTTTAAAACGTTAATATTTTCTCAAAATTCCTCTTATTTCACATTATATTTATTTTATTTTTATCTTTAACTAACTGATACCCCCCGGCCTCGCACGGTTAGTGCCTGGATAAAAAGTAGTCTATGTGTTATTCTGATGTTTATGTTATACTAGCTGACCCGTGCCCGCTTCGCTGTGCGTAAGACATTTCTAATACCATCGTGGACTTTTTTGTAGACGTTTTTAAGGTATACAATACTGTAGTACATTATTTTGATATATCTCGTGGGGTTCAGCCAGCATTTGCAATGGAAGCGCAAAAAAATGTGTTTATTTACGACATCACATTAGAAACCTCTAAAATTATCAGTGTTTCTCTACTATATTATGCATGTATTATACATATAAACCTTCCTCTTGAATCACTCTATTTATAAAAAAACCGCATCAAAATCCATTGTGTAGTTTTAAAGATATAAGCAAACATACATACATACATATTACATATTACATACAGACGCGGGAAGCGGAAAGCGACTTTGCTTTATACTATGTAGTGATTACTATAAAGTTTAATTTTAATCCGTTCAGTAGTTTTTGAGTGAAAGAGTAACAAACATAATAACACACACACCCACTCACAAACTTTCGCATTTATAATACTAGCAGATCCGCGACAAGCGTTGTCCTGTCCAAATTTCAATAATCGCATAGAGTAACGCACGTTGCGATGTCAACACTGATGTCAGATTTTATGCATACCAGCGCCATCTATAGCAAAATCATCCTTTTTGCGTTTTTTTATCATTTAGGGGTTGTTTTTCGGATTATAAGTTCCCCCATTATTTATTCTGATTTTTTATCTACATACTACAGCAACTTTATCTTAATCCGTTTTGTCGTTTATTTTTGATTATGGAACAAACATAGCAGCCTTATCACAAACTTTCGCATTTATAATATTATTAGGATTAGGATTAGTAGGGTTTCACGATGAGTGAAAATGAGAGCCTGCCTTCTGCTTTCCCGAACTTATTAGGTATGGAGTATTAACAAAATAATTCATAACGCGTTTTCCAAGTTTAGCAAGATTTCAATAATAAAGTGGCTTTATGGCTTCCGGGTTCGAGTGCTTTTTACTACTTTTTGCGGAAAAAAACGGTTTGGTGAAGAAATAATTGCTAATGCAATACATGAGTAAGAACTTATGAATGAACATTTTGGTAAATTTTTTGGTGGTCGAGTAGCCCTCTTAACCGCCATAAGGAGGTAATCCTATGGTATATTGACTTGTACTATGCCATTATATAGGTAACCTAAGTGAATACTAAATTAATTATGAAATCTACATTATATGAAAAATTAAATGAAAGAAGATCACTACTCCAAAACGTGCTAAGCATTCTCAAGCACGGTAGATATTCGCTCAAATCTTTGAAGATATCTAAAGGGAGTAGGTAGAGGCACGTCTATATATAACATTTGGCACATGCCCACAAATCAGTATTCCAGGGCACGTCGCAAACGGCGATACGCGCCTTCGAATCAGAATTTTTCTGATTATTTTTCTCTTGTTGTTTGAGAGCAGGTTAAATCCAATTTAAAACTCCCAAGATCCCAAGACCTTAGTAATCTGAAGCCCGATATTCGTTTTACAACTCCTTCTAAATCTTATAGATATTTATTAGTAGGTATGTTTTATAGCAGTAAAAAAAAAAACTTCGAATTACCTACATCTAAAACATAACCCAGCAAATATAACTTGTGTAAAATATTCTCGCATTGCGTGCTAGCGGTGTGTTGCCAGCTTTATTCATTAATTTCACGGTAAATTAAACATTTGTCATGGAAATCAAGGCGAGCAGTGAATTAAAAGATTTGCGCCCCTAATGTTGAATATCATTAACGCAAACGAATTTCGTTTTTCCATAATATCAAATAATTATATTTTTTCCACCCCACCACGTTTCAATTTACGCAAGTCTCAGATTAAACCCAAGTTTTCAATTATCGGTCCCATTAAGGAGTAAGGCGGTGTTTCTCATTTACAATGAAAGCCGGTTGTATGCTTGGGCACTATTTACTTGGCAAGATTAAGTCTGGAATAAGAGAATAGGTAACCTGTGTGCTAGGTATAAACTTGCACGGGTTCCTTGAACAAAGCAATGCAAGTTTGTGCCAAACATGCGAGTTGTGGCAAACTTGCGAATAAATAGTAGCGTTTGTTACCTACATAAACAGCATATGCCAGCGATCCATAAATGCAAAAAATAATGTAGATTTTTTAGTCTGTAGCTATAGGTACGTAAGAAGGACAAAACAACAAACACACATTAATTAATTCAAGTCAGGTACACTTAAATTTATGTTATATCTTTCTTAATAATATAATTCTTCTGTACATGTGCTTGTCACCTAACTCCTCCTAAACGGCTCGACCGATTTGGTTGAAATTTCGATATATTTCAATAGTGAAAATACATGTTTTGTGATTCACTCTAAATTTAAAGGCGGTTAGAAGTAGCCGAGTGGGTTCGATCCCCACCCAGGGCAAATATTTGTAATATCCTATCCTAATATCCTAATATTATTATTAATGCGAAAGTTTGTGAGGATGTTTGTATGTTTGAAAATCAATCAGGCCTAAACGACAGAACGGATTAAGATGAAATTTGCTTTAGATGTAGATATAATGGTCGAATAAATCTTATGGTAACCACTCTATGATTTATTCGATAAACATAAACATAATCCGAAAAACATTCCCAAAATGATTAAAATTCAAAAGGTATGACATTGGTATAGATGGCGCTGGTGTGCATAAAATCTGACATCAGCTTTAACTACACAGGACAGAACAAAATCTGTCACGGGTCAGCTAGTAAGTAATTTACTACCTACTTAAAAATACTTAAAGCAAGCAAAAAACAGTGCAGATATTGTAAATTTAAAATATAACTGTCGAGGGGCAAAGCGATATCGGGTCACGCAGATCTGTCATTAACACACCATGTAATTTATATCGCTGTTTTTTAAAACAAACATTTTGTTCAGAACATGGCATACACCATTTTACCGTTCAATAGTATCAAATAAATAAAAATAGGTCTATGGTTTTTGACGAACATAAAAAAAAATCAGTAAAAAATCAGAAATTGTTATTTTTGTGTCCTTTTTTCTAATTTGGTGTATACCGCAGTATCATTTTCGTAGCATCGTGTATGCAGCATCATTTTAATAAAATAGAGAAATTATTATATAACCGAAAAAAAATCGTTTTTAAGTTTTTGAAGGAACTGCTAGTATTAGCTAATTTGGGACTATTTTTTACACAATAGAAAACATCGAAATCGGTTCACCAGATACGAAGATAATATGTTCGGTCATAAATAAAAAACTGGCCAAGTGCGAGTCGGACTCGCGCACGAAGGGTTCCGTACCATTATCTATAAAAACGGCAAAAAAAACATGTTTGTTGTATGGGAGCCCCCTTAAATATATATTTTATTCTGTTTTTAGTATTTGTTGTTAGAGCAACAACAGAAATACATAATCTGTGAAAATTTCAACTGTCTAGCTATCATGGTTCATGAGATACAGCCCTGTGACAGACAGACGGACAGCGAAATCTTAGTAATAGGGTCCCGTTTTTACCCTTTGGGTACGGAACCCTAAAAAAGCAACAAAATAAATTGAAAACACATGTCTTATACAATTAATAACCTTTTTTGTCGGTAAAAATTTAGAGAATGTGTACATTTAAGTAGAGGTACATTGCTGGTAAAAATGCTAGACCGGCATAGATAACCTTCTTTCAACATAAATACTCCTTGGTGCTTCGAAGTCTCATCAACTTTTATAGCTGAGTGGAGGATGAGCTCGACCATTATCAATGGTTCTGATCAGTTTTGATTCCGCTTTAATGTGATTATCCTCACAGCTCAGTTGGTAGTAACTTTGCCTTGTGCGCTGTAGGTCAAGAGTTCGATTCCCACTAAGGACAAACCTTTATGAATGTTTGATCTGTGTCTGGATGTTAAAGTTTAATCAGAATCCTGTTTAAAAAAATAGGATATTTCATTCTATCAGTTATATAAATCTGAAAGTTTGTGATGTTTGGATGTTTGTGGCTCAATCACACCCAAACGACCGAACAGATTTGGATGAAACTAGGAATATACATAGCTTATGTCCTAGAATAGCATATGGAATACTTTTTATCCAAATATCACGTGAGTGACGCCACGGGCGGAAGCTTATCAAAGTTATATTGAACAAATGCAGCTTATTTATAAAGTACGCAGAGGGTTAATCATAAATTCTCATCATACAAGGTCTCATTGGTCCAGATTTTGGTAATTCCTAGGGAAAGCAAGCTCGGCACATGTGTCCATGAAAGTATACTATGCGTTTTACGTTACACACATAGAGAAATGATGTACCTTTATTTTATTAGGGTTCTATGTAAGTATAATAAAATTATGAAATGTACAGAAACGAAACTCGCGCGTTAATTACTTCTTTATTGAAAACATTCAATGAATGTTTAATCTATTTTACTTGGTCATAGCATCACGCGTGAACGTCATGAACGATTTTGCTAATGATTTTTTTGTTGTGTTTGTTACTGTGAGGAGAAGGTTATTACGAAATAAAGTTTTGGGATAGCCGCCTTAAAATTGTAAATATTAACCAAAACTAAACGTGTTTTTTTCTATGGGATTATTGTAATTTGACAGGACAACATCTGTCGGGATAGCTAGTTCATTACACATTATATCGGGCGCCATAGAAAATTGAGGTTTTATGTAAGCTTCAGAAATGAAGTAATTATATTGTGAGGAAAGACGTCTTAAAGAATAAAGCGATGTAATTATGAATATTATTCAAGTACAATATACGAGTATCAGGAAAATATAAGGTTTAGACAACGTTAACTGTATTATAATGTAACTGTGTGTTACATTGTTTGAAATGTTGAATCATATACAATACAAGTCAAAGAGACTTTGCAATATTTTTGTGAGTTTGTGGACACATGAACAATATCTATTAATATAGACTAGAAATACAAACTTGAACCGAGGTCAAAACTCATTTAATATGAACATTGATCATACCATCTATACTAATATTATAGATGCGAAAGTAACTCTGTCTGTTGTTCATATAGAGATAGAAGCTTAGGTCGGACACACTTTTTTAGTACTACTTTTTAAGTACTCTTAATAAACCCGTGCGAAGCCGGAGCGGACAGATTGTTACTAATATTTTCGTTGTCTATTGCTCACGTTTTCATATTTCAAATGATATAGACTTTATAGTTTTTAGGGTTCCGTACCCAAAGGGTAAAAACGGGACCCTATTACTAAGACTTCGCTGTCCGTTTGTCCGTCTGTCTGTTCATCTGTCTGTCCGTCTGTCTGTCCGTCTGTCTGTCACAGGGCTGTATCTCATGAACCGTGATAGAACCGAGCTAGACAGTTGAAATTTTCACAGATTATGTATTTCTTTTGCTGCTATAACAACAAATACTAAAAACAGAATAAAATAAATATTTAAGGGGGGCTCTCATATAACAAACGTGATTTTTTTGCCGTTTTTATAGATAATGGTACGGAACCCTTCGTGCGCGAGTCCGACTCGCACTTGGCAGGTTTTATTTATAACCGTGTGGTTTGTGAGTATTGCGAAAGTTAACGTTTTGTTTGTTTCAGGAATTCCGTTTCTACACGCTAGGATATCAGATTATCATTGTTTTATTAGGGTTCTCCAATTCTGCGGTGCCCTGTTCGGATAAATGGACACATTTTTCACGAAAACAAGCTATTGTTATTCACGTTACCTACTGCCATGGAATTGATTGCGTTCGTGTAGACAGATGGCGTTCGAAAAACGCAGTTTAGGCACAACGTGTGTAACACAGTTGTGTTGAATAAATGGTCTGAGCTCTCGTCCGTTTTGCACAGCCGTTTGAAATAAACAATGTGAAAGTTAAAAAAATGGTTTCATTCTTTGTGTAAGCAAAATATGGCGATTTGCTTGGAGCATTGTCAGAAATTGTTTGCGAAACGCTATGAAAGGCCGAAAACATGAAGACAATCTGTATATATTTTGTTGTTAAACCTCATATTTTGTGTGATGAACATAGATGTTTATTCTATGTCTGCGTGTTAGATAGCAAGAAAAAGTAACTTTATCAGTAATCTGGCTCCCATAGTAAATTCTGCTTAGTAGGATAGCGCTGTATAAAAAATCCAAAATTGTTATAATTTTTTTCTTGACTCGCTGAATTCATTTTCTCTATATTCCCGACCCAGTCACGTAAAACTCCTTCAAAAAATAAAAAACTCTACATTTCAAATGGTGTCATAAAATTTTTCGTAAACATCCCACGAGACCACAGAATGCTCAGAAAACATTGTTATGTCACGGGATTTTCAATTACATGGCCATTTTACGTCTGGGACCCCCCAAGCTGTACATAAATGATAGGCTATGAAGCGACCAGGCCCTGTGAAACGGCTTATGGCTTATGTTTGCGTAGGTATGTTGTTTTGTTATGATCTTAAGACGCTGCCAGTCGACGATTATTTTTGTTCGAAACGAAAAAAGAAATACTTGTGAACAAACCACATCTCCTATTTTATAATGTATAGTATATGTGAATAAAGATGTATCCATCTTTAATCACTTCGATAAATAATCCTACCGACCGCTGCAATGATGACAAACACACGTCCGCGCGTGGTCCGCCTTAGCTTTTCGAATAAATTAATGATATAAATTATGTATAATTACTTATCAAAAATCTATCCTAATAGAAATCTAGATCTACATATTACCTATCTTTAACAATAAATCACAAGTTGATTTTAATAGTAGGTATATAAAATATTTCGATCATAAATTCTAAAACGTATCATTTTGAAATAATATTTTTATCGTAAAAAGTTTCTGCTATTATGTTTTCAGCTTAATAGAAATCTAGGTAGGAACCTGAAGTAATATACTTATAAAAATAAGAGATGTGGCTTGTTCAGATGTATTACTTTTTTCGTTCCGAAAAAGAGCAATCGTCGACTGGCAGCCCCTTAAGGCTCAAACTCGTTATAAAATTTAAGGAACGGTCATCACCAAAATTCCTGGGTGAATACTCGTAGGGACTTCTGAGGAGCTATGACCGTGATTATGATCGTTATACCATAACCTATTAGGAGGTATAGCAATAGCCAATTTACCTGTTTGATTTAGTTTACCTGTTCATTTTGCTAAAGAACTTCTATGTAGAGTTTTATAAACCATTAATCGTATAAACCCATTGTTGAAATAACTAGTTTTCTATAAACAACAGCGCAAATGTCTCAACAAGATTCGATGTCCAGTAATGATTTTAGTTTTTTTTCTCGTATGGAAAAACTACCTACTAATCCGATATCGGTTGAATTGATGGGGTCATTTTCAAGCCATTGTCTACAAGATAGGCGATAATAATAAATACATAGATAAAAATATTTAAGTTGGACCCGACTTTACAAAGTAATCAATAACAAGAAAAAAAATACCCTGTCTCTTGAATGGAGAAACTCCTCTTCTGTTGAAGCAGGATAAAAATAATAATTACAAGTACCTATTTTAATAAGTAATTACGACAAAGTACGTGTAAAGTTATGTAAGATTCAAAATCCCCTTAATTTGAATGTCGTGAAATGAATGTCAATTGAAATTACGTTTTATAATGAGCAAAGTTAAATACTTCGAGCTGTTACAAAATTGGACTTGTAATCGGATTAAAAGATTTGAATTTAACTAACAAATGAACTTGTTTAAGTTCTCGAACTCTTGGAAAATGTCGAAAAACAAGGAGGCAGGTAACACAATTTAAGTGGACTTCTGAATAAGTGATTTTGTCTACTTGTTATACAAATTGTTTGTAATGTCTAAGCAGGTAGATCACCTTTCGAAGTTATAAAAGCCTTCTTCTACAGTAGAAGCATAGGAATCATGAAAATGGCTCATTATTCCTTACTTACCCTCGTATTCAAGAACGACACTATGAGAACACGCACCCACAGTGGACGAAATATTTTTTCGTAAAAATCACTTTATGTGTTGTGCGACACTGCATAGTGTGACTAGAGGCACATTGTCGTGTGCCTCTTGCCTAAGTTGAGCTCTAAAGGCACACGGTAGCGTGCGCCATAGTGCCGCTCAACACATAAAGTGATGTTTATTAAAAAAGATTTCGTCCACTGTGGGTGTGTGTTCTCATAGTGTCGTTCTTGAATACGAGGGTTAGGCTGTGGCCCCATGTCTGTGGTGCGGCGCCTTCCACCGTGAAAAGGTATGACGCCGCATCAGAAGGCGCGTTGCCGCACCTTGAAAAGACCACGGCAAAAAATGCCACGAAAAGATGCCATGCAAGGCGTAAGGCGCCTTTTGGAAGCGTGGCGACCTCGAAAGTGAGAAAGCGCGACGCTGCGGCTAAATTTTTTAGGGTTTCGAAGTCTACAAAAAACCCTTATAGTTTTGCCATGTCCGTCCGGAGTCATCTGGGGAAACGGCCTTACAGATGATTCCAGCATTTATATTTACAAGTAATGAGAGCATAGGTGAATCACTTGCCAAAAAAATTTACTTGCAAAAAGGTGAGTTTGTTCCTATTGTTTTGTAATACGAAGCAACCAATCAAAGTCAAGCGCCGTGCAAAGGAAGCGCCCTAAAATATTTGTGACCTATTGTTGCATTTTGAAGACTATAAAAAAATTATAATCATAGTGATTAACAAATCTATTGAAATGAATGCTGTAAAATCACATTTAAAAGCATTATTTTAACCGCTGACTGTATCTCATTCCATTTAACTTATTTTGGGATTCGTTTATGTAAACTAATACCATTGGTATTAGTTTTTGGAATTAGAAAGAAAAATATAATTAATTCTTTATTAATTTGTTTAAGAAACATTATTTCTAAGTCAATCAGCAGCTTTTGGTATCTGTAAAAAAAGATATAAGAAACACAAAACGTCATCACTTATGTAGGATTTTAACCAACACCCTCCTTTCTCTCAAGCAGCACTTGCAAATATGAATACAATATTAATATTCCCTTAAGGCTCAAATCCCACTTAAGTGATAACGTTTTGGGCTTCTCATAAACATCATTGATTTTCCTTATGTGCAGGTAAGCACTGTTTGATTCCTTTGTGTAATTCCCAAATTCACAATGCTCATTATAATCAATGTTTAAAAGTTGTAGCAGATTACGACTTTGTTCAGTATGTCGTAATCATTGACCATGATTACTATCGTAATATAAATAATGCCTTCATAAAGTGTTATGGAGTAAAATAAATTGAAAATAAACAATGATTTAGTAAAAAAACCCATGATTAAAATTATCAATTTTTAATTTAATTTATTTGTCGAATTGACGATGACGTAACACGCTTGTCAATATGTCTTCGCCTGCCTTGAAAAACTTGACATTTTGTTTATTTGTTGACAAAGCATGTCACAGAATCTAGTGCGACGTATTTTCTTGGACCAAATTGGTGACGTTTAGAAAAAACCGGTCAAGTGCGAGTCGGACTCGCGCACGAAGAGTTCCGTACCATTATTTATAAAAACGGCAATAAAATCACGTTTGTTGTGTTAAATATTTATTTTATTCTGTTATTAGTATTTGTTGTTATAGCAGCAACAGAAATACATAATCTGTGAAAATTTCAACAGTCTAGCTATCACGGTTCATGAGATACAGCCCTGTGACAGACAGACGGACAGACAGACGAACAGCTAAGTCTTAGTAATAGGGTCCCATCATGAGAAATGAGGGTGAATGAAGCAAAAGAAGTATGACATGATCTTAGTAAGTAGAATGGCGTGGTCTCTGCCTGCCCCCCTAGAAAACAGCCGTGATTTTATATATGTATGTAAATGTATATATGAAATGGCAAAGATACTTATAAATACTTTTTATCCGGCTACGCAAACGAAGGTGGAGATTCGTTAATGTATAAAAACCCGCATCAACATGTTAAACTAGACTACATCTATCGCCCAGGGCTGTCAGCCGATTATAGGAAAATTCAATGTACCGTTTACGTAATTTCGGTTTTCCGGGTTGGCGCGTCGGGTAATAGCCCTTACTACCTAGTGCAGCCCATAATAAGAGCATAGCTAGGTCTCTCCAGTCCTTATATAGCGCGTAGAACATCCCTGCGAGACTCACTATGAAATATACTGCTCGATCACCATAGCTCCATTCAGGCATAGTATTGTACTGACTAGGTTTAATACATACCTTAAATCTTTGGCACAAAGCCCTTTTCAGAGATACCATAAACTAAGGTATCCTAATAATATTTTAAATGAGAAACTTTGTGAGGATGTTTGTATATTTCAAAATCAATTAGGCCTAAACGAGAGAACGGATAAGGATAAAATTTACTGTTTATGTAGATATAATGCTCGATTAAAACATAGGGTGGCTTCTAATCCAAAAAAGATTCCCAAAATGATAAAAAAATTCAAAAGGGATAATTATTATTTTGGTTAGATTTTGGTGTGCAAAAAATTTAACATCAGTTTTGACTACACAGGACAGGACAAAGTCTGTCACGGTTCGGCTAGTTACTAATATAACATGGTCGTGTATGTGTTGCAAAAATCAAATAGAAATATTACTATAAAGGTGTGACCGGACATTGCGCGGCATTTGCAGGATACAAGTTTGCCGCGTGACTAGTTTAAACATATAGGTAAATGTGTGCGCAGCCTTTGTTCAATTATAGCGCGACAAGTCGCGCGCGGCTGCCTCGCTCGAATGCCGCGCAATGTCTGGTCACACCTTAACCATCCTAATTTTAAGACTATTATGTTGGAGGTAGTTTGAAGCTCAGCATAAACAGAACAAAAACGTTTTAACTCTGTACTTTACTCAATTTTAGTTCGCAAATTTTGCTACTTTATGTTATAAGTTTTTGTTAATCGCATTAGGTAGGTATGTATCTAGAAAAGTTACCGCAATGCTCCACAATGCTCCATAATGCATAATTTTTGACGTTGAATAGAGTTTAAATCTATTTTGCAGCTAAAAGTGTATCAGTTGAACTTTCCTCAGCTACCGTACCTAACGAAATGTGTTCGATGTGTATACGATAAAATTAGATGAGACTCGTGGAATGGCGTTGCTGTTACCTAAATGAAAACCGAAATATTTGGGAGGCTCTTTACTTAACGTGCCCGAGAGTGAATCTTGGTAAAAAGGTCACGTCAGGGTCATGTTACCACTCTCGCTCTCAATTTGACGCCTCTAAATATTTGGCGTACTTTCCGCGCATAAAGATTTGATTTTCGCATCAAAGGGCCATTTTTTTAACTTCTTTGAAAATAAGATTTTTTTTATCAGGAGAGGTCGCTACAGTCGCGCATACAACATCAGCTCTGTCGATAAAATCAATAAACAAATATAAATAATCGCTAAATCAGTGTGAAAACTTATAATTGGTGTAAATAAACGTTCAATAAACCTGGTGTATCGTTAGCTACGAGGAATTCTGCCGAATAGAAACAAAACAAGTGAAAAAAGAGACGGTGTAAGATCGATAATATCCTGCAATTCCTGCAACTTTATGTGAATAAAATCATAACAACAACAAGCAATATCTGTGAACGCTAGTGCCAATATTGTAGTGCAGTGATAAAAACATTTTTTAAGACAAAAACACTAGTCAAGTGAAAAGTGACTGTGCGAACGTTTTATTTATTTTTTTGCGATGGTAGTTGCAAATGTTAGACAAATGTTCCAGCAACTACAAGCCGACGTAAATGACACAAAGAAATCACTAAGAGATATGGAATCAAACATCACAAAAAGCATCAACAAAAATATTAGTGACATGGTGGGAAACCTACAGATAAAAATTGAAGAGCTAGAAGAAAAAAATGAATATCAGGAAAGACGTTTAGACACTTTAGAAAGAACATAAAGGCAGCGTAACCTTATTTTATTTGGAGTCCAAGAAGGAGAAAACGGCTACAATGATCTTGTACGTAATATACTAAACATCATAAATAACGAAATGGAAATTAATTGTACAAAACTTGAGATCGAAGCGGTAAGGAGAATTGGAAGGAAAGCGGACAAGACCAGACCCGTGATACTAACCTTTACTACGCTCGGAAGAAAAATTGAAGCCCAGAAATCGTAGAAAAAATTACAAAACACTAATTACTCAATCACCGAGGACTATCCGCACTGACCTCTATTATACAAGTACGCTGGACTAATGATACCCTTTAAAATGACAGCTCTCTATTGTGCCTATTTGAAGCGCCCCCAATGCGTGGGTGAAGAACTAAATCTGACGTAAACTTCAAATGGCCGTCTCTTCGGTTGGATTGTCTCCGTGTTTATAAAGTGTTTTTGAAGGTGTAAGGCGATTAAACTTGTTTGTTGTGTCGTATTAATATAGTTGTTACATAAATAAGTGATAATAGTTAATAGGTAAACCATGAAAGAGTGCGTGTTATGTAAAACTCGTTACCAGAAAGGAAGCGGAGTTACATTCCACAAGTAAGTGAATTTACGGCTATTATTCAACAAATTAAACTTCTATTGGTAATATAGGCACTTAAAAATCTGTTACTAATCTTATTGTACGTGATTTATAACACATTTGTCTTTGTATTAGCGGTTTTTGATAAACAATAAAATTCAATAGTGCTGTCAAAGTTCCTTGTCGATAAAACTTATCGATATTATTTACTATCAATATCTATTTACTTTCAAGAACGGAAATCGCCGACAACAGATTTTTATTATCAAATACATATTATTTTAAAACAATTATTACTAAATCACAGGTTTCCGACTGATAATAGAAGACTGGAATTATGGCTGAAAAACATTGAAAAGCCTAGTTGGCGTCCGAAAAAATATGATTATATCTGTTCAAAACACTTCACTGAAGACTGTTTTATTAGACACTAGCTGTACCCCGCGGTTTCACTCGCGTATAACTTGAAGAAATAAGAACTTTTTAGCGTATTGCCTATAGCAGACCCGCGACAGAAAAAAATAATCCTGTCAAAATTTTAATAAATTATAGAACGCCTTATGGGGGGCTCCCATACAACAAACGTGATTTTTGCATTCTAGCGCCATCTAGTTTCATTTGATGTTACTGCGTTATTATAGGTACTTTTTATAGTTACTTTTTTTATTTAGTGAAAAAAAAATAATCGTCGCGACAGTATACTGTTCAAAGCAAAATAGAAAGACGAAACGAAAATAATTGGCTTGCTTTCTATGAGAGAGAGAGAAAGACAGACAGAGAAACATGCGCACGCCGCACGGCTTACTACGCTATAGCAAACGGTGTCGTGACTCGTGACAACTTTTCGTCCGATTTTTTTCCGTCTAGCGTCCGTCCGTCTAGCCGTCCGTCCGTCCGTCTAGCTCCGTCTTTTTTCCTCCTTCGCAACGCGCCATAAGGAACTTCGTTCCAAAAACGATATTTTTTGGATTGATTGTAGCAATCACACTTCGTACAAACTCTGAGGTCTACAGCGAAGTCAATGGAAGTAATGGTTTTGTTACACAGAACGATACTGTCATCTGTCAGCTTCGTAACAGTCAAAACCCGGAAGCGATAGCTCTTCGGGTTACCAAATAATAATTTTTTCAAAAATTCCTTGCGCAGTGACGTTAAAGCGCGAACGCCGGCGTTCGCTCGGGGATTACCGGGTTTAGACTACTTCCTGGCCGGCCCATTTCAAACGTAAATATCTCGGGACCCCTTCTAGTACAATTCCAGATTTTGGAGTACAATTTGTACATTTCCATAGATTTGTAACTGCATTTTAACCCTTAAACACGGTGGGTCCGGCTGCGCAGTATCACACAAAAATTTTATGAAGCTCGCGCTCGCGCTCGGACGCCCCGCCTTTTTATACCTTCGGCCGCGAGACGCGTCGAGCGCGGCGACCGATTCTCGAACGTTCGCGACCGGCCGCACTGCGCGCTTGACGCATGCTTGACGCCTAGCTGCTAGGCTGGTCGCGAACGTTCGAGAATGTTCGTTTTACGAAGCTACTCGCTAGGTGACTCGCTAGCCTCTAGGCGCTAAGCAAGCCGCCAGCCTGTGCGTTCGCGACCTTATATACAAAAATAATCCTTATAGCATGATTCAGTATTCACGCGCGATGGCTTATTATTAGCGTATTTCATGTATAACTTTGGTGTATACCAATTTCTATGATTCTTTTTTATGAAATAGTTAATAATGTAAACTTTTTTAATTAGGGATGACTGAGAGTGTTATAAACGTAAGAGTAGACAAATATAATCAGAAAGCTTCGAACTGCTAAGCTATCGGGAGTTACACGTGTTATTGTGAGTCAACCATAAAAGATAAACATATGCTGTCGTGGGATATTTTTTATATAATTTTAAGGAGAACATTTCCGTCATACAGGATTTCTGTGTAGCTTTAACCATTAAGGTTGCACACGCGACGGAAGCTTAAGAAATGCAGTAACTACTCCCGTTTTCCCAACATTTCACTTCACTGCTCTGCTCCTATTAATTGTAGCGTGATGAAAAGTATACTATAACCAGCTCAGGAGTATGAAAAATAATTGTACCAAGTTTCATTAAAATCCGTCCAGTAGTTTTTGTTTCTATAACGGTTATACAGACAGACAGACAGACAGACAGACAGACAGACAGACAGACAGACAGACAAAAATTTTACTGATTGCATTTTTGGCATCAGTATCGATCCCTAATCATCCCCTGATAGTTATTTTGGAAATATATTTCATGTACAGAATTGACCTCTCTACAGATTTATTATAAGTATAGAAGAAGATAACTCATGCACTACTTTGAAAAAGTGTAGTATACCAACAATTTTGTGTAGCAGTGCTGGTAAGTATAAAATTTCGTATTATTTCTAAGATCATAAGACAAACAAAAAAATTAAAAATGTTTTGGCCTTGGTGCCGCTAATGTTGACTGTTGCAATTATTTTTTCATATAAATATTTAATGTACAGAAACGAATTTAAATTGTATACCTACTGAAATCGGTATTATGGAGGCAACTAATAAAAAAATGCTAAAATATTGTACATATATTTTTATTTTCTATAAATACCTTACCTACTCCATTCCTTCCCAAACAAAACTTTCTATGTAAAAAACTTTCCTTATTATAGGTATTGTTGGATCTATCTAGCTAATCATTACCACTATTTGCTAAATCTTAGTATAACTGCTCCGACTATAATATTTTGGTCATTAGCCATCATTAAAAGAATGGATCAATTATTTTCATTTTACTACATGGATTAAGTATTAGACATTTTTATCGATCTATTTTATCTCACTGTCCCATCTCTATTATTAGTTCCGTTCCCACCCACTGCTGCTGTCAGCGCCAAAATGGCGAAAATCAAATCGCCTCACTATGTCCCGGCCTATAGTTAGTCCAGCGTACTTGTATAATAGAGGTCAGTGACTATCCGCCAAAAGTTTTAGAAAAGAGAAAAACGCTGTACGAACAAGCAAAAATCGAAAGAGAAAATGGAAACAAAGTAGTAATAAAATACGACCAACTAATAATACTTCAGCCCAACAACAACGAGCTTAGAACCACAAATATACGCAACAACAAACGCACCCTCTCCGAATCACCAACAGCGACAAATCACCCAACGAAAGAAGTTAAAGAAGTTGCGCAAGCTCAAAAGAAAAATAGGATATCGTCCTACTGGACCTCTACTCGCCAGACAAACCAGAGCAAACCTACTCGCCAAAATATTCAACAGGGACAAATGTCCACACGCTACACTTGATTTAGAATTAAAACTAACAGATAAAATAACTATTTATTTTATTATATTCTATTTATTATATTTATATATTATTTTTTTTTAATTATACGAACTTCCAAACTATGACCATGTGTACAACTACAGAAGCGACCGTAGAGGAGGAGGCGTATCCATCTATACATAACAGCTTATGTTTCGAGAAAACAGAAGAATTATACAGAGACGGCAACCACTACTTATGGATATATCTCCCGAAGCTGGCACTTAACATAGGAGCGATCTACAGACCTGGATGTGTAAAGAATTTTTTGGACGTATTTTCCAGCCAGCTGGAGAAGCGAAAAAGATCCCTAATATTTGGTGACATCAACTTGGATCTCTTAGACGTTACTGATGCTGAGATAAAACACTATCTAGATATCATAGAAGAATCAGGTTATCAAATTCTTAACAAAATAGACATACAGTATACTACGCGACAAACTACAACCACAGGAACAATCTTGGATCACGTGACAACAGACCTAACCAAATACAATTTCAGATTCGGACTATTAGATTCGTCGCTATCCGATCACGAACAAATCTACCTGGAAGTTTCTAATGTTGAGCCACGAACAAAGCAGCGCATCAAGTACGAAGCTATTGACTACAACAACCTATACAAAGGAATCAAAGGAGCTACAAATGAGAAAAATGATTATGACATCTTACAAGATTTTATAAGTACGCATATAAAGGAAAACAAAACCTACAAAACCAAAATAATGAACCTCCCAAAGGATGATTGGATTAACAAAGAAGTTATCGACATGATCAACCAAAGGAACTCATTATGGAAAAGACTGAAGATAGATAAGGAGAATGTAATTCTAAGAAAATAATTCCAGTCAAAAAGAAACAAGGTTGGGAAGAAGATAAGAACAGACAAAACAAAATACTATTACCAAGAGTTTACAAAATGTAAAAATAATCCAAAAAAATGTGGGAGCTTATCAACACTTTATCTGCAAATAAGCTCAAAACGAACTGTAAACTCCCTAAAATCATTTCAAACTCTCAAACAATAACTGACGGTACCGAAATCTGTGAAATCTTTAACACATTTTTTGCTTCTGTTGGCACTAATTTAGCGAGTAAAATTCCCACTCAATATCACAATCACTCTGGCAACACACTAATGTATAATGTAGAACATAAACATGACAGAACACTCAACCAACTTAGACCCTGCACTATTAAAGAGGTTATTAAAGTCATTGACGACCTGAAGACTAATATTAGTACCGGCTCCGATGAAATAAGCGCTAAAACTATAAAATCTATAAAACCCGTAATTGTCAAATCTTTAACAGACTGCATAAATAAATACCTTGAAGTAGGAGTATTTCCAGATAATCTTAAGCTAGCAAAAGTTACACCAATTTACAAATCTGAAACAAAGTCTGACCCTACCAACTACAGACCAATCTCTGTACTGCCTATAATATCCAAAATCTTCGAGAATAATACGACAAAAAATTCTTAATAGAACAGCAATATGGTTTTAGGCAAAAGTCGAACACTATAGCAGCTACAGTAGATTTGATAACGAATATAAAGACAAACATCGATAAGAAAAATATATGTCACCCAAAACTTCTTGAGAAATTAAAAAATCTGGGCATTGATGGAGCAGCGTATGACCTATTTTCCTCATACCTAACCAACAGACATCAAATAGTAAAAATAGGAAGATACGTAAGTACTCCGCGGGAGGTCAAGTGCGGTGTACCACAAGGCTCAATTCTTGGTCCCCTACTGTTCCTCATCTACGTAAACAACATAAATCAAATCGGCCTTACCGGATACCTAACATTATACGCAGATGACACGTGTCTTTTTTACTATGGCAAGTCCATTCACGATATTATAAATAAGGCCCAAATGGATCTAAATTTACTTAAAGAGTGGTTCCTTCATAATCTCCTTACAATAAATGCATCAAAATCATCTTACATGATTTTTACGGCCATAAATAAAGTAGTTCCTGTCTTTACTCCTCTTATATTAAATGATACAAACTTAAGTCGGTCCGTTACAGAGAAATATCTTGGGTTACTGTTGGATGACAAACTGTCATGGAAGCCCCATATTGAGAATATTAAACGGTCAAAACTAACATCGCTTACGGGAGCCTTACGAAAAATGGGAAACTATGTGCCGCCAAAGATAAAAGATACAATTTATAATTATCTTGTTAGACCCCATCTCGAATATTTAATTGAAGTATGGGGATCTGCAGCAAAGTCTTATCTTAAGGACCTACAGATAGCGCAAAATAAAATTGTCAAACGATTATATAACTACGACTACTTAACACCGACAAAATTATTATACAAGGAAACCAAAATATTAAACATAACACAAACATATAAATACACCACATGCATCCTAATAAAAAAGATTTTAAATAAAACTATTCAAACAAACATAGAACTAAAAGTTAGAAAATACAAATATAATTTAAGATGTAAAAATAAACTTTACGTGCGTCCCCCCCGAACAGAAAGGTATGGAAGAATGAACTTATTATTCCAAGGGACTCAAATGTACAACAAACTACCCAATAGTATCAAAGAATGTGTTAGTCTAAACATATACAAAAAACAATTAAAACAACATATTATGACCACAACTTAAACGCTTATGTATAAGGGAGAATAGAGTAATAATCTTATAAATAAATATATATAATATATATGTTTTGCATGCTTCGCCACTAGCTTAAATTTTAAATAAGTAATACTTAAGTCTAATTTATTTAAGTAATACTAATGTCTCATTTTAAGTGAACTGTATTATGTTCTTATGAGAATAAAGTCTTTAAACCGATCTAAACTTGTCTGTCCGCCCTGTGTACTAATAAAGTGTATAGGCAATTTTGGATACCTTAGGTTATTGCGATTTAGAGAAGATTTATTTTTTTAAGGAAATAAAACATTGCCTAATGTGCTACTCACTGAAAATGTAGCTCCTAATAAGTGAAATAATTTTTAAAATTAGTTCAGTGTTTTTCAGGGTTCCGTACCCAAAGGGTAAAAACGGGACCCTATTACTAAGACTTCGCTGTTCGTCTGTCCGTCTGTCGAAGTCTTAGTAATAGGGTCCCGTTTTTTACCCTTTGGGTACGGAACCCAAAAAATTATAAGAAATTGTGATAAAAATATGTTGTCAGATATTAGTGTGTGTGGAGTAAAAATACGCTTCATTAAATACTGGGGTTAATGCGAACATGACCCTTTTATACACTTCATTGACTATTCAGTTTTAGCAACAATTATTAAGTTCGAACTTAAATATCTTCCTAGAACATTTTAGCTGAAAATGAAATGAAATAGGATGACGACTGTAATCCCCAAGTTCAATAAACATAGTTTTCCTCAAATCCTTGAACATGCCTAAAGAGAGAATAGTCAGAGGCATGTCGCAACATAACATGCACTGCACATTTTGTAGTATTTATCATTCCATACGTGGCAGGTTGCAAGCCCGTCACTGCTAATGAGAATGCTATGAAAATACTACCTAATATTATAAATGCGAAAATTTATGAGTGGTTGTATGTGTTTGTTACTCTTTCAAGCAAAAACTACTTAACGGATTATAATGAAACTTTACATTAATGTAGCTTATATATCAGAATAACACATGGGCTACTTTTTATCTAGGTACCACCTGTGCGAAGCCGGGGCGAGAAGCTAGTGTACCTATATAAATGCAACGGTAAGAACAGTTAGATTGAACAGGGTAGAATTGAAAGTTTAGTAGTAGATAGTCAAAGCTATAGTGCTCCTTAAACCATTAGAAATGAAACTCGTGCCAATTCATACAAAAGTAATGAGAAAACTTCATTGCAAGTGATTTTCCGAAGGCTACCGAAGACCCTACCGACATCTGCTTTCCCCTAACGGTTTCACTAAAGATATAAAAGTTTTAATTAGTTTGTAAGTATGTATACGAGTGCCTTTCAAATGTTAGTAGCTAAGCTACTAACATTTGTAAGGCCTTACAGAGTAGCCTTACAAATGTTACCCTCGTATTCAAGAACGACACTATGAGAACACGCACCCATAGTGGACGAAATCTTTTTTCATAAACATCACTTTATGTGTTGAGCGGCACTATGGTGCACGCTACCGTGTGCCTTTAGAGCTCAACTTTGGCTAGATGCACACGCAATGTGCCTCTAGTCACACTATGCAGTGTCGCACAACACATAAAGTGATTTTTATGAAAAAAGATTTCGTCCACTGTGGGTGCGTGTTGTCATAGTGTCGTTCTTGAATACGAGGGTAAGTAGCTAAGTAGCTACTTACATTTGTAAGGCACTAAGTAGAAATACACATTAAAAGTTTTTTTTTTTTACATTTCAAAAAAATAAGTTCTTTTATTTAAAACTAGCAGTCCACCCTGGCTTTGTACAGGTGTATTAATGAAGATTATAGATTACATTTTTGCAATTTTTGAAAATAATTTAAGTTACTTGCTGATAATGCAGATTTTGATAAGTGAAATCTTATTTAGAAAATTCTCGTGTCACGGTGTTTGTAACCTCCAGTACGGCTGGACCGATTTTTATTATGTTTTTTGTGTATATTCAATAGGTCTGAGAATAGGTCGTAGGGTATTTTTATGCCCCTAAGTTGCGTGAAGTTCGGGAAAAACTGAAAGTGCTTTTTTTCTGTGGGGAAATTGAAATTTGACAGGACAACGTCTGTCTAGACAGCTAGTAATTTTTTATTTTATACGGTACTAACAAAAATACATAAATACAAATTTTACTTCTTTAAAATAAAAGTGCCATCGTGGTCGATGGGCTATGTGGCCGATGAGTAGTGTAGATTAATTAATTATTAGAATAAAAACTAAATTGAAGACGAGTATAATAAAAATGTTTTTTATAAATGCAGAATCGTTTTTTCTCGATAACCGCAAAACATACAGTTTTGTTTTATATGACAAAGATAACATAAGGATAAAATCTAGATAAATAGTTTCGTTTTTAATCAAAATAATGAATAGCTAAACAGTTCATTTTTATATAATTCGGTAGATAATTATACTAGCTAAGTAAATTACAGACAGTTTCTTTTTAAATTTGATGGTTTTCAAGATAATGCAGTTTTAACACTTTTTCCTTCTTATCCGGGTAGACTCAGCCCATACAAAAAGTCAAAAATTTCACTTATCACCTTAACAGAGAAGAGAAAATCAGTAGTAATATGTAGTCAAAATCAAAATCAAAATCAAAAAAGCGTTTTTTCATTGAAATCACTTGGATCATTTAGAATCGTCAAACTTAGTTAAGTTTAATTTAATTTAGTTAAATTTTGTTCATTGTTTGTGTTTTTTTTTTCTTTGTACTTATTTTTAATACAAAATTAATCTTAAAATTATTATTGATCGAGCGAGTTGAAGAAGTCCCAGGCTTTTTAGTCGTCTAAATAATCAAATATTTTATAGTAAGCCTTTTTGCATAGTTTACGTTTAATTAAGTTTTTAAATTTGCTAATAGATAGCTTTTGCATTTCATTTATGATTTTGTTATAGAAGCGTATACATTGCCCTTGAAATGATTTCTTAGTTTTAGTGAGCCTAGTCGTGGGAACAGCGAGTTTATATTTATTTCTAGTATTTGCATCATAATTATCGCAATTTTTCTTCAAGTTCTCTATAGTTCTATGAGCGGCAGTTGGATCATTAAATGTTTCGTATACTGGCAAATAAAAACAACCAGAGTTGTATCAGCCCTCAACGGCTAAATAAAATATGCAATTTGATCCTGGCTCTGATATGGCGTCCGACTGACGGCCGGCGGCCCCATGAGACTCAATCTAAACAGTATTTACAAACAAAGCTGGTAGCAACCCGCTTGGTAAGAATCTAATCTAATCTATACATATAATAAAACTGTAGAATCAATTTCAATAGTTCAATTCCGTAAATTGAATAAAAACTAAAAAAAAATACTTCTATACTAAATAGGGGTCATACAAGTAACACAAGCCAAAAAAAAATATTGAATTTTTTATCTGTCTGTCTGTTGTCCGGCTTTCACGCCAAAACTGAACTACAGGACGGATTTTGATGAAACTTTTTTTGTTAAATAGCTATTAGTCCTCGGCATCAAATAAGCTATAAAAATAACGTAATATAAGGTATGAAACATTATCAAACCTATAGTCTTAACACACCCATGCAAAGCCGGGGCGGACTGCTAGTGTATAATATAAGCAGATTTTTTAAACCTATCAAACCCAGTTTCCATGGATATCTGTTTGAAATGGTAGGATAATGGTGCCGAGTCTGTTGGTAATCATCTCTTTCTGTTTCGTAAAAAACAACTCCAGACCTCAACGCACTCAGATCCTTGAAAATGTCTAAAAGAGTTAGTCAGAGGCACGTCCAAGCATTACATTTGGCATATGTCCACATTTTGCAGTATTTAGCATTTCACATCATTCATCATTCCATCTCCTGTGTCGTATGGAGTGACAGCAATAATTTTGGAGACGTCTAAACCGTTTTTAATTTAGTTTAGTGCCAATAAAATCGACACTAATGTCTAGTAGTTAGTACCCGAGTAAAACTGAGCGGTCATAACCTAAGTAACGGCTGTTTTTTGAAGGATGTACTTAATGTAGCGTAGATCCAACAGACTTTCATAATCGTTTTGTGATAAACCTGTTTTGGATCTAAATACTCTTTGGAAACTTCATAAAGCAAAATAGCTTAATTTTATCTTTATGTTACACCTCCGTTCTTTGAACCAATGTTCATAGACATCACCTAGATAACGGTCAAAATTGTCTCGGTACTACCTACGAACTGTCAACACACAAGGCAAGTAGAAAGGTAATAAAATCTAGACTTCATAGATCAAATCACCACATACAACTTTATAGGTAAGTATTAATACACAATGCAAGCTACAAGCTACATTGCTACGCTGCTACGCGATGTATGTCAGAATTTCACTAGTAATGCATGAATGCATACTTTAAATAGGTTAGCAGAGACCTTGTCACAGATGAGTTTGTAGTTAGAGTTTAAACCAAAATCACGTAAAAAGGCTTTTTACATCGTCATCAACGTAACTTCGATCGCGTGTCAGTGAGTAAAATATAATTATGAATAATGGTTAGTGACGCAATGCTTTGTTGCTAACCATACTGTGTGCCGACGTCAACGTAGCCACCTACGTTGACGTCGGCACACAGTATGAATTATTTTTAAGGCGCTCCCAGTCAACGATTGTTTTTGTTCGAAACGAAAAAATAAATAATTGTGAACAAGCCACATCTCCAATTTTATAATGTATAGTATATGTGAATAAAGATGTACCCATCTTTATTCACTTCGATAAGTAACCCTACCGACCGCTGCAATGACGACAAACACACGTCGGCGCGTGGTCCGCCTTAGCTTTTCAAATAAATTAATGATATAAATTATTTATAATTACTTATCAAAAATCTATTCTAATAGAAATCTAGATCTACATATTACCTATCTTTAACAATAAATCACAAGTTGATTTTAATAGTAGGTATATAAAATATTTCGATCATAAATTCTAAAACGTATCATTTTGAAATAATATCTTTATCGTGAAAAGTTTCTGCTATTATGTTTTCAGCTTAATAGAAATCTAGGTAGGAACCTGAAGTAATATACTTATAAAAATAGGAGATGTGGCTTGTTCAGAAGTATTTCTTTTTTCGTTTCGAAAAAGAGCAATCAGCGACTGGGAGCCCCTTAATTTATAGTCTCTCTTTTAGACATTATCTCGCCTAGTAAGCGACGATGCGGTCGACGATGTAGCACGGTTGCTTGGATACTTCTATTCACTCTCCGCTTGAAAGACTCTAAATTGCAGAGATCGGGCACAGACACCGGAAGGGAATTCCAGTCCTCTACGGTTCGCACGATGAACGTGGAAGAGAAAGGCATCATGCGTGACAGAGGAATATCTAATGGACATTTCTCTGTCACGTCGACTTTGTCCACTGTGCGCGGATGACGTAGCTTCGTACGTTTGCTCGTGCGATGGTGAAATAGAGATGGGAAAATCATTTCGTGTAAATCCAGTGCACATTTCCCACAATGTATCGTGTAGAACACTGAGAGTCAGGCCGTTCTTTGAGGACGTTAGAGATTCTGTATTTTGACCATCACTTGTTATCGTTCGAATCGAGTGAGTTGGTATTTAGCCGAGCTATATTTAAGTGAGTTACTCCGTACACGACCGCACGACCGCACTTGAGCTTGGTAAAGAGTGACATACACAACAGACTGCACATTATTATTATAGGTACTGTGATAGGTCGCCTCGTTTAAAGTTTACAAGTTTTATTCATTCGCAACTTCGTTCACGTGGTGGTGGGTCTAAATAACCTATTCTAGATTATTATTGATCATATTAGTTAAAAATACTCGTGAACCCGAATATATCTTTTGTTTCACGTGTGTGAAAGTTAGAATAGTCGTCTGTTATCTAATCTGAATAAAAAAAACCCTCTGGAAGGACGTTATTTAATAGTTTATGAAAGAGCACATTATATCACATAGCCCTCACAATAAAATTAATTATCCTAAAGGAGACCATCATAATATTTGAAAGTTCAAGATAAATAGACTATGCTCGCGTCTACTGCTCAACGTGTGCACAATGCAAGTTACCAAAGTTAATTTCGGCAGAATGAAATTGCAACGGCCTGGAGTTACTCGTAGTTTCCTTTAGAGCGGCAACCGTAAATTTTGACCGTTATAAAACGATTAACATCACCATCATGGGCTGCAACCGCAGATAGGTCGTGGCCTAATCTAATAAATTTACCCAATGCCTTGGCCTTTTTCTCTACAGCCTCTAGTTCAAAATGACACCTCTTAGCAGCCGCATTTCGACCCAACAATTGAATTTCCTGTGTCGTGGTGCGTGCCACAACACCAAAAACCGGAATCGAATATTAGCGGATTGTGCAAATATTTGTTTACTCGGCCACTTCACCACCATTTTTACTACTTATGGCTATGCTGCCCAACTATTTAAGTTTTAATTTTACGGAGCTCTCCATTAGCAATGCCGTTCAGAATTTTTTCCGATGCTCCGTCGCCCTCCATTCTATTAGGACGATGAACTAGGCATATAAAAGTGATGACTATCCGCTAGGGGGCACATAAGCAGGGAAGGCCAAATAGTAAGTGAAATGATAATCAAAAAACAATAAACTAGCTATAGTAATGTTCATGCTATAGCAGTCTCCGTTTTATATAAAACGGAGACACGTCGACGGTTACGGGGTCAAACGTTGTTTGGCGCAAATCCCTTCCGTCAAATTACAAGGGAACTTTCTCTTTGTGGCGGTCGCTGCAACTAGGCTGATTACCAACTGTGTTAGTTTTCCGTGCTCAGATTTCAGACATTTTGTTCGCTTTGACAAGTATGAAAATGAATATTGTTGTAATTTGGATCCAGTCATCAAATTATACTATCAAAGCGGCTATGGATAAAGCAACAAAGGTCATTTTAGTAGTCCTTGAAACGGTGGTGGCATCACATTTTCATGAATATTTTTATGGTCACTAGTAGATTGGCCCCAAAGGTTGTCATCATTGAGAAGCTATTAAAAAAGTATTTAAGACAGAGGAAAGACATGTGACATGCATTGATGCATGATTGCTGGTGCGCGCGGCAGCCGCGAGCCACCTGCCGCGCTCAAACGATGTTATTGTTCTTTCGCACGGCATACATGCCGCACTTGATTGCCGCGCAATGTCTTGTCACACCTTAATACTAATTTAGAAAGAAGTAAATGGGTAAACAGTTATAAGAATATAGAAATTATTGAAGTCTAGGGTGGTTATGTAGTAAAAAATATCAAAAAGTAAGGTGTTCTTACAGTGACTAAGCGTATAAAGTTGCCCGCTGTTAATTAAATCAAAAAAGGTCATGTTTGAAGCCTTTGTGGCTGAAATGAGGTCCTTCCGCTGTGAGCTTTACGACGTATAACATTTTTATAGTTTACATCATCTAAAAATAAATAAAAAGATCTTTTTAATGCAGCATCGCTGTGTTACGGTCTGATGTTGTCGGTTGAATCACAGATGCTGTTTTTTTCGTCTTGTTGTCTTTGCGGAGAAATCCTTTGGCAAGAAACTCTCTACTACTAAGTACCTTATCTTCTATACTTATAATAAATCTGTAGAGAGGTCAATTCTGTACATGAAATATATTTCCAAAATAACTATCAGGGGATGATAAGGGATCGATACTGATGCCAAAAATGCAATCTATACTTATAATAAATCTGTAGAGAGGTCAATTCTGTACATGAAATATATTTCCAAAATAACTATCAGGGGATGATAAGGGATCGATACTGATGCCAAAAATGCAATCAGTAAATTTTTTGTCTGTCTGTCTGTCTGTCTGTCTGTCTGTCTGTCTGTCTGTATAACCGTTATAGAAACAAAAACTACTGGACGGATTTTAATGAAACTTGGTACAATTATTTTTCACACTCTTGAGCTGGTTATAGTATACTTTTCATCACGCTACAATCAATAGGAGCAGAGCAGTAAAGGGAAATGTTGGGAAAACGGGAGTAGTTACTGCATTTCTTAAGCTTCCGTCGCGTGTGCAACTTTAATGGTTAAAGCTACACAAAAATCATGTATGACGGAAATGTTCTCCTTAAAATTATATAAAAAATATCCCACGACAGCATATATGTCTATCTTTTATGGTTGACTTACAATAACACGTGTAACTCCCGATAGCTTAGCAGTTCGAAGCTTTCTGATTATATTTGTCTACTCTTACGTTTATAACACTCTCAGTCATCCCTCATTAAAAAAGTTAACATTATTAACTATTCCATAAAAAAAGAATCATAGAAATCGTGTGATACTACGCAGCCGGACCCACCGTGGATAAGGGTTAATTTTAATGCAGATGCAAATATATGGAATTGTACGAATTGTACTCCAAAAATCAGTAATTGGACTAGAAGGGGTCAAAAAAAGCTGTAAAAAAAAAACGTTTTATATAAAGACATTCTGTGGTATATTTAGTATCAGCATTGCACCCGTGCGAAGCCCGGGCGGGTCGCTAGTAAGAACTAAATTATTTATAAGTTGTAAAAATGTAAGTAAGGATTTGTTTGCAAATATTAGTTACACTGTATTCAAAAAAATAGGATCACTGTAATCCCTAAGTACGGTAGACATTATACTCTCAGATGTCAGATGCTTTGATTCTTATTGTATTAATTAACCAGTAAACGCTGTGTTCCGTGAATAGAGAAGCTAAAACTTTAACAAACTCAAACCCGTATTTGCATTTAGAATCGACAATGCAATACCTACTAACGCCGTTGTCCGAAAGAAACTGGCTTGAGTCTTTAATAGTACAATTATTTTTTTACTCTTAGATAATTATTGCGTATAAAAAACAATAGTGCCTAAATTTATGATTTCTGTAAGGGCCATTAAAATGTCTCAACTTTCGGATTTTTTAGTTGAATTTTAAATACATAATGTTTTTATATGCCTTCTCGCATTTTTTGACATTTAGGTAGGTAATTTTTTTTAGTTAGCCTATACTGTCCCACTGCTGGACAAAGGCCTTCCTCGTCATTTTCCACTTTTTGAGATGATGTCGTGCCACCCTAGGAGATATTGTTATTTAATACTATTATTTAAAACAGAAATATATTATTAGTAAATCTATCAAAGCCGAACTAAGTTGTAAACTAAACATCTAGAGATGATAATATTAGAATAGAGATTGCTATTTCAGCGATCTTGCTTTTAGTTAGTGTTACATCTTCACAAACAGCTTAGGTTATAAAAGCTGGATCAATTTAAAATTCAGTAATGTTGAGTTGAATAATTTATCAGTAATGGCGTGGCAGAAAACAATAATACCGGCTGCGCTATTATTTTAAGTAAAACAGACAACTCTTTGTTGTTATATTCAATAAATAAATAAAAAATGTAACACATACTGCGGTCATAAGTTTGACAGAAAGTCCAGTTGTTATTTTATTACAAAAACGCTGTCGTCGTAAAAAACATTGTAATTGTAACGCTTCAAACTATTTTGTTTTGTTTGAGCAGAGTCTCCAGATAAGACGGAAAATGTGATAAAAAAGTATACAAACTATTAAACATAAAAAAGATTCTGTGTTAGAAAGAAAGAAAGAAAGAAAGAAAAAACATTTATTTGCTCCAAAAGCACAACACAATTAATGACTAAAGAGAACAAAAAAACAATCAACAGCAAATTGTGCCATGTGGGGGCAAATAGGTCCCCGTCTCAGCATTGAGCCGCACAGCACCGAACCTAAGGAGTAGGCGAAGCGCGGTGCGACGCTGGTTTTCAGTCGGGGCCTGGACGCGATGAGGCGACACAACAAGTCGATAAAATAAATAAGAAATACGTCTTAATTCTAAAGAATTTACGTAAAATAGACTAAACAATAAAATAAATAAATATCAAAGTAGTATGCTAGTGTGCATGGTAAATATAAATATTTATAATATTTATATATATATATTTATAATATCTATATATTGTGTGTTGAATTTAGATAGTTACTATTATTGTTTACTTAACACAACTGTAAAAACAACTGTACATTTGAGCAATTGTTTTGAAAAAAAAGTCTCACACTTATAAGGCTGGTGTGCACTAGCTAGAACTAGCTCAAATTATTTTAGCAATGGTTTGATTCAGTTCTGAAACAGAGATGCTCTGTAATCATGCAGTATGCTATTATTCAAACTTGCAACCAAGATGTTTGTAATTGCTTACTTTGATGGAAACACACACGGAGTTTAACATACAATGTGAGGCTTTATTAATTAAAAGTAACAAGGGCTTGTTTTTTACTTGCCACAGCTTTATGCTATACTAGCTGACCCGATCCCGATACGCTGGGGGACAGATGATTTCACATCTGGTATTAAAATCATCAAAATAAATTATAGCCTATATGTTGCCGAGGATTAATAGCTACATAACAAAAAAAGTTTCATCAAAATCCGTCCAGTAGTTTTTGCGTGAAAGCCGGGCAACAGACAGACAGACGGACAAAAATTTTAAAATGTTTTTTTTTGGCTTGTGTTTTTATATAAAGGCCCCTAGTATTTTTTTAGTTTTTATTCAATGTACAGAATTGATCTCTTCTACAGTTTTATTATATGTATAGATTTATTATTTATTATTAAGTGTGTTATTGTTGACTGGCCTCTCAGCTCAGTTGGTTTCGATTCCCACCAAGGACAAACATTTGTATGATGAACACGGATGTTTGTTGTATCTGGGTGGTACAATGTATCATAATATGGATTTACAAAAAAAAAGTATATCGGTATTCTATCAGGTTACTGGTTCCCATAATACAAGCTTTGCTTAGTTAGGGGCTGAATAGCGTGTTTATAATGATAAAATTCGGAATTTTCCACTCTCAAATCAGGTCTCTTTTTAGGAAGAAAATTTTAAGCTCATTTTAAAAGGTGTCTTCTCAGTGTGTTTGTGTTTCATGTTCTCCTGTATACGTTAAGAAACAAAGGAAAAATAGTTCCTTCACAAAAAATACTCAATGAATAATGTCAAAAATAATATCGTCCTATAATCTACCGACATTTAAAAAGTTTTCATAGCAGCCTTGGCAAAAAAAAGTTAAGCAACCTAAAAAGCCACATTTTGATGCCCGACCCATTTGTCTGGGCGTGATTGATTAACTTCGTTAAGTTAATTAAGGAAAAGTAGAAGAATTAGCTGAACAATACGGCCTTCGATCAAAGATGCTCGGGTCTCTGTCGGTCAGTGCTGAACCATCAGTCACTTCAGGAATGCTTCCCAATGTAACTCATAACCAAATCTCACAATTTATCTAGTTCGTCTAGTCACTCATTGTTAGGGTTCCGTACCCAAAGGGTAAAAACGGGACCCTATTATCCGTCTATCTGTCACAGAGCTGTATTTCATGAACAGCTAGACAGTTGGAATTTTCACAAATGATGTAATAACAAAACGCTAGAAACAGAATAAAATAAATATTTAAGTGGGGCTTCAATACAACAAACGTGTTTTTTTGCCGTTTTTTATAGATAATGGTACGGAACCCTTCGTGCGTCTCGCACTTGGCCGGTTTTTTACACATTTAACCGCGTCCGAAAATCGCCTTTGTACCAGATCATTTTTTTTTTGTGTTAATAAACTTTATTTTAGTCTACCTACACTAATATTTTAATAAAAAAAAACCGGCCAAGTGCGAGTCGGACTCGCGCACGAAGGGTTCCGTACTATTATCAAAACGGCAAAAAAATCACGTTTGTTGTATGGGAGCCCCCCTTAAATATTTATTTTATTCTGTTTTTAGTATTTGTTGTTAGAGCAGCAATAGAAATACATAATCTGTAAAAATTTCAACTGTCTAGTTATCATGGTTCATGAGATACAGCCCTGTGACAGACAGACAGACGGACAGACAGACGGACAGCGAAGTCTTAGTAATAGGGTTCCGATTTTACCCTTTGGGTACGGAACCCTAAAAAAAACATATTTTGTATAGGTAATGTATGTTTGTAATGGATAAACTTAAAAGTAACTGAACTTATTTAAAAAAATATTTCATCTATAATGAAAAGCTACATTATCAGTGAGTAAAAGACTTATTTATTTTAAAAAAAAATGAGGTCTTCATGAAAATTGCAATAATTTAACCTAAAAAAATTGCCCATAACCTTATTAGTACACCTTTATGAAGCTGGTGTGAGCAACTAGTTGCTAATATTTTTAAGTTTTACTAAGATAAGACTGTGTAATGTATAGCTGATTTATTCCGTTCCCAAAAGCACGTGTGTCCATTTGATTCATTGTCCTTGATAAATTAATCCTCAACTTTATGCGATACGTTTTTATATCCTTCTGAAATAACTGGCTGGACGTGATAGCGGGGTGAGCCAAGTTGTTATTGAAAGAGATTATGAAGGAATTGTTGAGATGAACGCTTTGTTAGCCAATGGGTATTTTTAGTCGAGATTTTTTGAACATTATTCCGACCACCTGCAGCTAAAATTGTAAGGATTCGCCGTTTTCCATCTAAATAATAATAATAAGTAGGTAATAAAATAAAAAAAGAAACGTTTATTTTGCGTCTCATAAAAATTACATTAGGTACAAAAAAATACATAAATGAATGTATAAATCGCTATAGCGCTGGTTTTTCGTGACGTCAGTGTGCGTTGTAATTAAAAATGATAATTATTTCTCACTAAGCTAAACAGCAATAATAATATAAGGTCTTAGGTTTTATGGTAGGTAAATTACCCAGCAACGCAATTATCTGTTTATTGAGATAGGTACTTTTTTGACTTTTTTTAGGAACCCTTCGTGCGCGAGTCCGACTCGCACTTAGCCAGTTATTTAAAATCCTAGTTAAACGTGGGGTTTAAACTATAAAAACTGTTACATAGTTACATACATACATTGCAAGTCAATTAAAAGCTTGTAATAAAAGTGATTTCAATAAATAATAACTTTTTGATTTTGACTTTTCGGTAGGATTGGATTGACACTAGGTCACTAAGTGCCCCCACACCTCGAACAGCGCAATAGGTATAACAAATATAAATGATTGTAGTTACAATTTAGTAGCATGGGTGGTAGGATAAAGATAAAAGGATTATTATAAGGTTAGGTAGGTACTAATTAGGTTTAAATATACAGAGTTTGATTACAGGCTTCATGATTACAGGGTGCTCGTTAGTGATTAGTGTCTCTGTGTGTTTTGAGTATAATAATCTCAGAGATATGTACTTATGTGTCATGGCCACCAAAACTGGCCCAAAAAACAAAACATGTCAGCAGTAAGTCCCTCAAATCCTAGCTAGATTTTCCAAGGCTAGGCGCTTTACATATTGATCGGATCACTGAGCGCGTTCGGGTATAAGTGTCATCGGATTACATACATCTTTTCAACATTGGATCCGCTTCTCTACCTGCCGAGAACGGTGTGAGTCGGGCGTTGTGTGCAAATCGCCATTTTCCCGTTGAATTTTGATTACTACTTTGAGGTTTTGTTTGTATATTCGCTCGTAAAAGCTTTGCCGTTCTCAAGCATGCATCCGATTCGGAATGTTCAATATTAAAATTCCTGCACTGAAGCCGTTGAATTTGGGATAAATATAAATTGGAAAATTCCGTTGATATTTTAGCCTTCGAAGTTCTAGATTTTCAATCATGTGATAGCGGTAGCAGGAATGTTTCGCTGAACTTTTCTGATAAATACTGTCTACCTGCAGTGCCTTAAGCATTAGGCGTATTTTCAGTAGCTGTGGCTGCAAAAAAGAGCTTACATGCGTTGAAAATATCTACAATTTTCAGCATCGTCAGGACTTATTCTTGGGAAACATCTTTATAAAACAATTTGTTCTAATAGTACTTGTAGAAGAACTATACTTACTTATCTAATGATCGAATAAAACCAAAAAATAACAATATAGGACATTTCGTAAAGCTTTATAATAAGGACGAGCGTGTTCAGAGTGATATTAAAGCCTCTGGGGTCACCATTGTGGCGACAAAATAATGAGATAGGCCCTTTATGTTTTTTACGTAGCATCAGGTAAGCTGAAGGTCGAGGGAAGTTTGACCTTTGTCCTCAAGTTCGCTATTTATGAGATTTGTTTTAAACGTAATAATATTTCATTCTGAATAGGTGAACCGTTCAAGTTAGACTATCCCTTACGATTGTTTCAGGGGCGCGAGAGGGGTAGTTTTGATATGTAATGCGCGCGACGGGATATAACTCAAAACAGATTTAGAGATATCTGACGTCATTATGGGATGTGACTTGGTCGTAAATAAAATACAAGGAAAAGAAAGGTAAGGAAATTAAAAATAAAAGAAAATCGAATGAAATAACTTACTGAATATTACAACAACAAATTATTGTTAGCTTTGTGTAGAGATAAGGTTTTTAGCTCAGCATAATGCTACAACTGAACTACCCGAAGTGAACAGTTTTTCATTAGTGACTAAACTTTTTTTTTCTAATCCATTTGCGTACATTTTGTGCTCGAAAAAATGTTACTCGAAAATATTAATTAAACTGGAGACAGTTAGGTGCATCGAAAAACTAACACTAGCTAGAGTCGAGGCAGAGTCGCAGCACAGGCTAGGTGGAGGAGGCTCGGAGTCAAGGCAAGGGCGAGCAAGTGGCGCGGCGACGCCTTTTTTGACAGTGCGGCGTAGCGGCAGAGGCGAGGCGGAGGCAGCTCTGAGTCGAAGAAAAGAGCGGAGGTGCGCCCGCGCCTCGATGCTGCCTCGCTAGCTGGTTTGGGCAATGCGCCTAAGAGACAATTAAAAACAAAAATAAACAAAAATTATTTTCCCTAGAAAGTTTGCCTAAAGGCTTCAATCACGATCTTTAATGTGTTGATTAGTTCTAAATAAAGATAATTGGTGTAAAAAAAAAACCAAACGCTTCAGCTGCTTTATAAACTAAATTCTAAAATAAAAGCCACTTTTAGTTGTATCTGTATCCATTTCACGTCTGAACTGTATGAAATACATAAATATTATACGTTGAGCCTTGCCTGTTTATTCCGTCGACGGAATGTGGCCCAACAGTATTTCTCATACTGATGGATCACAAAATCGACTTTACCTACGTGTATCCTTCACCTTGTCTATTAATTTTTGATCATTTCTTCATCTCATACTGGCAAAATTCGTAAACACAGAATAAAGGTACTCAGTTCATCACTTGACACCTATTCGTTAAAAAATCCTACAAATATTATAAATGCGAAAGTTTGTTAGTGGTTGTCTGTGTGTGTTACTGTTTCACGCAAACACTACCGAACGGATTAAAATGAAACATTACAGTTATATAGCTTATTATATCAGAATAACACATGATATGCTACCAGCCGTGCAAAGCCGGGGCGAGCAGCTAGTAGAAAATATAAAAATATTTAAAGTAATAGGGGGTCGAAAATAGCCAGAACTGCTTCGAAAAAAGGATGGTCGGCCGTGCGCTTTTTTTTGCTCGACTTGGCGGGCACTGCCGTGCCCCCAAATGTTTATATCAATTCTAGTTTAAGCGTATTTACTTTATGCATAAAACAAAGAGGTTTTTTCAACCAATGAAAAAAGGTTTCTAAATTCAACGCGTATTTATTAAAAGAATATCGTCTCTTGGCTTTTTGATTGGTCGAAATATTTTCCTCGGTTTTCTTTTAAGTTTTAAACGCAATTTTTATGTACTTGAGGTATGATTTACGAAGATTCAGAAAAGTGTATTAACTCAATCCCGCTGCCGTGTCAAATTTAAATTAGTTTAACATCAAATCTGGAATCGCGTTCGTCGGCAACCGAAAGGCAATCAAAGACAATTTTATATTAAGACGAGTTATAAATGTTTTTGATGAATGCAGAATCGTTTTTTCTCAATACCCGCCAAACATACAGTTTTGTTTCTTATGACAAAGATAACTTAAGCATAAAATCTAGATAAATTATAGACAGAAACACGATTGATGAAACTTTTCTCGATAGATTAGTTTTCCAAAGTTGGCTCATCAAAAACACTAGTTTCGTTTTTAATCCAAATTATGAATAGCTAAACAGTTCATTTTTAGGGTTCCGTACCCAAAGGGTAAAAACGGAACCCTATTACTAAAACTTCGCTGTCCGTCTGTCTGTCCGTCTGTCTGTCTGTCTGTCACAGGGCTGTATCTCATGAACCGTGATAGCTAGACAGTTGAAATTTTCACAGATTATGTATTTCTGTGGCTGCTCTAACAACAAATACTAAAAACAGAATAAAATAAATATTTAAGGGGGGCTCCCATACAACAAATATGTTTTTTTTGCCGTTTTTATAGATAATGGTACGGAACCCTTCGTGCGCGAGTCCGACTCGCACTTGGCCGGTTTTTATATAATTCGTCAGATAATCATACTAGCTAAGTAAATTATAGACAGTTTCTTTTTAAGTTTTGATGGTTTTCAAAATAATGCAGTTTTATCGCTTTTTCCGTCTTATCCGGGTAGACTCAGCCCTTACAAAAAATCAAACATTTCACATATAATCATACAAGATGTATTTTGAGTGAAGGAGGGACTTAGACAAACTTTCTTTCATGGTGGATAACAAACAAACTTTCTTACCTACATCAAGGTGAACATTGACGACGGTGTCTGGCATTTTGTAATTTACGCGTTAAACATAAACATGGCTAAAATACATGTTTTTGGCCTCTACAGCACTATCGAACAATACCGATCAACAACGGCTTTCTTATTTGAAATTTGTGTGCGGAACAGGCGTGTTCTATCATTTTAGTACTATAGCAAGCGCCTTTCCATTTGTTGCCAGTATTGTATACTAGAGAAAGAATTAGGTACCTACTAATCAAATACGAGTTGGTGCCAGATATAATATTTGGACGAGCGTGGTAGCAAGCCGGTCACCGCTTAATTTTTTGCCGTTTTGAGCACGTGTTATTTCATTTTTCGAATAGAAAAGCGTAATATCAAATATTGATTACACTATAAATAGGAGGTGTAAAAAACACTTTGTTACCTTATGCTTTATTCCTACCGAGAACTCAAATTGTTTCTTTGTGTGTGTATTTAAAAGTTAGTACCTAACTCAAAAGGATCATAAATCAGTAGGTACCATTAGTAGTGGCTACACGCCGAGTCGGGTTTTGCTGCAAAGTGAACGACCAACACCATCTAGCTCTGCAGAAACGCTATTCAATTTTTAATACCTCGCCCGTTATTAAGGCTCCTCGCGGAATAAAACCATTTATCTGAAAGTGCAGCTTTCGAGCTTCGATTCTGTGAACCATTGTACCAGTAAATAATACTCTCAAAATTATTCTCAATCAACCAAGTAACGTACTTGAAATAATTACGTTTAAAAAATTAAAAATAAAACCGACGGAAATGTTCTGACAAAACGAAAAGTCAAGGGACGGTGTTCGTTTTTTAAATTAGGAACTATTAGTCCTACAGGAATATAATTTAAATGGGACCAACTTGAGACTATTCTCTAAACAACAGAAAAAAAACATTGAAATCGAATCATCAGGTAAATTGAATAGATGTTCGGTAAAAAAGTATCTACAAAAAAATATATACATGTCGAATTGAGAACTTTTGCTGTTAACAAATAAAATTAATAGGATCACGACTGTGATTCTCAAGTTCAGTAAACATTCTCTCGGATCTACAAGCGCTCAGACCTTTGAAGATGTCTAAAGGTCAGGGGCACGTCCAAACATTAGATACACACATGCTTATATTTAGCACGAGTTCGCCGCTACTTAGCTTTAAATTACTTCGAGATAACAATATGTTTCATTTAATTCGAAAAATATATTCGCCCGTTTACTCGTTCTCAAAACGGTTTAGGAAAACATCGTGAGAATTCTAAATGTATTATTATCTGTAATAGGGTCACTTAAACAACGTTGACTGTTACCACTTACTGCAAAATGCGGGAAGTACCGAGAGGTAATGTTTGAATGTACTTCCGATGTCCTTCATCATTATTGAAGAAACACAGAAACACAATTGGTAAAACATTTCCAGATATTTTAGTATATAATATATAATATATCACTACATAGTATAAAGCAAAGTCGCTTTCCGCTTCCCGCGTCTGTATGTCTGTATGTATGTTTGCTTATATCTTTAAAACTACACAACGGATTTTGATGCGGTTTTTTTTAATAGATAGAGTGATTCAGGAGGAAGGTTTATATGTATTAAACCCATGCGAAGTCGGGGCGGGTCGCTAGTATATAATATTTTAGCATACTAAAATGGCTCCTAAAATCTAGGTATTTTTTTCGTTGTAAAGCCTTAAATCTAGAAATAGTAGACAGTCATAGTACTTACTTACCCAATTTAAAGGTTTCATTGTATGCTTGATAGTTTTTAATATGTGTTTTTATAACATTTTACGTTTTACTCTGCACATAAAAAAAACGAAAAATTTGAAGATAAAGATCTGTGTAAAATTTACGTTCTCATATTATTAAATCGTTCGAATAAGAGGTAAAATCGTAACATAAGAATCACGTTCCACATCGCCAAGCCAATTATAGGGATCAGAAAGGGTTACGACAAGTTAAGGCCCATACTCCCGCAAAATTAGCAACTCAGCCCGTGATATTTAACATTTTTAACTTTACTCTATTAAAGTAAAGTTGAAATTGGCTTGCGCGCTACCGTCTAAATGTGCAAAAAAATAATTTAATTCAAAAATCACAAACACTTGGATTTGAAAAGAAATGAATAAATAAACGTGCTCAAACGGTGAAGATAAACATCGTGAGGCAACCAGAAGTATTCCTATAAGCGGTGACAAGCTTACAACATTGTCATGCTAACTACTGCAAAATATGCTATGTGCAAAATGTTTGGACGTGCCTCTCATTACTCACTTTCACAAAACAACTTTAGGATCTAAACACCTTGAATGTCTATCGTACTTGGGGATCAGTCGTGACTCTATTTTGTTATTATCGAACAATATGGTTGAAAAGGAAAAAACCTATGCGCGAAAACAGAGTCATGATCAGAAAGTCTAATTTCCAAATTGCCTAAGAAGTAAAATGGCTAAATTTCATGTCTAAAGAGCAAAATGTCTAAGATTCAGAACGCCTATAATGGTACTATGCCTAAAATGTAAATGGCTTTAAATGTGAATTTTCCTAATGAGCAAATAGTCTTAAATACAAAATACCTAAATAGAATTTTGTATTTATATTTTGAATAGGTAGGTACCCCCGACTTCATACTATATTGGTTATTACTTTTATTTAGTGTTTTTTATTTAGATTGAAAAACTGTTTGTTTTCAGAATAAAATATAACAAAAGTTATTTTAAAATATCTACCATTAAATAAAATACAACATCATTACATTTTCATATTTTCAAAGCGGTTTGAGTTTTTTTTTTCTAACAAACATTTAAAATAAATAACTTTTTGGGTTAAAAAAAATATTATTGGATAATGACACGACTCAATATTTAAGGATGTATTAAAATGGACAAGAAATGTTGCTGAAATGTTATCATGTGTTAGTCAAGGGTAACATTCGGCAACATTATGCAGAGTAGGAGTGAAAACTATTTGGGAAAACTCAAGAGCGTTTTAGGATTTTGGGTCTTAATTAAATATACTTAGCATGGCGTGGAATAGATGTTTAATGAACTAATTTAATGTTGGGCGGGTAGTTTGTAGTTCGGTCGTGAAAAAGGGGTCACCTTGCAAGCCGTTGTAGTTACTTGTAAGCTTGTAACACTCGGTTACTACAAATTTGCACCTCGTGGTCGATTATATACCTATCTATTATCCTACTTCTTACTTCCAATCCTACTTCCTGCTAATATTAGAAATGCGAAAGTTTGCGAGTGAGTGAGTGTGTGTGTGTGTGTGTTTTTGTGAGTGTGTTTTTTTGTATGTGTATTTGTGTGTGTATGTGTGTGTGTATGTGTGTGTGTGTGTTTGTGTGCGTGTGTGTATTCGTTACTCTTTCACGCAAAAACTACTTACAGTAATATAGCTTATACATCAGAATAACACATAGGCTATTTTTTATCTAGGTACCACCCGTGCGAAGCCGGGGAGAGCAGCTAGTTTACCTATAAAGAGATAAAATTTGTATTTTTGTTTGTAATGGATAAACTAAAAAACTACTGAAACAATTTAAAAAATTCTGTCACTTATCAAAAGCTACAATCAGCGAGTAACATAGACTATTATTTTTCGAACTATCGTGATTAATAGACTATAGATTTTGACACGGGTCTTTATCACGTAATTATTTTCCCGATGTTTCAACTATGTTACAATAGCCATGGTCGCCGGCAGACTCAAAAAGTCGGTTAAATAAATTAAAGGTAATTACGTAATAAATACCAGTGTCAAAATCTATCATAGACTTTATTTTATTTTCAAAAATATATAAAAATGTCAACAGAAAATGCATTTAAGTAACTTAAGTTATCATACATTTGCCTTAATCTTCATTAGTACACCCCTACAAGGCCGGAGCGAGCTACCTTATATAATAATACCTAACTACATAGCTTTACAATGTGTCTGTAATTTGACCTATCAAACTGGAACAAAGCAATGCTGATTGGCGCCAGGAATAATTATGAAGCTAGTAGGTACTTCTCCAGACAAGCTCTTTCTCAAGAAACTCTACAACTCCTAAGACCTGGATTACTTTGGCTACTTTTGATCCAGGTACAGCGCGAAGCTTAGGATGGAAATTAGTTGTGCTATACTTGTTACACAAGTAATAGGTACCTACTTGATTTGCCTTATACAAAAATAAAAATAAAATTGTGTGTGTCAGCTCCGACGCACGACTGGAGTTTACCAGATCGTGCGTAGAGCGTACCCCCACTATAAGATGTTTTGCCATCAGTAAGAGTGAGAGAAAGCATTATAACGTATAGGCAAAGTAAGGGTACACACTACCCACGATCTAGCTGCACTGCTCACACCAAATTAGAAAGTTGCGCACCAAAAACGTAACGAGGTCATGCGTTCAGTAGATTTTACTACTCACATTTTTTTCATACCGGGCGCCTTATATCAAAATCCTATTCTTAAGGAGTAAACTTCAATAAATAGGGTCTCGACTGTAACCCCCAAGTACGGTAGACATCCTCTCAGATCTCCAGGCGCTTAGATTCTTTGAAGATGTGAGTGGGGGTAGTCAAACATTATATTTGGCACATTTTGCAGTAGTTAGCATTCCACACGTAAATGTTGCAAGCCCATCGCCGCTTATAAGAATACTAACTGGTTTTCTCACGATGTTTTTTTTTCACCGTTTTGAGCACGTGTTTTAGATGCGCTTATAAATTTTTCGAACAGAAAAATCCATTGATGCACGTCGGGATTTGAACCCACGACCTTCAGATTGAAAGTCAAGGTACCTTCCACTCGGCCGACACGGCTAATTCCATATATTATTTCTGTTTAAAGATAGTGACTGATTATCATTTTTTATTTATTTAATTTATTTCAGTGAAAATAAGTACATCATGTAAATAAAAACTATATAATTATGAACACTGGAAAATGCATTAGTATAAAAACTGTGTCACGCTTTCAAAAGAAAAAAAAGAAAAACTTCTTTGACTTCTCTTCTTTAACTTTCGAAAAACCAGACGTTCCTGATAGTATTACTATTACTGTTTAATTATTTTTATTAAATAAAGGAATATAAACTAGGGTGAGAGCGCTAGTTTTGGTCATTTTAACAAAATTTTAATTTTCAAATAAACGGTTTATATTGAAAAAAAAAACATGATTAAACCGACGATTATTAAACAACATAGAATAGAGGTTTTATCTATCTCTTAAGTTATGCAAAGGTTTTGTAACAGGCGATATTTATTATTCAAATTTTAATAGACAAAACGGGAAATATTTAGTTGTGGTCAATCAAGTCAAGAGGTGTAACGAATCACAACTGTCACAAATCAAAACGGACCGACCATAGACAAAGAATTGTATCTATAGATTTTAGACAAGTGTGTTTGCTATGCTTAGTTATTAACTGCAACAATTGAAAATGACCAAAACCGGGGTAGGCACCACAACCGGGTCATGGCTCTAGAATGTTCATGATTGTGTGTTTTGTGTATTCGTTGTGTGCGTGTTTGACTGATTATCTTTATGTTAAAGAGAAATAATTGTGAGAGAGACTTCAGAGAGAAGTGTCACATCAAAGCGAGGTGTAAACATATAGTAACTGAGTACATTGTAAAGTTTAATGTTTGAAGTGCGGTGGATTCCGGGACGTCCGGTCTCAAATTACACGGTTTCCTTTGAGAAAGTATTGCGAACCGAAAACAGGAAACATCAGACAGAGCCTTGAGAAGTTGACAGTATAGATTGTCGCTTACCGCAGTGGTACAACGTTTTTTTATGAAGAATTAAGGTTCTCGAAGTAACCGTCAGAAACACATTGAAAAAAATTGCATAAGAATGTGCCAATCAAGCCTTTTCATTTGATACCCTTTCTGACCTACTTTGAAATTGTGCCTCTCTTATTTATTTCACTTTTTGTGTAATTATTTATAGCAAGGGTCACTTTAGTAGTTAATTTTCAAACTATCAACTATATAATATACTGGCTGCTCATGCTCACCCCGGCTTCGCACGGGTGGTACCTGGGTAAAAAGTTTACCGATTTTGTGCGAACTTCACATAAACCATCTACTAAATAGTCCGAACAAAGCCTAAACATTTGGTTTGGATAGGTGAGCCCATTCTTGAGTTGAACGAAAAGTGGCATTGATTTTTATTTATATAGATAATATATATGTATAGTTGATATTATATTATATTATAACTATGTGAGCAGATGTGTCTGTCCGCGACCATAGCTGTTGGTTGTCACATAGTCCAAACACCAGAAAAATAAATTAGAGGTAATAACGTGATAAAGACCCATGTAAAAATCTATAGTCACTTCAGTAGTAAAATCAGCAATGGACGCAGACGGACGAATGGACGAAGTCGTAGCAAAAAAGTTCCGTTTCACCATTTCAGTTGGGCTGATTTGTAAAAACTATGATTATCATGTTAGGCACTACTGGATTGTAAGCATAGGTATAGGTGCCTAAATTGTATAAAAAGAGTAGGTATTATGGCACACAGTGTTGGCCATGTGGGAGGTACCTCGACTTTCAATCTGAAGGTCGTGGGTTCGAATCCCGGAGTGCATCAATGGATTTTTCTGTTCGTTAAATTTATATGCGCATCAAAAACACGTGCTCATAACGGTAAAGGAAAACATCGTGAGGAAACCAGTTAGTATTCTTATAAGCGGCGATGGGCTCGCAACCTGTCACGTATGGAATGCTAACTACTGCAAAATGTGGGCATGTGCCAAATATAATGTTTGAACGTGCCTCTGACTACCCCCACTAGACATCTTCAAAGGATCTAAGCGTCTGGAGATCTGAGAGGATGTCTACCGTACTTGGGGTTTACAGTCGTGATCCTATTTTTTTTTATTATGGCATTCAGTACCGATGAAGTATTGGTATGAATATCATAACATGATAATCATAGTTTTTACAAAATAGCCTCGCAGTTCAGACAACCTCAACGACACATGTTACATGCTTCATTACTATAATGTAGGTAGGTTGGCTAGTGAAACTACTAGAACAATGTAATGGCCCGTTTTTCGTAAATTTACGCTGAAAATGAACTAATTGATCACAAAGTGCACTGGAGAGTTTCCATCATAGTCCATTACCAATCCATTATAATATAATAACATGCTACAGCTCGCGGCTTCGCCCGCGCTTATCCGGATAAAAGTATTTTATATTTTGATCCAGATCATAACCTCCGATATCTATAGAAACTATCTTTGCGCCAAACTGCTTGGGGATTACAGTCGAGTCGTGACTCTATATTTATTTTATGCATTCTATTTTGTATTTAATCACCAACAGTATGGTTTACATTCGTTCCACAGCACTTTTTACATTCGATATTCCATTTTCGACTCTAATAGCAATGCTGCGAGTACATTGATACGGTTTTATGGTTTCATCTATCAACGTCAATGAAAACCGGTTTAAAAGAAATATACTCTTTCGTAACATACAAACGCAAAGATAAATCTTCGGGCAGAATAACGATTCGTTACTTGGTTTCATTTCTATGCATAACTTCAGAAAAAAAAACGATTATGCAATGGCTGGTCCGATTTGAATGGTTCTTGCTCTAACTTCGTCCTGTTCAAAAACAGCCTTCATGTTTGTGGAGGTTTGTTGCAAATGCCATATTGTACTGGGTAGCGTTTATTGTCTTTCACGAGTTAGTTAGGCTGTGGCCCCATGTCTGTGGTATAAAAAGGTGTGACACCACGCCATCAGAAGACGCGTCGCCGCAACTTGAAAAGACATGGCGCCCTGCCACGGAGAGATGCCATGCGAGGCGTAAAAGGCACCATTTGATGGCGTAAAAGACGTCTTTTCAAGGCACGATGGCGCGCCATGAAAATGCTAGGTTTAACTATAAGGTAAGAAGCAATAGTTATTTTTTATACAAGAGTGCAAAGTTGCTTTTTAACCGCGTGTTCAATTTTGATGGCCGAGCAAGCGAAGGATTCAAAATTAGAATCCTGAGAATTCCCTCGCTAACGCGAGGGAATCAAAAGACCACGAGGTGAAAAATCTTTGCACTCGAGTGCAACACGTAACTTTTCATTCCACCTCAGCGAGGAAATAACTAAATGCAAAAAAAAAACGTTTACAATCACAAGATAGGTACTTTTATTTCAGTTTAGGTATTAACTACTACATTATGACAGGTAAGTATTACAGAATAATCTTAATAATGACGTGAAAAAATGCCGCGTAAAGAACCGCGTACAAAGTAAATTGAAAAAAGAACACCAAGAAGGTTCCGAGTCTGAGTTTTTAACAAATTAAAAAAAAGTTGTATGATATATTCGGCACCATAGAGGTAGCAGTAAATAGGTTTAATGTTTTTTTAATTCACAAACTTAGTGCACACGATGTTCTAAATTCAATTTACTTTATCCTCTAGAGAATAAAAACGGCTTTTGCACTCAGATATTGAAGAGCAAAAATACTCTTTCCGAGATGGTGGGATGAAAAAGAATTTTATGTTGACATTTTCGCACGCTTATAAATAAAGTGAAGTAATACAAAATTTCAACTTTTTGGTAATTCAAGTTTAAAGTTTTCAGAATTCGCCGTACACTATAGGATAAATACAAAAATATACATTTGTTTGGGCAATTTTAATGTTATAAAGGTATAGTCAATGAAATTTCCGTTAATATGATATCATAAAATAATTATTATTGTGAATAGATTTTTTAATACAAGACTTAAAAAAATATTAGTGACATATTTGTTCAATTAACTTGCTTTGAAGCGCCTGTTGAACGCAACCTATTATTTGCATCTAAATAATGCGTTTTATTAAAAAAACTCGAAAAATCCATTTTTTGAGTTACTCCGCTTTGCATTAAGCGAGCGATTTTTTTATTCAAATCAATGAAAAACAACGAAAAACCGGCCAAGTGCGTGTCGGGCCACGTGCAATGTAGGGTTTCGTAGTCCACAAGAAACCCTTATAGTATCACCATGTCCGTCTGTCCGCAGCTTAGCCCAGAGGCTATCAGTGCCAAACGGCTCCCTTGATCGAAAAGTTGTTTTCACAAACTCACAATATTTTTTAAAGACCTATCAAACGACACCCATGGTGAACACGAGAAATAAAAGAACATTTTACACTTTACATGCACCCTTAAAAAATAATTTTCAAGATTTTATTCTATCACTTTGTCGGCGTGACTAATACGAGTATGTATATTCATATTCATTCATTTATTATGTATATTATATTCATATAAGTTGCGGACAGACGGACGGATGGATGGCAAAACCATAAGGGTTTTTTGCAGACTACGAAACCCTAAAAAAAATAGCAGCGGTACGCCGCGCACAGTGATTTTCCGCGGCGCAGCATCGCGCTTTCTCATGGTCACCGTGACTTGAAATGGCGCCTTTTACGCCATCAAAAGGTGCCTTACGCCTTGCATGGCATCTTTCCATGGCATGCCGCCGTGTCTTTTCATGTTGCGGCGTCACAACTTTTCATGGTGAAAGGCGCCGCACCACATACCTTAGGAGTTGCTTTACATAACTGTAGACTGCGTCAGTTTTACTTCACCAAATGTTACTTTTTGAATGTTTGACTTTTTGCTGTAAATACTAAAATCACTATAATGTAGTTATGCCTACAATATTGATGAGTTATCTTAATTCAATCATCATAACTAGTTTTTGATAACAATGGGACTAAACTTCTTTCGAATCAATAAAATATTTTCCGAATTGTTTTATACAGTATTCTGAGGTAACAAACATAAAAACAACACGAACGAATTGAGAACCTCCATCTTCCTCCATCTTATACATGGGCATTTCGTAGGATAACACTGAACACACTGTCATTATAAACTGTTAAAAGGCTGCCAGTCGCTGATTGCTCTTTTTCGAAACGAAAAAAGAAACATCTCCTATTTTTATAAGTATATTACTTCAGGTTCCTACCTAGATTTCTATTAAGCTGAAAACATAATAGCAGAAACTTTTCACGATAAAAATATTATTTCAAAATGATACGTTTTAGAATTTATGATCGAAATATTTTATATACCTACTATTAAAATCAACTTGTGATTTATTGTTAAAGATAGGTAATATGTAGATCTAGATTTCTATTAGGATAGATTTTTGATAAGTAATTATACATAATTTATATCATTAATTTATTCAAAAAGCTAAGGCGGACCACGCGCGGACGTGTGTTTGTCATCATTGCAGCGGTCGGTAGGATTATTTATCGAAGTGATTAAAGATGGGTACATCTTTATTCACATATACTATACATTATAAAATAGGAGATGTGGCTTGTTCACAAGTATTTTTTTTTTCGTTTCGAACAAAAATAATCGTCGACTGGCAGCGTCTTAAAATAGAGTAATAAAAAGGTGACAGTAGGTGACTTTAATAAAATTATTGTTACAAAAAGCTAGGGATCTTTTTGTAACAATCATTTTATTAAAATCACTGATGTGCCAGTTCAGCGATGTAGGTACTCGTGTATCATATACGTCCTCCCCTAGAGTCGTTTTGTGACCGAGAAAAGTTAACTTAACTATTACGGACATGTTATTATCTTTCCTTTCGTTATTGTGTTGCAAAACAATCTTTTATACTTACTCAGAGCTTTCAAGCACAAGTTTGTCAACTAATAGCTTAACACGCTTTTGAGGTGTCTGGGTTTAGAAACTTTTCAAAGCGCTAAGCGAATCGCAAGTTGTTTTTGGTATTTTTTCAAATAGGTATAAGCGCTTTCGATCACTAGCGGGTAGTGATCGAAAGCGTTTAAACCGGTGCCAGAAATCTGAGGGTACTCCCACTGCTGCATAAGGGTGAGTTTCCACCTACGCAGAGTAGTGCAGAGCGGACAAAGAATGCGCTCGACATTTTCAAACTCGAATATTTGAGCGCTGTCATTGTTCCGCTCCACACAGCTTCGCATAGCTCCGCATAGGTGGAAACTCACCCTTACCCCCGTTACTCAACCTAACTTATCGTTGTTTTCTTCTCACTGGCCCGTAATGATAATTAGGTAACCGACCACAGACCCTTATTATGCGAAGCAACCTTATCTCCTACTGTCAGTGGTCGGCACACACCTAACAATGTTTATGGTAAGCAGTAAATAAAATGATACAAATCTAACGTACCTTGAGTATTCATTATATTTTATTAGAGTATAATCTAAATATATTAAACACTTTCGTTACTGACTAACGGACTTATCTATCAACGCCTTAAACCACTGGTCTTAGAAACTTGAATTTTAGAGTGTATTCCTAAAGGTGTGTAAGGGTACGCCGAAATTCAAGCCCTAAATGGTTGCAGTGGGTATCGTCGCACAAATAGTCCAGAAACGCAAACATAGGTCTCAAAGTCGAACAGGATATACATTTTTTCGAGAAATGTAAACACTATTTACGGAAATAATCGCTAGCTCGCCACAGAAACTAATTTTCTCTGTGATCAGTAGTCAGTATTAATTACTCGTATGTACAAAATGAGGTTCAATCTTGTTTTTTGGAGTTTACTCCTTAAGAATCGATTTTTGATATAAGGCGCCCGGTATGAGAAAAATGGGAACTAGATAACTGATAAAATACATAAATACATACGTGTGATAAATACTAACACCCAGACACAGAACAAACATATTATGTTCATCACACAAATATCTGCTCTGGGTGGGGTGGGGATAGAACCAACAACCTACAGCGCTGAAGGCATAGTCTGAGCTGTGAGGCCGTCTATATGTGAGATATGAATGAGAAATGATACTATAACAGTTACTATGTTCTTTTATTATGTCACTGGTTCTTTATTTTTTTAAGGGTTCAGTAGTCTACAAGGATTCCTTATAGTTTCGCCATGTCCGTCCATCTCATTCCATAGCTCAAAGACTCTTAGGTACTGATAGCTGTAATTTGGCATGTTGTTATTTAGTAATAGGTTAGTGACCAAATTACGTAGGTAAGTAAATTGATGAAAAAAATAGCTTAGAGATAAGACAGGTTCGTACCATAGATTTGTAGATAGAATAATTTTTATGAATAACAGTGTGAGAGAAGTGAAAAATAAACAGCACTAAAAAACGGGAGTAATTTTCATGCAAAATTTAAATTTTCAACTAAGTTCAAGAGAATTAACAAGTACCTACTACAACACATACTAAAGTAGATACTCTCGAATGAAGCAAAGTCAGAAGCAACAAGTTTAAAATTAATCAGAAGCTTCTACAAACTCTATCCTAAAAAATATGAAAATGTTATCGTTGCTTTAAATTATCGTGGAAGCGAGTTTACGTAAATTGTTTTAAACGGCGCTTTGGGCTCGTACAATAAATTTTAAGCTGGTTGTTATAGATAGTCTATACACATTTTGGTATAAATTCTTTATGGCGCATTATAATTACTGTTCTACGAATTTAGTCGTACATATATATACTTAATAAAAAACATGCCTGTTCCCGGAGATATAGGCAGAGATGACGACTTTTCACATGCTCCAATCATAACATACTTCTTTTGCTAGATTTACACTCTTGTTTCGTTCCTCGCCTCGTGCTTCGTCTTGTGTCTCGGCCCGCACCTCGCGTGATCGATAGTAAAGGAGACAGGCGCGAGGCGAGCCACGAGCGTCTATTCACACTCTCGTCTCGTCGTTCGCCTCGCACCTCGTCTCGCGACTCGTAAGCGAGTGTAAATCTAGTATTTGAATTCATTCAATCTCATCACATTCATTTATGTACTTGTCAACTACGCTACAAGCTTTCTTTCACAGCTCTTTCAATCAAATCTTTCGCACACACTTTGCAGACGACGCGACGCTGAGTAGGCTAATGCCTCTGTAGTTTATGCAGTCCTGATGCTAGCTTTTTCTTTTGCATTCACTTGGCCAGTCCAGCACAAATAAAGCAGTCTTTCACAAAATAAAGAACAGAATACCTACCAGATAGCGCATAAAAACCTCCTTTGATAAAGACTTCAAAATCCTTTTGCTTCCATCATTGATACGCAGCTGTGACAAGCAAACTTTTAATGAAACTGAACTACTACTCGTACGTGTGCGCTAGATACACGTACCTAAATATTTATTTATGCACGTCGTACACGTGGCTCTATACACAGCACATAAATATTTCCTGCGGGGAGACAGCCACGCGAAGTTGGTCGCTTTTCCACATACCTATTTAATGTTTTCGCATAAAAGTTGAAGCAAACCACACATAGTTGGCATGAGTTCCGATCTTTGTACAACGGTTCTAGGTTTTCGGCTTTTAAAGTATTGTCCTCAAACAAATTCACTCGGTATTAATATTTAGACAAGAGCTTCGGGAATGCTGACTTCTGTCGTTGCGTAGGTTTACCTCACTTGGAGCATTGGATACTTGAAACTTTTACTATACCTAATTTTAAGAAGTGAATGTCGTCTACCTTGAAAAAAATCACGCGGTATTTGGCGCTTTATTGGCGCGAAAGGAGATTTATTAAAGCCAAAGTGACTTCGGAAGCCTTCACAGTGCGTGGTTCACATTGCTTGTACGACTGGAGGTAACTTGACAACATCGGTGGTTTGATAGAAAGACTGTGATGCAAGAAGTGAGGGCTGAACCTCCGGACAATAATAAGTATTTGCAAGACTTGTCCTGGGTCTGTGGTACCATGGTACCTACACTGGTAACTTCTGATATCTACGACAGGAAATCCTTGTGTAAGGTCAAGACTATCGGACGTTATTCCTTTATTTACTTCAATGAATAATCACTTATTTGTCTCTTATAAGTAAATCTGTAACCTGTTATTAAGTAGGTTCCTAATAATCTAAAAGGTGAATTGAGGGGTTCAATTGTATCATTTATCACTACATAGTATAAAGCAAAGTATCCTTCCGCTTCCCGCGTCTGTATGTCTGTTTGCTTATATCTTTAAAACTAATACACAACGGATTTTGATGCGGTTTTTTTAAATAGATAGAGTGATTCAGGAGGAAGGTTTATATGTATAATAACATGCTACCCGTGCGAAGCCGGGGCGGGTCGCTAGTAAAATTATAAGGAAGGAAGGGCGGTGTTGCCAAATTTACACTTTTGATTAATAACTTTTGTAATCACACTTTCCAATTTCATTCACCCTTCTCTGCTAACTGCGTAAGTAGGTTAAAAGTAAATAAGTCGGTTAAAAGTAATAATCTAACAATTTATGATCTTTTTTTTTTGAAGTTCATAAAGCTTTTGTCTTCATCAGTCACTCTAGATTATGTCAATAAATAAATAAATTTTGGTGAACATTTTCATCTAGCCACAAATTAGGCAAAGCTTATACTATAGTAACCAAATAAGGTACTACTACATTATAACAGCCACACACAGTCAGACCAAAAAGTTGAGGTGTGGTGGCCCCAAACCACAATTTATGATTAAATTGGTTACAAACTCAACTATAATAATACAAACTTGCTAGCTTGCAATACTGCATTTTATTTTGTAACTGCCAAACAAATAGTGAAAAGCTTAAATTGCATCGCTGAACAACGGATCGAGAGCGAATCGAAACTTCGTACGTCAATGCTCCTATCATAAATCGTTAAAAGTTTATCAAAAGCAACGTAGTTACATGACGGGTTGCGGTGGTTTCTATTACAAAAATAAACCTCTCAGAGAAGTAAATAGTTTTTGAAGTAAACCACTGCTTGTGGTAGCCGAAAGGCTGAATAAACATTTTTAAAATGATAGATTTTGATTTATACTGTTGTTATTTTTCAATCTCCCGGTTTCGGAAACACAGACACACACTCAACTACATAGATTTAAGACTGATCAAAGTTACCTCTAATAATATTTTTTTTCTTGAAACTATCTTTTACACTCTAAAAAGCGTTTATAAATAAGTTTGTAGGAAATTTCACGGAGAATCCAAATATATATAGATGTCTATACCTATTCATCATCTATACATATAATAAAACTGTAGAAGAGTTCAATTCTGTACATTGAATAAAAACTAAAAAAAATACTCCTAGGGGTCTTCATATAAGTAACACAAGCCAAATTTTTTTTTTTGAAATTTTTGTCTGTCTTTCTGTCTGTCTGTCTGTCGTCTGGCTTTCACGCAAAAACTACTGGACGGATTTTGATTTTTTTTTTGTTATAGTCCTCGGCAACTTATTGGCTATAATTTTGAAAGATTGGAATACCAGATGTGAAACTATCTGTCCCTCTGCGAAGCGGGCACGGGTCAGCTAGTACAAAATAAACGAGAAATAGGTAAAAGAGTGCATGTACGGCGTGACGGTGACGTGTCGCGGCGTGGTTTCAAATGGTGCCCTGCTATTCATGGGTTTTCAATGTATACAAGCCAAGACAATATAGTGGATAATGTATCAACTTAATAAATTAGGAGATTAAATTTATACACGGGTTTTTATCACATTTATTTTCCCGATGTTGAGACTGCCCGCGACCAAGGCTATTGCAACATAGCCGAAACGTCGGGAAAATAAATTAAACATGATAAAGACCCATGTAAAAATCTATAGTTATGTCTACTAATCACGAGAGTTTGAAATAGTAATTATTAACTTTTCTTCCGTAGCTTAATTAAATAAACAAAAGAAATATAGTTTATTTCAGTAGCGAAATATTACAGATACATAAACAAGTTTGGAACCTTCTTACTTGTGCCAGAGAGTTTCGCTCTTCCATAGCCATATTAGGTTACAAAGTACTATTATTTAATTACATTTTGAAAATTGCTATTCTGGTCTAAAAAGTTATAAGTAGAACATGAATGCAATACAAAAATTATAATTCAAAGCATTTTCTCCCGCCAGCCATGACAAACCTCATTATTTATTTGGCGAGAGATGGCGCTACATAATTATGAAGTTTTTCCCCGCCATGACATAAGCGACCTACTGAAGCCTCCTCATTTTGTTTACTTGCAAAACACAACAGGTTTTCCTACTCCACTTTCGACCAGTCATTCCCCTTTAATAAATGAGGCATGAGTTCATAAAAGGTTGTCAGTGTGGGGTCATGTCCCTTCAACTTGTTTTTGTACTTATTTTTTATCGATGACTGGGCTTTTTTGGAAGGCGACTTTTGTTTTTCAGCGGGGAAAATTATTCGCTGTTGACGTAAATTACGAGAGGAAAGTGACGTGGAAATGTAAGAGCGCTGTATCCTTTATTTCGTCCTATGTTAAAATCTTGGTCATGCATCTGTTGTAACTACCCAATACACAGTCTTTTGCGTTGTAGGTTTATTCCCGCCCAGAACAATCATTTGTGAGATGAATGACCATTGATGTTTTTTCTGTGTTTGGATATAAATAATGTTTTTTTTCTAAAAAGTGTATAAAGTACTCTATCAAAATTTATAGTAAGTCTCTATCTAGCAAGTACTTTTCTTGGGTCTAGATGACGTTTTGTAAAAGATCCACCAATATTTTATTTATATTCAAAGATGTATTTAATTAGCTTCGGTACTCACATTGTACCTACTGTACCTGCCCTTTCCCTTAACGTTTGGGTTGGCTGGATACGGGACCAGTGAAACGGGTTCAGTTCCACTGGACCCGTCACTTTATACAGAAGAAGCGTATCTAATTATAAGATGACTACCACAAATTGGTAGGTACTCCATGGGTTTGGAAATCATCTGTTAGCGATTTTATGGCAAAAAGGAAAGGAGAAATAAGAGAAAGTATAATGACTATGTTGGTGGTAGCAGAGTTGATCATAAATCCGAATATGTAGCTATAACCAACTATTGTATCCTATTGATGTATCTGTACATCCTGAACCATCAATCACAGCTCCATTAATGTTTCCTGAGGGAATTTCTTTAGATAAACGAGTTAACGACTATTTATAGGTACGTATTGTATACAAACTTGGTAGATAACAAACATTGCATAAAGAGATAACGTCTGGTTCACTAAATGCCTCTTCGATGTTGATAAGATAAAAAAACATTATTGCAGACCTCATTTCGTACACTTATGAAATATTTTATAAAATAAAAAACCGGCCAAGTGCGAGTCAGACTCGCGTACGTGGAGTTCCGTACCATTATCTATTAAAAACTTTAAAAAATCACGTTTGTTGTATGTTGTGGACCGAGCCCCACTTAACTATTTATTTTATTCTTATTTTAGTACTTGATGTTATAGCGGCAACAGAAATACTTAATCTGTGAAAATTTCAAATGTCTAGCTATCACGGTTCATGAGATACAGCCCTGTAACAGACAGACGGATAGACAGACGGACAAACGGACAGACAGACGAACAGCGAAGTCTTAGTAATAGGGTCCCGTTTTTACACTTTGGGTATGGAACCCTAAAAATGATGAAATTGTGTGTGTTTCTAGGTAAGTTTCTAAAAACCTGTCTAATATGCATTGTTTATTGAAATCCTGTCCCTCGAGTCCTGTCTTATGTTTAGACGCAGGGCTCCTTTCCCTATAACTTTGTTCCGCTCTCAAGTGACTCTTTAAAGAAACAAATAAATGTGCCCCAAGGTATACCAGGCCTATCAACAGTTACATACAGCGTAGGATCTATGGGTCATAGATGAACTCAGGTAGCTCTTTTTCGTGACTGGTAACGCTCAAATAAAAATAAATAGGATCACGACTGTAATCCCCGAGTACGGTAGACATACTCTCTGATCTCTAGGCGCTTAGATCTTTGAAGATGTCTAAAGGGGTTAGTCAGAGGACATTACATTTGGCCCATGCCCACATTTTGCAGTAGTTAGCATGTCACACGTGACAGGTTGCAAGCCCGTCGCCGCTAAATAAACCTTTATACCATACCTACTTTAAAAAGCTTATTTTATTCACGCAAAACAGTGAATAAAAAGGCCTTTTATTCACTGTTTTGTTTTTATTCACTATTTTGGTGTTTGAATTTGGAACACAAAATATATCCGGTCTCTATTTCAATGCTTACACAAAATCCTTGCGCTGAGATTCGAAATTCAAAACTCTTTGGTGCAAATAAATTCTCGATATTTGATTGGTCGATATTTGCGACAAGGAGTTTGGCATTAGATTAAATAAATATTCTCGTAGTCATGGTATAAAGTATAGTATGCAACTCCTGAATAAAGTACGAATTTATATCGAGGGCCATGAATCACTCGCGTCGTTCAGGATTCTAACAGTTGAATCACTCGCTGCGCTCGTGATTCAATCATTAGAATCCTTCACTTGCTCGTGACTCATCTACGGCCCTCGCTTTAAATCCGTCCTTTATTCACTAGTTGCATAATATACTATAGCTTTATCGCTGCGCCATGTTAGAGTAAACCAACCATTTGTATGTAACTGGAGCAGTTGAACAACCTACAGAACCGTTTCTAGACAAAGACAAATAGTCCACAAATTACCCTTCTCGCATCGATTGATCGGATATAAATAGTATGCGCTTCTTATGCCGGGGTCCCACGGCCTGCGTTTTCACGCGCCAGACCGCGCCAAGGCGGACGGACGCGCTGTGGGAACGATGCATCCGTGGTGGCCCGTGCTCGGAACGTACGCGACGCGCCGGACGCACAAAGGCGGAGCGTCATCCGGCGCGGCCCGTCGTTTTATGGGACCCCGGCTTTAGCTATCAATCCAACATCAATAACTTATACCTCTATCTTCTTAAATGTATTGATTCGAATTGACTCAATGACTGAGAACCAAACCTCGAGATGTTAGGGTACATTTACAAAATCACCCCTAACTGGGGCATAGTTTAACTTAACCTAACATCGTGTCATACTTCATCTTCATTTTTGAGCGAAAACCTGTGACAAACAGACCCAAGAGTGACCTTTAAAGGTTTTACTAGTTTTCCAGTACCCTAATTTACGGAATTCTACATTTTGAAAATGGTTCAGTCAGTTGAGTTTATTTTAATTTATAAGTAAGATAAACCGGAAGGCTAAATCTGCAAGTTTAAAGATCCCATTTTTGAATCGTTTTTAGAAAGATCTTATTTCAAAGTTAGAAAACTTCCAAGAACTTAAAAAGGTGGTACCTGGCTGATGCTCAACATTTGAGTTCACGCAATTTAAGTAAAACAATGGCCGAACTTGGTGCTCAGACTTAAAATTGTAGGAGTGAACCCAACTAATTCATTCTATGGCTGCGGTACAGATAATAATGCTATGGAACTAACAGAATATATTTCATGTAGTTAAATGCTATTTAAGGTGATAAGTAAAATTTTTGACATTTTGTATGAGCTGAGTCTACCCGGATAAGACGGAAAAAGTGATAAAACTGCATTATCTCGAAAACCATCAAATTTAAAAAGAAACTGTCTGTAATTTATTTAGCTAGTATGATTATCTAACGAATTATATAAAAATTAACTGTTTAGCTATTCATAGTTTTGATTAAAAACGAAACTAGTGTTTTTGAAGAGCCTTCTTTGGAAAATAAATCTATCGAGAAAAGTTTCACCAATCGTGATTCTTTCTGTATTTTATCTAGATTATATCCTTAAGTTATCTTTGTCATAAAAAAACAACACTGTATGTATTACGGTTATTGAGAAAAAACGATTCTGCATTCATCAAACACATTAATTACTCGCCTTAAATGTTTTTTTTTACTGCAAAATGTGGGCATATGCCTAACTAACCCCTTTAGACATCTTCAAGGATCTAAGCGGCTCGAGATCTGAGAGGATGTCTACCGTACTTGAGGAATACAGTCGTGATCCAACTTTTTTTTTTATTAAATAGAGATTTCCTAACTGTGGTCTCCTATACATTTTTCATTTAACCTTTGGATTAAAAAGCGATGTATCTGCCGATCGGCCAACATAGCTAGTTAAAAGTTTTAATAGGAACCAAACTTTTTAACCAACTTTAAGCGTTCCCTGTGGCATTTTATGCAGCATATTGAATATAATGCATATTGTATTTAATACTGATACATTTACAACACCCACACACAAAACAAACATCCATTCATCAAACAAATGTTTGCCCTGGCCGAGAATTGAACTCACAACCAACAGGGCAGAAGGCAGTACTACTACTAACTGATCTGTGAGGCCAGTAATGATGCTAGACATTCAAAACCCAAGACTTTACTTTCTAGAATTAAAACTATCGTGGTTGGTAATGGATATGAGGTATTGTTGTTGTATGGTTATGAGGGGTGGGTAAAGTTACCTATAGTAAAGCCTATTACCTGTCTACATAGGTACCAGCAACGCGATCTCATTAAAACTGTCGATAATATTTACGATACGCTTACGCCATCTAGAGCTTGCCGTTGTTAACTCTCTTAGTCGTTTCTGTCGCGGTTTTAGGCCTTCGGAGCGCCTTAATCATTTTAAATAGAAATACGGCTACATTTTTTTTCTTGTATTGCTGACGTTTCGAGACAATCCAGATGCTCTTCATCATCTCGTTGCGGTCGCAGTTACGGGCGATGCTTATGATGAAGAGTATCTAAATTATGTCAAAACATCAGTTATACAAGAAAAAACCTTGATAGTTAGCCGTATTTCTATTTCAAACTTTACCTTCTGTTTACGAAGATCCTGTGACTGCGGTCACGTCACAACAGAACCACTGAATGACGCAAATGTTCTTTGTGTAATAAACGCTTTATTTATTTAAAGACTTCGTTTTATATTCACGCAAAAAGGGAGCAAAGGGGATGTTCGTGGTTATTTAAACGAATTTGAAAGTGAGATGCATACTCTGGGAACTTTATGAAACAATTTTGAGTTTTTCGTGTAAATTCTTGACATTTTCAGCTTGAAATGAAGTCTGCCTCTTGTTGCCAAGAGAAAAACTTAGTTAAACTGCTCGTTAGGTTTTCTACTAAAAATGATCTATGACTTATAGATAACGAAATTGTATTTATATCTATTATTTTACTTATCTTTATTATTTACTTACTAGATAAGTTGACTCGTGAACAAATTTGTTCATGTTGTACGAATACTTTTCTTCCTACTTGATTTCCAGACAACCTAAAAGAACAAGTTATTCCGTTACCGATAGGTTGATGAATTGAACATTGATAAGGTAGAAAATAGGAATTAAAAAAATTGTACATTTTAATTGCGGTCAAATCGAAATAAGAAATTTTGTTCATTTAATTTGCGGTTTCAGCGATTCGGGTACCTCGAATGGAGCTCTACCCTTTGAACTTCCGCTTAGTACCTTATTTTTACATAATGATGTGTATAATAATAATGACGACAATACAAAATACGTGTAGGTATCTACTTACGTCCTAAAAGAAGTTTTACATTTTTAGGGTTTCATATCCAAAGGGTAAAAACGGAACCCTATTACCTTCGCTGTCCGTGAATCGTGATAGCTAGACAGTTGGAATTCAGACAGCTTCACAGATGATGTATTTCTGTTGCCGCTTTAATAACAAATACTAAAAACAGAATAAAATAAATATCCAAGTGGGGCTCCCAGCTCCCACACAAAAAACAATATTTTTTTTGCCATTTGTTAAAGGTAATTATTGTACGGAATCCTTCGTCCGAAGTGCGAGTCGGAGCACTTAATTTTTATTGTTTATCAGTACCTACCTTCCAATTGTAATTAAATAGATCACAGCATCCGCAACAAATTGTTACAGTTTTTTTGTGCGAATTTAAACACAAAATAATCCCTGAACTTCTTGCTATTCCAACTTGTATTTTTCCCTATTCCTTTTATTGAATAGGGTGAAACTTGTCAATATCGTAATAGCAAACTTTGTATTCAGCGCTAACCGAACACTCAAACATGCTTGAGCCACTTCAAATCCGTGTGCAGCGTAAAATAAACTTTATTTTGGTTATTTGTTTAAATTTTAGACGAAATTATGTGGCTTAATTCATAGAATGCTCTTGTTTTAAAAATGTTATTGCGTTTTTATTTGAAGCATCCAATATCATAGCTAGAACATTATTATACCTACATAAAGTTATTTAAAATAAAAAGTGCGAGTCGGACTCTCGCACGAAGGGTTCCGTACCAATATCTATAAAAACGGCGAAAAATTCACGTTTATTGTATGGGAGCCCCACATAAATATTAATTTTATTCTGTTTTTAGTTGTTATAGAGGCAACATAAATACTTCATCTGTGAAAAATGTAACTGTCTAACTATCACGGTTTATGATACAGCCTGGTGACAGACAGACGGACAGCGGAGTCTTAGTAATAGTCTCAAGTGCTAAGTTTGCTTATTGTCTTTTTATAGGTGATGGTTGAAGCATGGCCATCAAAAAGGATGATTTTGGTATAGATGGCGCTGATGTGCAAAATATTAGACGTGTTAGACCGATAAATGTTAGACGTTAATCTAATACGTCTAATTGTGTGTCGAGTTGTCATCACATTCTACCAAAAAGGTTGAATCCTACCAAGGTCGGTATTGGAAATTAATTTTGTCAAAAAAATCTGACATCAATTTGACTACAGAATGATACGCATTCTACCAAAATTCGTAATTTATTTTATCAGGACAAGGTTTATAGGGAAAACATTTGTAGTTTCTGAAAGTGTTTTTAAATATGCGACTATTGAAATTTGGGCGCAGGACAAAGTCTGTCACGGGTCGGCTATAATCCATAAAGCTACTTGCTTTGCCTTCAAATAGTATTTAAAACGAGTGAGACACCTATTACTATAAATTTATCTGTGGCTACTGCGAAAGTAGGGACAAAGTTACTCATTAAAGTCGTAATTTTTTTACGGTTTTTCGTTATTCCCCGCGGACATTCGAGGAAATTGTTTCTGAATTTGAAGTGGGTATTGATTTTATGTTTCTTTAAGCGTTTTCTTTGAAAAGCCCTAAATTATATGTTTATTGTATTGGTTTACAATTATATCAGACGCGAACCCGAGAGATTTTTACGACTTTTTTATTTCTTCGCCGAGAAACTCCTTCGAGTTGTCGGTAACGACTTGGCAATTATACGTATCAGTTCAAGACTAATATATTAGGGACTAGCAATCCGCCTCGGCTTCGCACGGATATACTAATTAAGATTATAGGCAATTAATTGATACCTTAGGTTAAATTATTGCCATTTTCGTGAGGATCTCTATTTTTTTGTAAAATAACTGTAGCCTCTGTTACTCGCTGATCCTGCTCGTAGCTTTTGAAAGATTAATTTTTACTCGTAGCTTTATGGATTATAGCCGACCCGTGACAGACTTTGTCCTGCGCCCAAATTTCAATAGTCGCATATTTAAAAACACTTTCAGGAAACTACAAATGTTTTCCCTATAAACCTTGTCCTGATATAATAAATTACGAATTTTGGTAGAATGCGTATCATTCTGTAGTCAAATTGATGTCAGATTTTTTTGACAAAATTAATTTCCAATACCGACCTTGGTAGGATTCAACCTTTTTGGTAGAATGCGATGACAACTCGACACACAATTAGACGTATTAGATTAACGTCTAACATTTATCGGTCTAAGACGTCTAATATTTTGCACATTAGCGCCATCTATACCAAAATCATCCTTTTTGTGTTTTTTATCTTATCTTTGTTTTTCGGATTATATGTTCCCCCTTTATTTATTCTGATTTTTTATCTACATACTACAGCAAATTTCATTTTAATCCGTATTGTCGTTTATTTTTGATTAGGGAACAAACATAGCAGCCTTCTTCAAACTTTCGCATTTATAATATTATTAGGATACAAACAAAAATACAAAAACAGAAATTTTATCTCTATTATAATAGTAGTGAAGATAACATTTGCTTTTTGTAATTCCAATAAAATGCGGAAAAAACGTTTTCCCCCAAAATCAGCAAAAAACATTTTCGTAAAAGTTGTAAGCTTGAATTTCTTATCACAATTTCCTAAAAAGTCAAAGGAATTCTTTGAATTAATTTCAGTTTAGGCAATCGATCAACACCTCACAACTTTACTCCTTGGACACTTGACAACTTTGATATCTCGTCGGTAACAAAGCAAAAGTTAGGGCACCCCACTGAAGATTTGGTTTAATAGAAAACGGTTACCGTCCAATGCAGACCATTTTATAGCCGATTTGCAGCAAGTACCAATTTTGTTTTCACTCAATTTTTGTTCCTGATCAAAGATCGTGGGTTCGAAACACGGGCTCAAATGGTAAAGGAAAATGTCGAGATGATACTAATAAGTTATACATTTTTAAGTTATACATTTATAAGTAAGTTATACATACTATAAGTTATACATTTATTGCGGCGATAAGGCTGCAACCGACATGTCCTTTACAGAAATAATAAATTTGAAAAAAAAACCATTAGTGCACGACTGTGATTCAAAACCACGAAGTTCAGATAGAACTGGACTTGCAAAATCAGTATTCCATAACAGAAAATGGGTACCAACTCCCTCAAAACTTTAAATAAAATACTTTTACACTATTTCAAATTTCTAATCCTAAAGGTGCCTTTGATAGACAGACAGAAAACCTAAATATAACCTTTTGAGGTACCGAGCACTAACGATTACTAATACCTACTGCACTATGCGTCACTTTTTCCGCTAAATAACGTTAGTCGCTCTTTAAGAAATCAAAGCTGAGTTTTGAACGAACCGCGAAACTCGTGAGAAGAATATACCTCGAATGGTTTTGATCCTTCTTTATTGACAGTTTGTGGTAAATGATCTCGACGGTTTTCGAAGTTTTGCTTCTGAAACTACGTAAGGCCATTGAATTCACTTTCAATGAATACATGATATTCTTTTTGTTGCAAAACTAGAGAAAGGAAAACTAGGAAAGTCGAAACTACAGTGGATAAGGAAATGTGTTCATTATTCTGTTAAATATACGAGGAATAGTACGAAGTTGGTAGAGTGGATACAATGACAAAGTTTATTCGGTGGCTTTTGTTAAATAATTTGCCTTCTCAGACTTTTTGGGGTTGAATACATAGTTATAAATAAAATAGTACCTAATAAAGACAATTTATAACTTTTTATATAAGCGAGAAAGAACTAAATAATGCCATAGCCTCTATTTTTTAGAGAACTGATCTTGTTATGTGAACAAACTATATCTAGAATTTATTTCAGAGCAAGTTTATAGACACAATAAGTCATAAAAGTTTCTCAAAACAGAGCAATCGTTCTCTATTTTGAGCAACTTTTATGACTTTTTGATATCAAGGCCATAATATTTTCGATTGCTTTGAATAGAATCAAACATAATTAAAACGAATTATAACAATTCAAAATTTGAATAGATTTGGTATACTTACAAAGACATAACCTATAACAAATCTCTTCATGTTTTTTTATAAAACTTTTTTATTGAGTAGTAAGTATTCAGCGTTTTTTATATAGAGTTACAGCATTAGGCAAAGCATTGGATTAACGTGTTGTGTGCATAAATCAAATAAGAGAGTAAATCTAAATTATCGGAACAGTAAGATAATTAAAAATACATAACATACTCATAACAAAACAGACATAATTGATAAATTGATATTAGTACGGGATTACCTAAATCCCGTACTAATATCAATTTAATATTACCGGATTAAGCTCTCAAGCCGTATCCGGTGTTTGTAACAAGCGATCGATCACGGAAGTCAAATATTGACCAAATCAATACTTGATGGAGTAACCGTTTAGTTGCATTAGTGGATCTGGTGACGAGGATAATAGCACTAGTGTGAACGTTTTCGAATCGATAGCGATCAAGATAAACGTGTTTATTGATAGGAATTAGACGTGAACATCGACATATGTAGTCCCAATATCCAATAGACGCCCAATGGATTTATTTCTTCAAAAATCAATTCTGTCAAAATGTTGAGGTGGGCGGGTCAGGGGAAGCGGTAAAAATGCATTCTGATTGGCCGGTTCAATGTCACACGAAACAAATTCTACGTGTCGGGTGAAGTCGCGCGGGAGTCTCAAGTGCAAATGCGGTTTTAGACGTGATTGTCAAGAAAGAAAGTACTACAAATGATAACAAAAAAATACCTACTTACCTAAAAATAACGTTGATTATTTCAGTCGATCTATAGGTACAGTCGCAAATGTCGATTATTTAGGAATAATTTCTATATTACAAGATATCACTGTTGACTGTGATTTCCAACCAAAGTAGATATCCTTACAAATCTCCAGGCACTCAGAAATATTATAGTCAGAGGCCCAACATACATTTGAAACATGTACAGATTTTCTCCAATTGCACTCAGATTAAACATTCACATTCATACACACACACACTCACACACACACACACACACACACACACACACAAACACACAAACATTTGTCCTTAGATTTTACTTTTATCTTTATATTTTTCTTGTATTTATCTTATCGTTAAGAACATTTCTGTGTATAGGAGGCGGGCGTGTTGAGACTGCTACACAGTTTTTCTAACTTTTTTTGTTCTCATCGTTCTATTGTAAACTATTTCCTTTGTACTCTGTTCTAAATTCTAAATAAATAAATAAAATAAATGTCATAGTATTAAAATATGATCTATACATAGGTACTTGCTCTTTGAGTAAGTAGATCTAGCTGGCGTTCGTCTGACCACATCAAACGCGTCCTCGCTCGCGCATGCCTCTTGTGAGTGAGGGCTGTGGGGTCTTCATTTCCCTTGATAAGGGCCCCTCACACATTGTAGCACGCATTCCTCCCGAAGTCGAACGCTGCCGTGCTGGGAAAGCTAAATCAGCTTTTTTTATAAAAAAAACCGGCCAAATGTGAGCTGGACTCGCGCACGAAGGGTTCCATAACATTGTCTATAAAAACGGCTAAAAAAACGTTTGTTGTATGGGAGCCCCACTTAAATATTTATTTTATTTTGTTTTTACTTGATAAAGCAGCAACAGATATACAAAATCTGTGAAAATTTTAACTGTCTAGCTATCACGGTTCATGAGATACAGCCCTGTGACAGACAGACGGACAGCGAAGTCTTAGTAATAGGGTCCCGTTTTTACCCTTTGGGTACGGAACCCTAAAAAAAAAACAGGATTGTAAACCCCAAATATATAATACTAGACAGTTGGAGTTGGAAAGTTGGCAATATATACAACTTACTTTACAATCGAGCCACTTACATATAAATTAAAAAAAAAATTACGATCCTCCTGGCTAAAAACGAAAACATCAAGTTAATACTAAAATATAATATGCTATAGAAGATGAATATGAAAACAATATTTCAAATTTATTTATTTGAAACAAAATAACATTGGTATACAAATAACAAGTGAAAAACGATGACAACTGCAAAAGTAAAAACTGAGTAGCAGAGTCAACGCCCTCCTCCAGAGCATAACGAAAACAATGTTCCACGAAAATACGGGTTTATCTTAAAATAAGATACTAAAAATGACTATAAAGTAAGGATGTAAGACTATAAATGTACTAATAAGAATAAAATGTAAAAAATATAAAAAATGTAAACTGTGAAACATATAAAAGAAAGGGAGTATGTTGGTATGTTGTGTGGTTGTGTGTATTGTGTGGTGTGAGTGTTGTGTGTGTGAGTGTGTGTATTTATATGTGTGTGTATATTAGATGTTCAATCACTTAGATCCTAGAAGATGTTTAATGGAGTTAGTCAAAAGCATGCCCAAACATTACATTATTTGGCACATACCCACGTTTTGCAGTAGCTAGCATTCCATAGGAGACGGTTGCAAGTCATTATAATTTATCTCCACGTAATATTTTCTTAGATCATACGGCAAATTTAATTTCAAATTAAGGTGATAAGTAAAATTTTTGACGTTTTGTATTGGCTGAGTCTACCCGGATAAGACGGAAAAAGTGATAAAACTGCATTATCTCGAAAACCATCAAATTTAAAAAGAAACTGGCTGTAATTTATTTAGCTAGTATGATTATCTTACGAATTATATGAAAATAAACTGTTTAGCTATTCATAGCTTTGATTAAAATCGAAAATCGTGTTTTTGAAGAGCCAACTTTGGAAAATAAATCTATCGAGAAAAGTTTCACCAATCGTGTTTCTGTCTGTAATTTATCTAGATTATATCCGTTATCCTTTTCATGAAAAACAAAACTGTATGTTTTGCGGTTATTGAGAAAAAACGATTCTGCATTCATCAAAAACATTTATTACTCGCCTTAAGTACTTCACCTGAATGTGTTTGCTCGTGGAACATTGAAATAATCTTTTATAACAAGATTCATTTTTCAAGCTCTTGAGGATCACTGTTTAGGTAGCGGGACCAATTTAAGTACGCACGTTACATCCCACACCATCTGTCTTTTTAACTATAAATACGGCTAATTACTGATTTACTGATGAGTATTCGCCGATCTGCCGTCTATCGCGGTCGCGGGCGATGCTCATCATGAAAAGCATCTGAATCGTCTCGAAACGTCAGCAATACAACAAGAAACGTGGTAATTAGCCGTATTTATAGTTAAAATGAATGACAACCACGATAGATTTCATACCATCTGTCTTATTTCGTAAAAATCCGGTTAGTTACAGTACGATATAAACTATACGTTCCATTGTTTAAGGTAGAACTGAAAAATTCTTAGCATATCGGCACTTTTATTTAGGTATTTTAGAATCCGAGCGTAGCGGGAATCGAGCATAGCGGAACTAACCCAAAAAATCTATGATTATCATATTATGGCTTTCATAGCCATTATGGCTTTGAATGTTTATGGACATAAATTCTATAATAGTTACTATGCAATATAATATTCTCTAAAATCTATGACATTCATAGCCATAGCAATGAAAATAGATTAGGTAGGTATATAGATTCTATAATAGTTACCTACTATGAAATTGGTATTCTCTAAATTCGACAGATTTTATAAAATAGTTTTTTTTGTATTTCGACCACAAAATAAATATACCTAGGATAAGATAAAATTTAGATGTGATAGAAATAAAATCATAGAATTTTAAGAATTATGCAACCATAATGGAAACGAGCAGAACTTCATAAAAGATTCGTTTGCATAAAGTCCTCTTCCGTACACTGCAGCAGAATATAGACGCCTAGTCCATTTCCTAATAAACTACTACTAACTACTTGTAAACGGTGACGGGCTTGCAACCTGTCACGTATGGAATGTTAACTTTCCAAAATGTGGGCATTTGCCAAATGTAATATTTGTATTTGCCTCTGACTAACGCCTTTAGATCTAAAGATCTGCGTGTCTGGAGATCTGAGAGGATGTCTACCGTACTTGGGGATTACAGTGGTGATCCGATTTTTTTTTACTACTGTAGGACTCTACTAATAGTAAAATAAAAAAAAAACATCCTCAAAATGATAAAAAACGCATAAGAGATGATTCTGGTATAGATGGCGCTGGTGTGCAAAAAATCTGACATCAGTGTTGACATGTCGTCATAGCAACATGCGTTACTCTATGCGATTATTGAAGTTTGGAGGACAACGTCTGTCGCGGGTCTGCTAGTCACTACATAGTATAAAGCAAAGTCGCTTTCCGCTTCCCGCGTCTGTATGTATGTATGTTTGCTTATATCTTTAAAACTACACAACGAATTTTGATGCGGTTTTTTTTAATAGATAGAGTGATTCAGGAGGAAGATTTATATGTATAATAACATGCTACCCGTGCGAAGCCGGGACGGGTCGCTAGTTCAATTTAAATGTCATTCAAAGAATACATACTAAGTAAGCTTAAAGCTGACGTTAAAATTTAATACAGGTGACACACTCGTCAAAGAGACCCAAATTAAAAGCTTAACAGCATTGCCGCCTATCACACCGAGCCATTCATCAAATCTCGCCGACAAATTCCCCTCCGCTGGATATTATTTTAAAGGGGAAAATTCGACGGAAACAATCCCTGCAGGTTTAACGACAAACGAAAGGGAAAACTTTACAAATACATTATTATGAAATACTGTGAAAAGTTGATCCTTGAAAAGTTGACAGTCCAAATATTTGCATGTTTGTTTTACGTGCCCGTTCGCGAAGCTTGCGGAATTAATTGACTTTTTCTATTGTAAACAGGGAATTTTCGTGAAATGTTACCAAAAGTATATAAAACTACAGGATGGGTTAAAACCACTACCGAAAACTGAAACTGGGTATTCAGTAAAAGCATCATGATCGATTTATCACCCAAAAACACGAATTCAAAAGTGGTAAATTTTAAAATATAAAAAAACTAGCTGACCCGTGCCCGCTTCGCTGTGCGTAAGACATTTCTAATACCATCGCGGACTTTATTGTAGAAACAAAAATGTGTTTATTTACGACATCACATTAGAAACCTCTAAAATTATCAGTGTTTCTCTACTATATTATGCATGTATTATACATATAAACCTTCCTCCTGAATCACTCTATCTATTAAAAAAAACCGCATCAAAATCCGTTGTGTAGTTTTAAAGATATAAGCAAACATACATACATACATATTACATATTACATACAGACGCGGGAAGCGGAAAGCGACTTTGCTTTATACTATGTAGTGATAAATAAATAGGATCACGACTGTTATCCACAAATATGGTAGACATCCTCTCAGATCTCCAGACGCTTAGATCCTTTGAAGATGTCTAGTGGGGGTAGTCAGAGGCACGTCCAAACATTACATTTGGCACATGCCCACATTTTGCAGTAGTTAAAATTCATCATACAAGCCCATCGCCGCTTATAAGAATACTAACTGGTTTCCTCACAATGTTTGCCTTTACCGTTTTGAGTGTTTTTGATGCGATAATAATTTTTTGAAAAGATAAATCCATTGATGCACGCCGGGGTTCGAACCCACGACCTTCAGATTGAAAGTCGAGGTACCTCCCACTCGGCCAACACGGCAAAATTTTACAACTTCTTAATATGGTAGGATTTTTTTTTAATTCCCGATGCTTAAATGAAGATAAAAATGTTGGCCCTTAGGTACCTTAGCGGTTATTATTGGCTTCTCTATTGCCTAAGCATTGCCAATATAATTTTCGAAAGAGCTATTTTGTTTTTACGCATAGACACAAAAACATCCTTTAAAATGAGGCAATTAGTTTTTTCTAGTGGCATTCAGTAATGAACTTACTAGTATATTTTCAATTTTCGGGTTTCAATACAGCTGTATTGAATATACTTTAAGTACTAAACTTAATGTGCATTTAAATTATTATAATAAACACAATGCTTTTTTTTCACTTTCAAAACTTTCGTGAGTTGTACTACAAGTGACATAAGTGGCATAATGTATAAAAATCCATGTTAAGACGAGTAATAAATGTTTTTGATGAATGCAGAATCGGTTTTTCTCAATAACCGAAAAACATACAGTTTTGTTTTTTTATGACAAAGATAACTTATGGATATAATGTAGATAAATTATAGGCAGAAACACGATTGGTTAAACTTTTCTCGATAGATTTATTTTCCAAAGTTGGCTCATCAATAACACTAGTTTCGTTTTTAATCAAAACTATGAATAGCTAAACAGTTAATTTTTATATAATTAGTTAGATAATCATACTAGCTAAATAAATTACAGACAATTTCTTTTTAAATTTGATGGTTTTCGAGATAATGCAGTTTTATCACTTTTTCCGTCTTATCCGGGTAGACTCAGCCCATACAAAAAACCAAACATTTCACTTAACGCCTTAAACGTAGGTTCCATAAAAAAACATCCAATAACTGACTTTAACGTAACTACACATTATTCTTTTTAATAAACAATATTAAAAAATAAAACAAGCGAAGAAAAATATTAGTTTTAAGGAAGTTTTTCTTATCCTATAACGATATTTATGGAACCATCTCGATACCCTCTTTTACAAGACAGCGAACAATGAAATTGGACCAGCCATTATGAGTAAGTAATAGGAGTTTACATACCTACATAAAAAAATAAAATACGCTGAAAAGGAAAACTCTTAAGAGGATTATCCGACAGTCGATACTAATCACGATTATTAAAATGAAACGAGAAAAAAACCGGCAAAGTGCGAGTCGGACTCGCGCACGAAGGGTTCCGTACCATTATCTATAAAAAATCTCTTTGGGTACGGAACCCTAAAAACATACAATGTGAGCAAGATATTTTATGATTCACGGATACTGATGAATGTTGACCTTTTTAGTAATAATAATAAGTACTCGTAAAGATCACAAATTCGGTAATAACTTTGGTGATTAATATTGGAAAAACATTTGTTGCATTATATCTACATCTACAGTAAATTTAATCTTAATCCGTTTTGTTGTTTAGGCCAGATTGAGGCATAAACATACAAACAAACTCACAAACTTTCGCATTTTTTTTATTAGAATTAATTGCATCCTGCGTATCCATCTGAGTATTTGTGGATTGTCAGCTGTCACGGGTAAGTATAAAAAGCAATTAAGCCGTTTGGGTCGAAGCCAAAAACTGTTGTTCATCCATAACAAGCGAAAATTGAACGTAATTGAAGTAGCCATAAAAAATCCAACAAGAAAAACATTTTAACGTTTTTCTGAATCCAAAAAGCTGTAAACGAAATTACTCCTACGTTAGCGTTGTTTGTTTTGTTTTAAATTACTTATTTCATTCTGTTTCTCATTTATATTTTTTTCTGTGATGTTTGATGTAAAAAAGTGGAAGCAATCGTCTAATTATTCAAATAAGCTTCTAAGAGAATTGTAAAAAGACTGGCATGTAATAAAAATAATAAAAAATAGTAACGTTTTTATTTCTTTAAACGAAGCAGTAACATCTCACGGCTATGTTTTCTAATTTGATCTCTTTGTAAATTAGTATTTTAAATTAGAAAAATGTTTGCATGATCAGCTGTAGTGGTACTGCTACTCGTAGTTTGTGATACCCACGATACATGTCAGCCAAGTATGGGGTCAGAACTATGTAGGGTGAGAGCGCTGGCTGTGGACATTTTAACAACATTTTAATTTTCAAATATACTGTTTATGTTGAAAGAATGATTAAAACGTCGATTTTTAAACCACATAGAATAGAGTATTTATCTATCTCTTAGATAAAGCAAAGATTTTGTGAAAGGCGATTTTTATATATTAATATATTTTGGCAGTCAATAACTAAGAATGGCTTAGTTATTGACTGCCAAAATTGAAAATGACCATAACCAAGATAGGCATCAAAATCTTTGACCCTACAACGGTTTTCTGGGTATCTGTTCACGACTTTACACATAGCGCCATCTAGCCCCAAACTAAGCAAAGCTTGTACTATGGGAACCAGATAAGAATACTTATATACATTTTTTTTGTAAATATATTCTTATTATACATATTAACACCCAGACACAGAACAAACATCTATGTTCATCACACAAATATTTGCCCTGGGTGGGGATCGAACCCACAACCTACAGCGCAGAAGGCAGAGTTACTACCAACTGAGCTGTGAGGCCGGTTAAACCTTCAAAAACAGTAGCATTAACCTTAGGTATGTCTGTCTCTATTTTGTCCTTCAGCACAATACAAATATTATTGTTTTCTGCACAAACCTTATCGAAAAAGATTACCAAGTTGTTGACCTATTTTTATCATTTAATTTTCACCTTAATTTTTAATCAATTTTGTTTTAGGTCAGGATATTTTATGAATTATCTTATCTTTCTATATCTGATTGGGATATAATTGAATCCTTATAAATATTTCGGGAAACGTAGTAAAAGTATTAGTTGAAGTTTAACTCAAATTAAAACAAAATGTTTCTTAAAATTGCTTTTTGTATGGCGTTAGTTGGACAATTGTCCATTGGTAAGTTATTTTAGCTTTATTTGAAAACTAGCTGACCCGTGCCCGCTTCGCTGTGCGTAAGACATTTCTAATACCATCGTTGACTTTTTTGTAGACGTTTTTAAGGTGTACAATACTGTAGTACATTATTTTGATATATCTCGTGGGGTTCAGCCAGCATTTGCAATGTAAGCGCAAAATAATGTGTTTATTTACGACATCACATTAGAAACATCTAAAATTATCAGTGTTTCTCTACTATATTATGCATGTATTATACATATAAACCTTCCTCTTGAATCACTCTGTTTATTAAAAAAACCGCATCAAAATCCGTTGTGTAGTTTTAAAGATATAAGCAAACATACATACAGACGCGGGAAGCGGAAAGCGACTTTGCTTTATACTATGTAGTGATGTATTTTACAGAAAAATACTTTAAATACGTATTTCCTTTATTTATTATGAAAGCATTCACTAATACATTGCCTTATTAATTTTTTTTCCTATGTGGTATGAAAAATAAAGTGCTGTTGATAGTAATCTATGTAAATTATTCATTCAAAAATCGTTATAAAGTAAAATAATTTAAAATTAAACAATAGGTAAGTAATAGGGTCCCGTTTCAACCCTTTGGGTACGGAACCCTAAAAAACGAATATCGTCCTTTGACTTTTAGATTAGTCGAAACATTTTCGTATGTTTTCTTTATAGTTTTAAACGTTATTGTCTTGTCCTCAGCGGTGCCACTTGAAAATCCATCATCAGACCACACACAGTTCTTTAATTCTCGCATTGTGGGGGGTACCGTTGTACCCGATGGCTTCGCCCCTCATATGGTAGCATTGATCTTTGGCTCGATCCTAAAGTCTTTTCTATGCGGCGCCTCTATCATCACTAAAATTCATATAATGACAGCGGCGCATTGCATCACTTCAATTGCTGATTGGCACGGACATTTGTTGAGGTATGCGTAATATCCTACTTCCTACCTAATATCGTAAATGCGAAAGTTTGTGTGTGTGTGTGTGTGTGTGTGTGTGTGTTTGTTAGTCTTTCACGCAAAAAATACAGAACGGTTTAAAATTAAACTAAATAGTAATACATTAGGCTACTTTTTATCCAAGTACCACGTGCGAAGCCGGAGCGAGCAGCTAGTATAGAATAAATAGAATCAGGACTATAATTCCCAAGTATGGTAGACATCCTCTCAGATCTCCACGCCCTCAGATCCTTGAAGATGTCTAGTGGTAGTCAGAGGCACGTTCAAACATTATAATTGGCACATGCCCACATTTTGCAGTAGTTAGCATTTCAAACGTGACAGGTTGCAAGCCCGTCGCCTATACAAGAATACTAACTGTTTTCCTCACGATGTTTTCCTTTGCCGCCTGTCTTGATGCGCTTATAGGCAAGGATATTGAAAGTCGGGGTATCTCCCACTCGACCACTACGGCTTTTTTTTGTACGTATTGCCTAATAAATATATTCTTTTCCCAGGTCAGCTCATGGCCTAGTTGGAACCAATACTTGGAACGATGGTGGTGTTGTTGTTGAGTTCAAAAGCTACCAAAATCACCCCGAGTATGATCAAGCGCGTATCAAGTACGACATTGGAGTGTTGACTGTAGAAACACCTATAGAGTTTAACCGAAGGGTTCAGCCCATAGGATTGGAATGCGGCTGGGTCGGCGGCGGAGTTCCGTGCTACGTTACTGGATGGGGCACGGAACAGGTAAGTTAAATGGAGGTACTTTTAGTTGTCCTACTATTATTATAAATACGTAAATTTGAGAAGATGTATGATTGTGCCTTAACTAAACAACCAAACTTGGAATGTATGTACAGAGCATAATGTCTTGGAATGGCAAGTAACTTTTTATTTGTGTGCCATGCCACGCGACCGAAGCCGCGGCTGGAAGCTAGTACTATAATAATAATAATAATAAAATCTTTATTCATTAACTTAGTGCTAATATTAACATAACGGAATAGTATCTAATTATAAGTAACAATTTACACTATGCCTGAACTAGGATGAACCTGTATCTCAGGCGAAAAAAGGAAAAGGATATAAACTGCGTGAAGCATATGAATAAGTAGGTACTTAGTCAAATTAATTAACATAAAATCTTAAAACCTATATGATGTAAATAAATACTTTAAGGCTACTGATGTACTGTAAGTCTCTTGATAATAAACAGTTTAAATATTCAGCTCACTGTATCACCACTTAATTGATAGACTCGACTTAACTAAGAACTCTGTCATTTACCGATTTGGAAAAATATTTTTTTGGTTTGGTATATCCTACCTACTTTTCCATTTAAATTTGAGGAAAAAAATATCATCTTTATGGATGGAAAAATCGAGCATGAAATTTTGTATTAAACTTACAACATGAAGTTTTGACGTGACGTCTTATAATTCGATGGAGTCGGCTGCACCATCGACTGGCTTTGTAGTCGATGGGCTGCACGCACCAAAAAACATGACTCATGCGGCGTAACCTCACACTGAAGCGTTCCATTTGTAACGAGTCAGGCTTCGTTCAAGGTATCCACAAAAATAAATTATAGTGTTTTAAATCTAAATTACTAATCATTGGTCTGATTTATCAATCGATAGTGGATTTGAGGTGCGAGAATTGTTTGTCATAGCTCAAAGTTGTCAATTATGACAGAGATATGGGAATGTCAACTGTTACATCACCTGTCAGGTTTGACAATGAGCGGTGTCAGGGGGAGTGGGCTATCGATCGAGAATGTGAATCATTAGTGATATTCGTGTGACGTATATGGCAATAATTCGAGTTTTGGCATTCATTCACTGAGCTCTGATTGGTTGGGATTTTTGGGCGCGGGAGAAAAAAAAAAGATGGTTTTCGGGGGTTTGGACGACGGGTTGGTGAGATCGTTTTTTGAGGGAGGGAGGGATTTTTTGAGGTAATTGGGGAATACATGGGACGCTATTGTTAAGGGTAGATACAAGGGATGTTGAGGATTCTTTGGGGTTCTGAAGGGTATTCAATTGGGAGTTGTGGAGTCGTTTAAAGTAAAACTTGAGTCTTTCTATAAATTTATGTGTTCAATTAATGGAGTTCAAATCGAAATACAAAATTGCCGTCAGGATAAAATTAACTTGGGAGACGGGATTTGCTTTAGAATAATTTCTTGGGTTTTTTTCCTTGGCTGGTTTACTTGAGGGTAGGATTTATCTGTGTATCTAGGCCCCCGGAGAAGTCATTCTAGTGCTTAAAGTTTGTGAATTAGTTTAGATAAAAGTTTATTGTGATGGTTGAGTGTAATTCAATAATTGAATTAAAGCACCAGTTTAAATGGTTTTGATATGACTAGAAGACTTCTCTACACACAATTGATACCTAACGGTGACAACTACATTGTGATTCTGGTTAGACCTGGGAAATCTGAGGTGATCCAGGGACTGTTTTTACCCTAGCATCAGGGAACAGTCAATTGCCTCTTCGGGTTACTGATTCCATATTCAGTGGTGAGGATTACGACAAGAGTATCACGCCCAGGCACTTACTTAACTGAATATGGACACATTAGCTTGAATCTTGGTTAGGGCATATAACCTATATATATTGCACTTATTATCTCTTTATTCCTTGTCTCTTGGCTCATCCCTGGCTTCGGCTGTAGCCAAGAGACGTACTAGGGTTGTTATGGCTGCTAGTGACATGAGTCTGCCACTCAGTTCCCCCAACTAGTTTAGTTAGAAACTTATCATTGCACTTCGATGAGTTACATACACGGTTAAATGTAAATGAAGTGTTCGTGACTTCTGAATTGATAAATTACACATTTAGATCTGGATAGGTAGTGTAGGTACACTATATTGTTGATAGGAAAAAGCAGGAAGTTCTCTATGAGATAAAACCACAAACTCTTCATATTTGAATCTAGTTCTAGTTATTTGGAGTTCATTATTCTATATGTTTAAATCAACGAATTGTGTCGGTTGTGAAGAACTTGTCTAACCTTAGTTACTAATTACATTCGGTGTTGAAGTGAGATAATTTGAGATTCTGTTCCAACTTAAGTTCTATATCAAGGTGTCCGTCCTCTGAGCTTGGAGATTGGAGTTCAATTATGTGGTTCGTTCAATGTGAATCTGATGAAGCAGTATCCTGAGTGCAAAGTTCTGGATATTATTTTGGTATTTAACATATGAGACGATCAATGTGTCTTTTATTTGAAGAATCGAATCACAAATTATATTTGATTATAATTCTAACAACGGAGAGTTGTTTATTAGACATTTATTTCATAATGGACAAGAAGGTTCTAAATATTATGATTTATATTATGTATAAGTATTTATCTGACCTAAATAGGATGTTTTAGAACCGATCTGATCGATTCTTCAGCATCCGAAAGTAACCTTTTGTTTGAAGGCTTGACTGATAGACGGACTGACTCAGGTTGCTAAAAGATTAAGTCCTCTTATATTTTGCTAGACAGAATTGACAGACTGAACTTTATGACTCTGTAATATCATTCCCACTCAAATGACAATTAAGCCTTCTACTCAGAGGAGGAGATAAGGTCTATGGAATGATCTCCACTATCCTTCTCGGACTGGAGGGGAGAGGATCTGCGCTGAGTTTTCCACATTTTAGATGACAGATAAGCCTAGCCAATTTATTATATATATTTTATTCTCCGTTACTTCTTACTCTCAATATCAACAAATTCTCTAGACTTTCCTTAATTGTATACTAAAGTGTTATAGAATCTAATAGTAGATAAGTAGGTAGACAGTTTAATCATAATATCTTAAAAGAATCAGAGTTATTACCTATATCACAACGTACGGTCCTAATCAATAGAAACTAGACGATCACTTGGCCAATTTAAATAGTTAAATAAGATCATAACAACTATTAGGATTAGTTCTAGGTAAGATTTCAGGATGACTAGGTATTAATATAGTTTTCTATTAACTCCTTAAAATATAAATTAATTAAAATTATTATATTTAAATTTCAAAAATTTTGTAGGATGATGAAGTCGGGTGGGTGTGTAGTATAGTAAGCTAGTATATAGTATAGGCTAGGTTAGGCTGTAGGTGTTTTAAAGGGGGGGAGTGTTACACATTTAAGGCTTAAAGTGCAAGCGAGAGCGCGGAACGAGCGACAAAGAGGCACAATCACAATTGTCACGTTCAACTATCGTCAGTAAACCGATTTTACAGACAACCTGTTTTTTTTTGTTTATTGTTTTTTATACGTAAACTAGCGACCCGCCCCGGCTTCGCACGGGTAGCATGTTATTATACATATAAACCTTTCTCCTGAATCACTCTATCTATTAAAAAAAACCGCATCAAAATCCGTTGTGTAGTTTTAAAGATATAAGCAAACATACATACATACAGACGCGGGAAGCGGAAAGCGACTTTGCTTTATACTATGTAGTGATGATAAATCTGATACGTTTCTCTTCAGCTTTTTGGCGGCGTTCCTGACGAGCTCCGTATGCTTGTTGTGGATATCATTTCCCCTAAGGAGTGCACTAAGATGTTCGATGTGCTTGCCGCATTGTGGGGAGCAATTCCACCAGTGGACCATACCCTGTAGATCTGCACTTTCCATTCTCTAGGTCATGGGATGTGTCATGTGAGTAGCTGAAAAAAATAGGATCACGACTGTTATCCCCAAGTACGGTAGACATCCTCTCAGATCTCCAGGCTATTAGATCCTTCGAAGATGTTTAGTAGGCAGAGGCACGTCCAAACATTATTGTTGGCACATGCCCACATTTTGCAGTAGTTAACATTCCATACGTGACAGGTTGCAAGTCCATCGCCGCTTATAAGAATACTAACTGGTTTCCACACGATGTTTTCCTTCACCGTTTTGAGCAAGTGTCTTTGATGCGCATATAAATTTTTTGAACAGAATAAACCATTGATGCACACCGGAATTCGAACCTACGGCCTTCGAAATGAAAGTCGAGGTAAAACATATAATTATGCAGCATCAAATTAGTAATTTGAAAACCCCCGACTCGGACTCTTTAGACATGGATGTACTCCAGGCGCGTTTTTTAGATACCTAAAAAAGGCAGAGGCAGAGCTTTTACAGAGTCTTCCGATTTTGATAATATTTTTTTTATTTTAATGGGAATTGAAATTGATCCCATAAAAAATTGAAAAAAAAACTAACCCCAAGGATAGGAAAACATGGGATGAATGTTGGTCACATTTTTGATTGGTCGGAACATTTTCGTCGGTTTTCTCTTTAGTTTTCTAAACGTATTTATCTTTTTAGTTTTTGTAACTTAAGGCGCTCCCTGTCGACGATTGTTTTTGTTTGAAACGAAAAAAGAAATACTTCTGAACAAGCCACATGTCCTATTTTATAATGTATAGTATACGATAAATAATCCTACCGACCGCTGCAATGACGACAAACACACGTCGGCGCGTGGTCCGCCTTAGCTTTTCGAATAAATTAATGATATAAATTATGTATAATTACTTATCAAAAATCTACTCTAATAGAAATCTAGATCTACATATTACCTATCTTTAACAATAAATCACAAGTTGATTTTAATAGTAGGTATCAAAGTATTTCGATCATAAATTCTAAAACGTATCATTTTGAAATAATATCTTTATCGTGAAAAGTTTCTGCTATTATGTTTTCAGCTTAATAGAAATCTAGGTAGGAACCTGAAGTAATATACTTATAAAAATAGGAGATGTGGCTTGTTCAGAAGTATTTCCTTTTTCGTTTCGAAAAAGAGCAATCTGTCGACATACAGCCCCTTAACTATGAAAATTTATTACAGGGTGACAGCGGAAGTGCTCTGGTGGAGATAGAGACTGAAAAACAAGTAGCCCTCATATCATGGGGCTTTCCTTGTGCCATTGGCGCGCCTGACATGCATACAAGGGTTGGCTCAGCGTGCGATTTTATACATAATGCTACTGATAATATGACCGGTAAACACTAGGCAGCTCACAAACGATATGAAGACAGGTTTTTATTACTAACGACCTACCATAAATAAATATGATATCGACTGTAATCCATAAGTATGGTAGACATCCTCCTAGATCTCAAGGCGCTCAAATCTTTTTAAAATGTCTAAAGATCTAATTTTAGGGGGGAGGGGGCATATATTATCATGATACATAGTTATAATAAGTATAGTGATAACGTTTTTATTATCCTTTTATTAAATTAAAATATTCTGCACTATTCATTTTTAATTTTTTGACAAATTTATTTTGAATTACAATAATAAATTTTTATTCCTAGTAAACAATTTTAGGGTTCACGATAGAATCAGAGAGAATTGACACTAGTTCAAGATATAGAACAATAAGACTACATACGAAAACTGAAAACATAGATACACTGCCGGGAGGTATTGAAAGTTGACTAGCCAGCACGACTAGGTAGGTACAACTTCAACCAAACCTTACCGAAATTGGTGTACACTTCTTTAATCCAAGTACTTAAGAGCATTCCTGGGCAGGCATTTTTCTATACAAACGTATTCAGCTGTTTCCTCCCTGGATGATGACACTAGAGCAAGTATTTGTCTACAATACTATGAGAACCACTGCATGGCTCTATCTTATTTTTCTCCGAAGATTAGTTATAGAAATTAGGAACCGTCAAAAACCACAAAAGTTGGCCAGTTTTAACTGCCCCCGTTAGATGTCCAGTGAACAAATTTGACGAATATAATTAATTAAAGGAAGACATACAGGCATAGCCCCACCTTTTTTGGTGGATGGAAACAGGTGAATACGAAATAGCGATTTCTTTATGTTTAAATAGGAATATTGGGTCCGCGCTATTGTTGTCTCTATCGCTCATACGTTTATATTTTGGGCAGAGCGCGACAGCAATAGATTTTTTAAATACCTATTTTTCAAATTTGTCGCTGCTAGGATTACCTCTTAACATCAAGGCTAACGAAATTTGAGTGCTTCGTTATAGCCTCTGACTCAGCCCTTATGAAGTCGGTGACCCTTTGTAACACCCCTACGAAAATGCAAATTTTATTTCGGCCACCTAAATTCTGGTTGCTTACGGCTTAATGGATCTCATTTACAAAGCCACGATCAGCATATACAAACCTACTAATGAAAAAAACTTCGTAATTAGCTAACCGACGACGCTCAATTACTTTGAGATTGGATGCGATTTTCTAAACTGTCTGCCCTCATCAGATTTTCAGATCTTTAACAACGCGGACAGACCGAACGATTAAGTGGATGGTATTTTTGCTAAATTAACTGTATGAAAATAAGACGGCGAAACAAGTGCGCATAAATTTGAAACCAAAGAAATTGGATCATTACTGTAATCCAAAATACGGTACATAGACGTTCAGTGGCCTGAGCATGAACCACTATAGTATCGACAGCATACCGTTCAAATGTCAAAACTGATACTTTTTATATAGTAAAAGTGACAGTTTTGGCATTATGTAGTGGTTCATGCTAACCCCCCAGATCGGGGTGGGATGAGACTCGTCAAAATATAACATTTGGCATGCCCATATGTTTGTAGTAGCTTACATTCCATCCATGACAGGTTTCCAAGCACTGCTTGTAAGAATACCTACTACTTACCTACTTTGATTCCACGCAATTTTGTCTTTCACCGTGTTGAGTACGTGTTAAAGTGCGTAAAATTATTTAGAATAGAAAAATTCATTGATGCACGCCTAGGATTCGAACCCCTGAACGTAATTGTCAAGAAAGTGACAGCTCTCACAATTGCACATGCACAGTAATGTTAGGTACTAATGTCAAAACCGAACACAGATACTTTTATAACCTTTCTAACCTACAATACGGTCGGCAGATTTGACCAAACGTAATGTTACCCGTGTGACCGCATAAATGGTTTGTGGAACTGTTTGAAGTTTGTGTTGCTGCATAAGGTCGAAAATTGTTTGCTGCGCATTTATAAACTTCACGTTCGCCTAGATCCACCAACCGTACCTACTACTGCAAGATAAACGTCAAACAATATGCAAAATGACAGGCTCAACAACAGAATTACGTTTAATACGTTTTCCGTTGAAAAATATTTTTCTCTAACAAGCTTTTGTAAAATCATTAAAACCATCGAGCATCAGCGCGCTATCATCTGTCACATCATATAACATTGTCATCGGAACTTGACAAGAACGCAAAGTTTTTACTCAATCGAAGTATTTACTAAGGAGTTCCATTGTGAGTGTCTGTTGAACAGCTGACTCCATTATCAGATCAGTTCGCTGTCACCATATTATTGCACTAGCGACCCGCCCCGGCTTCGCACGGGTGCAAAGCTGATACCAAAATATATTACAGAATGTCTTTGTATACTCGTTAACAGCATTTATTTTTTAGATTTTTACTTATTTATTTTACTTTTACAATTAACACAGAATCTCTCTTTAAACAACGTTCACAACTTTCTTTTCATTAGGCAATACAAACATGTTTTCTTTAGATGTTACTCTTGAAAGAGCGACATATAATTGTATTTAAGGTACTTAATTAGGTAAGGATTGATGCTGTAAAAAGTAAAGGATAGAAATTGATTATTGTGAGTTATCCCTAAGAGATAAACATATACCATCACGGACTTTTTTGTAGACCTTTTTAAGGTATACAATATTTAGTACATTATTTTGATCTATCTCGTAGAGTTCAGCCAGCGTTTGCAATGTAAGCGCAAAAAAATGTGAGACTTCATATTAGAAATCTTAAAATTATCAGTGGTTCTCTAATATATTAAGCATGTTATTATACATATAAACCTTCCTCCTGAATCACTCTATCTATTAAAAAAAACCGCATCAAAATCCGTTGTGTAGTTTTAAAGATATAAGCATACATACAGACATGCATACAGACACGGGAAGCGGGAAGCGACTTTGCTTTATACTATGTAGTGATTGTCAGTGTTACATAAGTATGCAAAATTTCAGCTGAATCGGTTAGGGATAACTGCTTTAAAATTAAGTTGCAAACGTAGTTACATACATACAAACATTGCAAAGCTTTTAAAAATACATGAATATTTTTTTACCAATTTGAGACTAATTTCAACAGAAAAAAAATCATCAAAGTCAGATCACTAGAAACGAAGATGAGATTATACATAAAAAAACCAGCCAAGTGCGAGTAGGACTCGCGCACGAAGGGTTCCGTACCATTATCTATAAAAAAACAGCATAAAAATCATGTTTTTTGTATGGGAGCCCCACTTAAATATTTATTTTATTCTGTTTTTAGTATTTGCTGTTATAGCAGCAACAGAAATGCATAATCTGTGAAAATTTTAACTGTCTAGCTATTACGGTTCATGAGATACAGCCCTGTAACAGACAGACGGACGGACAGACAGACGGACAGCGAAGTCTTAGTAATAGGGTTCCGATTTTACCCATTGGGTACGGAACCCACGTTTTCCGTCGATTATAAATCCTTTTAAAATTAAGCATTTTCCCAATCGACCGAAATGGCTGAGTGGGTACAGAAAACCAAACGCAAACGATACGAGACACAAAGAGGATCTTCACTTTCCAATTGAGCAACGCTTCCTTCAGAGATCGAGTGAGTGGAGTGTTGACTAATTGAATTTGCGAGTGAACATCGCGCATTACGAGCAATAAGAGAACTGGATATGTCAACGGGACACGGCTTTGAAGTGCTTTCATTAGTTATTGTGTTTCCATTCCAAAGCCGGTCTCACAGATAGATAAACGCTTGTAGGAACGGCTTTGAAACTTTTTTATTGAATAAGAATTTGTGAGACAGTATAGCTTTTCATCCAGACACCACGCAGCAAAACCACGCGCACAGCCGCTTAGATCCTTTGAATATGTCTAGTGTAGTCAGAGGCACGTCCAAACATTATATTTGGCACATGCCTACATTTTGCAGTAGTTAGTATTCCATACGTGACAGGTTGCAAGCCCATCGCCGTTAGATATTTAGATTAGTCCGCCTTTTTGTATTTATTTTACAAGACAGTGCAATTAAACTATAAATAAATAAATAAATAAATATGTATGCTTATTATTATTTAAAAATAAATACCCACTTCCTGTATACAAGCATCTCTATATTAATGTCGCGTACGCTTCTAACGCGATTTCAGTGAGCATAGGCCTGTACACACTTATATGCAATCCGCTTGAGAAATCATATTTATTTGTCTGTAAAGTGATTATACTCTGTATTCATTCCAGCTTTAGGGGGAAATTAACATAAAAACAAATGATCATTACGGGTGCTTGGGGAAACTCACCTTCTGAATTTAAAATTGCGCTATCGTAGCTTTCGAATTTAAAGTAGAATGAATCAAATGATTATTATATTACATTGAAAACAAAGATAAGTGCTGTCTATAAATTGTAAAGTAATCAATGCAAGAATAATTATCTCTAAGCATGTCTCTTGCAACAGGTATGCGACAAGCATAAATTGTACAATTTTTGCTGTCAAAATCCGTATAAGCGTCTTTTAGACGTTATGTAACTGAATAAAAGTCACCGAAAGTCAGTCAACTGTCAACTCCAAACACAAGTCAGTCCTGTAGCTGCGTGCTGAAACACGCATGTGTAAAAAAACAGGTAAAAGTTTGCGCAAGAAACATTGTGTATTTTTTTTGCGGCGTATTCTATTTCGCCGTCGTAACATACATGCTTGCTTGTGCAGTTTAAATTAGTGTTTGTGCAAGCCATTTGCGCGATAATCTATTGATGACTAACTTGTCATATTGATGAACTTTACATTAAAAAGTCGTTTTGTTGGTTTCTCATTTGTATCATACACCAGAGCGACAGATCGTCGTGAATTTATACATAAAGATATTTTATAAGTCATATAGCTAATTTTTATCAGAGTAACACGCTTGAAAAACCGTTGGAACGGCGCTGCACAACATGGCAACCGTAGTGATGTGACCAAGCCTCGCATAATATACTTACCCTCGTATTCAAGAACGACACTATGAGAACACGCACCCACAGTGGACGAAATCTTTTTTAATTTAAATCACTTTATGTGTTGTGCGACACTGCATAGTGTGACTAGAGGCACATTGTCGTGTGCCTCTAGCCAAAGTTGAGCTCTAAAGGCACACGGTAGCGTGTGCCATAGTGCCGCTCATCACATAAAGTGATGTTAATGAAAAAAGATTTCGTCCACTGTGGGTGCGTGTTCTCATAGTGTCGTTCTTGAATACGAGGGTTTTTTTTAATATGGGATTGGGTAGAATACGTCAGCCGAATGCCAGCAAATAAATTGGCAACCTGACGGTAGACGAGGTTGTGGTTGTCCAAGAAAATGCTGGAGAGATGATCTGAACATCTTTCTAGGGACCAAGGTTAACCCTCGTATTCAAGAACGACACTATGAGAACACGCACCCACAGTGGACGAAATGTTTTTTCATAAACATCACTTTATGTGTTGAGCGGCACTATGGCGCACGCTACCGTGTGCTTTTAGAGCTCAACTTTGGCTAAAGGCACACGACAATGTGCCTCTAGTCACACTATGCAGTGTCGCACAACACGTAAAGTGATTTTTATGAAAAAAGTTTTCGTCCACTGTGGGTGCGTGTTCTCATAGTGTCGTTCTTGAATACGAGGGTTAGAGTCCTTGAAAAACAGATTTAGTTGAAATAATTTAGAGGAGATATTTTTCCAGCAGTGGCAAAACAAAAAATGTAAAAAACACAAAAAAAAAACAGCCCACGTGTGCTAAGTTCTAATTAGAACGAAATACTCGTATGTTCGATTTGAATTTATCTAAAACTCGCAATAATTATAATTAATCACAATACCAAAATAACCAGAACATAACTCATATAATCCAGTTTGTTTCCCAAACGTGTAAACTTTAAATTGGTGTATTTTCACGAATATTTTCATTTTGTTACGAAACTGACCAGAAGTTTCCATCGTGGACTTCCAACCATCCCAATTATGTGTCGGTTAAACTCGGATTGCGGTTTGAAACAAACTAGAAGCCAGCAGGTAGATACGGTAGGCAAGCAACCGCGACAATTGAGATTTTATTCGCTTTGATCGTGTTGGGATGAAACATTTAAATTTTCTGACGGATTTGTTTGGTTTTGTATTTCTTTGATGAGCTTTATGGCGTGTTTTAATCTATCTATGATTTTGTTAACCGTTATGCCACGGAATAATTACAGTTATTATTGTATTGGTGTATGTGTAAGTATGATAGGAATCCTCTTATATCTCCAGGCTATAATCAGAGGATAATCAGAGGCACGTTCCAAAATTATATTTGGCATATGCCCATATTTTTTCAGTTAACAATGAGGTATAACGCATCACAACTGTCACTAATCAAAAATGACCATAGACAAAGAATTGTATTAACTATAGATTTTAAACAAGTTTGCTATGCTTAGTTATTGACTGGCAAAATTGAAAATGACCAAAACCGGGGAAGGGACCACAACCGGGTCTTTGACCCTGAGTTGCAAGCCCGTCGCCGCTTATAAGAACACTTTAACTGGTTTCCTTATAATATTTTCCTTCACCGTTTAAAGCACGTGTAGTGTGCATATAAATTGTATATTTAAGCGTAACTTTAGGAGATTTAATTGGAATTCTACATTACAAGGCATGCGTTAAACACGTGGTGCAGTACATTGTACATGCCGTGCAAAATGCGTACCTCCATAATTTCAGCGTCACGTGCGCAAAACATGCAAAGCGAGCCAGGTTTTGTAAAAATAAAAGTTAATAATCAAAGTTCTTCAGAGCGAATTTTAAACTGCTTAAGGTTGTATTTGTTTCGCTACTGCCATGTTAATGTGTGTTTAGAGTCGATTTGAGCAAGCGCTGGTCAGATATGCCTCAAGGTAAGGCACACATTGGACATAAAACGGTACACGCCTCAAAGTAGAGTTGCACCTGCAGACATTGCCAGAACTCTGAACATCGAATTATTGCCCACAGTAACTATTATAGAATCTTAGAATAAAGTGAATCCTATTAATAAAATGCGAAAGTGTGTGAGTGTTTGTGTGTGTTTGTTACTCTTTCACGCAAAAACTACTGAACGGATTAAAATGAGACTTTACAGTAATATAGCATAAGAATAAAGCTACTTTTTATCCAGGTACCACCCGTGCAAAGCCGAGGCGAGCAGCTACTGATTCTATAAAATATAATTGTATTCTCTAAATTCAAACGCTCTGGCAATGAAAATCAGGGAGTGAAGATCGACACAATAAGATTGCTGCATTTTTTGGTGCGTACGTGTTTCCATAGTTTTACTATGAATCAAGTTGATCAACATCTTATCCTGACAGACAAGCACTTAAATACGAAACATCATACTTTTAATGGGTCCATTTTATATTTCTTTCTCTCAAGCTAAGGTTTCTCTTTTGCGGCGCATTTGTTCGCGATTTATCGGTTTCCGCTTCCACTGAGCCTCACCCTTTCACAATTGAAACGTATACGTTTTTTCCCTCTGCGTTATTAGCCCAATTTCCTTTCAAAACCAATGCTAAACTCAAACAAAATAACAATTGTGAGTCGTCTTTTGAATTATAAAATAACAAAAAATGTTAATTACAACCAACTGATAAAATACATTTTGGGAGTCTACTTTTGAAAACGATCAACGATGTATCGGGACAAACGTCATTATCGTTTCCGATTATATTCTGAAACATGAAAAGACCGATATTACTTTTGAAAATTGACATCATACATTCTACTACTACAGACGACGATTTCTAAGAGTGCGGGTTTTTAGAATATAAGATAAAATCTAAATCTTTTTGCAGAGTATAATTTAATTAGAGATGAATAATTTTCTTTATACCATACCTACTTTAAAAAGCTTATTTTATTCACGCAAAACAGTGAATAAAAAGGCCTTTTATTCACTGTTTTGTTTTTATTCACTATTTTGGTGTTTGAATTTGGAACACAAAATATATCCGGTCTCTATTTCAATGCTTACACAAACTCCTTGCGCTGAGATTCGAAATTCAAAACTCTTTGGTGCAAATAAATTCTCGAGATTTGATTGGTCGATATTTGCGACAAGGAGTTTGGCATTAGATTAAATAAATATTCTCGTAGTCATGGTATAAAGTATAGTATGCAACTCCTGAATAAAGTACGAATTTATATCGAGGGCCATGAATCACTCGCGTCGTTCAGGATTCTAACAGTTGAATCACTCGCTGCGCTCGTGATTCAATCATTAGAATCCTTCACTTGCTCGTGACTCATCTACGGCCCTCGCTTTAAATCCGTCCTTTATTCACTAGTTGCATAATATACTATTATTGTTTCATTTTTTTTTTATTCTCTAATTTTTTTTTTATTTTCCTTAGAATTTATTCCCTAATAAGGGCCCTGACCATACATTAGGGTTTCATGTATCCTATATCAAAAGTAGGTACTACCGCAGCACCCTGACTAGAAACTAGAAAGATCATGCAAACATTTGTCATGGGACCGTACCTGTACCTATCGTGTCTCAGCTTGCCGACCACGCTACAGAGGTCGTAAAAAACAATTGGCAAACGTTTCACCAAGCAAAGATGATTCCAAAACCCCTTTGTTGCTTTTACAGAAACGTCCTATTTCAGTAGCGAGCCTTCTTATATTCGTACCTAGGTACCTACGCTTGGTTTCGCTTAGTGAGTGCCGTCCTCATATTGTATTCTTGCATCACATTTGGTTTCTTTACCATAATTTACTCTAGCTTTTGTAAAGTTTTTGATAGGTTCGGGAAGAAACTTAAGGGGTAAAGAAAACGGGGCTCAATGTTCTTTGAATAAGATCTTAAAGTAATGTGAAAGTTCCTCTAGGGAATACTTTACAATACTTCGGGTAAATGACTATTCCTAAAAACTCAAGGTAAAGGTACATCTACCACTACAAGTGGCCCTAGCCACGTAAAGCCCATGGCATTTCATCGTCCACTTGTCATTACGGCTCTGTGGTCCTTCTTAAAGGACTTATGGCGCCATTAGTCCTTCAAGAAGGACTACTGGGTAGCTAGAGTGGCCATGTATATTTAGTACTTTAAGAAGGACATTGGGCCGGGCCTTACGAGGTTAGAAAACATAAATTGCTTCATCGTGAAAAATGATAAAACCGAGAAAAAAAACGAAAAGAAAAGTTTTATTCAAATCAGACGTTTATTTTTTGTGATTACATTTTTAAACAGTTGTAGCTACCTTACACTGTTTCCGATTGGTTGAAGATTTATTAAAAAATATTCATCCTGAATGTAGAGATCAATAGATATTTTACTGACCAATAAAGTTATATTTTTTCGGAGGGATACCTCCTTAGTTTTAACTCTTCCATCTTCATAACACCGGGGTTTGAAATGGTCCATATTTTTATATTTTTGGCTGACCCGTGTCACTTCGACCTCTTTCAATGGAATGGCTCTGCGATGCCGGGATACCCAGTTTCTGATAATCTTATTTGTAGGTACTACTCGTAACTCGCGTAAATAATTTTTCAGGGTTGTGTATTCCAAAAGAAGAATAACAGAACCCTAAGATGATCACTCTTATGTAGGTAATATTAGATTGACATTATTAACCGATGTATTCCAATGATTACGGTTTGGAAAACTTGCAGTAAGTTTGAAGTGGGTAAAAAGTAATAGGTAAATCAATAATTAAGTTTAGAAAACTAAAAAAAAACCGACGAAAATTTTCCGTCCCATCAAAAAATGTGACCAACAATCATGCCTTGTTTTCCTACCCTTAGGGTTAGATTTTTTTTCATATTTATATGGGACAAACTTCGAAATATGCCTTTAAATTAAAAAAAGAATCATCAAAATCTGACTACTCTGTAAATCGTTATGCGTGGTCATACATAAAAAATATATATATGTGCGTCGACTTGAGAACCTCCTCCATTTTTCTTCGGTTAAAAAGTGCACAAAATTCCGTTCCTACTTCTTGGTTACCAAAGGTTAAGTTTGATGTTATCTGTTTTATCGGTAACTAGCTGACCCGTGCCCGCTTCGCTGTGCGTAAGACATTTCTAATACCATCGTTGACTTTTTTGTAGACGTTTTTAAGGTGTACAATACTATAGTACATTATTTTGATATCTCGTGGGGTTCAGCCAGCATTTGCAATGTAAGCGCAAAAAAATGTGTTTATTTACGACATCACATTAGAAACCTCTAAAATTATCAGTGTTTCTCTACTATATTATGCATGTATTATACATATAAACCTTCCTCTTGAATCACTCTATTTATTAAAAAAACCGCATCAAAATCCGTTGTGTAGTTTGAAAGATATAAGCAAACATACATACATACATATTACATACAGACGCGGGAAGCGGAAAGCGACTTTGCTTTATACTATGTAGTGATTATTTAAAAGTGTTATTTCATAATAAATAATGAGTCAATGGTTATAGAAAATAAGGCATCAATTTTCATAAGTTACAATTACTAAATATCTAAATATTAAATTTTAATTATTACTATAAAACCCAGATTTCGCGAGCCTGACTCGCACTTGACCGATTTAATAAGGAACGCGCATGCTACATAAATTTACTTATTTTATAATTGAATTACCTATTGATATTTTCAATATTTGCCCTCTTCTAACTCTGATTTACGAGCCAGTTAATTAAAAGTGCTTCAACACATGGACGGTTGATATTGGTCTATTCAGGGCGATATCCAATGACAATAATAGCATGAAAAATTGCCTGCCTTTGTCGTTTTTATGGTACAACTTGATTACCATACAAATCACATTGAATATAAGCATAGGTACACTTTATTTTAATGAATTAGTTCCAGAAGTGATCGCAAAATAATGACCCTCATTTGAGCCCCTACCGGGTAAAATAATTGAGAAATAACTTGAGTGTCACAACCGCCTGGGCCCTAATCAAGCGAACACGCTGGAAGATTAGTTTCAAAGGTACTTACACCAACGCCTTTTTGAAGTCTCTTTTAAATAAAAATTTATTATATTATAGACTAGCTGACCAGTGCCCGCTTCGCTGGTCGACAGATAGTTTCACATTTATATTCCCATCCATAAGTTAAGTACATACCATTTTTATGTACCTTATCTTTCTCCTTCTTCTTATGTGTACCTTTTTATGTGTGTGTGTCAAATAAATGTATTTAATTTCTTTTTTTTATTCGAAATAGGACTATAGACATAACTCAGATCACTGGGCGCTCACATCTTTGAAGATGACTAAAGGTAGTAGTCAGGACATCCAAACATCACATATCTCACTATTAAGTTCGTCTGAAACTAAACGTTACTGCCCACTTTGTTCTGGAATGCGCGGGCGTAGCAGCGCAACTTACACAAATCCTCGGCAACCCGAAGTCTCTTCTCGAAGCCTGTGAAGACCCCAGGTTTATTCTGTGCATTTGAGAGGAGCTAGGCTGGCTACAGATGTAGCCGGCTCACACCCTACATATAACGGACTAACCGAAAGTCTAAAAGTGGAAAAGGGAGTCACCATACATACATACAACTAAATGTTAGTGAAACTTCTCCTAAAGTACTGTTATAACTTCCGTGATCTCGGTCGTGAATCCACAAGGTCCAAACGTCCGCGTCTATACGAGGCGGTACGTTAATCATATGGGTATTCAATAAAAAGTCACCCACCGGAACAGATGTGGGTGCCGAAGTCATAAACTAGGCTAAGGAGGTTTTACGACCTGCCCCGTAATTGATTTCCTTCACGTTATTGTTATATTTGATATCTGTATCCCTTTTTTTCATCTCTGTTATGCGAAACTACAAGCAAAACTTGCTTCTAAGAAAGCTTTTCTAAATGCATCATGAGCGATTAATTTATTTTATAAAGAGTTGAAATCTTTAATTTTTTTTAGATTTTTAAGGTTGATTTAAAAACCGGCCAAGTGCGAGTCGGCCTCGCGCACGAAGATATAAAAAACGGCAAAAAACATCGTTTGTTGTATGGGATGTATGTACTAACATATTTATTTTATTCTGTTTTTTATTATTTGACGGACCAACTGACAAATGGACAGCGAAGTCTTAGTAATCGGGTCTCGTATTGTATTACCCTTTGGGTACGGAGCCCTAAAAATTAAATCTTTTCATTTTTTATACCTGGTTTCCTAAGGGACTACCTGAAAAAATATTTTACCTAGCTAGAACAAGTTTATTGCACATTTAATGTAGGTAAGTTTTATTATACATAGTAACACCCAGATACAGAACAAACATCTATGTTCATCACACAAATGTTTGCCCTGGGTGGGGATCGAACCCACAACCTACAGCGTAGAAGGCAGAGTTACTACCAACTAAGCTTAATACTACTAAAGTTTTATATGTATATAAGTAACTACGTGCAGCATATTCTACTTCGTCAGGAGAGTGGATTGCAGTGGTGCGAGCACTGGCAAATTCAATGCTGACCGATTTCGACAGTCCATTACAGAAAGCTGGAAGAATTTTAGTTTCAAGTCGTGATGGTATGAGATTTTCATTTTTTTTGTTCATTTAATGTAATTTTCGAAATTAAAATCGTAGATACTTTCGTTGCTGACTATATGTATAAACTTCGAGATATGAGTTAGATTATTATATGATAGAAGTTCGCAGATATGACTACTTACAACAGGAACCGAAATCATTACAATTTGAGAAATATTTTTTTACTTATGAAAATATCACGTACTAACTCCCTCTTCAATTACGGTCTAAATTATTATCATTTCTAAGAAACCATCGTCAAAACATTTTTTGTTTGGAAATACGAAAATGCTGGATATTATTCTAGGACTTTCTGTATGTTAGTCTATGTTTGCTTTAAATGGCATATTTAATGTTAAATTGAATATTTTGTTAACCTAGGAGAAACCACGCTGACTGATGGTAATACGAATATATAAAAAACTAATGGAAACCCCCGCGACTTCGTTCACTCGAAGTTATTTTCAAATGGACTACACGACTATATCCTAATAATATTATAAATTCGAAAGTTTGTGATAAGGCTGCTATATTTGTTCCCTAATCAAAAATAAACGACAAAACGGATTAAATTGAAATTTGATGTAGTATGTTGATAAAAAATTAGAATAAATAAATAGGGAGTTTATAATCCGAAAAACAACCCCTAAATGATAGAAAAATGCAAAAAGGATGATTTTGGTATAGATGGCGTTGGTGTGCAAAAAATTAGACATCTCGAAAATCAAAAACATTGAGTTGTCATAGCAAGGTTGAAACTAAGGTCGCTCAATAATCGTAATTTATTTTATCAAAAAGAATCTGACATTAGTTTTGACTACTGAACGATACGCATTATACCAAAATTCGTAATTTATTTTATGAGGACAATGAGGGAAAAAATTGGAAGTTTTCTGAAAGTGTTTTTTACTATGCGATTATTTAAATTTGTGTTATTATATGCACTGCCACAGTTTATACTTGTTCGGGGACTTATAAATGTCCAACTCGTGCACCACGGTGGTCGAGAGCATAGCTACAGTTTTAAGCCTTCGTTTAAGCAGGTCGTCTGGAAGAAATCGTTTTATCGATAAGACTGCCTATTGTAACATACATATTTGTAATCGCTTACATTGTGTTACAATATGAAGAACATTTTCAATTTCATTTTCATCTCTCGCTGCATCCCCTTAGGCGTTGTTTTTCAGGAACTCCTTTCTTACCCTCGTATTCAGGAACGACACAATGAGAACACGCACCCACAGTGGACGAAATCTTTTTCATAAACATCACTTTATGTGTTGAGCGACACTATGGCGCACACTACCGTGTGCCTCTAGAGCTCAACTATAGCTAAAGGCACACGACAGTTTGCCTCTAGTCACACTATGCAGTGTAGCACAACACATAAAGTGATGTTTATGAAAAAAGATTTCGTCCACTGTGGGTGCGTGTTCTCATTGTGTCGTTCCTGAATACAAGGGTTAGTTCACTACCACCAAAAGGAATAACTACCTACACCCTGCAAATTTTATGTTTCCAGGACCAGTGGCTTGTGCGTTGATAGATCATTCTGTCAATCAGTCAATTAGTCAGAAGATAAACTTGGAAGCACTTCAAGCGTAATAAGAACATCTGTTATACTTTTCAAGTTATAAATAATTTCGAAACTAATCTATCCGGAGAAAAATAACATTGATTATGTATATTTAACTCGTACGTGTATATTTTACTCGAACGTAACTCTGGCCGTAACAGATACAAATACCTCACCAGTTGATTTAACATGCCTGGCTTGGACCCTTATCACGTGGAAAGATTATCACGTATCAGATTTGACGTAGATACCTCTCGTAATAACACAAAAAATAGAAGTTCTTACATCAGTTGATTTCACTCTGACCATGTTTAAGACGAGTAATTTTTTTTTAAGGAATGCAGAATCGTTTTTTCTCAATAACCACAAAACATACAGTTTTGTTTTTATAACAAAGATAACTTAAGAATTAATTCTAGATAAATTATAGACAGAAACATTCTTGGTGAAACTTTTCTCGATAGATTTAGTTTCCAAAGTTGGCTCTTCCAAAACACTAATTTCGTTTTTACTCAAAACTTTAAATAACTAAGCAGTTCATTTTTAACTTCGTTCATAACTTGCTAGATAATCATGCTAGCTACATTCAATGAAAAACAGTTTCTTTTTAAGTTTGATGGTTTTCAAGATAATGCGATTTTATCACTTATTCCGTCTTATCCGTGAAACGTCTGTCTGTCTGTCGTGACGTTATCACGGCTAAGCCGCTGGGCCGATTGTGATAAAATTTTATATACCTAGAGATAGTTTAAGTCTAAGGTCATAGGCTACTTGTCCCACAATTTTAATATTTTACGTTATAGTCGTCAGAAATCGATTTCCTGAATCTACGCAGACGAAGTCGCGGGTAAAAACTATTTTCAGATATATTGAATAGAATGTATCGAATTTTATATTCCTGTGACTAATATTTACTCGTAATATGGTGTTTACGCTTATGCTTGTATCATAGTCATAGTAGTCATAAGTATGTTTATGTATATGAAAGGCTCTTTACATTATTTTCCCTTTAAGGGTGACCCCAGAGTATGTTTTTATTTAGCTAACATAAAAAATGTCTGCGATGAAGGTTTTAAGCCGTGTTTAGGAGGCACTCCAGCGAAATTAGGATTTACTGTAAATGTTTGTCTCGTGCTCTGCCAGCCGGGTATGTTCAATCATAAAACGAAATTGTGTACAGTTATTTTCAGTTTCAAGTCTGTTCCTTTACTATCTGGGGGCACGGTAGTCTTATGTTATTACGTAATTAGCTAACCTTTACGTAATAACTTAAGTCAGAAGGACCCTTAGTAGTGACTGAATAAATTAACCGACTTGGTATTACATGGATCTTACAACTTTTTACGGTAGAAGAACTGAGTTGCGTTGCGAGACTTGGCTTTTTTTACATGTTATGTTTTTGATGGCATCTACTAATACAACCAGTAAGACTGGCTTATTTCTAACAAAGAGCAGTCAAAACTTTTTGGGTCGTTTTTAACACTTTTAAAAGAATCAAAAATGTTAGAAACTAGTGCAAAATGCCTTAAAATAATGTATTTTGAGGATGTATGTAAATATATAGGTATTTATTAAACACATCATTATTTTCGTAGTTACTGCCGATATGGATTAAGTAATTAGATATCAAAGGATATCAGGTTTAGTTCATGGAATCAACCAACAAAACAAGTCCATCACAATATCAAACATACTATTAAAAAAAACACATAACTTAATAATTAATAACAATAATAAAAGTGGGGTAGTCAGAGGCACGTTAGGCCAAACATTATATTTGGCACATGCTCACATTTTGCAGTAGTTAGCATTCCATACGTGACAGGTTGCAAGCCCATCGCCGCTTATAATAATACTAACTGGTTTCCTCACAATGTTTTCCTTCACCGTTTTGAGCATGTGTTTTTGATGCGCATATACATTTTTCGAATAGAAAAATCCATTGATGCACGCCGGTATTCGAACCCTTTAGATTGAAAGTCGAGGTACCTCGGCCTCGGCCAACATGGCTCATACATATAACTTGACAGTATGTTTAAATCCAGGTCATACTCTTTCTGTATGCCAAACTACATCGCAATCGCTTAAGTCGCTACGAAGTAATTGAGCAACAAAATAAACAAACATCAAAACCATTTATAATATTAGTGTGATTTTCGGTTCAGGTTAAAACGGCAGAGAGAGTAAACCAACACACTGATTTACATAGAATTTGCTGGTCTTATTTACCAAGATTAACAAACAAATTCACTCTCCGAAAAGGATTAAGCCAGTATCTTGTCCTACTTTATCGTTCGCTAGCAGCCTACCAGAATTGAACCAAGTGTTTTCCTGGTGAACTCGGTGATTCCTTAATTAATAACGGGTACTATTGGCACCAGTTTCTGGATTTGAGCAGTCAATAGTGTGGCCGGGACGCAACAATTCATATTGTAAGTAGAAACTTCTTTATAATTGTCGTTAACTTTATTTATACTTGCAACATAGCTACGTCACGTTTGGGCTCATTAGATTTGTCTTGACGAGTACTTGAGCCCTAGAATAAAAAAGCTTGATTTTTTAAATAAATAACTTATTTTAATTATAATTGAGATTACGATATTTTTTTATCATGTTGGTAATGGCCTCAAGGTTGACCATCATATTATATAATTAATGTGTATGTGTATGTCGTAAAAAAAAACGAAAACACGATTTGAATTTTGTAATTTTTTATTTATATTAAACACAATAAAACTGATTTAATTATGATCTTTAGATATATAGAACGTAAAAGCTTACTTGGAAATTGGGTTTTTTTTATGACTTATATTTTTCGTAGTACAACGCCATTTTGAAATAACGTATGGAATACCTACAACTAAAAAAAGGTGGGCATAATTTGGACGTCCTCCCTTAGATATTTTCAAGATCTGAGCGCCTAGAGATAGGATGTGAACCGTACTTGTGGATAATAGTCGTTAGTCTTTTCTTTATGTATTACTTTAAAAAAAAAACTAAGAAAACCGACGAAAATTTATCGACCAATGGAAAAGGAAGGGAGTTTTTGTTATATGTATCTGGGGGCACGGCAGTGCCCCCGCCAAGTCAAGCAATAAAGCGGCACGGCTGTACCATCCTTTTCTCGAAGGAGTTCAGGCCATTTTCGACCCCCTATAACTTCGTTGTGGAAAAAACTAGAAACCTGAATTTTCAGTAACCAAGCAGTCACTATATAATCACGGTATATTTCAAATTTCATTCAATTTGAACCAGTAGATTAAGAATTATAACTAGTCAAAGTTTCCTATTTCGTCACTCACTCACTCACTCACTCACTCACTGACTGACTGACCGATCATCAATAGTTTAAGGCACTTCTAGCAGACATAGAAGCTTCAAATTTGAAACACAATTAGTGTTTAGTGTAAAAATCTTAAAAAAATCTGCCAAGTGCGAGTTGGACTCGCGCACGTCGAGTTCCGTACCATTATCTATAAATCAAGTTTGTTGTATGGGAGCCCCACTTAAATATTTATTTTATTCTGTTTTTAGTATTTGTTGTTATAGCGGCAACAGAAATACATCTTCTGTGAAAATTTCAACTGTCTAGCTATCATGGTTTATGAGATACAGCCCTGTGATAGACAGACGGACTGACAGACCGACAGACAGACAGACGGACAGACGGACAGACGGACAGACGGACAGACGGACAGACGTACGAACGGACAGTGGAGTATTAGTAACAGGGTTCCGTTTTTACTCTTTAGGTACGGAACCCTAAAAAGTATCTACAAAAATAAATGAGATGCCATCAAAAACGTCTTAAGTTATTACGTAAAGGTTAGCTAATTACGTAATAACATAAGTCAGAAGGACCCTTAAAGTAGGGACTGAATAAATTAACCGACTTGGTATTACATGGATCTCACAACTTTTTACGGTAGAAGAACTGAGTTGTGTTGCGAGACTTGGCTTTTTTTACAAGTTATGTTTTTGATGGCATTGTTTTAAATGGGACCAATTCTCAACACGATGATGCTCAACGCGATGCGCGGTAAACATATTGATAACCTCCTTTTTGGCGGTAAATAATCTAATACAATAAACATGTTAGATTTAGATGTTAATTTTATAAATAAGGTACTTGATAATATTAGTTTATGAATAACTCCTGCAATAACAGCTAGGTATTTAACATAATTCCGCACGGAATATCTACTGAATAATTTTCTATTACTGCTATTCTGAAATTGGTAAATAATTCATGAAAACAAGTGAAGCCCTTTGGGTAATTAACTCTAAGCAAACAGATACGACCGAAAATTACATAAGTTTCTGTTCGCTTCTAATCTACTTTCTACTAATTAGGATTAGGAAGGCAAATGAACAATCGTGATCTCAATCTGTATGATTCTCGGAGGGAACTTCTCTTTATTCAATGATAATTATCTTAATAATCTAGGCGTTCCACAAACCAGAACGCGATGAAAGTGAAACAGATAATAGGAGGAAAGTTTGCCCTTCTTTCGACACATAATCCGCCCTCTCGTAAAAATACTGTGAAAATTTTATATTATTTACTCTGTTGCTACGTTTTAAAAAGCTTCCTAGAGTTTTGTTGGTTGATCTGAAGGTCCTTATTAATTCCGGTCGTTTCAATGATTTTGATAGGTATTCGTAAAATAAGTACGGCAAGACCGAACCGTGGAACCGTGTAGGAAAAAATCGTGACGAAACCAGTTAGTATGCCTATAAACGTTAATTGACTAGCAACCTGTCACAAATGGAATTCTAGAAACTGCAAAAAGTAGGCATGTCCCAAATAATCTCTTGTCCGGACGTGCCATTGACCTGACCTTTATATAAATCTTCAAGGACCTAATCTGGTATACTTGGGGATTACAACCTATTTTTTTGTTTTTCGTTTATTTTCGACACTGAAAATGTTAATGCTTTTAAAATAAAATAAAGAAGTATTTAAGTATCCTATCAGTTATCTAGTTCCCATAGTACAAGCTTTGCTTAGTTTGGGGCTAGATGGCGCTGTGTAAATATGTCCACCAATATTTATTATTATTATATTGAGCGTATTTTCAGCACGTGTCATGGCATTAAATGTCACTATAATTCCCACTAATAACGCTCAAATGTGAATAATTTTATGGCTTTTTCTAAGGAATTGTATTATATGGCCCACCCTACCTGATGAAAAGCGGTTACCGTAGCTCATGGAGGCACGCGGAACGTGTTTCAGTTTAGTACAGCGCTATGAAATGATGTAAAAAAAAAAACAAAATTACACGTACGTTCCGCGTTTTTGCGTAACTTTTCCGCTTTTTATGAACCTTACAAGTCAGCCGATAACGCTTAAATCCGAGCGAAGTGGCTCTTATCTAAGGCTATTGCCGAGTGTCGTTTAAAAGGTTACGTGATTTAATAGTGAAAGAAGTTGTGTGATAATTTCAAAGTAGCACTGATAAAATACATTTTTTGTGAAATATTACATAGGTGATATTATTTATGAGCCACGAGTCGGATAGCGCGGTTACTATAAATTTACTATTCGCTAGGATGGGACGCTCCTATAGAAATAGTTACTTTATGTGGTTTTACATTATCCTACTAATATTATAAATCCGAAAGTTTTGGAGGGTGTTGGTATGTGGCTCAGTTACGCACAAACGAACAAACGGATTTAGATAAAAGTTGGAATATCATACTCTTAGCTTTACATAACATAGCAACGCTACGCAATAATTTTTTCTAAGAGTTCCGCACCCTAAAGGTAAGGTCCCGCCCTATTACTAAGATTTCGCTGTCCGTCTGTCTTTCTGTCCGACTGTCTGTCTGCCTGTCACAGGGCTGTATCTCATGAACCGTGATAGCTAGACAATTTAAATTTTCATAGTTAATGTATACTAAAAACAGAATAAAATAAAGATTTAAAGTGTATGGGAATACAGCAAACGAGTTTTTTGACGTTTTATATAGATAATGAAACCCTTCGTGTGCGAACACGACACGCACTTGGCCGGTTTTTTTAGTCTAAATATTAGTTTTTTGTTTAATATTCTTTCGACTCTATGTTTTAGATTTACTAATTGATGGAATTATTTACTTGAGTGATTTACATAAATTGCAAGTTCGATTAAATCAAATAGAATATTCAACAATAAACACGTCAAACAAAGTTGGGCATCCATTTTCTCACCGTACAAAGTTGATCTTTCTAAACAACAAGTACATTTACATTTTAAAGTAGGTGTCAATGTACACAACGAAAACTAAAATATAACTTGAAGCTAATGCAAGAATATACAATTCTAGTATAAATTCAATTTTACAACAAAGTTGAAACTTAGACACTTCGTAAGATGATTTTGAAACTCAAACTACTGTTTAATATTTAAATAGAAAGCTTGTTATCCACAGCTGGCGAGAAAACAGCTTCACCGACTTTGTTATAAAGGGCATTAATAAGGACATTATGAATTCGTTCATCGTGTATGTGTTGTGTGTGGATAATTTGGTCTTTTTACAGGCTTTTATTTAAGGCGAATAATTAATGTGTTTGATGAATGCAGAATCGTTTTTTCTCAATAACCGCTAAACATACAGTTTGGTTTTTTATGACAAAGATAACTTAAGGATATAATCTAGATAAATTACAGACAAAAACACGATTGGTGAAACTTTTCTCGATAGATTTAATTTCCAAAGTTGGCTCTTCATCAAAACTATGATAGCTCAACAGTTCATTTTTATATAATTCGTTAGATAATTATAATATTTAAGTAAATTACAGACAGTTTCTTTTTAAAATTGATGGTTTCCAAGATAATGTAGTTTTATCACTTTTTCACTCTTATCCGGGTAGACTCAGCCCACACAAAAAGTCAAAAAAATCACTTATCACCTTAATAAGGACATTATGAATTCGTTCAACGTGTATATGTTGTGTGTGGATAATTTGGTCTTTTTGCAGGCTTTTATTTAACTTGCAATGTTTCTTCGGGTGGAATCTTGCTACTCAATTTTGCAGTTGAATAATCGATTGAACTGAAATTTTACATACTTATGTAACTTCGATGACAATGCAATTATATGGTGCGAGCTGATCGCCGACTTGGTATTACATGGATCTCACAACTTTTTTCGGTAGAAGAACCGAGTTGCGTTGCGAGACTTGGCTTTTTTTATAAGTTGTGTTTTTGATGGGATTAACCTTTCTTTTGCCTATCGTATTTACACAAACAAACACACACACACACACACACACTCACACATACACTCACACACACACACATACACAAACACACACAAACAAACACACTCACGCAAACAAACACACTCACACTATACACACATTCTATAAATTGACATATATTACTTTCTATTTTTATGTTTAAAATTAGAACTATGCTGTGCCCTACCTTCGGAGGAAGGCGTTTCTATTTGCGACACAGTATTTATACTTCTGCAAATGTCATCATTTTCGTAGTTCGAATGTACTTTTGTTTGGTTCCAAATAAATAAATTCAATTTGAGTTTTTCGAAAATGCAAGTTTTTTTTTTTTTTTTTATTTATTTATCATTTACACAAAAAGAAAATATAAAAACAAAATTAAAAATAGCACTAAAAAACCACAGAGGTTTAAAACTTGTGCTATCACGAGTCACATTGCTTAAAGGTAAGTACATACTTAAACTTATTCTATATTAAAAACTTTATACACATTTAAATAAAGAACAGAATATTATATACATTTAACGGCAGAAAAACAAAACGTAAAACTAAGTTTTCACAAATTTAACTGCTCCACTCCGGATAACACCAGTTCATAAAATAAATAAAAAGTTTAATCTACTTTTCTTATAACAATGAATTTATTTACCTCCCGAACGTTCTAAAAGTTCGGTCCGTTGCCAATTCTTAACAGAATTAGTCCACATGTTTTCTTGTTTACCAACTTCGGAGAAAATGCATTGCACACAGACGAATATGTTCTGAATTGAAAAGTTTTCACCTGTCTCGTCTACCCGCCGAATACAAAGAACAGAGTTTCAATACACTTGAAACTTCGACGTTTGAGAACACAATAACAAAGTTATTCCCTCGGCGGCACTTCGCCAATCAACATAATCTAATCCTTGTCACGCTGCGAATAAGGGTTAGGTTGTCCTTTGTAGTACCTTTTGTGGAGGTATATTGGTTTTGTAGTCGATTGTCAGACGCGTATTAAGTTTGGCACAGCAGGTGGAAGATCCAGCCTACCGTGGTATTGTGTTAAGAGACGGAAATAGCCATTATTTTGGGTTGATTTTTAACACTCTAAAATCCAAAATCTTTCTCGAGTTTTCCCTAATATTTTCAATACTAATAAACATGGATATCAAAGATATTATTTTCGTACTCGAGGATATTATGCTTGATTTCGATAATGATTATGTTTTACGCTTTTTTAAAGAAAAAGAAAAATAAAATAAATAGGATCACGACTGTAATCTCCAAGTATAGTAGACAATTTCGCAAATCTTCAGACGCTTAGATACTTTAAAGATATCTTGTGGGGGTAGACAGAGGCACGTCCAAACATTATATTTGGCACATGCCCACATTTTGCAGTAGTTAGCATTCCATACGTGACAGGTTGCAAGTCCATCGCCGCTTATAAGAACACTAACTGGTTTCCTTACGATGTTTTCATTCACCGTATTGAGCACGTGTTTTTGATGCGCATATAAATTTTTCGAACTGAAAAATCCATTGATGCACGCCGGGATTCAAACCCGCGACCTTCAGATTGAATGTCGAGGTACCTCCCCTCGGCCAACATGGCTTTCTTTTCCATATTGTACCTCTGAATAAAATCAAAAAATAGGATTACAATCGTAATCCTCAAGTACGGTAAAAATTCTCTAAGATCTCCAAGAACTTTGATCCTTACGTACGAGTATGTTTAAAGAGGATGATTTTTTTTACGAAATTTTTCTTTAGACTCCGTAGAGGGTTTCTCGTGCTACGGGCAGACGTAGCATAAATTAACTTATTTATATAGTAAAAAACTTTACGCGTTTTGGTACAACTGGTAAGAATACTAACTGGTTTCCTCACGATGTTTTTCTTCACCGTTTTGAGCACGTGTTTTTGATGCGCATATAAATTTATCGAACAGAAAAATGCCAGTATGTCGGAGAGAAGAACAGGATGCGATTACCAACCATTTGTATGGAGTTCGAGGCTAGAGTGAATCTAGTAAACATACAACAGTCATACAACACAGTCGTGGAGGTATATCAATAAATAAATTTTATTTATTATTATTAAGTAATCATAATAAAATTATATTCGCTGTAATAACATTCGCTATTAAGTTCTGCTATCACGAAATAAATCTAATATCTCAATAGAAAGAGGGCGATTGTCAAGTTATTTTCCATTACAAAAAACGACGAAGTAGGTATATTTGGGATGGAATGAGAATTTAATTTTACACTTGGCTGAATATTGGATGACGTGGGTGTGGCGTGTGAGGATCTCCGCTGTCCACACTGATATATCATAATAATAAAATGAAATCACGGTATTTTGGCCTTTTCACCTAGTCACCGTGCCCACCAATAATTATTTTATTTGGGCCGATCTCCCTTATCCATCTTCCATCTAAAATATCTCTGCTTTATTATAAGGTTATAAAGTTTTTTTGTGACCTTGTGATTTTGTGAGTAATCTCTTAGATCTTCAGGTGCTTAGATCCTTGAAGACGTCTGTCTGTATTCTTGGGGTAGACAGAGGCCCGTCCAAACATTACAACACCCGTTTTCTTATCAACAACATTTTTAGAATTACTGTTTTAGTCTTTAGCATGGCGCTATTCAGACACAGGTAATTAAAAGACTATGTAATGTAGGTACTAAAGTCATATAAACTCTCTCAAAGATATTATCAGAACTCTTGTGATAATATCATGATTGAGATGGTAGTCAGTTAAGATAATTGCTGTTTATATGACACTAGCTGACCCGTGCCCGCATCGCTGTGCGTAAGACATTTCTAATACCATCGTTGACTTTTTTGTAGACGTTTTTAAGGTGTACTGTGTAGGTTTATAGTACATTATTTTGATATATCTCGTGGGGTTCAGCCAGCATTTGCAATGTAAGCGCAATAAAATGTGTTTATTTACGACATCACATTAGAAACCTCTAAAATTATCAGTGTTTCTCTACTATATTATGCATGTATTATACATATAAACCTTCCTCTTGAATCACTCTATTTATTAAAAAAACCGCATCGAAATCCGTTGTGTAGTTTTAAAGATATAAGCAAACATACATACATACATACATACGAGGGAAGCGGAAAGCGACTTTGCTTTATACTATGTAGTAATTTCCCAAAACCAAAAAAAAAATCGTAAGGGTAAAAACGGGACCCTATTAATAAGACTTCGCTGTCCGTCTGTCCGTCTGTCCGTCTATCTATCACAGGGCTGTATCTCACTGTGATAGCTAGACAGTTGAAATTTTCAAAGATTATGTATTTCTGGTGCCGCTAAAAACAGAATAAAATAAATATTTAAGTGGGGCTCCCATACAACAAACGTGTTTTTTTACCGTTTTTTATATTTAGTGGTACGGAACCCTTCGTGAGAGAGTTAACTCGCACTTGGCCGGTATTTTAATTTTCTTTTTTCTAAAAACAAATTTAATAAATTGATATAACAGTACAGCAAAATCCCTACGGAAACAGTACATAAATTAAATATCCTTCGGGATGAAACGGCTTTATTTTGACATAGGTCCTATCAAGGTGCAGCTGTACCTGAACCTTAAATTTTCAGGAGTTGTCTTCATACTATACATCATTGCAGCTAAGTTGGTAGTAACTCAGCCTTCTGCGCTGTAGGTTTTGGGTTCGTTTCCCTCCCTGCATAAACATAAATGTTTGTTCTGTGTTATTATGTATGTTTAAAAAAAAAACAATAATATATAAGTATTCTATCAGTTATCTGGTTCCTATAACTTTGCTTAGTTTTGGGGCTATGAATATATATGGCTTATATGCTTATATTTTTTATATGGTTCTGTGAAAAAATGTTCATAAATAAATAAATATTGATTTATTATCTTATTTCTTAAGTTTTATGAAAGGTTTATTTAGTCCTACATAAATACAGTTTCAATGGGACCAACTTTAGACTATTATCTACACAGTATAAACATCCAAATCGGACCACCAGGTAAAATGTGTAACTATAAAAAACCGGCCAAGTGTGAGTCGGACTCGCGCACGAAGGGTTCCGTATCATTATATATAAAAACGGCAAAAAAATCACGTTTATTGTATGGGAGGATTCCCTTAAATATTTATTTTATTCTGTTTTTAGTATTTCTTGTTATAGCGACAACAGAAATACATAATCTGTGAAAATTTCAACTGTCTAGCTATCACGGTTCATGAGAGCCCTGTGACAGACAGACGGACAGACGGACAGACGGAGATGGACAGCGAAGTCTTAGTAATAGGGTTCCGATTTTACCCTTTGGGTACGGAACCCTAAAAAGCAACAAAAAATTGATACGTGTAAAATTTAGAACCTTCTTTTTACGTCGGTTGAAAAGAACGACAAACAACTTTATATCATCACAAACAGACGCCACGAACATTAAAATAAAGCCGGAATATCGTACAAATTAATATCGCAGAACTCATGTTATCGCCATAAATGTGGCCAGTTATGAAATAACATAGGGTGGAAAGATCGCAGTGAAAAACGATACAAGGGCCTGTAAAAGCTGCTAGTAAAAAAATATTTATTGCCAATAAATGGCGGTTATATCGTTACGGCGATCTAGGGGTTGAGGTAGTAAATTTAATTTGGGCAATGATCGAACTCTGCGATACAGACTAGCATATTTCCCTGGGGCTACTTGATAGGAGTTTCTGGCTGCTTGTGACGCTTTTACGGAACCTATATCAATTATTGTAATATACGGTAACGGTATACGGTATAAGTACTGCGCTTTGTACTTATAAGTTATGCATTGATTTTATAAATAATAATAAATGTGATGCCTAAATATTAGTCGAATTTTCACACAACGCCATCTAGCAAAGCTTGCTCAACGACAAAACGGATGAAGATTAAATTTTCTGTAGAAAAAAAAAATAGGATCACGGCTGTAATCCCCAAGTACGGTAGACATCCTCTCAGATCTCTAGTCGCTTAAATCCTTTGAAGATGTCTAGTGGGGGTAGTCAGAGGCACGTCCAAACATTATATTTGGCACATGCCCACACTTTGCAGTAGTTAGCATTCTATACGTGACAGGTTGCAAGCCCACCGCCGCTTACAAGAATACTAACTGGTTTCCTCACGATGTTTTCCTTCACCGTTTTGAGCACGTTTCTGTAGATGTAGATATAATGCCCGAATAAAACATTATGCTACTTTAAAATACAAAAAACATTCCCAAAATGATAAAAAAACGCATAAGGGATGATTTTAGTATAGATGGAGATCGAACCCATAACCTACACAGCATAAAAGGCTACTACTACCAATTGAGCTGTGACGCCCAGTCGATTTGTTGGAAGGTTTGAAGGACTTTGATAAACTGGGATAAATTAACCCCTTCGCCGCAGGTTTGCTAGCCTTACCCGGATAAAAAGTAAACTATATGCTATTCCTAAGTATTGGAATTATTTGCATTATTTGCAAATGATACTAATATTCCAAAATTCAAGTGAACGAAGTCGCGGGATTTTCTTCTAGTTATAGTAAATACGTCTAATTCTGTTTATAAGGGGTTCGTATGAGGAAAAAGAAAACGACAATAAGTTCTCTAACTTGATGTATAGCACTTGTGACTTATTGTCTGTGGCATCAAGGACAACCTCTTTGGTAACAGCCGGTGACGGCCGACAAGCGCGTATTTTTGATAACAAAAATAAAAGTTTTTCTGTGAAAGTGAATGAATATTGCTAATATTGCTAATAGGAAATATGCATTGGCATTTTATGTAAGCGATATTGTCATACAGTGATTTATTATTCTGAGTGCATACATCAATGGTGCATACGTAAGTTTTTTTTTTTTAATTTTTAAAGTAAATGGTATGTTATTTTCATAGCCCACACAAGCGAGAATCGAGGTGGGTGAAGACGAGGCAGCTTGGAGTCGAGGCGGGGGCGCTCAAACGGCGCGGCGTCGCTTGTTCGACAGGGCGGAGTCGCGACACAGGCTCGTAGTTGAGGCGAGGGCGAGCATGCCGCCTCGACTCTAGCTTGTGTGGATGCGCCTAAAGTACTAACTTTTATGTGTTCATTGTAGTGATAGAAAAGAAACATTCGATTGTTATTTATGTATAATGCAAGAACATCCCTTTTCCAGTCCATATTTCGTAAATTACTTCATTTTACAAAGGTGCTATAACTTGGCCGCCATTTTTATCGATATTTTCGGTGTAATTTATCGGCTTTGGTGATGATTTTCGATTATATTTTGTTTGTGTTACGTCAACATCGGTAGTTTTTGAATTACGGTAATATTTGTAAACATCGGTAAAATATTTACCAGTTCCGCCATGACGGCCAGGCTTATAAGGTTGGTAGTTCTTTTTCGCTCCCTTAATACATTTAAATAAAATAATAAATATTTGAGTGGGGCTCCCATAGAACAAAAGTGTTTTTTTTAACGTTTTTTGTAAAATTTGGTACGGAACCTTAGTGCGCGATTCCGACTCGCCTTAGAACTTTCAACTGGTTGAACCGATTTTGATGATTCTTTTCTTATTTGAAAGCTGGTGCTTCCCATGTGGTCCATTTAAATTGAAAAAAACCAGCCAAGTGCGAGTCGGACTCGCGCACGAAAGGATCCGTACCATTATCGATTAAATACGGCAAAAAAACGCGTTTGTTGTATGGGAGTCCCACTTAAATATTTATTTTATTCTGTTATTAGTATTTGTTGTTATAGTGTCAACAGAAATACATCTTCTGTGAAAATTTCAACTGTCTAGCTACTACGGTTCATGATATACAGTCCTGTGACAGACAGACGGACAGACGGACAGCGAAGTCTCAGTAATAGAGTCCCGTTTTAACCCTTTGGGTACGGAAACCCTAAAAACTAAAAAAAAATGATGAAAATGTTTCGACCAATCGATAGGTCAAGGGACGATATTCGTTTCGAAAAAAAAACATCGAAATCGGATCATCAGATATGCGCGGTCAGACATACAAAAGCAACAAAAGAAGATACATGTTGAATTGATAGCCTTGATTGTCGTATCGATAACATCTTTTTTCGTCGGTTAAAACCAGAAAGTGCGAGTACGAGTACTTAAGTTTAAAACAAACAAAGAAAATAGGTCAGATGACATTAAATGCGGTAACACTGCGGGCTCAGCAGAATGCAGACCGATCTGACCGAGTTGAATGAAGATATCAAATGTAATGACGTCATCGATGTGTGCGAATGTTTCTATGGTTTGGGAATGAAATGATTTTATTATGAATGATAAGAAAAAAGCAAAGAAATAGGATCATGACTGTAATTACCACAAAGTACAGAAGGCAGAATAGAATATATAGAATTAAATCTCCAGGCGTGATTAAAGGGACTAGTCAGAGGCACGTCCTAAAAAAAGTTACTTTTAACTAAGTAATGATGATACTATTTTTTATAAAACTAATCATAAAATTGCTTGGATTCGAATCGTCAATTTTTATTGGCATGGTTTCAAATAAATCGAATTAGGTACAAGTTGTAGTCTAGTCTAGGTCATATTATACTTTTATTATCATAACAGACCAAACACTTAGGTAGCTTAGATAGTTAATCGTAGAATAAAGTGATGTGAGCCAAGTTTCACTATTGAATTTCAATAAAGCCGAGACAGTCTGTAACCTTAATCAGCTTTCAAGGAACTGGGCGCTAAGCTTTGATTTCCTGTAAAGTAGCTGTTCCTGTAAAAAATAATATGAAAAAATATCTGTAGAATATAATTATGATAACAAAAGTAAAATATGACCTAGACTGCAACTTGTACCTAATTCGATTTATTTGAAACCATGCCAATAAAATTGTGTTAAGTGGGATAAGGGCAGGAAGATGATGATGATGATGATCTGAAGAATATAATTATATAGAATACTAGCGACCCGCCCCGGCTTCGCACGGGTTTAATACATATAAACCTTCCTCCTTAATCACTCTATCTATTAAAAAAAACCGCATCAAAATCCGTTGTGTAGTTTTAAAGATATAAGCAAACATACATACATACATACAGACGCGGGAAGCGGAAAGCGACTTTGCTTTATACTATGTAGTGATAGAATAGAATATAATATAGAACAAGCTAACCTGGCGAACTTCGTATCGCTTTAGAGTTAACAAAATGTTGTGTTCAGTGCCCGATCCCGTTTCCGTTAAAAAGTATCCTATGTCCGTCACCTAGTTCTAAGCTACTTCCTCACCAATTTTAAGCCAAATCGGTTCAGCCGTTCTTGAGTTGTAAAAAGTGTAACTAACACGACTTTCTTTTATATATATATATCATAACGTATTATTGCAAAATCTATCATCGTACCTACCACTGGTCCTTGAAACTTGAAATTTGAAGGGTGTATTTCATTTAGTACGAAGGGGTGCACTAAGAAATAAATTGCCAAAATTCAACCTCTAAGAGGGTGCAGTGCGGGTTTATGCCTGTTTGAAAATAACTTCAGGCGAACGAAGTCTCGAGGGTTACGAGTATCTAAAACGATAAAAGGCTTTTGTTTTGATACTTCTGATTTGGTCAAAAATATGTAAACAGAACAGTTACTCGGTATCATAATAAAAAGATTAAAAAAAATTGTGCCCAATATCATTATTCTTACAAAACTGCTAAGAGAATTTATGCTCTTTATTACAAAAAACGGTTACGTATCTTTCCTTATTGTGCGAGTATATTTCTCCACTTCGGTCATTTTCATTTTCCTTTTCCGTAATCTTTCTCTTTACAAACCGTTATGGCCTGATGGAAGAACCTTGACTTTTGATTCATTGTCCGGTTTCAATGTAGCATAGTGCAATCAAAAATTATGTATATTTGCTTAAATAATTAAAAATTCAATTTTGGTCAGCGGAGAGGCAAGTATGAGGGCTTTAGTGGAATAATGTACTAGTGGCAGGGCATTTGCGCGACATGTCAACGCCGCGCCGTACCTACCTATGCACTCTTTTGCCTATTTCTCGTTATTTTGTACGAATAGGTTTAGACATCTATATTTATTTGGATTTTACATGAAATTTCCTACAAACTTATCTATAAACATATTCTAGAGTGTAAAAAATGGTTTCAAGAAAAAAAAATTGTTAAATAGAAATAATAAAGTTCCAAAATAATCATAAAAAACCAGCCAAGTGCGAGTAGGACTCGCGCAGGACGGGTTCCGTACCATTATCTATAAAAAAACTGAAAAAAATCACGTTTGTTGTATGGGAGCCCCCCTTAAATATTTATTTTATTCTGTTTTTAGTATTTGTTGTTATAGCAGCAACATAAATACATAATCTGTGAAAACTTCAACTGTCTAGCTATCACGGTTCATGAGATACATCCCTGTGACACACAGACGGACAGACAGACGGATAGCGAAGTCTTAGTATTAGGGTCCCGTTTTTACCATTTGGGTACAGAACCCTAAAAAACGGTGATGTAAAACATGATGAGAAAACCCGTAGCTTAATCAGTTCCGCATGATTTGACTTCTTAAGATCGCGTTTGCTGTCAGTACTTTATTACGGTATCCATTGACGGTCACCGCTAACTTGAAACAGGGACTTTATAACGTGCAAAAGCAATTGTTCAGAGAGCACGATTGGCAAACTGACCCAGTCAATGTAGTTTTGAATTGATTCAACTTGAGATTACTTGAACTATGTACCTACGAGTATGTGTCATTGTTATGATCTAGATCTGGCAAGATAAACCTGGGTACTCTCAAGAGTTTCAAGTTTATGAAGTTTAAGAAATCTCATGGTTGACGTATCATGTCGTGGCTAATGACGAAATTGCACTAGGGGACATTTGCACCGCAACATTGGTGCCCACACGTATTCTACATATCGGGCGAGGTCGCACGGGACATCGCGCGATATCTAGTTACGGCTCAGGCACAGACCATCGACCACACAGCCTATAGACTCCTCATGCAAGGCGAACACGTTCAAACAACACATTAGGCTTATACACCTGATCAGAATGCATTTTTTATTGTTCCCCCAGATCCACACACCTCAGCGGTTTGACACAGATGTTCATTTGAAAAAATGAAGCGATTAAGCGTCTATTGGGATATGTGGTCGATGGCACAGATGCTATCTACATGTCTCTCGACAGTCGCCCGACATGAATTCTGTGTTCTGTTCGTGTTGGCCGACGTCGCACGGGACATATTGGTCGACATGTTCCACGAAACATCCCCTAGTGCAAATGTGCCTTTATGAAAAAAGTCTAAGAATAAAATACATTATTGAAAAGCTTCAAAACTAACTGCACTTCACTTCCAAATAAATCACCGCTCTCGTCCTACTTGTGGCACTTTTATTGTGACCTTAAAGTTGAGCAGACCTTTCCTCAACCCTCGTGAAGTGTCATTTATGAATTTACGACACTATTATTTCTTCCGTATTTCACTTAAGCCTTGGTTTCCTAGCATCAGTAAACGGCCGTCAGCTAGGACGGGTGGAAGGGCTTGCGTAGTAAAATTCGAAACGTGTATACAATAAAATTTTAAGGGCCACTTTGAATGTCTTAGAAAGATACACTTTTCCTCATTACCAACCCTAGTAGGATCAGAGCCTCGAGATGAGGAGATGACAGCATTTTCAGCAGGGAGATTGTCATCTGTCACGATGCATCATAACTCTTCATACAAAGATCGTGTCACACCATACACTGTAACTGGTAGCAATCTATGCTATCATTCACTAATAGAAACACTTATATCGAGAAACTCCTCTCCTCATATGACTTGTTTCATAGGTAAATTAGGTACTTCTGAAGACCTTGGCCAGCGTAGAGGTGTTTTTCGGACAACATTATTGCAAGGTTTAGTGTAATAGGTGTGTAATCATAGTTTCTGATACCCATAGCACCTAGCAGAAAACCCTAGCGAAATCAAGTCTATTTAAATAAGAGTATATAGTTACTGTTGGGTGTTTGATATTAATTTATGTTACATTTGATAATTTATGTGAAAATAGTGAAGTTCTAAACGACGGCGTTAAAGTGGCGACCGTTAGTTGTTTGCCTACAGGTGAGTCTAACTTTGTGGGGTCTGGTGAAGAATACTCCAAACTATGTATAAAACTAATAGCTATAACCAGAGACAAGTCTGATATGGAACTTTTTGATAAATTCGCGGAATATGGTTATTTTATATCCGTAAGTTATTTTTGATAAATGGAGGGTTTCATGGCTAATTTAATTCAATTGATAAGAGGCTTTTATTAATTCGGAAATCTGCCACTATTATGTGAATAGAGAAGGCACAAAACATTGTTGCGGTATTTTATTAGAAAAACTTCAGTATAGTAGTGTTTTGGCTGATAATGTCAGAAGTATTAGGCAATTTTCACTATACTGGGGGGTTAGCATGAACCACTATCGTATCGACAACTTATCGTCTAAATTTCAAAACTGACACTTTTTGTATAGTAAAACTGTCAGTTTTGACATTTGGACGATACGTTGTCGATACGATAGTGGTTCGTGCTCAGGCCACTGCTCACTGCTTACCGTTGGATCGCTACGCGAGGTGGTGATGGCATAACAGCTCCGCGCATTGTATTGAAAGGAATTGAGCTCAGCTTACGCGGAGTACCTTGCAAGACCATATTAAATTGCATCTGCCATCTGATATGCCGCGTGAGATTTTGAATGCAATATGTATGTCGAATACGAATCAATAGTTCAGGAGAATTTGTCATATATACTCAATACTCATCACACTTCAGGATACTTCAGGAATTGCATTAAAATGCAAGCTCTATCTAGAAGCGTTATTAAGTTTAGTTAGAACGCACTGGCTTGATATTAGTGACACCATGCCTCTAGAGACAGCAATATACAGTTTGGTCTGTCCCGTATATTTCAATACGTTTGTTTTCTCCTGGTTTCCAGTTTTTTCTTTCTTCCTACGATATACAGTTTATTTAGCACGCGGTGGCTCGATCTTAGTGAAACCAGGCGACTAGGGCCAGCACTAAACAGTTTGGTCAGTCCTGTATATTTCTATACGTTTGTTTTCTCCAGGCGTTTCGATCCGTCTCGATCTCGATCTCGTACGCGTCCCTAAATAATAGACGCTAAGCGAGGTGTAGTGCGAGTACAACCGCGTCCTAAGTGGTCACTTAGGTCTCAGATCAACTCGAAATTCAGTGTTTAGATACCTGTTTCAAACTCCCTGTAAGGCTAAGTTCACATGTAAACGCGTCATCGAACGCCAACGCGCGATCAAATTTACAAAGAGGTCAGATTACAAGCCTTAATGCGCGTTGTAAGTTCTCGTCAGTCTGTTTGGTAGAGTTGAAAATAAACTAAATTACAAGAAAATCGCGATTTTAGCGCGCACTCAACTGAACAATCAACGTAATTATATATATATCAAAGCACGCGTCAACACGCGATTGCCTGCGTCTAGAGGCTTTTAGTAAATTACAGCAGTTTCTTTTTGTTTGATGGTTTTCAGAATAACGCAGTTTTATCACTTTTCCTTCTTATCCGGGTAGACTCAGCCCTTACAAAAAACCAAAGATTTCACATATCACCTTAACGCGCGCTCATGGGGTCGGGTGTATGTAGATACCAGAATGTCGAGCGATATAAAAACGCGCGTCAAAATTTTGCCATCTGAACATGGCCTAAATGGGATGTTAATCCGACAACCACCTGTATAAATCTTCAGTATTAAGGTATTAACAGGGGCCAATTTAGGTATTACATCCGTAATTATAGTCCCTTCATGATATTGTATTATTCAGCCTCATCCCTATCGAAATAGCTTGTGAATACAAAATAAGTTGGCAAATTGAATTAATTTTGGATTGATGATGAAGTGATTCTGTATACTAATGACGATGAAGTTTGTTTTAGATAAATATGTAAATTGTTGTACAATTCAAAGTCCATGCATTTGCTATAGATAATAATTATTAAAAGAGCATGTTTATAATTACGTTTTGAAGACTAATAGAAAACCGACGAAAATGTTTCGACCAACCTAAATGTCAAAAAACGATTTAAGTTTTATAAAGGTAAAAAAAATAGTAAAATAGTAAAAAACCGGCCAAGTGCGAGTCGGACTCACGCAGGAAGGGTTTGTATGGAAGCCCTACTTAAATATTTATTTTATTCTATTTTTAGTATTTGTTGTTATAGCAGCAACAGAAAAACATCATCTGCAAAAATTTCAACTGTCTAGCTATCGGTTCATGAGATACTGCCCCGGGACAGACAGAAGGACAGCAAAGTCTTAATAATCGAGTCCCGTTTTTGCCTTTGGGTACGGAGCCCTAAAAAGGAACAAAATATATAGGTACGCATATATACCTACACATCGAATTGAGAACCTCTTTTTTTCGTCGGTTAAAAATGAAAATATTACAAGTTTGAAATGAAATGACGTAATCATAGCCGCTGTTGGACAATATTCGGAAAAGCTTTTTAAAATATCTAAGGAATCCACAGACTCTGCGTTAATAACATAATCGCCGAACAATAACCTCAGCTAAATTACGAATGACAAAGCATCCTGGAGGAAGTCTACAAAAGATTACATAAACACTTCGCGACGAGACAAAGTACCAGCGCGAATTTACTGCTAAACGCAGCATTTCCTAAAGGCACTGTCTAAACAAAGCTGGTCTCGTAATGCATCAGAATACCTAAATCTAAAAAAAAACACCTAAATACACAATCTTTTTTATAAAAAATTGTGATCAATCAACTCATGATTGAAAAAAGAAAAAAAATATTGTTAATGTTTTTGTAGTTATTTAAGTGACAAATTCTGTATTTATGTTTGTAGGTTTTCAATATTTTTGGAATCGCGTAATGTTGATTTTTGTTTCGTAGTGTTAGGATAATTATAAATCAATGATCCGATGACGACAAATATTATATCCATGCCTTATAAGGTACGTTTGAAATTATGGATTGAAATTAAATAAAATAGATTTATTTGAAAAAAAAAACACAGATATGAGATTATTAAGGTGATATGTGAAATGTTTGGTTTTTTTGTATGGGCTGAGTCTACCCGGATAAAACGGAAAAAGTGATAAAACATTATCTTAAAAACCATCAAACTTAATAAGAAACTGTCTCTTAGCTAGTATTATTACCTAACTAGCGACCCGTCCCGGCTTCGCACGGGTAGCATGTTATTATACATATAAACCCTCCTCCTGAATCACTCTATCTATTAAAAAAAACCGCATCAAAATCCGTTGTGTAGTTTTAAAGATATAAGCAAACATACATACATACAGACGCGGGAAGCGGAAAGCGACTTTGCTTTATACTATGTAGTGATAGTGATGACGTATTATATAAAATGAACTGTTTAGCCATTCGTAGTTTTAATTAAAAACGAAACTAGTGTTTTTAAAGAGCCAACTTTGGAAAATTAATATTTTGAGAGAAGTTTCATTAATTGTGTTTCTGTCTATAATTTATCTAGATTATATCCATAAATTATCTTTGTCGTTAAATGAAAACTGTATGTTTTACGGTTTTTGTGAAAAAATGATTGTGCATTATAAAAAAAATGTATTACTCATCTTAATTCGGTTATTATGGTACTTCACTCACTGATTCGTATATCTTCTAAGAAATATCTGCGAATCTCTGCCAGAGCCTCACTCCGGGGAAATAAAAGATTACTCTATGAATAACTCTTCAGGCTCGAGTCGACGATGTTTTTCAAGGAGCACGATAATCTGCTCCATTATTCTTTCTCTGAATTTACTTTGCAGACATTGCATTGAGATTCACGAGAGAGTAAAAGGGCTTTATCTAATTGTGCTCTATCATACGAAATTGAAATGAATATAGCATATTGCAAATTTTGAGAGAAATCTTAGATTATTTTGTGTTACCTACATGTTCTATGTATTATATGTATAGTTAATTGATAAACTATAAATATAAGCATATTGCAAATTCTGAGAAAAATCTTAGATTATTTTGTGCTACCTACATGTTCTATGTATTATATGTATAGTTAAATGATAAACCTTATTTCTTTTTGATTCGAATATTTTATTTCAATACTAGCTGCAAACGTGCGTGACTTCGAAAGCATGGTGATAGGTTAGCATAGTAGGTTTATGTAATCTAGTCCAGACTGTATCCTTGTTATTACTTATAAAAAAACCGGCCAAGTGACAGACGGACTCGCGCACCAAAGGTTCCGTACCATTATATATAAAAAACGGCAAAAAACTCGTTTATTGTGTGGAAGTCCCACTTTAATATTTATTTTATTCTGTTTTTATTATTTGTTGTTATAGCGGCAACATAAATACATCATCTGTGAAAATTTCAACTGTCTAGCTATCACGGTTCATGAGATTTAGCCCTGTGACAGACAGACGGAGAAGAGACAGACGGACAGCGAAGTCTTATTAATAGGGTCCCTTTTTTACTCTTTGGGTACGGAACCATACCATAACAATAAACATACAATTAAAGCAGAATGATAGAAACCTTGTTTTATTGCAATATTTAGACGGACAGCGAAGTCTTAGTAATAGGGTCCCTTTTTTACTCTTTGGGTACGGAACCATACCATAACAATAAACATACAATTAAAGCAGAATGATAGAAACCTTGTTTTATTGCAATATTTAGACGGACAGCGAAGTCTTAGTAATAGGGTCCCTTTTTTACTCTTTGGGTACGGAACCATACCATAACAATAAACATACACAATTAAAGCAGAATGAAAGAAATCTAGTTTTGTTGCAATATATATCAGAGAAGGAATTTGCCAGAACGGACAATAGTTTTGTTCGAGAAATAAATATTCCGCTATCAAGCATCAAGTCAAACATGCATTCAGTTGTATTTTGGAATCTTATGTATATACTAGCTACTCGCCCCGGCTTTGCACGGGAGGTACCTGGATAAAAAGTAGCATATGTGTTATTCTGATGTATAATCTATATTACTGTAAAGTTTCATTGTAATCTCTTCAGTAGTTTTTGCGTGTAAGAGTAACAAACACACACACACCCACTTACTTCACATTTATAATACTAGCCGACCCATGACAAACGTTGTTCTGTCAATTTTTTTTGTAATAATCACATAGGAAAAAGCAGTTTCAGGCAGCTTCCATTTTTTTCACTACAAGCCTTGCACTGATAAAAAAAATTAGGAATTTTAGTAGAATATCATTCATTAGTCAAAACTGCGTTGCTATAACAACTAAATGTTTTTAGTCTGTGTTGCACACCAGCGCCATCTATACCAAAATCATCCTTTTTGCGTTTTTTATCATCATTTATGGGTTGTTTTTAGGATTATAAACTCCCTCTTTATTTATTCAGATTTTTTATCTACATAATACAGCAAATTTCATCTTAATCCGTTTTGTCGTATATTTTTGATTAGGGAACAAACATAGCAGCCTTATCACAAACTCTCGCATTTATAATATTATTAGGATTAGTAGGAAGTAACATAGTGATTATGTTCCCTGAATTCTGTTTCATATAAACAAAATATAGAGTAGAATAAGTTATAGTCCTGTCAGACTCACGATTTAGTGAAGATAAGTTTATTCAAAACCTGACACTGACAGGTTGTAAATAACATCAAAAGCTTTTCCAGCCGTCCCTTTCACTACAAAATTCTCAAAGGCAATTCGTATACTGGAACATCAGCTTAGGTTCAGCATAAATGAAAACATCTAATGCTTACACACTTTCATCTCATTTATCATGTCTACGCATATCTCGCGTAATAACCTAAGAGCTCATACACACGAGCGGCACGATGTCGACGGCAGATGTAACTTCAGCCGTCGACACCCGTCAACGGTAGCCGCCGACGCGTTGACGGCTGCCGTTGACTTGTCAACATCGAAGCTCTGCGGCAGCCATCGTCGACTTTCTTTGTACAGGAGCCAGTTGCAAAATGAATTCCTAAGAAGAAACACTGTTATTACTTTTACTCCGTCGACATCGACAAAAACGAAAAAGAAAAACACGTGAAATATTAATGAATAGAGAATAAGATGGACATTTTTTTACGCTTTATCCACTTACAAAAACGCGACGCGTGCGCACTCCTGGACTATGTGCAGTCCACTGACAAAATGGCGGACGCGGCACGCTACAAACACAAACAACTGCAAGCGACGCTATTGGTCGACGGCTGCCGTCGACGTGTCGGCGGCTGCCGTTGGCGGGTGTCGACGGCTGAAGTTGCATCTGCCGTCGACATCGTACCGCTCGTGTGTATGAGCTCTAAGAGGTATTTATTTGTACGTATGTGTTGGCGAAGTGGGAGGTAACTCGACTTTCAATCTAAAGGACGTGGGTTTGAATCCCGGAATCAATGGATTTTTCTGTGCGTAAAAATTATATGCGCATCAAAAACGGTGAAGGAAAACATTGTGATGAAACCAGTTAGTATTCTTGTAAGCGGCGATGGGCTAGCAAGCTGTCACGTATAGAATTCTAACTACTGCAAAAAAATGTATTAGAGTTTCAACACACGACGTTTGAATCGATGAACGTCTGGACCGATTTTGCTAATTCTTTTTGGAACGAAGTTCCTTATCGCGCGTTGTGAAAGGGGGCTAGACGGAAAAAAATCTTACGAAAAGTTGTCACGAAAAGTTGTCACGACACTTTTTTGCTATAGTATATCTATTAATATATAAATAATAATAATAATAATAAATAATAAATAATAAATATTGGTGGACATTTTACACATCGCCATCTAGCACCAAACTAAGCAAAGCTTGTACTATGGGAACTAGATAACTGATAGAATACTTAAATACTTTTTGGAACGAAGTTCCTTATCGCGCGTTGTGAAAGGGTCGAGGTGGGGTCGAGGTCGGGTCGAGGTCGGGTCGAGGTCGGGTCGAGGTCGGGTCGAGGTCGGGTCGAGGTCGGGTCGAGGTCGGGTCGAGGTCGGGTCGAGGTCGGGTCGAGGTCGGGTCGAGGTCGAGGTCGAGGTCGAGGTCGAGGTCAAAGTTGATTCCCCTTCCCTTGTCCCACGTTATTTTGTGTTCAGTACAACATAACTGTAAACTAATAAACGACTTATTGTGCAAGTAGGAGATTACCAAAACATCATTAGTTGGTAGGTGGTATCTACTTAGGAAGGTAGGTACTTACCTATTTATTTGCTTTGCGTTTGTTTCTCATCTAACTAGCTAGATTGTCAAAAATTGAGCCTACTGATTAAGTTTATATTACATTATATTTGATAATAATAAAAAACATATTATTTTAACTTAAAAGAAATAAAATTTTATTACAATTCCTTCACTAATTAATCGAAAAGAACTTCGTTCCATCCGGGTGTCCCTTGACACCTCTCAAGTTTTTTTTTGTTGTATTTGTTTTTGCCAGGAGAAGGTTTTTTCAGCGTAAAATTGCAAGTTTGACATGACAACGTCTGTCGGGACAGCTAGTAAATGAATAAAAATAAATAGGATCACAACTGTAATCCCCAAGAACGGTAGACATCCTCTCAAATCTCCAGGCGCTCAGATTTCCAGATGACTAAAGAGGTTAGTTAGAGGCACGATTACATTTGGCACATGCCCACATTTTGCAGTAGTTAAGTTTTGATACCCATCAATATTCTCGTAGTTTACATCAAATTCAAAAATCATTTATTTCAATAAAGTCACAAGGATCACTTTGAAACTAAGGAACTAGGTGAAGCTACGCCGATTCCACGCAACCAAACCTAAAAGAATCAGGCAACAAACACGGCTTGGGGTCTACCTTTTTTTATTGATCCTTTCCTTAATGCTATGTAGAGCTCCGGTGTGGTGCCAATCGAACAAGGTGAAGGCTCAAACAAGAGTATTAATTAAAAGCACTACTCAAGTACGTACAACTATAAAAAAAAACTAAAGAGCATCTTATCCATTTCTTCTTTTAATAAGAAACCTTATCCTAAAGCGTTGAGATGAGATAATATGAAAGGTAGCGGAAACGCTTGTGGCATTCAAATAAAGCAAAACCTGGCCGGGTGCAATGATTCGATGTTAATGCGCTCGTTACTTTTGTGTTTCTGCATCATAAACTTTGCCCTCAATCGTAGATCATGGCAATAGCTGGCTCACTCCGGCACGCAAATATAAGAGCGCAGAATATAAAAATACTCTAAGATCGATCTTTTACTATCTATAACTATCTAGTCTCAAGTTTTATTATGAACTATAAGGCCATAAGAAAAGTGCCAGGTAATGTGGAACAGAGTGGCTCAGGAAATATCAGAATGGAAAAGTTAAAGAAAAAACAAGCAAGCAACAGATACTAGATTTAGTTTAACTTTAGTTTAATTTGTGTTTTAGATATTGTTAGTAGATTTAAGGAAATCTGAATAAAAGGCTATATTATTATTATACTAGCGACCCGCCCCGGCTTCGCACGGGTAGCATGTATAAACCGTCCTCCTAAATCACTCTATCTATAAAAAACACCGCATCAAAATCCGTTGTGTAGTTTTAAAGATATAAGCAAACATACATACGCGGGAAGCGGAAAGCGACTTTGCTTTATACTATGTAGTGATTCCTAAGTCGATTTAATGTAATATTTATACGTGCCTCTGACTAACTCTTTTTGATATCTGAAATAATGTCTAACGTTACTTGGGGATTACAGTCGTGATCCTATTTCTTCCTACAGCTTTGAACTAACCTTGAAAGAGAAAGAATATTTTGTTTTTTTAGACCAAATCGGTAAAAAGATCTGACACTCCAAACCGATTTCGAGATTATCGACGGCAATGACAGTGCTCCGATATTCGGCGTAACCGCACTCTAAGAAATCGTTGTCTGTCGTAGTAGAATGTATGATGTCAATTGTTAAAAGGAATGTCGATCATTCCATCTTTCAAAATATAGTCGGAAACGATGCGACAACGTTTCTCCCGATATATTTTTCATCGTTTTCTAGAGTAGATCCTAAGGTCGAGAGTTAACTCTAAGCCCACGAAGAATGTGATGAGAGCAAATGCAAAAGAGGTATGTTAGGATCGTAGCAATTGGAAAGCCGTAGTCTCTGCGTGTTTCATCAATAGTACCTATCTCAGAATCCATGTATTATGAACAATTTTATCTTATGCTAAGACAACAGGGAATGCATTTTTTAAGGTGTATCAGTATGTTATTTCAGTTTCTGAAACGACTGTTATTACAATTTATAATAAAAAAATAAAATAAATAAATATAATCACGACTGTAATCCCCAAGTACCGTAGACATTCCTCTCAGATCTCCAGACGCTTAGACCTTTTGAAGATGTCTAGTGGGGGTAGTCAGAGGCACGTCCAATCATTATATTTGGCACATATCCTCATTTTGTATTAGTTAGCATTCCATACGTGGCAGGTTGCAAGCCCATCGCCGCTTTATTTTATTTATAATGAAATGGGTATTTACTGTATGACTTATACAGAAGTAGCGCAGAAATAGCACCAGAAAATGCAATTTAAAATTTGTTACATGACTCTACTGAATTGTAGTTGAATTCTATAGCTTGTGCTTTGTCGTGGCGTTTGTCAACCGCACGATGAAAATAGTCTAGAAATTTCAGTTTTTAACAATTTATTTTATTTTACTTACCGTTTTTTTGGGTTCCGTACCCAAAGTTTAAAAACGGGACCCTATTACTAAGACTTCGCTGTCCGCCTGTCTGTCACAGAGCTTATGAACCGTGATAACTAGACAGTTGATTTTCACAGATGATGTATTTCTGTTGCCGCTATACAACAAATAATAAAAACAGAATAAAAGAAATATTTAAGTATTTCCCATACAACAAATCTGGTTTTTTTTTTGCCGTTTTTTATAGATAGTACAGAACCCTTCGTGCCCGAGTCCGACTCGCACTCGGCCGGTTTTTTATTTTTATTTCTAGATTCTTTGATTTTCTATAAATTATTAAAAATAGTTTTAAGTTTAATCATAACGTCACTTAGTAGTTTAATCCTTGATTAACTGCTAACTCAGGTGCTTCAGGGTATTATAGGCCTTGAGTAGATTTACATCATAATGCGTTAGTTGCCATAGAAGCGTGCAATACACTCTCCGCGGCTGACAAAACAATGAAATTGATATAAAGTTGTTTGTGCCGAGAAGGTGCCTTATCTAATATTATAAAGGCGAAAGTAACTCTGTCTGTCTGTCTGTGACGTTATCAAACCACTGCACTGGACTGATAGTGACGAAATTTCGTATAGGGATTATTTAAGGTCTTAGGACGCACACAGGTTTTTTTTCCAGCATTTTCTTTTGATTTTCAGGAATTTCAATGTTTTACGATGAAGTCGACAAAAATCGACTTCCTGAATCTACAGATAGCAGTTACATAGTTGCGGTTGTCCTGTCACGTCCTTCAGTTGTATCCGTCTGTCACACACAACTGATGCAATACATACGAGTAATTAGTCTGACTATACGCAAGTCATATTATAAAGAATACCTTAGATAATAAACACATTAATATAAGAACGAAGAACAATAAAAATAATGAAGCAAAACATAATTTTATTAGATTAAAGGTAATACTCGAATCTGTGAATGCAGTCAGCAAATTTTTTATCTCGTCGATTTCAAATAAAATATTCTATCGTTTTTGAACGTCTATCCCGTAAATAGAAAATCTATTGTCAGTCTTCTATATCTAGCTAACTCAGTGTTATTCTAAGTCGTGATAGCGTAGCACAGCTGTAGCTTGTAGCATCTGCAAAGAGCGTAGCACTCCTGCGTAGCACTTTCGTAGCACTTAGCTAGCTGATTCAATGAGCTGTGTCCAACAGTGAAAATGTGCCGAGAACGGTTTATGGGGGGTATGACATGACCTAACGGCATTTGGTATTTATCTTTCAAATAAAGTGGTTTTCCTAAATATTATGGAGAGGCTTATTTTGGCAGTGGACTACTATACGCTTCAGTGTCAAGTCAGCGCCGAAACAACGCCTAATAATATATACACGTAGAGTTAGTGGTAGAATTATTTAGATATCATCGCTTTACAGGCCAAATCCGCTCTAAAGCTTCACAATTGTGGGTACATGATATTTGTGGATCTCTACCAGACAAAGCCATTCAACGAAGTATTATCTAAATTCACAAAATCTTCCTTTCGGGTTTGCTAAAAGGCTTCACCTTAGCCTTATAAATCAGCGCCATCTAGCACCAAACTAAGCAAAGCTTGTACTATGGGAACCAGATAACCGATAGAATACTTATATACTTTTTTTTTGTAAATACGCACTTATTATAACTTATTAACACCCAGACAATACAGGCGATGATTGAATAGTTTCGTTTTATCGCAGCGTATGCTCCAAAGATGAAAATTTCACACAAACGTTTGAAGTTCTAGCCAAAATTTTAATTTGTCAGTATTTGTTTGGGTCTGGATGTTGTGAAATAACTATATGACTATAGCACGTGTTAGGGGCTATGTACTCGTAAAAAAAATGAAATAGAATCACGACTGTAATCCCTAAGTAAGGTAGAAGACGTCTAATGGTGGTTGTCAAAGGCATGTCAAAACATTTAATTGGCACATGCCCAAATTATGCAGTTATTAGCATACGTGACAGGTTGTAAGCTCAACGCCGCTTATAAAAATACTAAATGGTTTCCACACGATGTTTTCCTTCAGCGTTATAAGCACGTGAACATTATCACGCATATACATTTTATGGATAGAAAAATCCATTGATGGACGTCCGGTATTCTAGTTCCACTCAACTTCCACGACTTTTTAGTATTTTGAGCGTTTTTCAGAGCAAAATATACATGTTTTGCAAGCTTTTTCATGCACGTTGTAACCTATCTCTATCTGCCTCTAACTTGCTAGCACAAATGTCCAGTTGGATTTTTGCATTAGGCCGAAAACCACCCGAGATTTTACCCTTCTTTTTAGGACAGCTAGAGCCGACAGCCTATTTCTAATGAATGGGGAACTTTACAGTCTCATAACCCATAGATAACCGTGTAGTATATGTACGAGTATATAGGTGTGTTGTAAGTCTTAAATTAAGGAAATCTTATTACGAAATTCCAACGTGTGTCGCTGACTAAAAGCCGGAGCGGGAAAGCCTAATGAACGTGCTCAAAATTTATAACACCTTTAACCTTTTTGTTACTTTGCAAGAAAATAAAACCTCAAGCGCGTATTAATTTTGCGTGCACATTTATTTTGCAAAATTGTATGTTCAACAATAAAATGAATAGGCCTCACAGCTCAGTTGGTAGTAACTCTGCCTTCTGCGCTGTAGGTTGTGGGTTCGATCCCCACCCAGGGCAAATATTTGTGTGATAAACATAGATGTTTGTTGTGCGTCTGGGTGTTAATATGTATAATACGTATTTACAAAATAAAAATATATAAGTATTCTATCAGTTATCTGGATCCCATAGTACAAGCTTTGCTTAGTTTGGGGCTAGATGGCGCTGTGTGAAATGTCCACAAATATTAAAAAAAAAAAAAAAAAATAATAATAATAATGCTCGAGCTTTTATCGTTATTTATTTGTGACGGCACTTTTGATGCTATCGAAAATGTGAAAATGTTGAAAATGTATATAAATACATAATAATATTAAACAACATAAATACATAATTACATATTACATAATTAAATTAGTCACAAAGTAAAATTAAAACATTTATTTATCAAAACAGTCTTTTATGCTATTTCACATTTACACAGTAGCCGTAAAGGCATTCATAATTCATATACTTCAGCTATCTATAATACCTTAAATACTTAATTATAAGACGATTGAGACGTTCCTTATAATCTAAGGTCATATCGTCGGATAAGACCGGACCTTGCAGAACGACTTTGATAGATTCTAGATAATGGTCGCAATTTTGTTGTTATCACAAACGAACTAAAATTTCGTAAAATACGATCGCTCTTATTCCTTTTACGTTAATGTCTATATTCGCGTAACCTTAGTTCTAAAACCCAGGGTAGTTATACAAAAATATTCTAATTTTGAGGATACGCGAATTTAGACTTTAACGTAAAGGAATAAGAGCGATTGTTTATTACGAAATTTTAGTAAGTTTGTGGAAAAAACAGAATTATATATTATTATACATAATTAATAATATTGATGGCAATCAATATTATATTCATATACATATTTTGAATTTAGCTAAAAATCTTCAAACAAACAACAGCAATTAATGCCAAGACGCTGAACTCTGGCCTGAATGTGGAAGCTGCTCCTGTGATGCTCCTTATCCAGGGTACATAGTGGGATACCCTGGTGTAAACCTCAGGGTAGGATGAAGGCTGGCAAATGTTTGTGATGAAGAGCAGTCCAGTCAGCTGACCGTTGCAGACAAGACCGTTTCCTTGGTCACCCTGCATAGAAAACACTTATTAAAATCTGATAATAAGAAAGCTACAACTGAAATTTTATGCTGATTTTCGTAGCCGGAACTTCAAATGTCAAGCCTCATATCCTCATCATAATCACCTTTGAGCTTAGCTTGTGTGCCTAGTTTGGTGTATCAGAGCTTGACTGAAACAGATTGCATGGTATGCAAACATTCGTTTATAACAAACTCATTGAACGACTACTAAACTAGCAGCGATGGCCTTGCAACCTGTCACATATGGAAATCTAACTACAGCAGAATGTGGGCGAGAAGCAAATGTTATGTTTGAGCGTGCGACTACCCTCTATAAGCATACTCAAGGTTAGCGCCTGGAGATCTGAGAGGATGTCCACCATATATAGGGATTACAGTCGTGATATTATAATTATACTTTTTTTTTAATGAGAATTTGTAGCGTTTAAGGTAAGCACTTACGTTGCATCCCGATGAGATGACGTCGTATGAAGCAGCGCAGATCATCGAAGGCATAATGTTAGGATATCCGCTCAAGACGTTATAGAGGAGGGAACATGTGTCATTCCTGTAGATGTATTTAGTTGTGTATCTGAGCTCGTTGCTTCCTGCCTGTGAATGATACAAGTAAGGTTATGTGAGGATTTAAATTTGGTCATTTTGATCGGGTTTTTCTCGATATTTGCAAAAGTTACAGTTTTGATTTTGAAACATTGGTAAATTAAGGATTTTATTTAGACAAATTAAAGACAGAAACACGATTGGTTAATCTTTGAGAACTTACTTTGAATTTTCAACAAACAAAAAAATGTGGTTCCAATATGAAAATTTGTAAGGCCTCGCATATATTTTTACCATACCATATTTTTTGATGATTTTGTTATCTATTGTGTAGAGAATAGTTCAAAGTTAGTTCCATTTAAATTGTATTTACTTTGCATCATAAAACTTAAAAAACTATATCGTCTTCGACTCTTCTATTGGTTGAAACATTTGTGTCGGTTTATTTAGTTTTTAAAAAGTAATTCACAATTTTTTTGTATGAATCTGATTTCAATATTGAATTTGGGGTTTGATTTTGGCTTACCGTTGTAACAGTACTGCTGGGTGCTCCCCATCCGGCCATGCTGCACAAGGTGAAGTCTATGGGGATGAACTCGACAGTCGGCAGTGGGATTGGGAATACAGTAGTGTTAAGGAATGGTTGCGTAGTCTGAAATAAAATAATTTATTAAATCGCCAGCTAAATCGTTCTAACTCAGCAACCCTGCACTCTAAAGGCTTTCAAATTTCGAAACAGCATTTACAATATCTCTACTAAAATTTGATAAGATAAATATGCACTTAAATATAATATTTCGGGAGATTATTTTTTTCAGAAGTCTAAATGGAGAGCTCCTGTTTTTCCTGCAATTTTTTGGATGACGACATTTCATCCGCTCCGCTCTGGCACTCGACAGCTAAATTTTAATTTAGCACTATTTTATTTTGTGTAACATTTGTCTTTTTTAATTATTTTTAAACAAATAATTCTTTCATCTTTAGGTTTTATTTCTAAATCAAGTGTTGCGTGTGCTGCTTTTAGAATTTGTGCTGAAGCTCTTTAGTTATTTTTTTTATTGTTGTACGTACTTAGTTAGTACTTTTAATTATTATTCTTGTTTGAGGCTTCACCTTGTTCGATCGGCACCACACTGGAGCTCTACATAGCATTAAGGAAAGGATCAATGAAAAAAAAGGTAGACCCGAGGAACAGGCGTAGCTTCACCTAGTTCTTAAGACGTTTCGAAGTAATCCTTGTGATTTTATTGAAATAAATGATTTTTGAATTTGAACAATATAAAAAGTGATTGTTGATGATGACGATATTGCGTCACGTTTCACAACATAACCTTGCGAAGATAAACATATAAAAATAATCAGATTATTTTGAGTACCTACATTGATTCTGGACTAACATGCTCTGCTCATTGCTCATCCATCCTTGAATATATATTACACATAGAGATTATTACCGATAAAACATTTGTCAGATTACAAGTTTATGGAATAGATAAATGGTTATTTTCGTTATAACTAATATTGTGATATATCATTTATTTTGTCATCATAAGTGTAAATTATTTCAGACACGCTTTAATCAGGCTATGCTTCCAAATTAACAGTATCCGGTGCTAATCATAAACTTGGTTCATATTATATTAATTAACTAGCTGCTCGCCCCGGCTTCGCACGGGTGGTACCTGGATAAAAAGTCTTCCGATTTTGTGCAAACTTCACATAAACCATCTACTAAATAGTCTGAACAAAGCCTAAACATTTGGTTTGGATATGTGAGCCCGTTCTTGAGTTATAAAAATACAACGAAAAGTGGCATTGATTTTTATATATATAGATAGTGGAATCTCTTACAACTTCATTTGACTTTAACCACCGCTGCACTCTGTTAGGGAATTCCATTCTTAGTTCACCAAAAGGAATACTATATATACTTCCTTCAAACTTCAAGTTTCTAGGACCAGTCAGTCAGTAACACAAGAGTTTTTATGTTTTGATTGTATTTATATCTACTTACCTACTTAAAAAATATTGAATAACTCAGACGCCGCCTGTACGGTTAAAGATAAAAAACATTCTACCAACAGGTGATGTCTGGTGATCTCTAATAAATATTATATTTAATTTACTTACATTGATTATAGCAATATCATTGAAGGACGACGGGAATGGGAGGTAATCAGGGTGTGGAATAAATTTTGCGACCGTCCTGGATCTGTCAGCGGAATCAGCTGATAGGAGTGCTGCACCCGCGAACACTCTGTATTCGGACGGCAAAAGAGGTGTCTGGACACTGTTGAGAAGAAAATAATTTGTAACAATACAGATAACATAAAATTTAGTAACGTATGCACGTTTTTGTAAAAAAAAATATTCAATATTTTATATTCGAGTAGAATAAATAAATAAATATTGATGGACATTTCACACAGCCCCATCTAACCCCAAACTTAGCAAAGCTTGTAATATGGGAACCAGATAACTTAAAGAAAACTTATATAATATTTTTGTTCTAAATTCATACTTATTATACATATTAACACCCAGACACAGAACAAAAATGTTCATCACAAAAGTATTTATCTCGGGTGGGGATCGAATACACAACCTACAGCGCAGAAGGCAGAGCTACTACCAACTGAGCTGTGAGGCCAGTCGAATATAGTCTCAAAAGTAATATTAAAAGCGTAGAAGTTTTTTGAAGTATGGAAACCTTAACACAGCTAATTATAATGGTTCCACTAACCGGCACGGCTACGGCAAACAAAAGGGGAAGCAAAAATGTATGACGGAAATTATCATCATGCCGTCGCCGTCGTCGGTAAAACATGCCATGTTATTTTATACATTTTATCATTTTGGCCGTGTTGGCCGATTGGGAGGTACCTCGGCTTTCAATCTGAAGGTTGTGGGTTCGAATCCCGGCGTGCATCAATGGATTTTTCTGTTCGAAAAAATTGTATGTGCATCAAAAACACGTGCTCAAAACGGTGAAGGAACACATCGTGAGGAAACCAGTTAGTATTCTTATAAGCGGCGATGGGCTTGCAACCAGCCACGTATGGAATGCTAACTCCTCCAAAATGTGTGTATGTGCCAAATATAATGTTTTTACGAGCCTCTCACTTCCCCCACTAGACATCTTCAAAGGATCTATCTCTTTTGGCTGCCGAAATCGTACGGGTGCCGTCCCGGCTAATAGAAATACCGCACATTAGGTACTCACTTATTGACAGTATTAGTGACGCAAGAAGCAAGAGTCAACGATTGTTGCAGAGTGATCAGAACTCCTCCACATCTGTGAGCTTGCACATGGTTCGGCAGCAGCGAAAGTTGTTGCAAGGAAATCTGACAAAACATACATCATAGTCAAAAGGTAGTTTTTAGTATTTTGGTTTGTGTAGAAATTTCTTATAACGTCATCTAGTCCTTTTAATGAAGCTGTCTAACTAATATATAGAATACAATAAAACACCCAACCACAGAAGAAACACAAAAAATCATCACACAAATGCAAGCATTTGTGTGATGATTTTTTGTGTTTCTTTCGGCCAAGTCACACAATATAAACTATAATTATAAAGAAATCGCAGTAAGGAACCTCAGACTTGGTACGACTTTGTCTAGATTTCATTACTTTTTAGAGATAAACAAGCAGCACCATCGAGACTTGGCTAGTTTTTTACAGAATGTTTTTGGTGGGATTTCACTTCTTTTTGTGGAAACGTGGGCTTATTGATTTATTTTAATAGATTTTTTATTTGACACAGTTTTTTGCAATGACAGTAGATTTTTTTATGTACCAATAGTAGAAGGGGGCATTACCATATCTCTAATACAGCTGAGACCAGCTGAGGGTTCTTCATCAGATACTTCAGACCTTCGATTTTTGTCATCAAATGAAGCGGCCCATCAAGTTGAATATTTTTTGTAAAGGCGGTATGTCGATCTCTAATAGTTTGGATATGCTCTTGTGTTTTCTAATCAGGGTCATCAGGTACTCCAGATCTTAGATTATTCTAGTTTTTAGGGTTCCGTACCCAAAGGGTAAAATCGGAACCCTATTACTAAGACTTCGCTCTCCGTCTGTCTGCCTATCTGTCCGTCCGTCCGTCTGTCTGTCACAGGGCTGTACCTCATGAACCGTGATAGCTAGACAGTTGAAATTTTCACAGATTTTGTATTTCGGTTGCTGCTATAATAACAAATACTAAAAACAGAATAAAATAAATATTGAAGGGGGGCTCCCATACAACAAACGTGATTTTTTTGCCGTTTTTATAGATAATGGTCCGACTCGCACTTGGCCGGTTTTTATAGTTTTCCCTTTATGTGGCCATAAAACCCTAACTCTGTACCAAATTTCAGCTCTCTGAGTTTATGGGAAGTATTAGTTCTATTCTGATGATCATGAGTGAGTGAGTGTCTAAAATGCGAAACTTTGCTTTCGTTTAACTTCGGAACTAAATGACATACAGACTTGAAATTTTGGATTTTAAGTATGTGATTATAGCTTACTGGATGACGAAAATTTCTGCGTTCTGGTCTTATCCAGAGGTTCTCAAATAGGGGCCTGAAAATGTGGCGAAATGGTTCCAGTAAAGGATGGTACGGCAGTGTTTGCTTCGCGCTCGACTTGGCGGGGGCACTACCGTGCCCCCAAATAAAAATAGGAGATGTGGCTTGTTCAGAAGTATTTCTTTTTTCGATCCGAAAAAGAGCAATCGTCGACTGGCAGCCCCTTAAGGGGCTGTATGTGTATGGCTGTACGATTGCTCTTTTTCGAAACGAAAAAAGAAATACTTCTGAACAAGTCACATCTCCTATTTTTATAAGTATATTACTTCAGGTTTCTACCTAGATTTCTATTAAGCTGAAAACATAATAGCAGAAACCTTTCACGATAAAAATATTATTTCAAAATGATACGTTTTAGAATTAATTTATGATCGAAATATTTTATATACCTACTATTAAAATCAACTTGTATTTTTTACTTTACTGTTACTATACTTTATTGTTAAAGATAGGTAATATGTAGATCTAGATTTCTATTAGGATAGATTTTTGATAAGTAATTATACATAATTTATATCATTAATTTATTCGAAAAGCTAAGGCGGACCACGCGCGGACGTGTGTTTGTCGTCATTGCAGCGGTCGTTAGGATTATTTATCGAAGTGATTAAAGATGGGTACATCTTTATTCACATATACTATACATTATAAAATAGAAGATGTGGCTTGTTCACAAGTATTTCTTTTTTCGTTTCGAACAAAAATAATCGTCGACTGGCAGCGTCTTAAGTTGGAATGTGATTGATCCGGTCGTTTGCAATCCTACTTATACATATACACGTCGCGATACTGTTTTTTTACATGTTTTATTTAACTTGCCTTGATAGTTAGTTAGTTTGTTAATATGCGCGGGATAAATCTTGGAACTAAATTTTAAATAAGTTCCCTCCAACCAATTAAACTAAAATTTTGCATAGCTTTTTAGGGTTCCGTACCCAAAGGGTAAAAACGGGACCCTATTACTAAGACTTCGCTGACCGTCTGTCTGTCTGTCTGTGACAGGGCTGTATGTCATGAACCATGATAGCTAGACAGACGTTTTCACAGATTATGTATTTATGTTACTGCTATAAGAACAAATACTAAAAACAGAATAAAATCAATATTTAAGGAGGGCTCCCATACAACAAACATGATTTTTTTGCCGTTTTTTATAGATAATGGTACGGAACCCTTCGTATCCGAGTCCGACTCGCACTTGACCGGTTTTTTTATTTTATTTGACTTATACTTTGTGACAGAAAAACTACTTACAACATATGGGAACTGTGAATCCGTGGCAATAGGAGCATTGCTGATCCTGTTAGTTGATCCAACAGATCCTGGGGTTGAAATGGCGCTGACATCTGTAGCACAGAAATTACATTAAAAAAAATCATAATAAATAAGTATTATAAAAATAAATTATAAACTTTTTTAATAAAAATATAATGTGGATACGTACATTTTATTTTTTCAAAATTTAAAAATCTTATTATTGTTAAAATCAATACTTACAGCCAACAGCGACTAACAGTAAAAACAATTTAAATGCCATTTTCACTTATATTTGATTGATGAACTTTTTCAGTAGTGAAAGTTACACTTCGCGCACTACAGTGATATCAATGCTTATGTTTCGTATATAATATATAAGTCAACACAGATTTCATATCTAATCTTTGGATAACACTTATCTAAATACTATGTAGGTATACATATAATTAATAGATTTTTAGGGTTCCGTACCCAAAGGGTAAAACGGGACCCTATTACTAAAACTTCGCTGTCTGTCTGTCCGTCCGTCCGTCTGCCACAGGGCTGTATTTCATGAGCCGTGATAGCTAGACAGTGAAATTTACACAGATGATGTATTTCTGTTGCCGCTATAACAACAAATACTAAAAACAAAATAAAATAAATATTTAAGTGGAGCTGCCATACAACAAAAGTGTTTCTTGCCGTATTTTTTAAATAATGGTTCGGAACCCTTCGTGCTCGAGTCCGACTCGCACTCACTGGGCCAGTTTTTTTTTCCTCAGCCTTGTGGTTGGATAGGTAGGTGGGTACGTGGTAGGTGAATCACCTTCATCGCAACTCATACTGATATCAATCTGACATTTTTATTGACAGATTATTTTGAATGAGTCACTTATTTGTAACCTAGTTTGAGCTATTATAGTCAATAGCCTGTGTTGTCGGTACATTTAAAACACAAAATTAAATAAATAAATATTGGTGGACTTTACACAAAACGCCATTTAGCCCCAAACTAAGCAAAGCTAACATGGGATGGCCATGGGAACCAGATAACAGATATAATACTTATAGGTACTTTTTTTGTTGTATAAACAAACATACTTATTATACAATTACATTAACAATCAGTCACAGCTGCATAAACAACATAAAGGTATAGATGGCGCTGGTGTGCTGTTGCACTGCAACAAATCTGACATCACAGACTAAAAACATTTACTCGTCATAGCAACGCAGTTTTGACTAATACGCATTCTACCAAAATTCGTAATTTATTTTATAAGTACAAGGTTTGTAGGAAAAAAATGGAAGTTCCTGAAATTGCTTTTTTTCTATACGATTATTAAAATTTGACAGGACGTCTGTCACGGGTCGGCTAGGTCTTCTATAAACAAACGAATGTTAGTTACTAGGGTGTAACCCGGGTAACAGCGGGTTACTCAGGGCGCTAATGAGCATGTTAATATTGTTACACCCTTGTCACGTAGCTACGACCCTGTTAATACAATTATTTGCTATATTTTGCCACCGCTTAGCGACCTTAACACTTAACTGAGACGGTATGCGGTATTCCTACTGTTCACACCAAGGTGTATTTTCGCTTGTCTGACTTTTGAAATGTTTCGCATTATGAGCGAAGCGATGCCGCCTACCCATGAGAATAACACGCAATTTTATCTCGCAGTTTCGTAGAAGCCGCGTTACAAACAAATACCTAAATAAATATAAACTTTTATGAAAATTTCAAAGCTACTATGGGAACATCGACTACATAGCCCAGCGATGTATGGGAACTATATCTGATAGAAAAAACTTAAAAAAATAAATAGGATCACGACTGTAATCCCCAAGTACGATAGACATCCTCTCAGATCTCCAGACGCTTAGATCTTTTGAAGATGTCTAGTGGGGGTAGTCAGAGGCACGTCCAAACGTTATATTTGGCTCATGCCCACGCTTTGCAGTAGTTAGCATTCCATACGTGACAGGCTGCAAGCCCATCGCCGATTATAAGAACACTAACTGGTTTCCTCACGATGTTTTCCTTCACCGTTATGAGCGCGTGTTTTTGATGCGCATATAAATTTTTCGAACAGAAAAATCCATTGATGCACGCCGGGATTTGAACCCACGACCTAAGTAAACATAAATATTTATAAACATTTTACACAGCGCCATCTATCCTCAATCTAATCAAAGCTACTTTGGGAACTATATCTGATAGAATCCTTAAGGCGCTCCCAGTCGACGATTGTTTTTGTTCGAAACGAAAAAATAAATACTTGTGAACAAGCCACATCTCCTATTTTATAATGTATAGTATATGTGAATAAAGATGTACCCATCTTTAATCACTTCGATAAATAATCCTACCGACCGCTGTAATGACGACAAACACACGTCGGCGCGTGGTCCGCCTTAGCTTTTCGAATAAATTAATGATATAAATTATGTATAATTACTTATCAAAAATCTAGTCTAATAGAAATCTAGATCTACATATTACCTATCTTTAACAATAAATCACAAGTTGATTTTAATAGTAGGTATATAAAATATTTCGATCATAAATTCTAAAACGTATCATTTTGAAATAATATCTTTATCGTGAAAAGTTTCTGCTATTATGTTTTCAGCTTAATATAAATCTAGGTAGGAACCTGAAGTAATTAATATACTTATAAAAATAGGAGATGTGGCTTGTTCAGAAGTATTTCTTTTTTCTTTTCGAAAAAGAGCAATCAGCGACTGGGAGCCCCTTAAATACTTTTTTGTAAATAAATACGACTTCAATAAGGAGGAGATTATCAATTCGCCTCATGTTTTTTTTTGTGTGTATGTTACGCGATTACTCCGGCGTTTGTGGACGGATTTACAAAATTATTTTTTTATTTGAAAGCCCAGTTTTCTGTTTGTGTGTTAGTTGTCCCATTACCACCATGTCAGCATCTGATGATGGAATCCCAGAAAAATCGAGAAACCTTCAAAATTAATGGGCATTGATAGTGGTTTTCAACTATAGACCTTGCCCTTCTTTCGTTGGCATACACCGAGTGGAGGGCTAGCCGGGGTGGGGCTTCTAGATCTCGCGGAGGGGGGAGCCCCCACTGCAATTTTTATTTATATACATGAATTCGGTTTTGTTTTTAGTTTTTGAAACGTAATTATCTGTAAATAAATACTTAAACACTATACATATAACACCCAGACACAGAAAAAAGGGTGTGTCCTGGGTGGGAATAGAACCTACAACGAAGGCAGAAATGGTATACCGCTCGCTGAAGTCCGTTACCAACAGTCATTTACATACTCGTAAAATGAACGCGTGAAATTGTATATTCGAGTATGACACATTTGCTTATTTAATATACAAAACGGCAATCTCATCAATATCACCATTTAATGTGTAAATGAAGGGTAATAGGTTTATATATACATATAAGAACCAAAGTACTGACTGACTGATATGAAAAATGCACAGCCTAAACACAGTCGTAGAGGCATGAAATCCTAATCCTAATAATATTATAAATGTGAAAGTTTGTGAGTTTGTATGTATGTTTGTTCATCAATCAGGCCTAAACGACATAACGGATTAAGTTTAAATTTGCTGTAAATGTAGAAATAATGCCCGAATAAATAATAGACTACTTTAAAATATTAAAAACATCCCCAAAACAATAAAAAAACGTAAAAGGGATGATTTCTGTATGGCGCTGGTGTGCAACAAATCTGACATCACAGACTAAAATCATTAATTTGTCTTTTCTATTCGATTGTTGAAATTTGACAGGACAACGTCTGTCACGGGTCGGTTAATATTATAAATGCCAAAGTTTGTAAAAAGGCTGCTATGTCTGTTCCCTAATCAAAAATAAACGACAAATCGTTTAAGATGAAACTTGCTGTAGTATGTAGATAAAAAATCAGAATAAATAAAAAAGGGGGAACTTATAATCCGAAAAACAACCTCTGAATGATAAAAAATGCAAAAAGATGTTTTGGTATAGATGGCGCTGTTGTGCAAAAAATCTGACATCACAGACTAAAATCGTTTAGTCGTCAAAGCAACACAGTTTTGGTTAATGAATGATACGCATTCTACCAAAATTCCGAATTTATTTTATCAGTACGAGGTTTGAAGAAAAAAAAATAAGTTGCTGAAATTGCTTTTTCTTATGCGATTATTAGAATTTGAGAGGACAACTTCTGTCACGGGTCGGCTAGTAATAAATAAGTAAATATTGGTGAATATACCTTATACTTGGCAGAGTGCCTAATTTGGTACGTTCAACTTTCAAAAATTCCCAACGCGTGAAAAAATATTTTTAATCTATTTTAAATATTACATAATTTAGAAAATATTGTCCCAATTCTATTAAAAAATACTTTTTGATGATTTGCAACTCTCAATTTGAAGTAGAGCGAATGATAGCTGACCAGTGACAGGAGTCTTGGCACCGCAGGGTAAAAAAATTAAATATTACTAGTATTTTTTTAGTATTTCTGTCAAAAAAGGTTGATATGTAATAGTTAACATTTTTTTACACCCGAAATTAATATTTTCATGTACCTAAATGAATTACAATGGCATGCAATCAACTGGTTTTTCATGATGTACCAAATAAGTCACATTGCCAGATGAGCGCCATTCAAGTTTATCTTTACTATGTACCTGATATGTGACATTGCCATACTCGTATAAATTATATTTTTTCAAAATTACATACATTTATGATTTTTGATCGAGCGAAGCGAGATCTCTTTGACAACTCGGAGGTGTCGTCGGCTCTTTTATGCGAGTATGAATGTTTTTTCGACGATAGCATTCTAATCGTTACTCTAATAAATCGAAATTCACCAATTGTCATAAAATTTTCAAGCTTGAGCTTTAATTGTCAAGAAATTATAGAGATAAGAATGTACGTAAGGTGTCAGTTTGATGCGAAGTACTTGCTAAAATGACATTTTAGTGCCACAGGTGCCGCAACTATATCAGCAGCAGCAACATCGACCTCGTCAACTTGTGGGTCTTATCTTCAAGTCGGGGGCAAGTCAGATTTAGACGAAATTTAATCATCAGATGATGAACAATAGCAATGCTGTGATAGCAGTTCACCGCCTTCACACTTTCCCATTGCTATTTTCACTGGAAAACCTATACTTTTTATGAAATGTTGATAATGAGATGAATCAAGTTGTTACATCAACATTTCTGCTACAATATCAACTGTCATCGCTGTCGATCACTGTTCATTGCCCGTTGATTCTGAACAAGTACCTTCCCTATTGTAGGTATGCAGCCTTGACCCTAAGCAGCTACTTAATCAATAAGACCTAGTGTATTAGGCACGAAGGAAGGTCTCAAAGACTAACACCTTATTGGCGTTGTAAAAAGTTCACTAGTTCTGCTGAAGTCAAAGATCATGTCTTCTTTGGGGTTTGACTTGCAGGAAAGAGTGACATTCAATACTTCAAGCTGTTCTACTTAGATGACATCATCTCTCTATGTGCAAAAACAAATCTTTACAGCACATAAATAACTAGCACTTCTTCCGAAGTTTCAGAAGGCGATGAAAAATATTTTTGACAATCATTTTCTGATCTAGCAGATCGTTTTGGGGCATATACATCATTTCGGGGCTGTTGATAATACTCGCCTATCTTCTCTCAAACGCTTGATTAAATTTCTCATTACCCAACTTTCAAATTTAGCAGAGGGAGGTGCATACATTGCACAAAAGTGAAAACTAAGAAAGGATTAGGGGAATACTAAAGAGTTTTATATACTTATATATATATTATCTACAGATTATAAATTGAAAATGAATATAACGTAATCGCAAATTATTTTTAGCATGTTTTTGTTACTTTTTAATGTAAGAATGTAATATTTTTGTTATATAAAGTGATAAACACAAATGTATATAAGCCTGGCAGTGTGACACATATGGTACGTTGATTTAGTAAAGTTGATTATAACACATCTGGCAATGTGCCAAATATGGTACATTCAATAAATCTAAAAGTATTGATAATATAATTTTTTTTTTATACTATCCCCTCTATTAATGACCCTAGATCACAAATTATACAAAAAAAAACAACATTTCTAAAATAAAAATTCCTGCCAAGTATAGGGTTAACACAGCGTCATTTAGCCCCAAGTTAGGCAAAGCTTGTATGTACTATGGAAACCAGATAACTGATAGAATACTTAAATACGTTTTTTTTTTTATAAATACATACTTATTTTACATATTAACACCCAGACACAGAACAAACATCTATGTTCATCACACAAATGTAAAATAGATCTGTCTTGGTACTTAAGGAGGGATTTTGTAAAATTCAATTTCTGGAGCCTTTCCATAAGCCTTTCTGCAATATTACTTTAAGAGCTTGCGGTAAGCTTGTTGGGTAAAAAGTGAAACTGTTCCTATAAAAGTTTTATTCTCTCGATCTACCGAGTACGTATAAAGTTAAACTTTATTATCCTACAAACTAAATAATTAAACACGGTTTTATTGAATGCATTAAAAAGGACTCGACCTCTTAGGGTTCATGGGGGTTCAACAGATATTAAGTAATGTTTGTTTGAAAATAACTTTAAACGAGCAAAGTCGCGACGGTTTCTACTAATTGTAAAATAAACCCTCCGAGTTTTTTATTATTCCATCAAAATGATAAATTAAATGAAATTGGCAAAGTGTGAATCAGATTATTTTATTATATAGGGTTCTGTTGTATTTTATTTCGTTTATCCAGAAGTGGATGTAAGTTAAGTGACTTATTAGTATTAGATGTAAGTAATTTGTTTTTGAAATAAAATATAAAAAAAGTGACATGCAAGTTAGTACTTTATATTTCATTTTATAGGCACTAGGTACCTCCTACTGTCCAATAGTTCCAACTTCAGTCAACATTGTTGTCTTGAAGGACATGACTTCGCAATATTTAATTTTAACGTTCAGCTGTCATAGTAGAGAAACAAATTTAACATAATTAGAAAAAAAAAGTCATTATTAGGATTCCGTACCCAAAGAGTAAAAACGGGACCTTATTACTAAGACTTCACTGTTCGTCTGTCCGTCTGTCTGTCACAGGGCTGTATCTCATGAACTGTGATAGCTAGATAGTTGAAATTTTCACAGATTATGTGTTTCTGTTGCCGCTATAACAAAAATACTAAAAACAGAATAAAATAAATATTTAAGTGTAATTTATAATATATTTTAATTTTTAATATATTTATCCCATACAACAAACGTGTTTTCTTTTTGGAGTTTACTCCTTAAGAATCGGTTTTTGATATACGGCGCCCGGTATGAAAAAAATGTGAGTAGAAAAATCTACTGAACGCATGACCTCGTTTCGCACTTGGCCGGTTTTTTAATAATTTTTGTTTATTTGTGGTATCGTAAAAGGATTGCGGAACGTAACGGAAAGCTGATATATTTGCAAGAAACAGACCTTACCTGGAGACGTCTCAAAGCGATCCTTGTATTTTATTGAAATAAATATCTTGACTTTGGCTTTGATTGATAGAATCAAGAGCTATTTCACGAACTCCTTAGCGAATAACAGTAAAATGCTGGGATATATTCTTTCTTTATTTTGCCATCTCAGTAAAAACCAGCGGATTTTGCAAATCTTGTTTTGTTAAATATTCATAGACAAACTATTACTTCATACAACTATAGAATTTGACACGGGTCTTTATCACGTAATTACTTTTTTTAATGGCTATTGTAACATAGTCGAAACGTCGGGAAAGTAAATTAAAGGTAATTACGTGTTAAAGACCCGTGTCAAAATCTATTGTTCAAATCTAATGTCTACTAATCACGATAGTTTGAAAAATAATATTACTTCACTTTATGACACAACGGGAATTACTCACGTAAACGATAAATTATGGTCCGACATAATGTGTACTCACGATAGTTTTGAAAGTGAAACTATTACTTACCTAAATTCTTTTTAAAAAGAAATACGGCTAATAACCACCTTTTTTCTTGTTTTACTGACTTTTCGAGACAATTCAGATGATCATCCTCATGAGCATCGCCCGCGAAATGATTAACAACCACGATAGTTTTAATTTTACCTAAATTCTTCAAAGATCTGAGTGTCAGGAGATCTGAGAGAATGTCTACCGCTCTTGGGGATTACAGTGGTGATTCTATATCAACATTGGTGATAATAAATATCTCTAGAACGAGCCTCCAAATGCGAATTCGCTCGCGATACTCATTCATGTCACGAACTAAGATTTATTTGTTCCATGTTTCAATCAAAACGGTTGCGTTGTGAATACAACACACAAACATCCAAATATCTAAACGTACACTTGCTAACTACTGCAAAATGTGGGCAAAAAAAAACGTGCCTCTGACTAACCCCTTTAGACAACTTCAAGGATCTGAGAAGATGTCTCCAGTACTTGGAAATATAGTCGTGATCCTATTTCTTTCTTTCTAATTTTCTATTTACAAACTTTCGCATCTATATTAGGTACTACTAGTAATATCTTATATAAAAATTCTCGTGTCACAGTGTTTGTAACTATACACTGTCCAGCCATTTCAGAGTATGTTTGTACTATACTCTGAAACGGCTGGACTGGATTTTTATGATTTTTTTTGTGTATATTCGGTAGGTCTGCGAAAAGGTCGTAAACTATTTTTTTTACCTTTAAGTGATAGCCGGTGTAAAGTTCGGGAAAAACTGAAAGTGCTTTTTTCTTTGGGATTATTTGAATTTGACAGGACAACGTCTGAACAGCTAAGTCGTTTTCACCTAATGTGCCTTGACTTCCATATATGACGAGAGTTCAAATCCCGACTGGTATTTTTTCGGCACGAATATAAGTGCATCAACACGTGCTCAAAACTTTTTAAATGCAATCGTGATGAAACTAGCGAGTATTCCTTAGTAGCAAGTATAGGCTTGCAGCATGCCACGGATGGAATGCTAACTACCTACTCGTAAGTGGGTGTCTGTGCCAGTATAACGTTTGGACGTGCCTCTGACTCAGAGAGAATATAATCTACCATGCTTAGGAATTAAAGTTGTAAAGCAGATCTTCAATTTTTAGGGTTCCGTACCCAAAGGGTAAAAACGGGGCATTAATACTAAGACTTCGCTGTCCGTCTGACCTGTCAGAAGGCTGTATCTCATGATAGCTAGACAGTTGAAATTTTACGGCAATAGAAACACAAATGATGTGTTTCTAATAGCAGAAAAAACAGAATTAAATAAATATTTTAGTGGGGCATACAAAAACGTATTTTTTTTTGTATTTTTTTATAGAAAATGGTACGGAATTTTTCGTGCGCGAGTCCGACTCGCACTTAGCCTTTTTTAACATATTAAAGGTTGGAGTTTATTGTTTTTTTATACTTAACTTATAAAAAAAGTAAACCTATCGCCAAAAAAGGCGTCCATCTAACTTTAAAAAACTTTTATTAGCTTGATTTTAGGGAGAACGATGTATTCTTGGAGATATAATAAGAACGCAGGCGATATTATAAAAAAAATAAGAAATTAACAACATATTTTAATACTAAAATTATGTTGCAACCAAAAAAATATAATAATTAAATAGGATCACGACTTTAAACTAAAAAAAAAGTAGACATCCTGTCAATCTATTAATCATTGGATCGTTAAATGACTGAAGGGGGTAGTCAGAGGCACGTCTAAAAATTATATATGGCACATGCCCACATTTTGTAGTAGTTATCATTCCATACGTGACAGGTTGCAAGCCCATCGCCGCTTATAAGAATACTAACTGTTTGCAGAAACATGGTTGTTAATACTTTTCAGGCAGCTTCTCGTTTTACGCTCATTTGCTTATACAAAAAACCAAAACATGATTTACTAGACATCGTTTGTTCCAGCAATACCTGCCATTACTCTGTGACTGAAATAGTAACATTCTCATTTCTCTGTGCCATTCGTATGCTGATACGGGGCCCTAATAAAAACAAATAGGATCAAGTCGATCTAAATATTAGGATACAAACGAGTTCAGCTTATAGATCTCTTTTCAAGAACATAAACTACGGAACACGCTTTGTTTTGAGAGATTCTGTTTGTTTTGCTCATTCCGTATTGCTAATTGAATAAGTGGATTACTTCCTTGTTCACAATCGTTTTTGGACGCTTCGAGTGTTGAAAGGGTATTTGATTTGACTATATAAAAACATTGTGCTGTTTGACTGAATGGAAATTTAGATACGATATACGTAGAGCATTAGATCGTATTTTTGACCAATAAAACGACTTTAACTCTCAAAAACAGTAGATATCCTCGCAGATCTCCAGGCGCTCATGCTTGAAGATGTTTAAAGAGGATAAACAGAGGCACGTCCAAACACTAAATTTGGCGCATTTTTTAGTGTAAACAAGGATAATCAAAAAGTCTGATTTTATTTTATTTATTTGCATCATGTACATCTATATCTTATATCTATCTATATCTATACATATAATAAATCTGTAGAAGAGTTCAATTCTGTACATTGAATAAAAACGAAAAAAAATACTCCTAGGGGATTTCATACAAGTAACACAAGCCAAAAAAAAAAACATTTTGAAATTTATGTCTGTCTGTCTGTCTGTCTGTCTGTTGTCAGGCTTTCACGCAAAAACTACTGAACGGATTTTGATGAAACTTTTTTTGTTATATAGCTATTAGTCCTAGGCAACTTATAGACTATAATTTTGGAAGATCGGAATACCAATTGTGGAACTATAGAGTTCTGGGTTTGGGTAATCTATAAGAGATATTAATATACTGCTTTAGGCAAAGTTGGTCAACATGCTGTCGACAATCGAAAGAAAAGGAATAAAATAAAACCGGCCAAGTGCGAGTCGGACTCGCGCACGAAGGGTTCCGTACCATTATCTATAAAAACACGTTTGTTGTATGGGAGCCCCACTTAAATATTTATTTTATTCTGTTTTTGGTATTTGTTGTTATAGCGGCAACAGAAATACATAATCTGTGAAAATTTTAACTACACTCGGTTCCAAAAATAACGGGTCAGTCACATAAACCCGAATATCTCCCGAACTACGTATGCTATCCTAATGAAACGAAGACTGTTCAATTGAGAATTTAATTATACAGATAAAAAATAAAATAAAACTTAGTTGCACCCACAATATTATTCTCTAAATTAAAAAAAAACTAAAGTAGTCATATTTTTCTTAAGATTAAATTTTTTTATGATTGTTTTTTTGCTGTTTTTCATCACTTTCTTCATTTAATACTTTGTATTGCCTCCACGAGCTCTTCTGACAGCTTCCAGGCGATTAGGCATGCTGTACACCAAATTTCGGAGCCGGTGCTGAGGAATACCTTCCCATTCCTCCAGCAGTGCTTGTTTGAGCTCGGGAAGCGTGATTGGTGGGGGGTTTCGACCTTTCACGCATCTCTGAAGCTCGTCCCAGGCGTGCTCGATGGGGTTTAAGTCCGGGCTTCGCGCTGGCCACTGCATGAGTTGCTGCAGGGCAGCAGCAGGAAACCTTGCGTATATTCCGCGGATACCCATCTTCATTTAAGCCATACTTATTCAAAATAATCACATTTAGAAATCACTGTCGCCCAGCGAAGCGGGCACGGGTCAGCTAGTACAGAATAATAATGAATAATAATAGGCTCCTAAGTTTACAGCAAAGTAAATGTAAAATTACTCGACAAATTTTAAGATTGAAAACTGTGTAAGTTTCATTAGATCAATGTCCAATATTATTAGAGGTCGATTAATAAGCTTGGTGATGTTGATGAGCGGAGCGATAGCGGGTTAGAGTAAAGACTACCACTGTTATACTTCCAACATATTCTAATAATATTATAAATGCGAAAGTTTGTGAGTTTGTATGTATGTTTGTTCCTCAATCAGGACTAAACGACAAAACGGATTAAATTGAAATTTGCTGTAGATGTAGATATAATGCCCGAATAAATAGTAGACTATGTGGTGGTTGTGATAGATCCTACGTGTTCGGGTGTGGTCTGTGGCAGCACAATAGAAACACGGGATAAGGTTCCACTCACTTCAGTTTTGTATTTACAAAGCACAGACAAGTCTTAGAGGAAAGCAAAGCACACAGCAAGATAGTTCACAGTAGGAAGATGAAGAATGAGAATAGAATGAAGTAGGAAGGTAAGCACAGCAATAGGTTTTTGCGTAAGGTAATTAGCGAGAGAAAGCGACGTGCGTCAAGTGCGATAGCGTGAGATCCACTGTCGGAAGGTAGCGGCGGGCGCTCGCCCGCAGTTCGCTCGGTGCGCGCGCGCGTATCAATGTTCACAGCGGTCCGTGAGACCTTTAATCGATACGATTATTTACGCTGCGCACACGACTGCCTTCCGACATTACAATTTGTGTAAGTACGATATTTTATATTATTATTTATTTTAGCTAGTAAGTTATGTGTATATAATGCTATGTAAATAAATATATATGTAAGTTAATTTATATAATGTTTTTATATAATAAAATGTAAATATTGTTTTAAATGTAAATTTAGTTCTAGGATAGTTTTAAGATTACTAATGAGTTATTTTATGTTACAGGTAAGTAAGTAAGTAAGTAGGTACGCCACAATTACTCTAAAATATGAAAATCATCCCCAAAACGATAAAAAAAACGCAAAAGGGATGATTTTGGTATAGATGGCGCTGGTGTGCAACAAATCTGACATCACAGACTAAAAACATTCAGTCTTTTCTATTCGATTATTGAAATTTGTCAGGACAACGTCTGTCACGAGTCGGTTAGTAAAAAATATAATTATTATTATCATAGTCTATAAAATATAATTAGTATTAATATAATTATATATCAATATATATAACCTGGATTGATCATAGGATCGCTCGCATAGTACTCGGATAAATTATTATTGATTTGGGTATTATGCGAGTGAAGTCACATGCAGAAGCTATTTATAACAATTATACTTTATCCATTAAGTTTGTTTACCAGCTGCCATAACAGACCGTCCCACTTAATGGACCCGCTTCAAAGGTAATATGATTCCTTGGGGTTTACTCGAGGTGATATTAATTGGTCTTAGCTCTCGTTTGTCGTATCACTGGCTCTTTCATTATCACTCTACTATCTGAATATCAAAATTATCATATACTTTTCACAGTACTCATGTAGGTACTTAAGAAAAAACTTTATGTTAAAATTATTATCATCTCCTTGCTCTTATCTTACTTTATCTGGGATCAGCACCACATTTAGAAATAAAACCGGCCAAGTGCGAGTCGGACTCGCGCACGAAGGGTTCCGTAGCATTAGACAGTAAAAAAATTCACATTCATGAGATACAGCCTGGTGGCAGACAGACGGACGGACAGCGGAGTCTTAGTAATAGGGTCCCGTTTTTACCCTTTGGGTACGGAACCCTAAAAACATATTGGAGAAGTAATTCAAAAAATATAGATATTGTGTAATCCTGAGAGGAACAGATGAATTCCATGGTATAAGTCGCCTCTTTCGAAAAATAATGAAGAGAAAAAAAGTGGTGACTCATGTTAGAAGAAGGTAGAACTCTTTGTGAAGAAGCTTGTCCGATGCAGTACCTAGCCAAGCAGCATTGCTGTGTTCCAGTTTGAAAGCTATGTTTATCGGTGAAGATTACAGGCACATGTGGCTTAACAATAGGCTATTTGACAGTATGAAAAATAAAGTGTTGTTGATAGTAATCTGTGTGAACTATGCCTTCATAAAGCGTTATGGAGTAAAATAACTTGAAAATAAATAATGATTTATTAAAAAAACCCATAATTAAAATTATCTATTTCTAAACGCCAGTCACGTGACATAAAACGTTCAGGATTGGTCGAATCGACGATGACGTAACATGCTTGTCAATATGTCATCGCCTGCCTAGAAAAACTTAACGTTTGTTTATTTGTTGGCAAGCATGTAACGTCACAGAAACTAGTGCGACGCCATTTGCATAAAGAAGCGTTTTTGCGGGTTATTTAAATTGTCGATATTTAATTTACATTTTAGGGCCAATACTTAAAAGAAATGAAAATAGTATTTTTTTATGGGTTCCACAGTCACTACTGAATAATCTAGAATGGTTTTCAAAATCTTGTCAAATAGCCTATTGTATACCTCAACCTGGATGCAAGTTAGTGCAACGTAGGGCGCAATCTTAGTGTTAGTGACTGCGAGATAGTGTTTTGTTTTAGGCAATGGTTGAAAAAGTAGAGTCGTTAAAGCATTAATGTGTAAGCATTGTATTAAACAAGTAGCTATTACTTCCAGATGTCAAATACAAGAACAATAGCCTCCTCGATACGTTGCTCTCTAAAAGCTAGAGAAGAGTAGGTACAGAGACCTACACTGTACAGATTGAGCGATTTTTGGGCTTGCTTGTAAAGGCTAACGACTGTATTTTCCAAGAATAGAATTTCTGCTATATCAAAATCCTTAATGATGCGCGACATAATAATATATGTAATTGCAAAAAAAAACACATAAGTAATTAAAAAAACATAAAGAAACTATCACTGACATTTTGACATCTGAGTTGGCTGTTTTTTTTTGGTATGTTCATGTGTATGAAAGAAAAAATCGAAAAAAAAGATCGGAAAACTCAGGATAAACTGAGAATTATTATTAATATATTATTATTTAATTTGGAATTATTGAAATTTGAACTGGAAAACGTCTGTCGGGTCAGCTAGTATTAAAAATATTGATCATATATCTAAGACTTATATGGAAATTCAAAAGCGTTAAAAGCGCTTAAAACGCCTAATATGTTAAAGCACTTAGCCGTGAAATCATACCGACTAAATTACACCTATTGGCTGCACTGCCATTATTCTCAGGCCATTCGCCATTCGCCGTCCTATTAAATGTTTATTAGCCATGTGTGTGGAAATAATTGACTTTTGTTTCTTCTTTTTAGGGTTCCGTTTGCCTGCTCTTATCCCACTCAAGTGGGGTCAGCACAACATGTTTCTTTCTTCCATACTCTTATATCGTTCGTCATCGCGGTATTTACTTTGTTTAGGTCTGCCTCTACACTTAAAATAGAAATAAGAACCCTTATCACTCTCGTATTGCCTGTCTGTAATAGCCTATTAGAACTAGTTGACCTAATCGAGCGTGTTCATGTGAAAAGTATGTCTCAATAACGTGGTAAGTATGTATCAATAGATGAAAAGGCTTTTAAAAAAAATATCTATCTATTTGGTTTCAAAACATTTAAGTCAAAACTACTGTGGTAAACCGAATTGTTCGTTAGCAGATAAACTAATAGTACGGAACCATGCGAGTCTAACTTGCACTTACCGGTTTTAAGTTTCTGACTTTCAGAAGGACACAGAAAATATTTGTAGGTACAGACTATAAGATAAATCGTTGTTACCATATTATTGTATTGTCACCGAAGTACATAGATGACGTAGGCCAATTTTGAGCTCAAATGGTTGGGGAATACTGGTTTTAAATTCAGTTGTAAAATACACAAAAACAAACAATAAATTATATAGAATTAAAACTATCGTGAATGTTGCTCATTTATAGTTAAATGAATTATCTAGATATAGATAGAATATAAAACTTAAAAAATGAAATTGAAATTTTAATATTTTTTTAAGACGGATTTTTAGACGGAAAAGTGATAAGACCGCATTATCTTGAAAACCATCAAACTTAAAAAGAAACTGTCTTTAATTTATGTAGCTAGTATGATTATCTAACGAATTATATAAAATGAACTGTTTAGCTATTCACAGTTTTGAGTAAAACGAAATTAGTGTTTTGGAAGAGCCAAGTTTGGAAAATAAATCTATCGAGAAATGCTTCACCAATGTTTCTGTCTATAATTTATCTATATTAAATCCTTAAGTCATTTTTGTCAAAAAAACAAAACTGTATGTTTTGCGGTTATTGAGAGAAAAACCATTCTGCATTCATAAAAAAATGATTAGTCGTCATAAGGGTAGAAATTACAGCCAAGGTGGAATGAGTGTAGCGGCGTGGTCATAACATATAATAAAAGCTTGTAAAACAGTTCCAGTTCTTAATAGCCAGTCGTATAATTTTTAGGTCTCATTAATTATTCCTATTAAGGGTTATGCATAAACATAATACATTATACTCTTAGCTTATAATAATGAAAACATATTTAAATTTAACTTAGGGTCATAATCCCGGGTGCGGTGCCTACCCTGGTTTTGGTCATTTTATATTTTGGCAGTCAGCAAACTTGTTTAAAATTTATAGTTAACTAGCCGACCCGTGACAGACGTCCTGACAAATTTAAATAATTGATTGACAGTAAAATCCCCATTTACAAAATGATCCGCCATTTATTGAATTCATCTGTTACAAAAAATGTGATAAATGAAGAAATTTATAGTTAACTAGCCGACCCGTGACAGACGTCCTGACAAATTTAAATAATTGATTGACAGTAAAATCCCCATTTACAAAATGATCCGCCATTTATTGAATTCATCTGTTACAAAAAATGTGATAAATGAAGAACCGCTTTACCGATTTTGTGCAAACTTCACATAAACCATCCACTAAATAGTCCGAACAAAGCCTAAACATTTGGTATGGATAGGTGAGCCTGTTCTTAAGTTATAAAATTACAACGAAAAATGGCATTGATTTTTATATATATAGATACAATTATTTCTCTATGGTCCGATTTGATTAGTGACAGTTGTGATGCGTTGTACCTCTAGATTTGATTGACCACAACTAATGATTTCCCGTTTTGTCTATTTAAATATGAATAATTAATAAATAAATATCGCCTGTTACAAAATCTTTGCTTAACCTAAGAGATAGATAAATAATTTATTATATTTTGAGTTAAAACTGTCGTTTTAATATTTTTTATAATGTAATACACGGTGTATTTGAAAATTAAAATGTTGTTAAAAGGCCCACAACCAGCGCTCTCACCCTATGTTGGGTAGGAGCTTTTCGCGCATATTATTCGGTTATTAACCAAAACATCTAGAACATCTCTAACTGGTTATTACGCGTGTACGCAGTTCACCCGCATTAACCTTAACATTATATTAATAATGTTTCAACTGGCCTCACAGTTCAGTTGGTAGTAACTATGCCTTCTGCGCTGTAGATGTTCGATTCCCACCCAGGAAAAACTTGTGTGATGAACATAGATGTTTGTTCAGTATCTTAATATGTATAAAAAGTATGTATTTACAAAAATAATAAAGTATAAGTATAAGTATTCTATCAGTTATCTGGTTCAAATAGTACAAGCTTGGCTAGATGGAGCTGTATAAATGTCCACCAATATATATTTTATTAGGTATTCAATGGTCAAAAGTGGCGTTGGACTGGGCACATGATGAGAGACAAAAGAGAGAAATGGTCAAAAGATATAACAGAATGGTATCCCCGGGATGGGAACAGAGCAAGAGGCAGACAAAAAAAGCGATGGGAAGACGACCTCAAAGAAATAGCAGGACCAACCTGGCGAAGAACAGCCAAAAATCGAAATGAGTGGAAGTCACTGGAGGAGGCCTATGTCGAAAGACAAGCTGAGGCGTAACTGTGTATACTAGCATGAAATGTAAATTAATTAGTACATAAATCAGCAATAAAGGCTATTATTATTATTATATTATTATTCAATGTTGGATTCTTCTTATGGAATTACGAACCGTTTCTACATCACACGTTTCTCTCTAATATTATTATCAACTAGCTTTTATATTATGTTAATTTACTTTGATACAGACTCAACGAATTGAAAAAATAAACAAAATAGGATCACGACCGTATTGTCCAAGTATGGTAAACATATTCTCAGACCTCCAGGCGCTTAGATCCTTGAAGATATTTACAGGGAGTCAGAGGCACGTCCAAAGATATTTGCATTCCATCAGGTTGCTTATAAGAATACTAACTGAATTCTTAACAATGTTATCCTTTACCGTTTTTAGCACGTGTTTACTTGCTTAATACGTAACTATAGATTAATACACGGGTTTTTATCACGTAACGTGACGTTATCTTACGAGCTAAAGAGCCGTGTAAAAATCTATAGTTATGTTTACCAATCTAATTTTGCATAATACATTTTTCGAATAGAAATCCATTGAAGTATAGGCGGGATTCAAACCGACCTTCATATTGAAAGTCAAAACACCTACACAGCAAACTCGGCTTTCAAATTCCCACTCAACAATTCCAAGATTTTTCCAGTTTTTTTATACGCAAAAGTTTTCATTCCATCATAACTTGCGAGATTAAAGCAGTAGCCTCAAGTTCTGCAGAACAATTTTCTCATAAAACTTGATGCATCGTCAGCATCAAAGAATTTCCACATTTTGCTCGGACGCAAAGGAACTGGGAGATTATGAGCTGATAACGGGATTCCGATTAACTGTGATTAATGTTCTTTGAATTTCAACTTGTCACCTTATCGGAATTTATCTACTGAAACGTCCGTCGTAATCTACACTAATATTAAAAAAACCCGCCAAGTGCAAGTCGGACTCGCGCACAAAGGATTCCGTACCATTATCTCTAAAAAACATAAAAATCACGTTTGTTGTATGGGATATGCCCCATTTAAATATTTGTTTTATTCTGTTGTACGACATAACAAACTTTTGCACTATATTTAATATACATCTAGATAAATACATTTAAATTTGTAGATTAACTAATGTAAATAGCTTGTACTTTTTGAAATATATAACGGTAATAATATTTAGTACCTAATACAGCATTACAGATAACAATTTGGGACACATTTGTTTGTTTGAAGTTTTTACCTACATTGATTCAACGCGACCGTTTACTTTTAAACTCAATTATAGCCCATTTAAAGCCAAATAAATTGGGCATGTTTGAAATGTAATAAATACTAAAGACGGGTACTTACTAGCGAGCCGTAACTGTAACCAAACAGAACCCAAGTTCTAGTATGTTCACGTGATATGGTTTTCGCTTTGACGTCTCAACGAGCGCCCTCATCGTCTTGCAACAGGCTTGCATACTACGAACACACCATGGTTTATACAAGCTTTATATGAACTTGCACTGTTTGTATATTTGTTTGTATGTTTGTAGTTGTCCGCCAAAATTTGCAAATCATTTTAGACCATTTGTTGGTATCCTATTGAGCTGAAATTTTGCATACACTTTTAGTTCTGGTGACAATACAATAATATGATGACAGCGAGCTGATCTGATGATGGAGTCAGAAGCTGTTCAACAGACACAACGAAACTCCTTAGTAAATACTTCGATTGAGTAAAAACTTTGCATACTTGCAAGTTCTGATGATAATGTTATATTATGTGACAGGTAATAGCGCGCTGGTGCTTGATGGTGTGAATGATTTTACAAAAGCTTGTCGTAGAAAAAATATTTGTCAACAGAAAACGTATCCATATTATATTATAAATGTGAAAGTTTGTGAGTTTGTATGTATGTTTGTGGCTCAATCAGGCCTAAACGACTAAACGGATTAAGTTCAAATTTGTTGAAGATGTATAACTGACATCTATACCAAAATCATCCCTTTTGCGTTTTTTTATTATTTTGGGGATGTTTTTCATATTTTAAAGAAGTCTATGTTTTATTATATAGACGAATATAAAAAAATAGACAAAAACATAGACAACAAATCTGACATCACAGACTAAAAACATTCATTCTTTTCTATTCGATTATTGAAATTTGACAGGACAACGTCTGTCACGAGTCGGCTAGGTAACAATAACGTGAAAGTGCAACAGCTCACTATTGAGTACCCGGCTTAAGAAAAGTTTATGCACAGCATTACTCCTACAATTTATAGGAACTAAAAAGCTCAATCGCCCTAATCCTTCAGTCAACAAAAAGTTTAACGGACATTGCAGTCTGAGTGTTTGGCTGACACCGCAATGCGTCACGTGGAATAAAATATAAACACATACAAATTGTATTAGGTAGAGCGTAGCTGGTAAAACTAGTTGGCACAGTATATAGACAGACACAGATGATGTTGGAGAAAATAACAAAAAAACTGTGATTTCCAAGTACGGTAGGCATCATTTTGGATATCCAGGCACGCAGATCATTGAGGGTAAAAGTACGTCTAATCTAAAAATTACATTTGACACACGCCTTCATTTTGCAGTTGCATTCCATACGTGACAGGTTGAAAGCCCGCTGCCGCTTATAAGGTTACCGGTTTCCTCATGATATTTGGCACAAATAAAACCAAGGTCAAGTACGAGTCGGACGCGCGCACGAAGGGTTCCGTACCATTATCTATAAAAACAGCATAAAATCACGTTTGTTGTATGGGAGCTCCACTTAAATATTTATTTTATTCTGTTTTTAGTATTAGTTGTTATAGATGAAATAGAAATACATCATCTGTGAAAATTTCAACTGTCTTGCTATCACGGTTCATGAGATACAGCCCTGTGACAGACAGACGGGTCCCGTTTTTACGCTTTGGGCTCGGAACCCTAAAAAGCAACAATTCAGCAGACAGAAGACACAAAAGAAACATTTAGAAATAATAATTAAAAATAACATTGACTTATTCAACGTAGTTCTGCGTAGCCCAAAAAGATTGTCAAAGTCACTCAAAAAATACTATAATACTTTCTAGCGTATTTACTGTAAAAGCTGCACTTTTCCGTGCAGTTGGGGACTCAGCGGCATTTTTACAAATTTATAGCACAGCACAACCAGACAGTAGGGCCATTACCATCCATTCGCTGCACTTACCAGTACCAGCTAACTGCTAAATAACAAAGAGCGGTATATACTTTAAGTTTCGCGGCGAGCTGGCGTTGCGGTGCCACCTTTTATGAGTCCCAAGCAACGGTCAAGAACCAAGCTCATCATAAATTAACCTAATTTCAAAAGCTCAGTTAATTTCTAGTGTTTACGGAAATTTAATTAAATGTTACTGTCTACTTTTGAGCGAAATTGCGAGCAGGGACGACTATGGAGATTACTTTGAGTCAATTTGACTGGCCTCACAGCTCAGTTGGTAGTAGCTCTGCTTCTGCGCTGTAGGTTGTGGGTTTGATCCCAACCCGGGATAAACATTTGTGTGATGAACATAGATGTTTGTTCTGTGTCTGGGTGTTAATTTAATATGTATAATAAGTATGTATTTACAACAAAAAATAATCGTATATAAGTATTCTATCAGTTATCTGGTTTCCATAGTAGAAGCTTTGCTTAGTTTGGGGCTAGATGGCGCTGTGTGAAATGTCCAGCAATATTTATTTATTTAATTCTGCCTTCTGCGCTCTGGGTTATAGGTTCAAAATTGTATGATAAACGTAGATTTTTGTTGTGTCTTACTGTTTTATTGTTGTCGGTAATCTGGTTCCCATAGTTCACACTTTGCTTACTTTAAGGCTAGATGGCGCTGTGTTAAATATCCACGTCCTCCAATATGTTTACTTTAAAAATTTAGTCATGTGTTATGTTATCTAAATAATAAAAATCAAACAAAAATCAAAATAGCGTTTATTCATTGAAATCACTTGGATCATTTAGAATCGTCAAATTTAGTTAAGTTTAATTTAATTTAGTATAATTTTGTTCAATGTTTGTTTTTTTTTTAGTCTTTGTATTTATTTTTAATACAAAATGAATCTTAATTATTATTATAGAGCGAGTTGGAGCAGTCCCAGGCTTTTTTCTTTCGTCTAAATAATCCGGTCTAATATAAAATTCCCTATGTACTTTGTGATTATCTTGAGATGTCGTATTCCATTTGTATACACGTCGCTAGTTTGAAAATCGTATGTCACAAAAAGCAGGTTAACATTGATTGATTGATGCATTATGTACTCTATTGTACTGTTAAAAAAAAACAATTTTGGTAGAATGCGTATCATTCATTAGTCAAAACTGCGTTGCTATGACGACTAAATGTTTTTAGTCTGTGATGTCAGATTTGTTGCACACCAACGCCATAACTAACGCACAAGATGCGCACAAGAGATGATTTTGTTATAGATGCGAACGAACAAGCTCACCACCCTACCATGTACTCTTGCGAAGTCGGGAAAGTTAACGCGCATAATGGGACCGACAGTGTACAACAGTCTTCCTGAAATTGTCACAAAGGCAACTAGCTTGGCATCATTTAAAGTGAGACTAAAGCACTGGCTCACTGACAACAGCTTCTACAGCTATGAGGAATTCATAGCATGTAAAAAGTAACATGCTAAAATTTCTTATACATAAAATGTAATTATCTAGTTAAGTAGATAAGCCATTTGTTTTAGTTTTTTAATATTATTCTTAATACTTTTTATTGTTTTGATTTCATTTTTATTATATAATTGAATCAATAATATACTATTATTATTATTATTTTATTGACAATTATGTTATTTAAAATTGCTACTTATTAGTTCTACATAAGTATGAAAAATGTTTTATGTTGTGGATGAAATTATAACAAAATATGTGACGTGTTATTCATGTAATTAAGGAAATAAATGATTATTATGATTATTATTATGGCGCTGGTGTGCAAAAAAACTTTGACTTGATTTGAAATTACATCACAAAAATTATTTTAAAGTATCATTTTTGTCGAAAGTACGTACAGCACAGCTGCAGAAGTCGTGATAATTCCTAGAGAAACTCTAGAGCTCTAATTAAAATTATTATATGCCATTCGAGTAACTTGTTTGCAAAGTTTTAGTTCAAGCCAACTTGTTTCTGTACTTTGGATTTTAATTTCGAGATCACACGTCACTTTCGTGCCTAGGTTTGTCCATTCATAAAGTACTAGCTTCTACCCGCGACTTTGTCCGCGTAGATTCAGGAAACCGATTTTTGACGACTATATCGTAAGACATTGAAATATCTAAAAAAATAAAGAATATTTTAGGAAAAGAAGTAGCCTACGTCCGTCCTTATACTTTAAACTATCTTTATGTGAAATTTTATCAAAGTTGGACCAGCGGTATGGCCGTGATAACGCCATAGACAGACAGAGTTACTTTCGCATTTATTATATTAGATAGATTAACGATTTACATACATGACATGTATGAGGTACATATAGTTATTTATTTTTTTATTTATTTTGTCCCTAAACCTAGATAATTAATATAAATATTAATATAATTGTATAATGAATTGTATGCACGCTAAATGTAACTAGGAAAGTTTATTAGAATAAATGGCTATTTTATTTAAGAAGTATCAGACATGAAATATTTTCCCGTTAGTTTTCACCGTTACCCTAAAAGGAGTAATCCGCAACGCTGCTTGGTAAAGCGCATCTATTACTTATTCAAACTGTAAAGGAAAACATCGCGAGAAAATAGACTAGTTTGAAATTCAAAATGGTGGTATAGGCACTTTTTCTAATTGAAAGGTAATTTTGGTCCCTGAAGTTTTTAGTTTTGAAGAACAGAACCTTACAAGTGGTGTTAATAATAGTTTAATTAAGGGATGGAGAGAGTTTAGTCAAATGAGCGTCCATACGTTATGTTGGTCACGTCCTCACATTTTGAAGTAGTTAGCATTATAAACATGACATTTCTAAAGTAATTTTCTGGTTTAAGAGCACCTACCGGATTGTTAATGAGACTTTATAAATTGATCTGATTTATATTGATTTAGTTCTTCCACATAAGGACAGCTCGCAACTGGTACCAATGAGTGGCAATTGCACCTCGTATTCCTTCAAGGCGTTCATGGTACCATGGGAGTCATAGTTTTTGATCACAGAACACGGTAAATTGGTATCCTTCTAACGGTTCAGCGCACTATTTCTACTTAAGTAGGATGACAATATATTTTAATAGGATTGAAAATTTCGTTAGTACAGTTCGCTGGCTCTTTATTAAATTACTCAACCGCTTTCATCTCAACGCCTCTCAAAGAGCTTCTCGATACGCAATTAATTTGATAGATATTTACACGTTTCCATGTTTTAGGCTTCAGATGATACAATCAAAGTGATGGGGTATGATTACCGTTTATATTTTGCAGGCGGAAATAGACTAACCCTCGTATTCAGGAACGACACTGTGAGAACACGCACCCACAGTGGACAAAATCTTTTTTCATAAACATCACTTTATGTGTTATGCGACACTGCATCACATCGGCACACGACAGTGTGTCTCTAGTCACACTATCACTAGCCAATGTTGAGCTCTAGAGGCACACGGTAGTGTGTGCCATTGGTGTCGCTCAACACATAGTGTTTATGAAAAAAGATTTCGTCCACTGTGGGTGCGAGTACCCATAGTGTCGTTCCTGAATACGGGGTTAAAGTGTTGAAAATAACTAAGTATAATTATTAACGTCATCTAAATATATATAACTAGCAGTCCACGTCGGCGTCGCACGGGTGTAATAATGATTTTATGGCTATTTTTTTCACCTTGGGTTACATTATCGAAGTTTTTATACAGATTCCTAACGTTTTTGAAAATATTTTATAGTTTATGTTCATCAGAGATAATAAAAGATTCTAATAGTAAAATAATTTTTCAAATCCGTCCAGTAGTTTCGGAGCCTATTCGATGCAAACAAAAAAACAATCAAATTTTTCCGCTTTAAAATATTATTAAAGATAACTCTTGCGTTTTTGACTGACTGATTGACTGATCTTTCAACGCACAGCCTAAACTACAGGTCCTAGAAACTTGAAATTTAGAGGCAGTATTCCTTTTGGTGTGTAGGGGTGCACTAAAGAAGGAATTCTTGAAATTTAACCCCTAAGCAGCGGAGGTTAAATTTGTTTGAAAATATATTTACGTAAACAAAGTCGCGAGGGTTTCAACTAGTAATAATATATATAGAGCGTATAATTGTACTTGTCTATGTACCTACGAGTATGTTCTAGCTATCTTATTCTCCCAACTATATCGATGTTCATACGAGACAAAAACCTCCCGTCTCGTCTTTCCTGTTTATTTTTAAAAGGATTTACACGACAGTCACACTGATTGAATTGTACCTGTCACTTTCTTTCCTACGGCGCATTCAGTTGTTAGAAAGAGACGATTTTATTTATAAAAATAAACAGGTCGTCAGACTGTTTCATACCAGGATGTTTGCTTTCATTATAGCATAATATTTGAATGTAAAAACAGTGATCAAATGACTCACCTTCGTTACAGATATAAACAGACATTTTATTTTAGTCGCAAACATTTTTTTTTAGGTACACCTATAATAGTGAGTTTATATAACCGTGCTCGTATCATGCCATAGTTTCATGCCATGAAAGTTTGTGAAAAGATATAATAATATCTGTACCTTAGGCAATCCTAAACGATAAAACGGATTAAGATGAAAATTGCTGTAGTATGTAGATAACAAATCAGATAAACAAAAAGGGGAACTTATAATCCGAAAAACCACCTCTAAATGATAATATTGATTAATGATGATTTTGGTATAGATGGTACTGGTGTGAAATACGTAGGCCGCTGCCTAGGGTAGCTTTTAAAAAAATACTTTTATTTTAAATCTAAATTTAATCGAAAGTAAAAGGATTATAAATTAATTATCTTAGATGAAACAAGTTCGAAGTTTGAACAAAGAATGCGAATATAAAACTAGGTAGTTTCCGTGAAACTCGCGATTGACGTCAAGCGACCACGTTCCCGCTGACGATGCGCCTCGTGAGTCCGATGCACCTTGTACCGCGCTTGGGACAGGTCGAGCCTAGCTCAGCTATATCCATACGTTAGCTTTGCGTAACACCTCCCCCCGAAGAACAGCGAGTATTGAAGCTTGTTAAATTGAGCTGGGGGTTGGTTGGGATCAACCCTTTTGTTGATTGGAAGAGAATAGACTCCTTGTAGTTCAGCTTGGCTTGCTTCAGAAATTTGGTGCGAATCCTTGTTCCGATTAGGTCCATATCTTCTGTATAGTAGGTAGCTAATGAGTGCACATGCACTGGTTATAACCCCGTACATAGGAATTGTTGTGTGGTATAAACTGTAGTCGATGTCCTTTTGAAGATGAAGTGGCGATTGTAGCGAGATTTTCTTATTGGTAGCATGAAGGTGGTCCAAGTTGATAGAGTTCAATTTGAATGCTGGAGCTGAAGATGATGTCACGAGGTCACTCTCGGGTAGGTCCATTATCTTGATCGCTTGTCCTTTCAAACGATCGTTGGCGTTGGATATCGTGAAATCTTGAGTTTCCAAATAGCATTTCTGAGGAATTATAGCGAGATAGCTGCCTTGAAAAGTCTTGTAGAGATCTTGCCCACAGGATAGATGTACTTTCGTAGAAACAGGGAAGCTGATGCTGTAATGTTTCTCGTCGAGTTCTTCATACGCTGGTTTAGTTAAGGTGATGGTGGTAGGGCTGCATGTCTCGTCCCGCTGCTGCATAGATATAAGTTTCTGGATGCAGTCATCTGGTGATCGATTCTGCGAGTTCCTTTTCTCGTCGCAAATGTACCATTTACTGGTCTTCGGGCATTCAGCCTCAATGTACTTGAAATCTTTCTCATGGATAACTAGGTATGGGAAAGGAGGGATAAGGATCTCGTGCTTCTTATTGGGAATAATAGATAATTTATACATATCATATGTGGATGAGAGGATGATCGGAAATTTATATACTATAACTATCTCATTTCGTACGTAATAAAAGCCTAACCTAATTATATCAAAATATTCTCTAATGTCTAAATCTAAAACTTTTTCACTTCCATATAGTAATTTTAATTTGCGAATAATATCGCGAATCATCTCTAATTTTAATACCGAATGATGAGCTGTGGAAGCCCTAATAAAAGCAAGAATATCCTGTAATTTAAGTATTTCTTGAGAGATAGAATCTACGTTATCTTTTAAAATCCTAAGAATTTGAACTAAATGCGCATACTTTACTAGGTCATAGTCCTTAGAAATTTCTACTTGTTTTATTTTATTCACTAATATTTCAATCTGATTCTGATTTTCTACAACACTATCTAAAATTTTTGAATATTGAGAAGTCCAATTTTTAGATAAACTAACATGATTGTTTAATTCGGTTACTAATTTATTCTCGTTCTCTTCTAAAGATTGAATAGCATTATTATAATGCAATGCATCTGTATAATCAAGATTACCCGTGATACTCTTAACTACCGATCCGAGACCATCTACGAGTCCTCTTTTTACACGCTTTATCTCAAATGTTTCTAATTGATTAAGTACACCTGCAAGCTTTTTCTTCAAATAATCTATGTAAGGTTCAAATAATGAATTTGTTTGATTATTTAGATGAGAGCTAAAGTTATCTATCTGATTATCTACTGAATTTACTTTATCTTGCAAGTCTTGGAGATTTACATTTTGTAGAAAGGAATGGTAGTGGGAAACGAGTTTAGCTGAGCCTAACTTAAAAGGTAAAATGCCAGGCCCGTCATCGAGACTTTCAAGTTTTATCTCCTGCATCAGAGCTGGTGCCAGGAGCAGGTGAATTATAAGAAGGATCCTGTAACAATTGGGCGCTTTTAGGGAGACGCTTCAACCTAGATTTGGCAATGGGACCTCGCTTTTTCTTAGTGTAAATATGAATAGGGAGGTCTGCCATTACGACGTCATGAGTAAAACGAGGGGCTAACTTTTGTCTAGAAGCAAACGGATTTTTAACAAAAATCTGTTGCTCGGGAGAGTATTCAGCCTCTGGTTCTCGTTCCTTGTTTCGGTTATCTGTAAGGTCTTTACGAGTCGTGCTACACATGTCATGAATCGCGTTATAAGCTTTAGTCATCTTGTCTTTGTGGTTGGTCATGTACTGTTGTAGTAAGTGAGCTGAGAGATCTACGTCGAAAGGATCACGAGGATCATAATGTCCTGTAACTACATCTAATGGCTTGCACCTTGTAAAACTATGAATACTACTATTATATGCCAAAAGGGCGTAGGGCATTAAATTAATTACAGATTCGTTTTTCTGACCTAATTTTAAAATACGGAGATGTTCCAGTATCGTTGAGTGGAATCTCTCAACTATACCGTTCTCATTTGGTGTATGAGGAGCAACTCTATGATGCTGGATCTTATGCATCTTCATAAATTCTGCCACAAGCTGATTTGTAAATTCGGTTCCGTTATCGGTTACTATAGTGATAGGTATTCCGTGATGAGTACAAAAATGTAATAAAGCTTGTACTACACTTACGGCAGTGCCGTCTCTTAAGTGATATGCTTGTGCATATTTGGAGAATGCGTCTACGATTGTAATGAATTTCTCGCTTTGAATAGTCAATAGATCTAAATGGACCAGTTCAAATGGCTTAGTAGCGGGTGGTACCACTTTAAATTGTTGTTTTATCGGGCTGCGATCATATTTCACTTGACCACAGATAGTACATTCATTTATGAATTTACTAATTTGCTCTCTCATTTTTGGCCAATAATATCTATGGGATAACGCTAAATAACATTCATTGATACCGCGATGGTTTGTCTTGCCATCGTGATACTTGTTTATAATTTCCTGCTGTCTCAAATATTCCCTAACGTTTTCTAATTCAGTCTTAGTCAGTGTAAGATTCATAGCCGAATTTTTAAAGGTTTTCTGTATAATAGGTATAATAGTGTACATAGCCAAATAGGGGTTTATTAGTAGTCCGGTCTTTATCTTAGGGTGGACGTACTCTTTGATTGCATTTATAACATCTTCCTCTACATTAGATTCAGATATTTGGACTGTAGTACGTGTGTGCGTCTCGAAAGGCTTGGTGACCATTGGTCGTCCTTTAATGTCACCTACAACATTAAATATAAGCTGTTTCGTGAATTTATTTAAAGGGTCATCAGTAATTGGTACTTCCAAGATGGGGCTTTCATTATTCGTGTGAACAGTGGCGGTTCTAGAACCAGCTTCAGTTTCAGTAGCTGTTATAGTTCTAGACTCGTCCAACGCGGGATTAGTCTCAGATGGATTTACTGCAATTGACATGAGCTCTTCGTTATTAATCTCAATACGCGATAGTGCATCAGCATTTGTGTTGCACTTACCTTGTAGGTATTTGACTCTATAATCATATTCGCTAAGTTTCAAACGCCATCTTGTAAGTCGTGAGCTAGGATCTTTTAAATTCACTACCCATTGTAAAGGTCTATGGTCAGTTAGGATTAGAAACTTTCGTCCATAAAGATAAGGTCTAAAGTATTTAGTTGCCAAAACAATAGCCAAAAGCTCCTTTTCGATTGTGCTGTAATTTAATTCGCTTGAATTGAGAGTTTGCGATGCGTATGCGATCGGTTTATTTGAACTCTTTGTGCCTTGAGATAAAATGGCACCTATAGCTACGTTAGATGCATCTGTAGTTAAGATGAACTCTCGCGCAAAATCTGGATATTGTAAGATCGGGTCATTTGTTAAGAGCGTCTTACAATGTTCGAAACAGTTGGTGTAGTTTTGGTCTAGCTTGATTTTAGAACCTTTCTTTAAACATTGAGTTAGTGGCTTGGTAATACGAGTGAAATCTGGAATAAATTTCCTATAATAACCGAGTAACCCGAGAAAACGTTTGATTTCAGTGGTAGTCTTTGGAATAGGGTAATTTTCAATTGCTTTAATTTTATTAGGATTAGGTTTTACACCTTCTTTACAAATTACATGACCTAAAAATTCAGTTTCTAACTTCAAAAATTCAGATTTATCCATTTGAATTTTGAAGTTCGATTCTCTCAATCTGCTGAAAACCTTGTCCAAGTTAATAATGTGTTCCTGATGGGAAGTACTGAAAATAATTATGTCATCGAGATAGACTAGGCAGATTTCATTCTGGAGTCCTCTCAGGACATTATCCATCACACGCTGGAAGGTTGATGGTGAGTTTTTGAGGCCCATTGGCATCCTTAAAAACTCGTAATGCCCATTCTCTACATTGAACCCTGTTTTATGAACATCGGAAGGGTCCATTTCTACTTGATAGAATCCACTGGCCAAATCAAGAGTCGTGAAATATTGGCATTTGCCTAGTTTGTCTAGTACGTCTGTTATGTTCGGAATTGGATATTTATCATCAATCGTTTTCTCGTTAACTTTCCTGAAATCCACGACAAGACGCCATTTAACTTTGCCTGAAGCATCTGCCTTTTTGGGTACAATCCAAATCGGAGAGCTCCATGCAGATTCTGAAGGTCTTATAATATTTTGGTCAAGCATCTTATTGATTTGATCTCTGACCTCTTGTCTGTGAACGTAAGGATAGCGATAACTCTTAGTATGTACTGGAATTTCATCATTAGTCCTAATTTTATGTTTGATCTTGTTGGTGAATGTAAGTGGTTCACCCTCAAGATAAAACACGTCCGCGTAGTTTGCACATAAACGTCGTAAATTAGCAAGTTCTTCCGGATTAAGATGATCTGTCCGAAGTCGAGATAAAACATCCTTTTCGCGGTCTGATAAAATTTCAGTACTGTCACATTCAATATTAAATATTTCAGCTTCTACAGGACGATCCATAGAAAATATAACATCATTAGAAGTCGGGTTAGTAATCTCTACCCAGCCTCGGTTATTCTGGACCGTCGTTATACAATCTGAAATAAGGCAATTACAAATCGTCTGGTTCTCTATCAGAACTTCACCGTCTAGTGTGTTTATCGGTAACCTAACTATCTTCGTAGAGTTAGCTGGAATAATTTCTTCATATAAATTAACGTTTCTAGAGTCGTACATCTGAATAGGTATCTGCGTATTACGAGTCATCAGTAACTTATTTTTCAGATTAATGTTAGAGTCCCATACGTCAAGTAAATCAAAGCCTAAAAGTCCGTCAAAATAGTTATGAAATTTATATATATATAAAGTCATGTCATTCGGGTCGTTAAATTCATTAAAACAAGGCAACGTAATTGAATAATCGTTCTTACTAGTCGCGTGCACATTTGTCACTTCAAAGGGATCGTAATTTAAAGGAATGTGACGGAAATATCTTTCTACAGCATCAGGGCTGATAAAAGATTGATTAGCGCCTGTATCGATTAAAAACTTAAGAGGAGGATTCGCTATTTGAATATAGCCTAGTTGCCTTTGGATATGAAAGTTTACTTCTATTTTGGCTTTTCTAACTTCGAATCCTGTTGAAAATTTTCATCGGCTGGCACTTCCTCTACCACCGGTGGTTCTGAGTAGGAATACTGATCACATGGGTAATAATCAGGATATTGTTCACAAGAATAGTAGTCCTGGTAGTACTCAGGATAGCCGTCATAGTCGTCACAGTAATAGTAGTTACTATCGTATCCGTCAGATTCGTTGAAGTTAACTTCGCGTGTCTTAAAATAGTTAGTCGGGGGTGGATTCCCGTGCTTTCGCCAGTCATGTCCTGTCAACGCAAATGTCGGTAAACGTCTTTCGACATAATTACTAACACCACTCATTGGAGTAGGACGCGGGGCATTGCCATAATTTTGTGGTTGCTGTGGCTGAGGTCTATAGGGCATTCTAAATGCATTACTCTGTGGGTTATAATTCTGTGGAGGGGCACGGAACATCTGCTGAGTGCGAGTTGGCCCACGTGGTGGTTGCGATTGGGACATGGGGTTAGGCCTCCAACCTTGGTTAGGATGAGCCTGCATGGGGTTCGGTCTTGATGGACCAGGCATGTTAAACATTTGTTGATTCATTGGTCTAAACCCATGTCCGTTAGTCAGTCTAGGAGTGAAGTTATTAAGAGGGAGATTGAACTTAGATGCGTTAGAGGTCGGCTGTTGCCAATCCTTTCTACTAATAGATGAACCACCACTACGCTCTTGCATGTATAAAGTGTTGAGCTCTTCCTGGATAAATTCCAGGGCTTTCTCCATAGACTCGGGTCGCATACAACGTATCCTAGATCCAAGTGGGTCCTTGAGACCTCGTAAATAAGCCTGAAGGGTTAACTTTTGGTACAGGACACGTTTTGCCTGTATGGTAGTCGCTACCGTCTCATGAAGTGAGACATACGTCATTATGGTGCTAAACAAATTTTGGCACCGTTCGTAAAACTCTTGCGGGGTACTTGATCCTTGACTCTCTAAGGATAAATCACTATACAGAGCGGTCTCGTCACGATGGTCTGCGAAATTGTTAATTAACGCGCTTCTAATACCCTGCCAGGTTTCTGGTATCCCATTTGAATTAATCAGCCTAGCCGCGGACCCCGACACTTTATTCAGAATCCCATTTATAAGTGCTAAATTAACTAATTCTTTACCTGGCTCTGTTGAAAAATGAGCCACTACAAGTTGGTCACAAAGATTAATAAACCTTGTAAGAATGTGCGGATTTCCATCGAATTCCGGCACAAGTCTTAGATTCTTATAAATCGTATCAATCGGATTAGCCATATTATCTTCTAAATCTCTATACTCGTCAATTACACTGAGTTTACTTCTAGATAATCTACTGCTACCTAATCTAATATACCGTGATTCTCCCGGATGGAAAATCTTGGATTTTTAGTCTAACACACAATAAATGAAATACACACACATATAAAATATAAAAATGCACTAAAGAAAGGATTATAGTAAGGATAAAGAAAGGACTTGAAAGATTCAAGGACTTACAGCATTTCTCGTCGTCTCGTAGCAGAATCGATTTCTAGATTCACCCTCGAACAGCGACACTAGTAGGTTCTTTTTTACTTGCGAGATGAGATCTCGTGAGATTAAGATTAATCAAGTATCCTACCGGCTGCGCCAAATACGTAGGCCGCTGCCTAGGGTAGCTTTTAAAAAAATACTTTTATTTTAAATCTAAATTTAATCGAAAGTAAAAGGATTACAAATTAATTATCTTAGATGAAACAAGTTCGAAGTTTGAACAAAGAATGCGAATATAAAACTAGGTAGTTTCCGTGAAACTCGCGATTGACGTCAAGCGACCACGTTCCCGCTGACGATGCGCCTCGTGAGTCCGATGCACCTTGTACCGCGCTTGGGACAGGTCGAGCCTAGCTCAGCTATATCCATACGTTAGCTTTGCGTAACATGTGCAACAAATCTGACATCACAGACTAAAAACATTCAGTCGACATAGCAACGCAATTTTGACTAATTAATGATACGCATTCTACCAAAATTCGTAATTTATTTTATCTGTACAAAGTTTGTAGGAAAAAACTTGGAAGTTGACTGAAATTGCTTTTTCCTATGCGATAATAAATTTAGCAGGACAACGTCAACCACGGGTCGGCTAGTATGCTATATATCATATTATAAACAATAGCAATATGTTTGTTATTTCACTGTATATTGCTTGGTCACCTTATAATTTTCCGATAACCAAATAGGCCTTCAATATACCCCAGCGTAAGTGGATTTAGCCGGAAACCGAGATAAGATACCACGACATAGGTTGAAAGACAGGGATAACCATAACACCGTTCAATTTCCAATTTCAAGGGCAGAAAGGCGAAGTACCTATTTACAGAATAAAATATTCAACAGTCACACGTGTCACTCGTAATATTAAAAAAATAATTACTTCTCACTACATAGTATAAAGCAAAGTCGCTTTCCGCTTCCCGCGTCTGTATGTAATATGTATGTATGTATGTTTGCTTATTTCTTTAAAACTACACAACGGATTTTGATGTGGTTTTTTTAATAAATAGAGTGATTCAAGAGGAAGGTTTATATGTATAATACATCACTACATAGTATAAAGCAAAGTCGCTTTCCGCTTCCCGCTTCCCGCGTCTGTATGTATGTTTGCTTATATCTTTAAAACTACACAACGGATTTTGATGCGGTTTTTTTTAATAGATAGAGTGATTCAGGAGGAAGGTTTATATGTATAATAACATGCTACCCGTGCGAAGCCGGGGCGGGTCGCTAGTGCATAATATAGTAGAGAAACACTGATAATTTTAGAGGTTTCTAATGTGATGTCGTAAATAAACACATTTTTTTGAACCCCACGAGATATATCAAAATAATGTACTACAGTATTGTACACCTTAAAAACGTCTACAAAAAAGAAATGTCTTACGCACAGCGAAGCGGGCACGGGTCAGCTAGTAAATAATATTTATATACTCGTATATTGGTGGACATTTTACACATCGCCACTAACTAACTAGATAACTAACTAACTAGGGAACTAGATAACTGATAGAATACATATTATATATATTTTTTTTGTAAATATATACTGATATATACTAATACCCAGACACAGAAGAAACATCTATGTTCATCACATATTTATTTGCCCTGGGAGGGGATGGACGTTAGTATTAATACCATCTTAATAATATTTAAGATGAAATTTGCTGTTGAAGTAGAATATACCCTAAAATAACAAATAAGCTACTTTTTAACCCAAAAAACATCCCCAAAATTAGAAAAGATCGCAAAAGGGATGATTTAAATACCGCATAAAACCTTTGTTGACTTCAAAATACAAATCTAACTTTTGTCAGTTTTGACAGCTCGTTTCATTCAGGTTTTACCTGAATGAAACGAGGTTGAAATTATTATGTAGGTATTCGTAATTATCGGAACAAGGTTTATAGAAGAAAATAATAGACATAGTTTAATAAATGTATTTTGAAAAAACAAGCTTTTATAATCCTCGTCAAGAAAAGTCCAACGAGCCCAAACACGACGGGATTATGTTGTGTAGTTGAGGAGTTCCTATGGCTATATTGAAACTCCTTCATCAGATCTCGCTAGTACCATAATATCACATTGTCATTTGAGATTGATAGCGAAATAGACTATTTACTGAGGAGTCCTGTTGAACAGCTCCTGAATCAGATAAGCCCGCTGTCACCATATTATTGCATTATCACCGATGTTATGTAATTATGCAAAATTTCTGCTCAATCAATCGTTTGGTGATAACTGCTTCAAAATTAAAAATTAGATTCGTCCTTAACAAAAATTGCCAGTTAAATAAAAGCTGCTGCTGTATTGGAAAAGTTGCCCGAAAAATAGTTCTTTTTTCTATTGGATTATTTAAATTTAGACAGGACGTCTGTCAGGTCAGTTAGTATCGCATAAAAAGATTATGAAAAAATCTCCTCAACACAAGGCTGCTTGCTTTTATATTCCGTACCTCATTATTCAAAAAGTTTATATTCCCCGTAGGAACTTAACCTTAGGATGATGTTAAGAACCCTCGTTTACCCACGCATTCCAAAAGTGGCAAGTTTGAGGTGACAGGTGTGTCCGTTATAATTCTTGAAGAGCTATAATATCATAGAGTTATTGCAAACAGAGACTATCACTAAACGGTCTGCAATTATGAATTTGTATTGTTTTGTAAGTATGCCTCCTGCCCTTCTTTATAAACTGACGAAAAAAGTTTAGCACGTGGTACGTAAGAAGAAAATAATTACTTATTAATATTAATTAATTTTAAATGCATAAAAACACGTCATGAAAAAAACAGTCACGGAAATATTATTAGAAACCTTGTTATACTGTCACTACATAGTATAAAGCAAAGTCGCTTTCCGCTTCCCGCGTCTGTATGTAATATGTATGTATGTATGTTTGCTTATATCTTTAAAACTACACAACGGATTTTGATGCGGTTTTTATTAATAGATAGAGTGATTCAGGAGGAAGGTTTATATGTATAATAACATGCTACCAGTGCGAAGCCGGGGCGGGTCGCTAGTAATATATAAGTACACAAATATACTTACCTATCTAATGTATAGCCAGTTATTTATGTTTAATGCCTACATATATTTTAATAAATAAGTACTCTTATTAATTTGTAATTCAAGTATTACTATGTATGCTCAGGATAGTCTAACGAGCTTTAAAATCGAAAGCTTATATACTGCCGTCCGATCACTATAACGCCGTTAAGTAACATTTGATTTTGACACGGGTCTTTATCACGTTTATACCTTTAATTTACTTTCCCGACGTTTAGCTATGTTACAATAACCATGGTCGCGGTCATCATGGTCTGCCCCGCGACCATGGTTATTGTAACATAGCCGAAACGTCGGGAAAGTAAATTAAAGGTAATTTACGTGATAAAGACCCGTGTCAAAATCAAATGTTACTTAACGGTGTTTTAGTGATCGGGCGGCAGTATATAAATATAGGCTTTCGATTGGTTTTAAACCAATAGATTCTACAGCATTCTAGCACATGGCCAAAACGGTGAAGGAAAACATCGTCATTATGCCATTGTATAAGGTCAAAAAATTTGAGCAATGCAAGCTTATTTCATCTAAACTATGTGTCAGGCACTAAAGCGTACTGTAAGTAAAAAGTTCCACATGGTACCGTAGTTTTATGAGGCCATTATTCGTTGTTCCTAAAACTTTTAGGGTGTGGAATATAATACAATTCTTTATTAGTTTTGTTTGAATTTGGTTATTGTTTACATAAATGTTCCAAAAAGGGTTGACGTCAGGCAGGCGGCCGGTTGTAAAACACTAAGCCGAATCCTTTTGCAACATGTTTTTCTACATGTTGTGCCGGCTCGACATGGTAGTAGGCAGAGAACAAGAAGATGATGACCTATGTAATAATGTTGTTAGTATATAGGTACATCTAGTGGTATTAACTTTGCTTTTAGCGCTGTACGTTATGGGTTCGATCCCCAAACAGGGCAAATATTAAGTTTGTGTGATGAATATTGATATTTGTTCTGTGTCTGAGTGTTAGTATGTATCATAAGTATCTATTAACAAAAGAAAAGTTTATGAAAGTGTATTGTATCAGTTATCTGGTCCCCATAATACAAGCTTTTTTCATTTCACTTTCAAAACTTTCGTGAGTTGTACTACACATTATTACAACAACGGGAATTACTCACGTAAATGATAAATTATCAATGAGGACACCGACAATGTTTCGATTCATCTAGAGAATCTTTTTCACTGAGACGCAGTGCGAGACGGAAATGCAAGCAGGATAGCGCGCGCGTTTAATTGTCCACTCACCCTGAAGAAGATTCTCTAGATGAATCGAAACATTGTCGGTGTCCGCATTGACAATTTATCATTTACGTGAATAATTCCCGTTGTTGTAATAATGACAAGCTTTTTTCTTTTTTCAGTTTGAGGCTAGATGGCGATTTGTAAAATTTACACTTATTTATTTATTCATCTATTTGCATTGCACACATGCAATTAAATTTATAATAGCAGCATAAAGCCTCTGTGCGGTAATGCTCTATGATAATATTGTGGATAGACCACTCAGACAGACAAAACAGGGGCATTAAGCAGTCCCCTTGGGAATAGTCTGCCAGAAACATATTAACTTTCTCACGTGTCTCACAAAGCTCTTGGACTAATTTACATTTCTCATAAAGTTTACTGTGCTTAACTAAGTTCACTATAATAAAAAGTCTATGAAAGATCTGACAAAAAACGGTCTGTTTTTTTGTGTACGCCATCTAGCCCCAAACTGAGCATAGCTTGTACTATGGACTAGATAACTGATAGAATACTTATATACTTTTTTTTTGTAAATACATACTTAATATACATATTAACACCCAGACACAGAACAAACATCTATGTTCATCACACAAATGTTTATCCTGGGTGGGAATCGATATTATTGTTATATGATTATAGCATTTTTATTTATATATTCATAATTATTAAGATAATGTTTTAAAAGTAAAAAGGAAACCGACCAAAATTGTTTCGACCAATCGAAAAGTTAAGAGACAAAATTAGAAAAAAATATAATTAAAATAAAAAAAAATACGTATATTATGTACTTGGGGATTACATTACAGTCGTGATCCTATTTATTTTTATTTTTTTTATTTATTAATAAAAATGGAAGAGAATGGGGGTGACCTTTGCCAAGCAGTGGGACAACGTAGCTTGATAAAAAAAAAACTTTGGACTATTTTTTACACAATAGTAAAGAAAACCACAAAAAAAACTAATCAGATCAGCAGGTAAAAAGATATGCGCGGTCAATTGAGTTTCTCCTTTTTTCGTTCACTAAAAAAAAGCAATAGTACTACGTGTGTTGAGGCCTATATCGTATGACTTTTATTATAACAGCCTGTCATAAAACGTCGCTGTTTGTACGCGAACCCTTTACATACGCAAAATATCTCTTTACTATTATAAATGCGATAGTAACTCTGTCTGTCTGTGACGTTATCCGCCAAACCGATAAACCGATTGTCATAAAATTTCGTATGGAGATAGTTTAAAGCCAGGCCCCTATTACTAAGACTTCGCTGTTCGTCTGTCTGGCCGTCTGTCTGTCTGTCACAGGGCTGTATCTCATGAACCGTGATAGCTGAAAGTTGAAATTTTCACAGATTATGTATTTCTGTTGCCGCTATAACAACAAATACTAAAAAGTAAAAACAGAATTAAATTAATATTTAAGCGGGGCTCCCATACAACAAACGTGTTTTTTTGCCGTTTTTTATAGATAATGGTACGAAACTATCAATGGGCATTTCTGGGGGGTTAGCATGAACCACTATCGTATCGACAGCGTATCGTCGATATGTCAAAACTGACACTTTTTGTATAGTAAAAGTGTCAGTTTTGGCATATGGACGATACGTTGTCGATACGATAGTGGTTCATGCTAACCCCCCAGAGGACTTTGCCACGCGTAGTGATAGTGGAGTGAGCTTGTTGGAAAAGTTTCGTGCATTTAGTGAAATTTCTGGCCCATAGCTTACTTTAAACCACCAAACTTGCACTTTGTTAGGACAACACAACACAATACCCAATGTCCTAACAAAGTGCAGGTTGGGTATAACTAACTTTATTTGTTTATTTGTAGCGTAATCTCGTGGTAGAGGTTAACTCCTCAATCATGGATTACGACCCCGTCGTCCCGCCTGACCCTCCGGACCCTGAAGGGAATTATACTTTAATAAATAAAGGCAAAAAACGCCCTTCTGAAAATCCAGAACAGTCTTCTGCTGCTAAGAAGGTTATCACCTCAATTGAAATGGCTTCTGCCTCAATTCAGAATGTATATGTGGACCCCGCAGTTGTAATTGGATTACAATCATACTCTGAAATTGATAAAGGCCCATATTTGGTCCACGTTTCTCGAACTGAACCCGATCCATCGGCTGGAACCACAATTAGACCTATTAAATTTGGCCAATTCTTGAAGAACCACAAGTTTTCTAATATCTGCCCTGGTGGAGTAAAACAAGTAGGTAGAAATAAGATATCTGTTCAATTTAACTCAGCAAATGATGCTAACACCTTTATAACTAGCGATATTCTATCTATGTGTAAGTACTCAGCATCAATCCCTACGTACAATGTTACCCGAATGGGTCTTGTAAGATCAATCCCCACAGATATGTCCCTGGACGAATTTGCAAGCTCAATCGATCTGCCACCTGGATGTGGTAAAATACTGAAAGCTCGCAGATTAAATAGAAAAACCATTGAAGATGGTAAAATAACATGGGTTTCAACTCAAACAATCGTAGTTACCTTTAAAGGACAGCTTCTTCCCTCTAAAATCTTCTCTTACTACACAGCCTTGACAGTAGAGTTATACCAATTCCCTACCATTCAATGTTTCACTTGCTGTCGATATGGACACACCAAAACGCAATGCAGATCAAAACCTAAATGTTTCCGCTGTTCCCAAGAACATTCTGGAGACAGTTGTGAGGTCACGGAGGCTAATGCCAAGTGCTTACACTGTTCTGGAAAACACTTTGCCACAAACAGAAATTGCCCTGAACAGGAAAGACAGAAATCCATCAAATCAGTTATGGCTCAGAACAGTGTATCATATGAGGAAGCTGCTTCCCAGTTCCCTAAATCTTCTCCATCCTATGCTGAGATGACCCATGAAAAGGGCACCACTTCAAATCCCATCCATCAATCCCAAAGCTACCCATCCGCAAGTCCATCCCATCCCACACGCTCTTATGTTAAAACAGTCTATGCTAACCCGCGCCCCAGAGCCCCCCTGGGCAAGTCTTTTGATAAGACTGCTCATCGCGAAATGGTCTCTGACCCATCTTCATCTCTCCCTAATGGTTGTGCCTTGGGTAGTACCCCAAGCCTTCTACAAAATGAAAATATGATTGAGACCCTCTTGACCTTAATTATAAATATAATATTAATGAACCCTCATTCCATACCGTCCAACGTTGCCTCAAAACTTACACAACTAGTCTCTCTCTCTGGCCAATATGGATCCAGTGGTCGTTCTGCAATGGAACTGCCAGAGCAGCAGAGCCAAAAAACATGAAATCCTCCATTTAATTTCCAAATTCAGCCCGTCAGTCTTTGCCCTCTCGGAAACATGGTTGAAGCCTGAAATTCATTTTTGGATCTCAGGTTACTCCTGCATCCGAGAGGACAGGACTGACGGGCATGCAGGATGCGCCTTATTAATAAGGCGCTCCCACTCCTTTTCCCAAATTCCCCTTCCTTCCCTCTCCCCTGATATCAACGCTGTTGGTATCAGAACCTTGGATATCTCTTTCATTTCTCTTTACATTCCTCATCCCAACTCTTCTTTAATTCCAGATTTACTCCTCCTATTTACATCTATACCTCCTCCAGTAGTGGTCATGGGTGATTTTAATGCCCATCATCCTGCATGGGGTCACCATCGTACGGACCTATTTGGCCTTTCGCTTTTGGAAATTATTGATGAAGCAAACCTTTGTCTTCTTAACGATGGTTCTCCCACTCGCAGGGTTTACCCTACTCAAAACCCTAAGAGCGCTGTAGATCTTACCCTAAGTTCTCCTTCCCTATCCCCCTTTCTTTCCTGGAGTATTCTTCCCGCATCATATGGAAGTGATCATTTCCCTATCCTTATTTCCGTCACAAATAGATCCACCCCTTTTTGCAATCCTAGTCCTTCTTTAAAATACAGACTTTCAGGTGCAGATTGGCTAGCATATTCTTCTTCCCTTGACCTCAAATTAGATTCTGCCTCGAATGCTTCTGTAGACACTTCTCCCCTATGTGCTTATAACACATTTATAGGCCACATTCATTCTAGTGCTGATTCACACATACCACTCAAAAAACCCACCAAACATTTCAAAAAATCCACTCCATGGTGGGACTCTGATTGTACAAATGCTGTCTTGAATCGAAAAGCAGCTGAACGGGAATACTGCTTAGAAATGTCTGAAACTAATTTCTTAAAATATCAAGAAGCATCGGCTAGGTTCAGAAAACTAGTTTCCAAAAAGAAAAAACTTGGATGGATAGGTTTCTGTGAAAACCTATCACCGCTGACACCTTCATCTCTGGTCTGGAAACAGATTAAAAGATTTAGAGGCGCCTGCGATGCTCAAAATCCTACTTCTAATGACCCTCTGTCATGGATTGAAGCATTTTCAGATAAAATAGCTCCACCTTCAGTCCCCCCTGCTAACTACATCCCCCCCCTTCCCTCTTTTATCCCTTCTCAAAACTATTTTGACCAACCCTTCTCTTTCATTGAACTGACTCTTGCACTTGACGGACTGACAGACTCTTCTCCTGGTATAGATGGCATTCCTTATTCTTTTATCACTAAATCTTCCGATAAAGCTAAAAATACTTATTTAAATATTGTAAATTCTTTCTTCATGCACGGTATCATCCCTGAACAGTGGAAAACCCAGATAATTATCCCTATCTTAAAGCCTGGCAAAGATCCCTCTGACCCTAACAGTCGAAGACCTATAGCTCTGTCTCCCGTTTTAGCCAAGGTCATGGAACATTTAATTAAAAACCGACTCGAATGGTTTGTAGAAAACAAATCTATACTAGGAATATCTCAATTCGGTTTTAGAAAGGGAATGAGTACCATGGATAGTCTCAGCCTACTGACAACTGATAACTACTTTTAAACAACGAAAAACACTAGTAGGCGTTTTTCTAGACATCGCTTCCGCATATGATAATGTTTTACTTCCAGTGCTCAGGAATAAACTTATTCAGCTGAGTATCCCTGAGAGGCTCACCCATTTCGTATGTAACCTTCTGATGGAAAGATCAGTAGTGATAAAATCATGTAGCGGACTTCTTCCTCCCAAGACCGTTTGGAAAGGCTTACCTCAAGGATCTGTTCTTAGCCCCTTACTTTATAGTATATATACCTACGATCTGGAAAGTGCTGTGGACTCGTTCTGTGAGGTTCTCCAATATGCTGACGATTTGGCGTTGTACGTCAAAATCCGAAACATAGAAGAGGCTGAAGATAGACTCAATTGCGCCCTTCTCTATCTAGATCGTTGGTTAGAGAATCATGGTTTATCATTATCTGTTTCAAAATGTTCTACTGTCGTTTTCACTAAAAAAAGAATTATCCCTTCAATCAATCTCTTAATCAACCAAGAGGTCATACCTCAATCTAATTGTACTAAATTCCTAGGCATAACTTTAGACTCTAGAATGTCCGGTGTCCCCCACACTAGCTTTATCTCACAGAAGTGCGAAAGAAACATTAACATCATACGCTCTCTGTCCGGTGTCTGGTGGGGATCTCATCCCTACACGCAAAAGCTTTTATATAATGCCATAATTCGAAGTCACCTGGATTATGGATCCTTTTTATTTAATCTCTTTAATAAATCTGGTTTGGAAAAACTCAACAAAATTCAGTCAAAGTGCTTACGTATTATTTTAGGAGCTATGAAGTCATCTCCAATCAATGCTATGCAGGTTGAGTGCTGTGACCCCCCTCTGTACTTACGTAGGCAGTTCCTATCAGACAGGTTCTTCTTTAAATTAGCTCAAAATTCTAGTCATCCTCTCACAACAAAATTAATCATCCTCCTTGACCTATATGACACCCATAACCTTGACAAGCTCCCTTGCCTTCTGCAAAGCTATAAGAAATTCTCCCAACTCCCCAACCCCGTTCATCAATTTCCAACAAACCCTCTTTATCTTACTTCTTATAATTCCCTTATTTATAAACCCAGCATCTTATTATACTTTGGTATAGACAAAGACGCCCCAAATGCACGGGAAATATTCTACGAACAAATGGCTACCAAATATAATGGATGGTATTCTATTTTTACTGATGCGTCTAAATTAACTACGGAAAGCGCTGTTGGAGCTGCTGTATGGATCCCCTTCACTAGTATAACCCTAAGTTTCAAATGCCCTCCCTCTACTTCAGTTTTTACAGGGGAATCTATCGCCCTTTTAGAAGCTATTCTCTTTGTAAAATCCCATAACCTAAATAACTCTATTATTTTCACAGACTCTAAAAGTTGTCTTCAAGCGATCATGTCTAACCCGTTCCGTTCCAGATCTCGGTTCCCAATTATTCTGAAAATTAAAGAAACTCTCTTTCAGTGCCACAGCCTAGGCATAAACATCATACTTGCCTGGATCCCCGGTCACTCGGGCATCCCTGGCAATGTAATTGCAGACTTGTGTGCTAAAGATTCTGCAAATACTGGATCCCTTGAACACTTCAAAACATATTCCCACGACCTATGTCTCTCCCCTAAAGTTCTCCTTCAAGAATCCTGGTCCAAAAGGTGGGATATTTCTAAAAAAATAAAGGGTAAACATTATGCTGACATCCAACCCGACATTCCCTCCTCCCCTTGGTTCTTCAAATTCCGCAAGGCTAACAAAGTCACCACCTCTACAATTTGTCGCCTTAGATTAGGTCATTCCTGCACTCCAGTTTTCTTAGCCAAACTCAGAATTAGGGACCATTCAATGTGTGAATGTGGTTTAGACGAGGGAAATGTGGACCATATATTTTTTAATTGCCCAAAAACAAGACTCTCCTTGTATGATATCCTTCCTCCTGAAATCCCCCGTCCTCTATCCCTTAAATGTCTCCTACTCCTTATCTTTTCCCCTCAAATTAATTATTTTCTATGTAAATATGTGCATGTAAATAAGATAAAGTTGTAAAATATTTTATAGGTATTTGGTTTTTTTTTATATATAACTAACTTTATAGATTAATATTTATTTTACTAACTCCGTTGTAATATGTGTTGTGTTGTCTTTTGTTTTAGAAATCAATTTGGTTTTCAAAATTTTGGTTGAGTCTCCCTCAGAATACCGACCATATTCTAATAAATACGCACCCTCCATCTAAATGCTTACGAAACTATCATGAAACGGACACTGGCAGAGTTGTGACAACAAAAGTCATAGAAGCCATAAACAAGAATTGAATTGAATTAACCCCCCAGAAATGCCCATTGATAGTTTCGTACCATAATCAAACGGAATTTTATAGTGCGGTGAATAGCATTGCAATCAAACCAAAATTTTGTCGATTTAGAACGATGGTAGATGAAATTTTGTTTTAATAGCCGCTTAAATTTACCACTGCGGTCAAATCAATTGAATATTAGCAGTGTATATGAAGCGATTAAGCTAGAAATTATAAACAGACATCATTTGAATAATAAGATTATTTTTGTTTTAGTTGGGCTTGAAACCTGTCACGTATGGAATGCTAACTACTGTAAAAATGTGGAATTTTTGCCAAACAATGTTTGGAAGTGGCTCCAACTACCCCCTTTAGACATCTTTAAGGATTTATGCGCCTTGAGAACTGCGAGTATGTCAGGATTACAGTCGTGTTCCTATTTAATTTCCGATAGATAGTCTAAATCTCCGATACTTTATACAATGGCTTTTACTCTGACTACATTTAACTACACAACCTGGGGGGTTAGCATGAATCACTATCGTATCGACAACGTATCGTAAGGTTCGTGCTCAGGCCACTGGTAAAACTTTTGTTCAATTTTATACCGCAAACACTAATTCACTCCGCATCGGTGCGGGCACACTAGCTTACAATATGACGCTCTCGGGAATAATTACCTGCACAACACTAGTTATATTTCTTATCCATTATAACTTCTAGTGGGTTTTTAAAAGCTTTTTGTTCTACTCATTCCCTTCGGACCAGTTTCGCAATTAGCTACTTTTGTGTCAGAAAGATTCATATTTTTATTTGGGTTTTGTTCTTATATTTTTAACTGTGCGCGACGCGTTTTATAAAATTGTTTTTGCACTAGAGGACATGTTTTGCGTGACGTCACCAGACACGTAGAGTTCGTGTCGGCGACTGTCTCACGAGACGCGGCGACAATGTCACGAGACATAATTATATCCTCTAGCGCAATCGTGGCTTTATAAATTATTACTTGTACTCTCAATGTTTGCGCGCAAAAAGTTGTGAGATCCATGTAATACAAAGTCGGTTAATTTATTCAGTCCCTACTTTAAGGGTGTCTTATATTATTACGTAATTAGCTAACCTTTACGTAATAACTTAAGACAAAAGGACCCTTAAAGTAGGGACTGAATAAATTAACCGACTTGGTATTACATGGATCTCACAACTTTTTACGGTTTTGTCTCTGTGTTTTTTTTTGTGTTGCGAGACTTGGCTATTTTACAAGTTATGTTTTTGATAGCATAGTCATTTCTCAACCTCCCTTGAGTTTTTCAGTCTTTGCAGCCCAACAAACCGTCTGAGTTATAGGTAAAATTAAACAAACTATTGAACAACACGCTAAGACCTTGTAAGTTAACGTGCTCGCTGAAAACCTGATAGCGATTAATTAATCGAGTTTACAGCCCAGAGATGTCTAAAAGCAGACTTAATTGAAATTTATTTTCACTGCAAATAGTTTATGTCTCTGTGTAATGAATGCGAGCATAAAGGTGAACCTGGCGAGTTTTAAATTGCGTCGAGACATTCCGAATAGTGCTTGCCGTCTGTTTGTTGGAATATAAATCAACCTCCCTAGTCTTTATAAAATACAATAAAGATTTACACTCATCATCATTATCATCAAGCGACGAGCGTCCCGTGATATTCATGTTGCTTAGAGACTTTATAAACTTACTGAAACTTTTAATTTATTATTAATTATCTTTTTAGTGAGTTCTGAGACACAAAAAATAAAGGTTCGATGCTCGCAAAGGGACAAAATATTTGTGTGATCTGTTAATATTTGTGCATAAAAAAAATCCGGGTATAAGTGTTGTGTTACACCCACGACTCAGGGTAGAAAAAATAAAATATACTTGAACACACAATTATAGTATGGAACCATTTGACACACACACACGCAAGTTTAACTCACACTTCTTTTTTTAAGTTAGTGAAAAATAGAAAGATTTTGGAAATAACTACCACCCACTTTACCCACTCTCCTTACCCACTGAGCCTCGTATCTGTCTCTCTATAACTCAATACTGTTGTGTTACATAACCTATTTTACAATAGCGTTAAATAAAAATACCCATGTTCCGCGCTACCAAATAAATTATTTTAATCACCTTTTGATCCCACCTCAGGACCCAACATATTTACCGAGCGCAAGATTTTATACTGTAAAAGTCAGGTGAAACACGCGACCAAAGCGATAGATGCTATAACTTCATTTAGGCATCTACAAACTTGATTTAGAAGACCAACACGCGTCATGGCGTCAAAAGCCTATGACTTTCCATCTACGTAGAGCTGAGCGAAGCAGTGCAGAGCGGACCAATGACTGCGCTCGACATTATCAAATTCGAATATTTGAGCGCTGTCATTGGTCGGCTCCGCACAGCTCTACGTAGAAACTCACCCTAAGTTTAGTTTAGTCAAAGTTTAAACTATGAGTCAAATTGTTTTATTCTTATGTGTTGTGTTGCTACATGATTCTTTACGGCTAGTCTGGCTGGTCTGAATACGTCTATTATACGGCTTCAAAGGTTTTTATTTTCTACTTTTCGTGAAGTACAGAAAGAAACAAGAAAATAAATTGCATACCCAAATTAAAGTTAGAAAATAAGACATAAAAATATATGTGATATTTGTTGTTTTTGAGCTTATATCATTTTTAATCGCAGTCACACAGTTTTTTTTTATCTATAAATGTATATGCTAACTCTTGGTCTTGAAATGTTCGTGGAGGTCTTAAAAGGTGAGAAAAATTCTAATAATTGCCGGGAAAACCCTAAAAACAGTCCTTTTCTTTTTCCCATATAAACGTTTTCTAAATAAAATTTAGAGTCAATTTCAACTTTATTGGAGTACGGGAACGGGAACGGGAACTTAACACAGCATTTGTTAATTCTAAAGCGATACGAAGTTCGCCGGAGTGGGATTTAGTTAATAAATACGGGAGCAAAGGAATGAGACACCGAGTCTCGAATCAACTGCTTTATTCAGCGTACCCGCAACTTAACCTATTAAATGGGATACCACACGTCCCCCCGTAACCTTATAAAACAAGAACTTAAAATTAACTACTTATACGGTATAAAATGCAAAATGCATTATCGTGATTTATAAACTACTGTAGGTATACAGTATAGCCACAAACTTAACATAAGTAAACTAAAACGGTTATCTTAGTTGTAAAGATAGGGTAGGTACCTACCAATAGATGTTTACGCATTGCACAGATTTATCAGATATAAATTGCGAAGCGATATTACACATTTAGCGAAATAATCTACGAACCGAATAGCGAGGTAGCTATTTGGGTAGATTAATACCTACAAAACTTATGACTCACTAGTAACCTACGACTACTAACAATTTCATACCAATAAACATTAGGTAGTTATATTGCTATTCTTTATACCGCTTCTCCTTAAAAGTACAAGTGCGTTTAGGGCGTACTGAATTAGACTGAGCCGGATTTGGGCTATGATTTGCCTTCGGTTCGATTTCGCGGGGAGAAGCTCGATATGCGCTAGAGGTGTCTTTAGGCTCAGAGGACTCCAAGACTTCCGGATTTCCTGCGACCGCATCGTCATATTCTTCGTCCGACTTTTCGTGATCGGAACCTACGTTCGCGGGTGCGACCACGGAGTGTCGTAAAGTGGAACGCGGTTTCCCAGCGGGAAGCAACTGATCGATATGCCTCTTCCACTCACGTCCATCGGAACAACGTACCCGATACGTGAGCGGGGCCTCTCTTGCGGTAACGACAGCCGGCGCCCACTTATCTGCGCGCGCGCTGTAGTCCCGCGCCAGCACAACGTCGCCGGCTGCGGCGTGGCGCTCGGTGCCGGGCGCGGCGCGCGCCGCTCGGCCCGCCACCGCCTCGCTGGCACGCTCGGCGCTGGGCCGAAGCACGTCCAGCCGGCCTCGTAACCGCCTGCCAAGCATCGCCTCGGCCGGCGCAACGCCTGTGGTTGCGTGCTCGCAGTTTCGATACTGGAATAAAAATTTGGAGACTGCCGTATCTATGTCGACCCCCTCGTGCGCGGCCTTTTTCATAGCACGTTTCACCGACTTTACTGCGTTCTCAGCAGCACCGTTGCCCGCGGGCCTGTATGGGCTCGTGATCGTATGAGTGATAAAGTTTTTTTTAATATAATTCGCGAACTCTGCTGAACCAAATGGTGGGCCTCCGTCGCTAACCACCTGTGAAGGAAGGCCGAAACGTGCGAACAATTCTCGAAGTTTGCCTATCGTTGCAGCTGCGTTAGTGCCAGCCATTTTCTGTACCTCTATCCATTTACTATGGGCGTCTACTGAAACTAAATAGTGTTTGCCCTGAAATTCCCCAAAATCTATGTGTATTCTCTGCCAAGGTCTAGCGGGAAACTCCCAGGGATGCAGTAAGGAACGCGGAGGCGCGTCACGCTGCTGCCGGCAGGCGCTACAATCTTTTGTGATAGATTCAATTTCGACGTCCAATGTAGGCCAATAAACGTAACTTCGAGCTATATTTTTCATTTTAACTACACCTAAATGACCTTCATGCAATTCAGCTAACACCTGCTTCCTTAGAAATTCAGGCACAATAACCCGGTGATTATATAAAATGCAACCCCTTTCTAAGCTTAAACCATCTTTCCGATGAAGAAAAGGTTTCTCTAGTTCCGATGTGATTTTTGAAGGCCAACCGCTTATAAGGTAGGTTTTAACCTTATTTAAAATCGAATCTTTCTGTGTCCACAAAGCCACCTCTTTTGCGCTGATGGGAAAAGATTCTTCAACATAATTGACGTACGACACCGAATCCAACTCATTACAATTTTTAGGTTTATATGGCAGCGGCAGTCGTGATAGCGCATCCACATTACTGTTATCGTTCGATCGAACAAACTCAATATCGAAGTCATAGGACGCCAGCCTAGTGGCGTATCTTTGCAGCCTACTAACTGCCGTTATCGGCAACCCGAACTTAGGTCCAAATATGAATGTTAACGGTTTATGATCAGTTTTGATGATAAAATGGCGGCCATAGATATATTGGTGATGTTTGATAACACCCGCAATAATCGCCAGCGCCTCCTTGTCCAGTTGACTGTATGATCTCTCGGCCGCATTGAGAGTACGCGAAGCAAAACAAATAGGGCGTTCGTCGCCGTTTGGAAAACGATGCGATAAAACACTGCCAATGCCATACGAACTACTATCCACAGCTAAGACTAGCGGTAGCTCGGGATTATAATGCACCAAAACTTTGCTACTTAAAATTACAGTTTTAATCTCATTAAAAGATTTCTTACAATCTACCGACCAAACCCAATCATTATCTTTACGCAATAAATTGTGCAACGGATGTAAAATAGTACTCAAACGAGGTATGAACTTTGCGTAGTAATTTATCAGTCCTAGAAATGATCTCAGTTGGGTGACATCTTCTGGTGGGGGTGCGTCTACAATGGCTTTTATCTTATTTTTATCTGGGTGCAAACCCTGCTTGTCGATAACAAAACCCACGTAAGCAATGCTATTTTGCACGAAACTGCATTTATTTAATTTTATTCTTAAACCGACCTCACGTAACCGAGTCAAAACGGCCCTTAAATTTGCTATGTGTTCTGATCTATTGGAACCTGTCACCGCGATATCATCCAAAAATACAGCAGTCCCCTTTAACCCTCTTAGTGTTTCTTCCATGAACTTTTGGAATTTTTCTGGAATGCAAGTCAACCCAAACGGTGTTCTATTGTAAACAAATGTACCTACATGAGTAGTTATCGCACTACAGGCTCGAGAGCTCTCATCCAAAAGTAATTGTTGGTACGCGTTCGTGAGATCGATTTTCGAATACTGTTCGCCACCACTTAAAGCAGCGAATAACTCTTCGATTCGTGGCATGGGGTACGGATCACGTATCAACTTTGGATTAATAGTGACCTTGTAATCTCCGCAGATACGTATGTCCCCCGATTTCTTGATGACCGGTACAATTGGAGTACCATAATCCGAGTATTCCACCTTGTGAATAGTACCCTCTGCCTCGAGTCGTTGTAATTCCAATTCTACAGGCTTACGCAAAGCTAACGGCAACTGCCTTGCCTTAATGAATATAGGAGCCGTATCATTCAACCTCAACGAAAACTGTTTAGTACAAGTTCCGAGACCTGGAGCGAACACGGTGGGAAATTCAAATCGCAATTTTTCAACTAGATTTCCATCGGATAGATTCAAAATCATTTCGTTTATTTTTATTTCATCAATTTTTAATTTACTTAACCAAGACCTACCCAATAATGGTGGTCCACCATTCTTGATAACAAACAGTTTTAAATTCCTTGCCGTGTGCGACCCAATCTCAACATCGACCATAATATAACCGGCCACTTCAATGCGGGTACCGTTATACGAATGTAAACAAAGGTCATTAGTGATAAGCGAAGTCTGCTTAAAATATTCATCATAAAAATAGGTATTTATCGCAGAAAGCTTACTGCCAGTGTCCAGCTCGAACATCATCACCTTACCGTTCACTTTCGCCTGCACGTTGTACGGCCGATCACTATTATTGCACACATTAAGGTTAAACAAATCGCATTCCGAATCGTTATCACTATCGATATAGTTTTGTACTCGTCCCGATGACGAACGCGCTTCGCCCTGACGGGGGTAGCGCTTACACATCACTTTCAGATGGCCTTTTTGGCCGCACCCGTCACAAGAATAATTTTTAAAACGGCAAACGATGGGTCTGTGCCCTTTTCCGCATCGCCAACAATGCTGCTGCCCACGCTGCGCATCGCCCCCAGTAGCCGCTGTGGAAACGCGCGTTCCCGCGCCGTAACCGCCGCCACCAGCGGGCGCGGCGCGCGCGGCGCCTCGTCCTGTCCCTAGTCGGTGTACGGGTTCGGGCGCGCTAGAGCCCGCTGTCCCTGTCGCCGTGCTACTCGTCCCGCTCGCCTGTGCGTGCCGGTCAGCTGCTTCGAGTGCGAAGGCCAACTCCACAGCTCTTTTGTATGTCAACGTAGGCTCGGCAAAAAGTCGCGATCTCATGTCGTCACTATTTAACCCCGACACGAATTGGTCTCTCAGGTTCTCTTCGAGGTTACTCTTGAAACTGCATGTACTCGCTAGATGTTTGAGAACTTGCAAGTAATCGCCAAGACTTTCGCCGCCATTTTGACGCCTTTGTCTAAATATGTGTCGCTCGGCTATTTCCGAGCGCTTTGGTTCGAGATGATCGCCGACTATAGTCACCAACTCCTTGAATTTTTTGGTCTCTGGGTTATGAGGCGCACATAGATCACACATTAAATCATATGTAGCTTCGCCAACTAACGTCACTAAGGTAGCCACGTGCAATTCCTCTTTGATTGCATTGAGCGTCATGAACTGTTCCACGCGTCGAATATAAGCCAACCACTTTTTGCTTGAAATATCGAATTGTTCGATTTTACCGATCGGCATTTTACTATCACAGAACAATAACACATAAACAAAACGATAAATAGTTTTTAAACGCAGTTTATCTCGTCGCCAGTGGGATTTAGTTAATAAATACGGGAGCAAAGGAATGAGACACCGAGTCTCGAATCAACTGCTTTATTCAGCGTACCCGCAACTTAACCTATTAAATGGGATACCACAGCCGGGTCAGCTTGTACTCCATATATATCTCTGTCAACATTTTCCTGAGAGCACTCGAAAAATCATATTGCTGCCACTTTTCCACTTACAATCATGAAAATAAAGTGTCGTGTTACTTACCTGGGGTTAATGTGGTGAGCCGGCCGTCATGCGTAGTTACCCCAAAATGACATTACCTACATCGTAAACATAAACTGACTTAAACACCTAAAACATAGACCTTATGTACCCCAACTTAAGGTTGAAAATAAGGCTTTGCATTTAGTTATGGTAAACAAAATTAATTTAGCAACTTGCTAGGACATTAGTGAGTTGCGAGTCAAGTTAGTTTCTCAAGGGTAAAAGGAAGTAGGTAACTCAACTATGACGAATCGCTTTTGTATGATTTTCAGGGTTCTGTACCCAAAGCGTAAAAACGGGACTAAGACTACGCTGTCCATCTGTCTGACTGTCTATCAGTCTGTCAGTCTGTCTGTCCGTCACAAAGCTGTAGGTATCTCACGAACCGTGATAGCTAGACAGTTGAAATTTTCACATATATTATCTATTTCTGTTGCCGCTATAACAACAAATACTAAAAACAGAATAAAATAAATATTGAAGCGGGGCTCCCATACAATAAACGTGATTTTTTTGACGTTTATATAGATAATGGTACAGAACCCTTGGTGCGCGAGTCCGACTCGCACTTGGTTGGTTTTTATAGATAATGGTACGGAACCCTTTGTGCGAGTCCGATACGCACTTGGCCGGTTTTTCTACCTTGCTAGGTTTCTAATAGTTATTGTCCAGTATATTAATGGTGTTCTTTTAGAAGCTATTTCTTTCGAAAATAACCTCTTTGTTTTAATTACAAAAAAATCCTTTATGACAAAAGTATAGGTACGTACAAATCACAGGGGAAGCTCAAAAAACATTAAACCAACATTTTACCGACAGCTAAAGTATACACATTAAAGTATTAACATTATTCAGACGTAATCTTAAAAGTTCTGTTAGCATCCATAAAATACTTACTTTTACACTTTTAGCAATATCCAGTGTCATTAAAGTGAACTGCCGGCGAATTGCTGTGAAGCCCTGAATTTCTATATAGCGGGGACCGGTTTTCGTCAACTGTAATACTGTGACCAGACATCGCGCGGCATTCCGTGCCAACGAACAATAACGTTTGCGCGCGGCTGCCGCACACCAAACATAACGCGGATAACCGCGCACGGCTGCCGCGTTTGATTGCCGCGCTATGTCTGTTCTGATCACACCTTAAAGACAAAAATAAGTAAATTCAGACTTCAATGACATGGTAATGTGAAATATGGTAATATTTCTGGTTAGTGGTTTATAAAGTTTCTAGGTAAAGGGTACCTACGATGTGCATTATCACCCTTTTTCGATACTGGTTGTTTTACTTGGAATAATTATTACCTATGTTAATATTACTAAGGCTCGTTCTTGTTCATTTTATTTTATTTTATTTACAAGCACGTCGCCGCGCATCATGGCAATACTCTGTCACTGCGTAAATTAGTTATAGAACGTATACGCCCCAAGCTTTATACTACGGTTATATTGCGGTCAACGTTTATAAGGAAAGCAAGGCTTAACCGGCGATTAAGAAAACATAAACAATGAAGTTTGAATAGCTTTCTAAGAACGAAATCGTTCTAACTTTAAGCGCTCGGCCACACATAGGAACTGCCATTAATACAATATGTCAAGAAAAGCCTCCGGGAATTCAGCTCTTATTTTAACGTACATTTTAAATTTTCAATACAATTTAGGGGACGATTCCATCTGTCCTGTTTATTGCTCAAATGACATAAAGAGACGAGACGAAGTTCAGTCAAGGTGTGGTGTCATTCGTGTCAGTAAAAAGCCTGTCGGTTATAAGCGTCAATTGCAACACACTCACCGACAACGTGACAACAGTCACAAACATAATCCTGATCCCACACTAGGATTCATATCCCTCAAACTGAGTTTCTTAAGTCACCAAGGTCGTCAAAAACTAAGACTAAGAAAAATAACTATGCCTCTATCGAGATTGGCGGTGCTGGCATGGGACCGTAAAAAGTGGAAATGCATGGAGCAGGCCCTTGCCCTGCAGTGAGACAGTATAGGCTAATCCTACTTATAATATAAATACAAAAGTTTGTGAGTGATTGGGTATGTGTGTGTTTGTTTGTTACTCTTTTACGCAAAAACTACTGAACGGATGAAAAGCTAAGAAGAGCTTATACTATGGGAACCAGATAACTGTTAGAATGCATAATATACTTTTATCTACACTAATGTTGTAACATTATACTTATGTTTCCAATATTTGACTTATAATTGTTATAGCGCAGACAACAAAATACTCAATTTAAGCAAATTCACATGATGGTATAATATCCACATCGATATCGTAAAATCTCATTATAACATCAATAAAACGCGACCAATTAACCTGGCGAGCCTTATGTCAAAATCCTCATACAAGTTGTATAAAATTTTGATATTAGGCTGGCTTTTGAAAACAGTTGGGTTATACGTGAAACTACTAAACTTACATACACAAAACTCTTTGGTAAGATCTTGTGCCAATTAAATAAAAAAAGAACAGCGCGCGCTCGCTCCTGATTGGCCCTGCGCGCGCAGCTGCGCTCTTCTTATTGGTTAGATTTTAATGACGACAAGTTCACTGTGACAATACACGTACGCGTGAATTTATGAACGCGTATGTGTATTGTCGCACGCGTGTGTTACGCGTGAATTTATTCGCAATGTGTTTTGTTTTTAAAATACAAATTAAAAGTTAAAAATGGATATGTGAAGATAAAGTAGTGTATGCAACTGCATATAACACGGGTATTAAAACACTCGTTACGATAAACTCACACTCGTGTTTTAATACCCTTCATAATATGACAGTTGCATAAACTACTATTTTAATGTAAATACATACTTATTATACATATTAACACCAAGACACAAAACAATAATTGCACAAGTAGGTGGTTCCTGCCTTCGAAAATCCGCAAAGAGCTTTTGAATATTTAAAAGGATTACAACGGTTCCAAAGCTGCAGTTTTAAAGTATAGTACTTGAGTACTTAAGTATTCTTTATAGCATATTTTTACAAGCTTTTTATTTAACTTGCAATGTATGTATGTATGCAACTATGTATCTATGTAACTATGTTTGTTAAGGTGGAATCTTGCAACTCAATTTTGAAGCAGTTATCCCCAACCGATTGAACTGATTTTTTCATACTTATGTAACTTCGGTGACAATGCAATAATATGGTGATAGTGAGCTGATCTGATGATGGAGTCAGGAGCTGTTCAACAGACACTCACAACGGAGCTCCTTAATAAATACTTCGATTGAGTAAAAACTTTGTATACTTGTCAAGTCCGATGACAATGTTATAAATGATGTGACAGGTAGCGCGCTGGTGCATGATAGTTTAAAATGATTTTACAAAAGCTTGTCATTGATAAATATGTTTCAACAGAAAACTTATTACATTCAAACATACTTATATACACTTGCAGGAAAATTAAATAGTGAATGAGATACCTTGTGTTAAACCTCTACCCAACACGCTACTATGGTTAAAGGTAATAAAATAACTGTACCGTAAACTGAAAATGATATTAAAATAAATATAATTAAAAGTAATTCCGCAATTTACTGTTATAATATAAACTTGCATTTATATTAATACTAACTTTTACCGACTGCGTCCGAGTAGATGCACGAAATCGTTTTTAGACGACTTCATCGTAAACATTAAAATTTCTGAAAATAAAATTTAAATTTTGGGGAAAAAGTAGCTTAAGTCCGTTCCAAGACGTTATACTACTTATATATGAAATTTCTTCATAATCGGCCTAGCGGTTTGGCATGATAACGTTACAGACAGACAGATAGAGTTACTTTCGCATTTATATTATTAGTAAAGATAGTAGTAAGTTAACTTTAAGCAGTTTAAGACCAGTTCACCGACACTTCGAAGTTTATTAGTGTATCAAATGCACAGATTTTTGATTCATGTAAACCTTAGAGCGTACTCTAAGGTTTACGTGAATAAAAAGTAGGTAAGTTCTATAATGTGGATAGTTTATTTTTTCATTTCGCTTATTTTACACCTTCAAGTGTCGTATTTATCAACCCCAATTATGATTTACATGTTGACTAAATTGTTCCAAATTATTTTAATTTGATGACTGTGTCACTTTATATTAATGTTAGATTAATTGTATTCAATTTTAGTGAGACTGTAATAATACCAGATTTAAAATGCAAAAAAATAACATTAGTTAATTATAATTGATTTCGTATGATTGAAGCCGTGTTGGCCGAGTGGGAGGTACCTCGAGTTTCAATCTAAAGGTCGTGGATTCGAGTCATACTCAATTTTAAAGTCCAATACCCTGCGAAGGTTTTACCAAAATGTAGAAATTACGTTAATGGAGCAATTTTAATCACCCTTGACGAAGAAACACAACCCTAGCTTAAACCTGAGCTAAATTTTAAAACAGATTTACATTTACAATATTCATTTAGCAATCTACCAATGATTTAGTGTGATCATAATGCTTGTTATTATAATATCTTTAACATCCGTCTTACATAAATACTTATAAGGATAAGGAGATTTTCAGACGAAAAGTTGAACGAGAATGGTATTTGAACCGTATTGACGGCCTCACAGCTCAGTTGGTAGTATCCCTGCCTACAGCGCTGTAGGTTTTGGGTTCGATCCCCACCCAGGACAAATATTTGTGTGAAAAACATAGATGTTTGTTCTGTGTCTGGGTGTATTATGTATTTACAAAACCAAAAGTATATAAATATTCTATCAGTTATATAATTTCCATAATTAATAAATATCACAGTTTCTTTATAAGTTTGATGGTTTTCAAGATAATGCGGTTTTACCACATTTTCTGTCTTATCCGGGTAGACTCAAAAAAACTAAAATTTCAAGAATCACCTTAAAACATACTCGAAGCACAGGTAAGGACAAAAGTGCTTGCTATTTTTTTTTTAATTTACATCTCCTTGAATGGAAAATTATACAAGGTAATATAACAAAGGCATAAGTTTTATTGTGTCCTTTTGTTTGTTTCTCAATCCTGTCGTAACGTCTTACGTAGATTATGACTTGGATTGAAACAGGATAGGATACTTTATATCTTGAAAAACAACCCTTAGGGTATTGAAATAGGACGCCATAGGTTGTTGTCAAATAATCACGCGACTGAAGTCGCAGGGGTTTCCGTGAATAATTGGCTGTTATGTACGAACCCGGGTCAGGTTACAATTAAGGACTTCATTTTAATTTAACAAGCTTTTATTTAACTTCACCTGATATTGTTTATGTTTGGGTCTGGCAGCTGAATTTTAAACCCGTTCTCACAAAGGAGAAATTTGGCATATGAGTTCAATTACTACAGCAAAACATAAAGTTGGTGCTTTGGTAATCGTTACGTTATAAAAATTAAAAAATGCATTAATGTCATTAAAACTAAAATAAATGTAAACTGGTTTTTCTACTCTTTGTCTTGTATCTCAAAAACAATAAGATCTAGAAATAATATGAAAATAATTAAATGTACACAAAGGTAGGTGTGATCAGACATTGCGCGGCAATCGAACGCGGCAGCCGCGCCCGGCAAGCCACGCTATATTTGACGCGCTGCAAGCTACCTGCCGCGCGCAAACGATGTTATTGTTCATTCGCACGTCAAACTTGTGTTTTGCGAATGCCACGCAATGTCTGGTCACACCTTTCATAATAATGTCAGCCTACTTGACTAAGTGTAATCTTTCCTAACCCCTTTTGGATTGGACGATATCTTTGTCACAGAAATACTGGGTAACAAAAGTGTGACAAATTACACTATAAGGAAACCCTCACAGTGTAATTTGCAGCATCACAAAATTCATAAATTCAACATGTCACTCCATTTTTTATTCGGAATGTTCTCCATAAAACCGTAATAAATGTCAATTTATTTCTTTCTTGTCTTGTTCTACATACGCTGTTGAAAGTTTCATGTTATGGATGTTGTATATCAGATAGCAAAGTTATGTCACGTTTAAAAATAAGATTTAACTTACTATCATCGAATATTTTGCAAGAAAATGATATTTGATTTGGTGAGATATTCTTTTGTACTGAAATCATGAAATCACCAAAAATGTAATAAATAGGATCACGACTGTAATCCGTAATAAAGTACGGTAGAAATTCTCTCAGGTATCACGTGCTCAGATCCTTGAAGATGTCTAAAGGGGTTAGATAGAGGCACGTCCAAACACTGTATAACACATGCATTCATTCCACACGTAACATATTACAAGTCCGTCGCCGCCTACAAAAATACTACTGGTTTCCTCACGATGTTTCCCTTTACCATCTTAAACACGCGTTTTGATGCGCGTGTAAATATTTTCGAACAGAAAAATCTATTTACACTGCCAAAAATAATATTATGGAATATCAAAATCATCAAATGAATATTTTTCATAGGAATCCTTCATCATTCCAAGCAGTCATTATTTATTATTACCAATTAGTCGCAAAATTAAGCCCTTTTGTTTCGGGCTCTGAGACAAAAACCTGGTTTAGAAGCAAAATCGTGGAAAATTATGGCAAATTACAAAACGTTAAATTACGTAATTCGTTGACGTGAAATTTCTTTTACTGTAGGTGTTGTTAAAATTTTTTTTTACTGAATATTGAATTTTATTATTTGGACGGAATGTGACGATACATCAAAAAACCGGCCAAGTGCGATTCGGACTCGCTCACGAAGGGTTCCGTACTATTATATATAAAAAATGGCAAAAAACGAGTTGGTTGTATGGGAGCACCACTTAAATATTTATTTATTCTGTTTTTAGTATTTGTTGTAATAGCGTCTACAGAAATACATAATCTGTGAAAATTTCAACTGTCTAGCTACCACGGTTCATGAGATACAGCCCTGTGACAGACAGACGAACAGACGGAAAGACGGACAGCGAAGTCTGAGTAATAGGGTCCTGTTTTTACCCTTTGGGTACGGAACCCTACAAAGTGATAATAAAATGAATGTACTTATTCTTACTAAGTTGTTGCTTTTTAGTAGCTCTTGGCGTCTCTTGCATTTTGCATCTATGCAAGTTGAATATACTTTCTATGTAACGAACGAACGAATGAAATATCCGTTTAAAAATGCTTAAAATATGCAAAATAATTAGTAACTGCGTAGCCACTGCTACGAGTATGCTACGAATGCTACGACTGTTTTAAAACACACTATATTTTTCAAGAATATACTCGTATTTTTAGCTGTATCTACATATAAAGTAAGTAAATATAATGCAAGTTCTACGTTTAAAAAGTATGATAGCAGATAGTGAGCATTTACGCCATTCTTTCTCAGGTCTTCGCGAACAATGCCGAGTTGCGAACAGGCTGGCGCTATCGGACGCCTTCCGTTTCCCTTGCGTTTGTAAATAATAACGGAACAAAAAGCGGCTATCTATAGATCGCTTGTAGGAGATAGGTGTGTGAGGAGACTATTTTAAACATGAATGTTTTTTTTAGAGCGATATATTTTCTATTTATTTATTTATTTATTTAATACTTTATTGCACAAATATATAAAAACAGTTGCACAAAAAGGTGGGCTTAATGCTAAAAGCATTTTCTGCCAGCCAACCTCAAAGGTAACAAAATGGTTGGCGTGCTAAAAAATACGTGACAAAAACAAACAAATTTAACAATATAACTAACCTAACATTTCCTAAAGTATAAAAATAATAATAGTCAAAATAATATAAATAAACAATATCAATACTTACATATACTACAAAAATATTAATAGATAATAAACTTAATAAAAACAATAAGATAATAAATATTGGTTTACACATACTACTGATTTATTTACTATTACTTAGCAGCAAATGTTCATAAACAAGTTTTTTAAATATAGGTTTAGTAGGAGCCTTCTTTATTTTAATTGGGAGAGAATTCCAAAGACCTACAGCTGTAACCTCAAAAGAATTGCCACGGAAAGATGTTGAGTGCTTAGGAGTAGCCAGAAGGAGAGTGTCCGTGGATCTTAGGTTACGGTCGTGGGAGTCCGAGAGGAAAGAAAATTGTCTTTTTAAGTATTGGGGAGAGTAGGGATCTTTGAGGATTGAAAACAGAAGACATAAAATTCTCTTATTTCTCCTTTCACGGATGGGGAGCCACTTGAGTTTAGAGCGAAACTCAGAAACATGATCGTACTTACGAAGACCGTAAATGAACTTAATACAAGTGTTGAGTAATCGATCTAGTTTGTTGAGAAGGTCTTGGTTAAGGTCTAGGAAAGAAACATCCGCATAATCGATTATGGGTAGGAGAAGGGAATTGACTAAGGTTATTTTGGTTGAAATCGGGAGAAAATTTTTAAAACGAATGATTGAGTGAAGTGTAGCAAAAAATTTACGGGATATTTCTTTAACCTGTGCTGACCAGCTAAGGTTAGTATCAACAAGGATACCAAGATTTTTGACCACTGGTGAAAAAGGAATGATACAGCCATTATATACTAGGGGAGAAAGAGAGGTTAAATCAATTTTAGCAAGCCGGCGAGTACTACCAATGACAATTGCCTGGCACTTATTCGGGTTAACTTGAATGCCGTAATTCTCGGACCAGGTGTTTAGTTTGAGAAGATCAGAATTAAGAGCAGCTAATGCGGCATTCAAGTTATTAGTTTCAGAGTGAGAGTAAAGTTGCAGATCGTCGGCGTAATAATGATAATTGCAGTTAAACTTAGTAGAAAGCAAATTTATAAATAATGAAAAAAGTAAAGGTGATAAGATTCCCCCTTGAGGAACCCCGGCACTTAGCTCACACCAATCAGAGCAATGCTGACCACTGCGAACAGATTGCCGGCGACCCGTCAGGTAAGAAGAAAACCATTGAATGGCAGTTGACGAGAAATTAAGATGGCTAAGGGTTGCGAGAAGCAAATCGTGATCAACGACATTGAAAGCATTGCTAAAATCGATCAATACCAAAACAGTAACCTGAGATTGCTCCATGGCAGATCGGATATCCTCAGTGACTTTAAGTAAGGCCGTTGCAGTACTATGACCAACTCTAAAGCCCGATTGAAATGGGTTCAATAAGTCTCCATTGGTTAGGTACTCGGTTACTTGCTTGTGGACGACCGACTCAATTACTTTAGACAGAAAAGGAAGTATTGAAATGGGGCGAAATTGATTAGGAAAAATGGGGTTGGAAATTTTAGGTAAAGGGAGTACATGGGCTTTACGCCATTGATCCGGGAACTGCCCAGATGAGAGCGAAAAATTAATTATGTGCACAACTGAGGGTAGAATGTGATCAATTAAGCGCATAACCATAATGCGGCCGATATCGTCACACCCAACTGCTTTTGATTTAAGGGTGTTCACAATTTTTCTTACAAAGTCATGAGAAACGTGGCGGAATTCAAATTTAGTAATATTCGGACGAGGCAAGCCTTTAATTTCTAAAAGCGTATCAAATTTTATGTTAGGACTAATTTTATCCGTGGAAGTGAAGTGAATGTTAAGGTCATTAAGATTCAATGAAATTGAGGAATCGACACATTTGGATTTACCAAGACCGAGAGACTTTAAAAACTTCCAGAGACCGGCGGGGGTAGACAGTTCTATTTGGTCCGCGATAAACTTGCGCTTGCACCTACGACAAATTTGGTTACATCGGTTTCTAAATGTTTTATATAAAACCCAATTATTATCTGAGCGGTCTTTTTTGTATTTGCGAAACGCACGGTCGCGCCTCGACATGGCCTTACGCATAGTGTCGTTGATCCAGGGGGTAGGACGGTGTTTTATTTTAACAGGGTGCACAGGTGCGTGGATATCAAAGATATTAATGATTTTACTAGCCAAGAACTCAACCTTCTCATCAGCAGTCTGAAGAGCCTCAATATCCTCCCAGCTAGTACTCAATGCATGACTTGCATGACTTCTATAGCATCGTTATCTATAAGGATTGGCTTAGATTGCATTTTGGTTCCGAGATTTTTGATATTGGCTTCTAGACAAGCGGCATACTTCTTGATAGCTAAGTTGTCAATATGATATGTCTATTTTTTTTATTAAATGTTTTTTGCGAGCGATATATTTTCTATAGCATCGTTATCTATAAGGATTGGCTTAGATTGCATTTTGGTTCCGAGATTTTTGATATTGGCTTCTAGACAAGTGGCATATTTCTTGATAGCTAAGTTGTCAATATGATATGTCTATTTTTTTTATTAACAGATGTAAAAATAGGAGTTTCTCATTTCGGCATGTTTATATTTTTTTGCTTCTTTTGTTTTTTTTTCTATTGTAATTATATAAATTAATAGGACCAATAGTTTCTTCATACAACTTAAAAAACGAATATCGTCCCTTGATTTTTCGATTATAAAACTAAAAATAAAATCGACCAAAAATGTTTCCAATTTTCGTAGATTTTCTTTTTAGTTTTTTAAACGTAATTATCTATGTGAAATTAATTGTTGTTTTTCTGTTTACCTGTGACTAGGGTGGCTGCTATTTAACAATGTTGACATTGGTTGAGTCAACATGATTCAAAGCGGTAGAACGAAATCTTATATAAAGAAACCCAAACAGAATATTGATTACAAGTAGATTTTTGAAACAAGAAATAAATTCACCGGTTTGCTCTATATTACAACTCTATTTTAAGAGGAGTTGTTTTAATTAAATCACTGATATCATTTTAAAACAACTCTGAAAATGTGGGAAGCTACGCTTATTTTGCTTACTTTGTACAATTAGAAAAACCTTGTCAGCGATATCCATCACTACTCAAAGTAAACAAAATGTATTCTAATTATGTTCGGTTCTCGAAATCCTGTTTTTTGGGAAGGTTGCAGAATAAAATCAAAAGCAAATTTTGCAATATCGTATAATCAATTCAGTTTTACCGTACAACGAATACTATTATTAAATTTAATATCACAGTTCAAAAACATTACGTGTAGGTATTAAAATGTTCGTCTAATGGCTTTATTTACAACGAGTATGACAAATAAACACAAATAATTTATCATGACTATAGATTTTGACACGGGTCTTTGTCACGTGACTTTAATTTACTTTCCCGACGTTTCGGCTATGTTACAGTAACCATGGTCAGACTTTGACGCGGAAGACCCGTGTCAAAATCTATAGTTATGTCTACTAATCACGATAGTTTGAAAAATAATAATTTATCATGAAACACAAATGTGCTGAAATATTTACAGTGGAATATATAATTGCTACGGTTTTCACACGCGGCCTTGAACAACATTTTGAAGTTTGTACATCGAAGTTTGGTGACCATAGACAAGCAGAGAACTTACCACAAGCTTTTAAAGTAATATTAAAACAGCACTCTTCGCGGTGCGAAAGTGACAACGCTATACGTACTCGTGACTCTTCTTCGAACTCTTTTAGATGTTGTGGTAAGATCACTGATAAATCGTGTAGTGAGTTTAATATGTCACTATTTCATGGTCACACACCGATAACAATTTGTGGGCCTAAAATAGAACATCAAGTATTTTTGTTGAGATTATAATTGTATGTATTAAAACCTTATACAGTGAAACATGAATGAGTAGGTACCTACGTAAATACACACAGTTATACAATAAATAAATTTGATATTTCAAACTGTAAAAGATATTAAATTGATTCACTAACTAAGTACTATTCAGTTCTCCTCTGGTTTCTTTACAGGGATCCGTGCTACCTGAAAAGAAATATAATAAATTAAAAGTGGTTTGGGGGGCAGAGATCTGGAGCATGACAATGTACCCATTACACAAAAGTAAACAAATTCAATAAACACGCGGCAGCGTGTCCAGACAAGTTCAAAGAAAAAGAAACTGGCAACGCTACGCCGTGCGTAATTCTAATTCAAATAATATGATATATGTGAAAGTTTGTGAGTTTGTATGTATGTTTGTGTCTCAATCAGGCCTAAACGACAAAACGGATTATGTTGAAATTTGATGTAGATAATATTGCCCGAATAAAACATAGACTGCTTTAATAAATGAAAAACTTCCCCAAAATGATAAAAAACGCAAAAGAGATGATTTCGGTATAGATGGCGCTGGTGTGCAACAAATCTGACATCACAGACTAAAAACATTCAGTATTTTCTTAGATCATTGAAATTTGACAGGACAACGTCTGTCAAGTATGTATTTTCAAAAAAAAGTATATAAGTATTCTATCAGTTATCTGGTTCCCATAGCTTTGCTTAGTTTGGGGCTAGATGGCGCTGTGTGTAAAGTCTGCTAATATATTTTTTTATAACGTTCAAGTTGTAGCAGCCATTAAATACAATGCATAAAACGCAACAATGCAAAACCGTGGTGGCAGATGCAATCTTGAGAAGTATTGCAATTACGAAGCACAAAAACTTCTGGTTGCCTAAGTACCGACTGAGTTATTCATGCGCAAATTTCACTCCGTAAGTGGCCATAAATATTTGAGACTTCAGAGTTATGGCATTTTTAGATTGCATTTCGAAAATAGTGCAATTTCATACTCAAATCTGGGAAAAATAACCTAACTAGTTTATATAAGTTTGTCAATATAGCCGTGTGGGAGGAGCCTCGACTTTAATCCAATCCCAACCGTGTATCATGGAATATCTGTGCAGAATATTTTAAAACGTCATGGAGACATCTTTAAGAATGTCAGCGCCTTTAAGAAAACTGGTAGAATTTCTACCATAGGTACAACCCGGTCAGAATATCTGTGCACCTCGCTGGAATGCGGCGCCTCTCCCGCTCTCTCTCTCTCCCGCCTCGCCCGCGATATGACGTCACGAGGTCAGGTGCACAGATATTGTGACCGGGTTATACTGGATTACAGAGTAGTGATCTTATTTAAATCTTTGTTCAATTATGCGCTCCAGAAATGTTCGAAATGAGTACCAAGACAGAAAAGGTTAACTAACAATGCGCATTTACCGCTTAAGCCACAAATAAAATTACATAGCTAGCATCAGTTCTAACGTTTTCGAATCACTGATGAGATAATCGCCCATATTACTCATTAAACCATAGACAACTTCCTCTCGTGTTTCGCTAGCGACATCCTCTCAAATCTTTGGTTTTACTTTGCACTAGGGAACATTTGTCCTGCGACATTGTCGATCGACACGTTGAATACGTGCGCCGTTGTCGCACGGGACATCGCAGGCGACATCTACGTGTTCCTTCGACAGTCCCCCGTCACGAATTCTTGTCTCCGTGTGCAAACCCAACTGTAGTTGTAATCTATTTTGTAGGTTGGAACAGTCGACAAAGTATTTTCTTGTTTTTTTTTAGATTTCTAGTGTCGCTCGAAATATTTCTAAATTTGCGTAAGGCGTGCGATCACTTTATCGCTAGTTTACGCTCTATTGATTCAAACAGTCTGAACTCATGCTAAACCCGCAACAAAAAGATACTCGTAATATGAAACAAGCTCCATTTCCTGGAGCAAAACCAATCAAGGACTTCGATGAATTCCGTATCGTTCCGTAATACAATTCTGCCGTAACTAAACGTATTAATAATATAAGTCTGATTTGAATTACTCGGATGAATAGTGTTCTTTTACTGTGTTTGATCGTTTTGAGAATTGTTTTTGATAAAAATTATGTACGTACTGTGATCTCTGGACCTAGTTATTGGCTTCATAAGAAAACGCTTTTTCTAAAACAATATTTATGTATATATCTAAAAGAATTCCGATCTTCGGTAGATTACGGCCGTCAAATAACTATTTCGCATTATCTCAATCTTTTGTTATTCCGCATAATCCCTAATCTTTAATCTTTAAAATCTTCAGGGGTAAGATATCCTATCACTAAATGAGTTTTAATTAACATAAATTGTACTGAATAAGCCTCCAAGAAACCGTTTATTTTCAATTCTTTTATTTTATTCACGACTTATATCCACCCGCGGCTTTGCTTGCGTGGTATTAATATCTATGTGAAATTGGCTCAGTTGTTTTCTTACAACTTTGAGATAAAAGCTACTTTACAATACAGTCAATATTATGCAATGTTGTCTCAAATGTTTTGATAGAAGAAGAACTAAAGATAAACATTTTGTTCACCTACGACCTAAAGTTTCTCCTCCGCATACGGGAATTGGTAAGTATTAATCAATTAGATTTTAAAATATCGACAATAATATTATCGAAATAAAATACACCTAGCTTATAACATAGATTTCAATCATGAAAGAATTATTAAAATCGGTTCTGTAATTTAAAGATTTACTACATCACAAACTTTACCTCTTTATAAGTAGGTGTATAAATAATTGCAATTAAATTTATGTCGAACCAACCCATTTTCGCAAAAGTAAACCATGGCCCATATGTTGTGTTGGAGTCTTGCCAACTTGTAATGTCCACACAGGGCGCTAAAATTCCAAATGCTTGTGCATTGTGTGCCAGTATGACCGGGCGGATACAGCTTGGTGTTGGAGGTGGATGCCCTAATAATTTATTTTCACACTCATTATGACCAATTCTTTCAAATTCTTTATTGTACATAGAAAACATTAACAATTATGACATTACAAAGAACATGTACAAAGGCAAGCTTAACCTTTGAGGCTAGGGAGAGGCCATAATTCAATTGTGGACAAACCGTGTACGATAAAAATAAACTAAAAAACCGGCCAAGTGCGAGTCGGACTCGCGCACGAAGGGTTCCGTACCATTATCTATAAAAACGGCAAAAAAATCATGTTTCTTGTATGAGAGCCCCCCTGAAATATTTATTTTATTCTGTTTTTAGTATTTGTTGTTAGAGCAGCCACAGAAATACATAATCTGTGAAAATTTCAACTGTCTAGCTATCACGGTTCATGAGATACAGCCCTGTGACAGACAGACAGACAGACGGACAGCGAAGTCTTAGTAATAGGGTTCCGTTTTTACCCTTTGGGTACGGAACCCTAAAAACGACGAAGATACAACCATCTTTCTCAAAAAGACGGCAAATACCTAAATGATGCTCTTGAAATAGTTGTCCCAATCTAACTTTTTACTCGGTCGCAACGCCTTCTGCACACCAGTAAAGTTGACAAAGATCCCAGAGACCAACGGTACCTAAATAAATCCCAAAAAATAGAAAAAAAATCGTCATGGTAGAACCAACTTACTTTTTGACTATTTTGTCAATTTATAGGTATCTTCTTCCTTTATAATCAAACGGTTAGGTAGGAAAAGTTAAACACGTATAAATGAGTGCTTACCCGTTCATCCTACAATTTTTCATCCCAATAGGTATTTTGCTCCGTTCAACCCAAAACATTTGATTCGAGTTACCCTTTCAACCCACACCTACTTATTCCTAATTTCTATTGTTTAATTTCAAATAAATGACACAGAGAAACCCTAAAGTAAAAGGGTCAGCAGATAAAAAAAAAATAATAAAATAAAAAATAGGATCATGACTGTAATCCCCAAGTACGGTAGACATCCTCTCAGATCTCCAAACGCTTAGATCCTTTAAAGATGTCTAGTGGGGGTAGTCAAAGGCACGTCCAAACATTATATTTGACACATGCTCACATTGCTCGTAGGTATTTTCAATATTAGGGAAGTACATTCACATACATTTTTCGTAAGTACATTTCATTTCAGCTCAGTTGGTAGTAACACTGCCTTCTGTGCTATAGGTTGTGGGTTCGATCCCCACCCAGTGTAAATATTTGTGTGATGAACATAGATGTTTGTTCTGTGTCTGGGTGTTAATATGTATAATAAGTTTGTATTTACAAAAATATATATATATATATATATATATATATGTATTATATCAGTTATCTGGTTTCGGCAGAATAACAGCGCTGACCTATCTTCGTATAGGAAAGCATAATGCTGAGCCGAGACCCTTTTGCTGCTGTAGCACAGAGCATAACATATATTTATTTTATAATGTTTGTTTTTTTTTTTTTTTTTTTTTGTAATTTAGTTTTTTTTACTTACTCTCCTTGTTTTTTTTTTAAGTGTACGATTTGTTTTTGCCTATGTTAGATGTAAGTTTAAACTGTTTTTTATTTTATTTTTATTTCCTTTTTATGTTATGTTGTGTTGTGTGCTAAAGAAGTAAATAAATAATTGTCTATGTCTATGTCTATCTGGTATGTGATAGCGCTGTGTGTAAAGTCCGCCAATATTTATTTATTTGCTTTACAAGAAAAGTTACCAAAAGATTTTACTGCTCTTATATAATACTAGCTGACCCGTGCCCGCTTCGCTGTGCGTAAGACATTTCTAATACCATCGTTGACTTTTTTGTAGACGTTTTTAAGGTGTACAATACTGTAGTACATTATTTTGATATATCTCGTGGGGTTCAGCCAGCGTTTGCAATGTAAGCGCAATAAAATGTGTTTATTTACGACATCACATTAGAAACCTCTAAAATTATCAGTGTTTCTCTACTATATTATGCATGTATTATACATATAAACCTTCCTCTTGAATCACTCTATTTATTAAAAAAAACCGCATCAAAATCCGTTGTGTAGTTTTAAAGATATAAGCAAACATACATACAGACATACAGACGCGGGAAGCGGAAAGCGACTTTGCTTTATACTATGTAGTGATATACATAGTAACTATTGCACTATTTTAGTTTTATTTGGACCAGCAAAAGTTTATGACGGGTTTGTGTCTTTGTTTGAAACTACGACTGAAGTTGCCAACGCCGAATTATTTAATTTTTTAACTTCAGAGTAGTAAAAACTCGTACATACGAGTAGGATCTGGGGAGATAATAAAAATTGGTACCGTCCAACGTCGTCTCTTCGCTTGGGAATAAAGGTTCGTGTTTGTTTTCACTATCTTGACATCCGTAGATGGTTCATTCTAATAGTTTTCAAGTTACGAGTACTCTGCGGGATAAGCCCACGCTGTTTTCATCCGACGAAAAAGACTATCTATTCTATTCTATTCGACGCGAATATTTTTTTTATGTCCACGCATGATTTTCTATCGTGTAGGGAAATAGTCTTAGTGTCACATAACATAAAACGATTTTTTTAAAGTTTTTAAGACGTAATTAATCAAATAATAAACAAACTCTCAAAAACCGATGATATCTGTCACCAGTCACGACGTCAAGTCTCATTTTTTGTATGAAACCTAAGCGCCTCTGGCGAACATTCCGAGAATCATCATTTTTCATACAAAAATCGTGTCTCTCCATTCACCGTGACAGATGCCAATCTATGCTGTCATCTCCAAGTAAAGGCTCTGTTCAGACAATAAAATTACTATGTTTTCCGTTTTATAAAAGTAATATATGTATGTCTTGACTTAACAATAATATAATAGGTATTACTAATGTCATTGCTATAGAGTTGTTGAATTACATTTATAACAATTTGAATATATTTAAATAATGCAGTGTAAACCTTTGTTGGATGTTTATTTAATGAACTAAAATAAAAATATATTCCTGTTATGTTTGTGTTACAAATAAAATAGTATGCTGGCATCGAAAAAAATACATGGTGTATTTTGTTAAACTTAATACAGGGTTATAGACACGGTTGTGGTCCCTAGCCCAGTTTTGGTCATTTTCAATTTTGGCAAACAATAACTAAGCATTGCAAACAAACTTGTTTAAAATCTATAGTTAATACAATTTTTTGTTTATGGTCCGTTTTGATTAGTGACAGTTGTGATGCGTTATACTTATAAATTTGATTGACCAAGATGATTTTGTCTATTAAAAACCTTAATTAAATAATTTAATATGACAAAACCTTTGATTAACCTAAGAGATAGATAAATACTCTATTATATGTTGTTTAAAAATCGTTTTAATATTTTTTTCAATATAAACAGTTTATTTGAAAAAACATTTTGTTAAAATGCCCACAACCAGCGCTCTCACCCTATCTTTGAATACTCGGTAACGAGTTTGTTATTTATTTTCTACGAAAGGTTTCTACCGTTTTCTGTTATAATAAGCAAACACATCGATCAACCAGTTAGCCAAGCACCCCTTGTTAATACGATGATGTATTATTTTTAGGCACGGTCAAAAATTTCAACACGTATTTTTCGTTCAAAAACCGCAGCAAATTGTGGACAAACAACATGAAGCACAAATCATCTGAAAACATCCTCTCCTGCAATAATTTGTCATGGTTCTCGTTTGTTTACCCAATATTTCCAGCTTTATAAAATAAAGTAAATAAACCGCGACTCGTAATGACGAAGTATAAGTGCATTTATAAATGGCTATGTAAATTTAATTAAGTATTAATATGAGACTGGTATTTTGTAAATTAGCGATACACTGCTTTGCCGCCTACTTGAGGAGAACATTAAGGAAAGGACAATTAAAAAAAAGGTAGACCCCAAGCCGTGTTTGTTGCCTGATTCTTCAAGGCTTGGTCGCGTGGAATCGGCGTAGCTTCACCTAGTTCCTAAGACGTTTCAAAGTGATCCTTGTGATTTTATTGAAATAAATGATTTTTGAATTTGAATTTGAGGAATAAGTTGCTAAGCCATCATATACGCCTGTAGTTTTATTGGAAATCCGGAACACAGCAATGATATTCGGCAGTTGAAATGTAGTTATAGAGTGGTAGTACCACCCTTTCAAAAACAAAGAACTAATCTTCTTGGTCGTACAAAAGTCATCCTTACACGCCAACAAGACGCTTAAGGTGAGTTTTACCTACTCGGAGCTGTGGGAAGTTGTGCGGAGCGGACCAATGACAAAGCTCAAATATTCGAGTTTGATAATGTTGAGTGCAGTCATTGGTCCACTAGCTGTACCCTTGCGCGACTTCGTTTATAAGGTGGTAGGTTAGTAGGTCTATGTAACCTCTCTGGAATATTAGTTTTATTTCGATTTCAAACACTACAAAAGTTTGTAATATTTATCCAAACGTGTTTTACATAGTTACTACTCACTTCGTACAAAAAATGTATTGTTTCCTTTCATAATTTGATTTTTAGATAACGTAGAAATAAAAATAAATATTAATAATAAATATTAGAAATAAAATATGTCTTTTGACACTCTTGGTAAGCTTACTAGATGATACAATAGGATATTTGACAGTATGAAAAATAAAGTGTTGTTGATAGTAATCCTTGTAAATTATGCCTTCATAAAGCTATATGGAGTAAAATAACTTGAAAATAAACAATGATTTATTAAAAAACCCATAATTAAAATGATCTATTTTTAAACGCCAGTCACGTGACACAAAACGGTCAGGATTGGTCGACATATACGTAACATGCTTGTCAATATGTCATCGCCTGCCTTGAAAAACTTGACGTTTGTTTATTTGTTGACAGGCATGTAACGTCACAGAAACTAGTGCGACACTATTTGCATAAAGAAGCATTTTGGCGGGTTATTTAAATTGTCAATATTTAATTTACATTTTTAGGGCCAATACTTGAAAATAATTTTTTTTATGGGTTCCACAGTAACTACTGAATATTATAGAATGGTTTTCAAAATCTTGTCATATAGCCCATTTCCATGAGAATCGATTTGTTTGTTTTCAAGTAATTTCCATTAGTATTTGCCCCGTTACTTTGATTATATGTGTATATGTAGATATATAGTTAAAAGATAAATAGATAACACTTAGAAGGAACCAAACAAGTTTGTCCAACTTTTGAACAAACCTATCAATAGTCTTCAAACCGAGAGGAGATTGCTAATCAAACCAAACACACTCAGATCTTACCCTCGTATTCAAGAACGACACTATGAGAACACGCACCCACAGTGGACGAAATCTTTTTTTATAAAAATCACTTTATGTGTTGTGCGACACTGCATAGTATGACTAGAGGCGCATTGTCGTGTGCCTCTAGCCAAAGTTGAGCTCTAAAGGCACACGGTAGTGTGCGCCATAGTGCCGCTCAACACATAAAGTGATGTTTATAAAAAAAGATTTCGTTCGTGGGTGCGTGTTCTCATAGTGTCTTTCTTGAATACGAGGGTAAATATCGTATCCTTAATTTATGCTAGCATTAAACCTCTAGTCTTGGATTTACATAAACTAATACTTAAATCTGCCTCTGTAATGAGTTAACCCTAAGAAGAATGCGTGTTTCAGACAGATTTCCATTTTGTTTGGACCCTACGATAATATGAACTAGGGATACACAACACAATACTTTATTGTATGGGAACGTTTTTATGATTTATACCGTCAACAGAAAAGGCAATTAGAAAAAACTGGTCAAGTGCGAGTCGGACGCGCGCACGGCTACTTAAATAATAATTTTATTCTGTTTTTAGTATTTGTTGTTAGAGCAGCAACAGAAATACATAATCTGTGAAAATTTCAACTGTCTATAACTATCACGGTTCATAAGATACAGCCTTTTGACAGACAGACGGACAGACGGACAGACAGACAGACGGGCAGCGAAGTCTCAGTAATAGGGTCCGTAATAATAGGGTAGGTAATAAAATTATAAAGCCTTGAACCTTGAAGAAGCCTAAGAACTTTGAATATTGGCATAGACACTCTCTTTAGGCCGTAAATTCCCATCCAAATGAGGTGAAAAGGGGTGTCAAGGTATTTTAAATCTTAACATTGCTTTTTTTTAATAAATAAATTGTCTTTAAAGTTGTATTCTTACGAAAACCAGCTAGTTATGTAAGACGGTATTGTTGTTGAAGATCATTGATTTTTTTAGATTTATGTATAGTGTTAAGGTGCCTATATTATAAATATTTATTATTATGTATAATATAATTATACATAAGATTTTACCGCCAGTTTCAGATACTTATTAATCGATTATATCGGCGAGCATTGTATTTAGTATTAGCAATCAAATTGTTTCGAATCATCAGCAATACAAATTTAACGTGGCAATTATTTTTATTCAATATCCACGATACCTTGATAATTGAAAATGCACCTTATTACTGGGATGATAAAGTAAATAATAATTCAACAAATTAAATACGTGTCTACCTTGGATACACAGCATGTCCGTCGTGCACCGGCACATGTGTGGCGTGCATCGGATGAGGGGACATAACTGCAGCTGCGTTGATAGCTCTGATGCGCGCACGCAATCTCTCGTACTGGTCTGGTTGATACTGCGCCGCTATTGTTACTGATGTCCCTGAGTACTGTTAAAAGAATAAAACGCTTTAGAAAATAAATATTACTGTATACTTTTTTTGGCGGTCATTTTACCCAGCATAGCTTACTTAACCTTTATAAATATACTTATAGGCACTCATATTATATTGGCACATAGATAATATATATATATCACCAAAAAAAAAAATTAACAAAGTAAACAAAATGATTTCCTTATTAAGTATGTACAATGGGCTGATGAACAAATTAAACAAAATAATTTCCTAATTAAGTACCTTTCTTTTAAAAGCGATTTCATCCAGCAACCTTATAATACATAGACACAGAAAAAACATCTATGTTCATCACACAAAATGTTTGTCCTGGGTAGGAATCGAAACCGCAACTAACAGCGCAAAAGCCAACCAACAGATCTGTGAGGACAGTTATATAACCAAGTCAAGCAATAAAGCGGCACGGCTGTACCATCCTTTTCTCGAAGCAGTTCAGGCCATTTTCTACCCTCTAAAACTTCGTTGTGGATAAAACTAGAAGCCTGAATTTTCAGTAACCAAGCAGTCACCATATAAACACGGTATATTTCAAATTTTATATAATTTGATGGAAGCACCGGAAAAGTAAAAATATATTTCCAGTATAAAGTTTATAGCATTTTATATCAAAGAGATGAGTATTTGCCTATCCATAAATTGTGCTAATATTTGCAATACTGACACGCATATTTTCCACTTCACCGCTCATATAACTTTGATAATAGCTTCTGAGATTTTATTCCGAAACATGTAATCTGTCAGGGTACACGTAAAGGGAAATATGGAGAGCGATATTAAATACTTTGAATTGAGTTATTCAAATAATATTAGATGTATGGGATATGGAAAGCTTCAATCATAAAAACAGTCTATTAGAAATTACGCATTTGTAATCATATCCGGATCATTTCACAGCTCAGTAGTGTAGCTCTGCCTTCTGCGCTGTAGGTTGTTAGTTCGATTCCCACCCCTGGATAAACATTTGTGTGATAAACGTAGATGTTTGTTCTGTGTCTGGGTGCTGATATGTATAATAAGTATGTATTTACAAAAAAAAAGTATAAAAGTATTCTATCAGTTAGATACCCTATTAAGGCTATTAACACCTTGAAAAGCGCGTTGTAAGCCTAATGGCTATATTAAAAGCCTAATAGCTCTTATGCTAGCGAACATAAAACAAAATGGCGTGGGGTACTTCAAAAATGGCGGTGATGAAATATAGCAGTTGTTAATTAAAAATTTACTTTCATTCCAATTGAAAATGCATAATATCACAGCACTCGTAAATTTTAAAATGATAGAATAGTTTCAAGGAAACCTTTCTTCTGTTATCGTTTTCAGTGTTTTTGTATCTACTTACTATTATTTTTGTTCCAAATAAATAAATTTTGAATATGAATTTGACTGTGTGTACCTACTAATGAAGATTTTTGATACCAGATTACATTATAAAATATGGTACTTGATGTTCTAGCTTTTGATATATAAGTGAAATAGTTTTCTAAAAATCCCAAAGAGGGTTAATGTCAGGCAGGCGGCCGGTAGTAAAACATGAGCCAAATCCTATTCATAGCATAATTGTTAACATTGTTGTGCCGACCCCATATTGAGTGGAAAAAAGAGAAGAACATGATGATGAATTTTCTAAATAATATCGCCATCTAGCCTTGAACTTAGCAAAGCTTTTACAATGGGAATCAGATTACTGATAGAATACTTATATACTTTTTTTTAAAGTATTTTATGTGCGTATAATACATTATTTTTGGTTACATTATCATTGGTTTTTTCAATAAAGAATTTTATTATTATTATTATTATTTTTAAATCTAAGTTTACTCGGCTCATAATAGCCGGAATTTAATTAAAACACAAGGGCCTAAGCCAATTGTGAACCAGTGGTTGCTAAACTGTGATCACTAACAGATGGTAACAATTCGGTCGAGGAGTCAGTTTGTAAATATTATTATTATTATTATCATACAAACACGTCATACCTTCAAAGCGGCAGCAGCCTGCTCATGCGTCGCTCGTGTTAAGTCCCTCCCATCCACACTCAGGATCCTGTCTCCACGGTGCAGCATCCCAAACGCAGCGCCACCAGATGACACTCCCGACACAAACACTCCGCAGGTGTCGTCTTCGGTAGCTGTTTCTGTTTCTCCGCCCAAGCCTCCAACTATGTCCATTCCTAGGCGGGACCCGGAGCGGACCAAACGCACCATCCGGATACAGCTGTAGGTAACATGCAGGTGTTAGTTATGTACTTCCCTGATCACGACGACGGGCTTGCAACCTGTCATGTATGAAATAGTTACTGAAAAATGTGGGAATGTATTTTGGACGTGTCTCTGACTGCCTCCTTAGTTATCTCTGAGCGCCTTGCGATCTGAGAAGATGTTTACCGTACTTGGGGATTACAATCGTTATTCTATTTATATTTTTTTTTTAATTAGCTCTTATCATCTTTCGGTCGCATAAAGCCTAAGGCAGTGATCGTGTTGGAGCAAAACCAACGGACCATGCCGAAATTCCACCTAATTACGGCCTTGAGAAGATATAGTGTAAATAGCCACAAGTCAGAGTTGGACTAAGGACGAGTAATAAATGTTTTTGATGAATGCAGAATCGTTTTTCCTCAATAACCGCAAAACATACAGTTTTGTTTTTTATGACAAAGATAATTTAAGGATTTAATCTAGGTAAATTAAAGACAGAAACACGATTGGTGTAACTTTTCTCGATAGATTTATTTTCCAAAGTTGGCTCTTCAAAAACACTAGTTCAATAGCTAGATAGCTAAATAGTTCATTTTTGTAAAATTCGTTAGATAATCTACCTAAATTAAGGACATTTTTTTTTTAATTTAATGTTTTTCAAGATAATGCAGTTTTATCACTTTTTCCGTCTTATCCGGGTAGACACAGCCCATACAAAACGTCAAAAATTTCACTTATCACCAAGAGACAAGTTAGTTTTAATATGGGCATAACCTAGACATGGAAAATGTAATAAATACGCAAAACTATAAAACATATCAAGTTACAGCGCAACCGAGCGCGCGCGTGGTGCTGATGCATCAACTCGAGGTACCAGGTATGTTCGTAGAAATCGTGGTAATTACGAAAATCGTGGTTATTATGCCAATCGTTTTAATTATAGAACTTGAAATCTAAAAAATTTAAAATAAAAATGATAGTAAAGAAACTATGTATATGTAGGCTAATGTTCCAATAGCTAAGGTCACGGGCAGACTGCCCGTTTACAAATAAAGAAAAAAAAAATTGTAGAACATTATTAGATTAGTAGCTAAAACGGAAAAGTGGCAGTCACTGACTTAATTTTTACTCTTCAAGAATTTAGTCTTATGTGTTTTAAGAAAGTTTAACCAACTTTCAGAAAATATACTATACCTCAATCTTCAAAAAGATCATCAAACACAGTGCTTATACACGGTAAAACGAAGGAGGTTCTCAAGTCGACGCATATAATCTTTTGTTTTTTGCGTATATGTTTGACCACGCATAACTTTTTATAGAGTAGTCCGATTTTGATAATTCTTTTTTTTATTGTAAAGGGCATAACTCTAAATTGGTCCTTTATAAATAAAAAAGTAATAAAAAATATTCAAGTGATGGTTGTTGGTAGCAATTTTTGATTGATCGAAACATTTTCGGTTTTCTTTTTAGTTTTCTGAACGTAATTATTGTCACGTGTCGTAGATTGATTGATTTGTTACGTATTTACGAAATCCTAGCTTCGTCCCTGGCTAGCCCTGGTTCAAGCCCGAACAAATGTTTGTTCTTCTCACACAAAATTATTTGTCCATTCCAAGTACTAAGAAACAAACCCGAATTAAACCTACCACTTGAGCCGGCCTCCAAAATAAGTAATTATTATGAGAGAAAGGTTTTTCGGCCTTACACTTCGTTTTAATTGATTATTTTGTTCTCGTGTTTTGTGTTGGAACAATTTTGGTTAATTAACAATATACAACGAATAATCCTACTAAAGGCGTGATCAGACATTGCGCGGCCATCGAACGCGGCAGCCGCACGCGGAGAGTATGATGCGCTAACGAACAATAACACCGTTTGGGCGCGGCAGGTAGCTCGCGGCTACCGCTTGCGGCAGTCGTGCAAACATAGCGCGGCCGCCGCGCTCGATTGCCGCGCAATGTCTGGTCACAACTTAATATTATAAATCCGAAAGTTTGTGAGGATGTTTTTATGTTCGTGCCTCAACCACGCCCTAACGATCTAACTAGGATTTAGATGATACATAAAATATACATAGCCAAGTCCTGTTATAATATAGAATACATTTTATCCAAGTACCAAGCAAGCGAAGCCCCGGGCTATAGCTAGTGAAATATAAATATAAGCGTTTCGCGGGTTTATTTTGCTACCAGCTATGAAATAGCAAAACTGATTGTAGCAATTTGGATTGCTAGTACAATACACCAATATCTGCCAATAAGCCGTTGACAAACAGTTCCATTAATCAACTATATTGCTTTAGAAGTAGTGTCAGCAACCACAATATAAAGGCTAAATTTTGGACCTAATCAGTTTTTAGACTACTATAATACTATACTTGAATTACTATACTGATATATATATAAATAAAAGTTAATTGGCGCGTGTCAAGATCATGAAAGATCATCACTTGAGAACGACCCGACTGATTTTTTATGTTGTAATCGTAATTATCAGAGCAAAGCTTTTAATAAAAAGAAGTAGGAAAAATTCCTCAAAAAATAATTGTGAAATTCGGGAAAATCTGAAAGTACTTTTTCCTATGGGATTATTAAAATTTGGACAAGACGTCAACGTCGGGTCAGCTAGTTAATTAATAAAAATCACTTCATCATTTCATACAAGATAACGCAATATTGCCATAACGTTGCTTGAGTTGATAAATCGCTTTTGTCGCTTGTTACGAGTATAAACTGTAAAATTTCAAACGAAACATGAAATGCTTTTAAAATGATATCAATCCATTCTTATATTTTCATACTTTTTTTTCTTAAACTAAGAACTATACTATCTGCACATCCACTCGACTTTAGAGACTTGACTGTCGATTCGAAGGTAGTGAAATCGAATCCTAGTCAAGCCCCAATTGTCTACCATACTTGGAAATTATAATAATAATAATAATAATAATAAGCCTTTTTTATTTCCAACAACCTTACATAACATATTTTCCTTAATAAACTACGTATATAAATTCTGTTATTGGAACCCCACTCTGGGTATAGGCCTCCTCCAGCTTGCTCCACGTTTCCCTATTACTTGGAAATTACTGTAGGTAAATTAACTAACTTTTTATTTAATTTATCTTTTTTTTCTTACCTCGGTATTTCAGTCGGTTCTTCTTCTAAAAGCTCGTGGAGGGTTGAACACGACGTGGCTTGCGTTTTGGCTGTACATAAAAAAAAAAAAAAAAAAAAAAAATTGTCATGCTAATTTCGAATTATGTTTTTAATTAAAATAATTATATATTTTAAATGATCAAAGAGGTTCAAGAAATTCGGGAGGTAAGCTAGTTTAGTATTTAGATTAATATGATAACAAAAGTTATGCTTACTAGAATAAAGTGGAGTGGTTTTAGCGACCGGTGGAAAAGACGCAGCTGGTAACACCACCAGTGTGACATGTTCGCCCGTGTTCCGCAACGCGGTGACCGCTTGCGCGTGCGTCGCTCCGACGAGTGACGTTTCTATACCCTGTCACCAATAAAAAAATATATTAGTACCTAGAGTAAAAATACTCCAAACGTTATCAACTGAACCTAAATTCGATTACCAAATAGTTGATTTAAAAAACAATTAAAGAGGCGATATGTCACGTCGCGTCGCCTCTTTGCGACGTGGAACAAACACAGCGCTCGATAATTTAAGACTCGAATATTTGAACGCTGTCATTTGTCCGCTCCGCACAGCTTAGTGCAGCTCCGTACAGTTCTGCGTAGATGGAAACTCACCCTAAGATACAAAAAAGTAATAAACCGACCAAGTGCGAGTCGGACTCGCGCACGAAGGGTTCCGTACTATAATAATATAATACTATTATAATCTATTAAAAAACGGAACAAAAATCACGCTTGTTGTAAGGGAGCCTCTCTTATATATTTATTTTATTATATTTTTAGTAATTTTGTTGTTATAGCAGCAACAGAAAATTGTGAAAATTTCAACTGTCTAGCTATGCGATACAGCCTTGTCGAACGTCGGACAGACGGACAGACGGACAGCGAAGTCTACTAAGACTTCGCTCTCCGTCTATATTTTTACCCTTTGGGTATGGAACCCTAAAAACGGCCGGTTCTATTAGTTTTCTGAATAATTTTATGCATCAAACGAACAGTATACTTTTTATTTTTGTCCGCAACAGTACCGGCATTGTTTTATTCTAATGGTGCATACTAGTTAGTATGCACCATTAGAATAAAAATTTGGTAATCTATCTCAGGAATTGACATGTAAAAGCATCACTTACATCCTCATCTCTCACAGCTAAAATCTTATCTCCTAGTCTCAGTCTGGCGTCATGGTGGGCTGCTCCTCCGACCGCTATGTGCGACACAAACACACCGCCGCCGCCCGCGTTGTCCACACCGCCCGCTATACCGAGCCCCAAGCCGCGAACACCTCTCCATAACGTTACTACTTTTGGTCGACGAGCTCGGCGAACTCTCTGTAAAAAGTATTATTATTAACAAGCTGTACGTCCTGTTTTTACAAGCTTTTATTTAACTTGCCGCGCATCGTTCCTCCGAGTTAGAGTCGAGGCGGCGTCAAGGCGCGGGCGCACTTTCGCCTCTATCTCGCCTATGCCACGACTCGGCAATACCAATGATTCCATAAAAAAGCGACGCTTGTGCGCCCGCTCCTCGACTCTAGCTCGTGTGGGCGATCCACCTTAGTTCGTTAGTTTTTGTGTTTGTACATGCGGGTTTAATTTTATACCATTTCCCCCAAACAATTAAGCTAAATGATGGCAGCAAGCTGATCTGATGATGGAGTCAGGAGCTGTTCAACGGACACTCACAACAAAACTTCTTAGTAAATAATTACATTGAGTAAAAACTTTATCTGTCAAGTTTCAATGACAATATAATCTTATGTGACAGGTGATAGCGGGCTGCTCTGATCTCTTGCACAAAGGAGGATTTTATTAAAAATAGGATTGTTATAAAAAAAATCAACTGAAAACTTATTATAACCCTACTGCATGGTAACTACTGCAAAACGTGATCACGTGCCAAATATAATGTTTGGACACTTTAGACATCTTCGATAATCTGATCGCCTGGAGATGTCTACCGAACTTTGGGATTACAGCGGTGATCCTATTTCTATATAGGTACTATATCTGTTTATACCAGTGCTCAACTTCGGTCGCGTGTTATCTTACTATTTCTAGATCTAAATTATAAATTATTTGGCCTCTAACCGGACCCCTCTACTCAATGTAACAATTCATGTCAAAATATCTCGCAAGGTCCATTTTTAACCGAAGAAAAACGGAGGAGATTCTCAAGTCGTATAATATATGTTTAATACGATAAATAAATATTTTATTTTTATCTTTTTCCTGGTGATCCGATTTCGATGTTTTTTTTCTAATGTGTAGATAATAGTCCCAAGTTGGTCCCATTTAAATAAATATATTTTTAAATATATTTATGTAGGAATGACAGTTCCTTCAAAAACTTAACAAAAACGAATATCGTCCCTTGACTTTTTTTTAATTCTTGAATTAATTGGTCGATATATTATTTTCGTCAGTTTTCTTTTAGATTTTTAAACGTTATTATATTATTAATAGTATTTTATTAATTAGTACTATTTTATTAATTAGTATTTATTTATTAATTAGTATTATTATACTAGTAGAAACTTCTGCGACTTCGTTCACATGAAGACATGACTTCAGACTTCAGACTTCAGACCTCAGTGTGCACCCTATTAGGGGTTGAGTTTCAGGGATTCCTTTCTTAGTACATCCTTACACACCAATAGGAATACAGCCACAGATTACTAATAAGTTACTTAGTACAGCCTCCAAATTTCAAGTTTCTAGGACCACTGGTTTAGGCAGCGCGTTGATAGATCAGTCAGTCAGTTGGTAGTAACTCTGCCTTCAGCGCTGTAGGTTGTGGGTTCGATCCCCACCCAGGGCAAATATTTGTGTGATGAACATAGATGTTTGTTCTGTGTCTGGGTGTAAGTATTTATTATATGTATTATTATTATTATTTACAAAAAAAAAAGTATATAAGTATACTATCAGTTATCTAGTTCCCATATTACAAGCTTTGCTTAGTTTGGGGCTAGATGGCGCTGTGTAAAAATGTCCACTAATATGTATGTATGTATGTATGTATGTATTTCGAGTTGTACATTAACGTATTAAATAAATAATTTAAAAAAGATGCTACTGTAAAATGACGAGTTCTAGTTTTTAGGTTAACACAAAATGATTCACTGAATCAGGTAAATTAAACTTTAAATTGTCTAAAACTTAAACGCAACTTCATAAAATAAAATCTACGTGGAAATACGAAAGATAAATTAGTTTTTGAAAGCAAATCTGAGCTTTATAAGACAAGTACTAATTAGACAAGGAGTGTTTCTGCGTCCGTAGATAAGTAGGATTCGAAAAGATCAGTTCTAAAAATTACATAAAATCGTATGTTGCTGCGCCTGTTCAAGCGTTTTGTTGTGTGACATTTGTGACATTTGACAAAGCGCTATCTAGTTCCAAACTAAGCAAACCAAACTGATATATATAGGTAGGTATACATTTTTTATAAAACCCAAATTCAAAGCAAATATCATGCTCATCGTGCAAATGTTTGTTCTGAAAAGGAATTGAATTGACAATCTACAGTGCAGAAGCTAGACTACTGAAGGCCAGTGTTCCAAAATGTTATATATTAGATAATTGGACAATGCTTCAATACAACCTTACTTGTCAAAAACTGATTACATGTATTACCATGTCTCTTATTTTAGTCTAGACGTCATAACTGTATTATAAGTAGGCAAATTTCCAAAACGATTTTCATCTCCGAGGGTAATTTGTTTGCAGGGACTCGAACTAAATCAGTACTTACTAATCTAACGACGTTCCCGGCTTTCTGTAGTGCATCCACGGCTACTGAGTGCTGGGCGCCTTCAACGGAAATGTCATTCACCTGTACAAATAAGAAATAAAAATATTATTAAATTAATTATTACGACACGACAGTTTTATAAAGATTATAATGGAAGGGAAGGTTGAAGGGAAGAGAGGAATAGGAAGGCCACGAATAAGCTACATGAGCCAGATAGAGGAGAAAATAGCTGTCGTGTCGTTGGAAGTTAAGGAGGCGGCGCTGGAAAGAAACAGATGGAGAGAGCTGCATCAATTACACCTACAAGAGCACAGCTCTTAAGTTAGAAGAAGAAGAATTTATTGACATAAAATAACAAACGATATTCAGCTACCAAGGGTTCTTAAGAAAAGGACACGTGGGGAAATTAAATGAAAAAAAATCTTTGAAGGTGTCTAAGGTAGAGTGTATTTCGCAAAAGTCCACATTTTCAGTTTTCAGCATTCCATCTAATTTCATCGCTATGTTTTCAGCTACCGTTTTAAGGACATAAACAATATGTATAAGCATACACCATTTTTTCATAATAAAAATCTGTTGTTACACGGCCGGGATTCAAAACCGCGATAGTCTTATCAAAAGTCAAGCTACCACTCGATCAACCCGGTAGGTACCTACAATATAATTAATCCAACAATTACTTAAAATAATTGACCTGTATTAACAATTTATATACAAAACTATCGCATTAATAAAAGCTCCTGAGAGCATAGAAGACCTAAATAGCTACAAAGTCAAATCGAAAATAGATGACCTAAATTGATTCAAAGGTGATATCTGTATAAATACAAATCGAACCAGCAAACCCGATCCTTCTTATTCCAAAATGACACGTGTGACGTCTTCTAATCCACAATTGATCCACTAAGATTACGGATAGTAAGCTCTTTGTGATTGAGAGGCGGCCTGTGCCTGTGGCCTAACTAGTGAAAACATATACAGCTGGCAACGCTTTTCATCGATCGTTTGGGAGTCGTCGGGCCTAGTTGGCAACAGCGCTGCCCTCTGATCCAGAGGTCGTAAGATTAAACCTTATGTTACCCTCTCTGCCTATGAGTATTTTCCAATAAAAATAATATGTTCTGTTTCTCAGAAAACGGCGAGGGTCAAATCATGTGGACAGAGTGGATTTTATTTGTATTTATATAGCTAGTGAAAGAAATGAGACTTCGCGCGAGTCTCGAATAAAAATAGCTATGCTATTTCGGGCTTTATTTATAAGCTATTTAAGGTCAATCATCGTGGTCAAAATCAATTGATATTGAATTTTTTATTTATTATTAAGACACTATTTAGCTGAAGTTCTTAAACATTATCAAGCTACTCTTAATAATATAATACTATTGTGTACTATTTCTTAGCAATCAAAATCAACATAAAACAAGATTGACTTTATTCAGTGGATTGGATTATTTTGAAATAAAGGAAACTGGGTGAAAATAGCCCTTAAAATAATGGCGAAAGTTGTAAATAAACCAATAAAGAAACGAAGAATTCTTCAAAAGTACACTTAAAGACAATGAATTTTTGTTAAGACGCCATTAAAATCTGACCCGGAAGTTTTAATATTTGAAGTCAAAGGTAAAATGAATACACAACAAATATCAGACTAAAACAATTTCAAGCATAAAATGCACCTAGCAAAAACTTATAACAAGTTATTTTTTTCTGAGAACTGCTACGTTTGATTTCTATAAAAAAATGCAATATACGAGTAGATATTTATTAAGAGTCTGTATTATGCACTTACAAATACTCATACAGCTGGTCCGACGCGCCGCTATAGATGTTTTACATCAAAAAAGTATGTAACTATTATATCAGTTATCTGGTTTTGTTTAGTTTAGGCCTAGTTGGGGCTATATGAGGTGTTCACCAATATTTATATACTTATTATATTTTATAATCACTGCTCAGAGATAAACCTAACCTGACAACAGGAGCTCTTTGAATTTTTAAGTAAATAACTGTGAGTAAAGCCGCGTTTGCACTAGATATGTCGCGAGATATGTCTAGCGCGACGTCGCCCAATATGTAGAATTTGTATAGGCTGACTGTCTAGGACACGTATTTAGCGTCTGCGCCGCGACCCGTAGATGTCGGGCGATATCCCGCGCGACGTTACACAATGTCATGGGACAAATGTCCGTTAGTGCAGTTACGGCTTATAGTCTAGTCGTTCCATTAGTTAAACCATAATAAGGCATAGATAATTATGTTATTCAGCCAATGAATTCAGATCATAGATAACAACATTTCGAGGAAACAGAGGCATTAGGTACAGTCCCGTAAACCGTAGATGTTAATCTGTTCCTTTATTGCTTTGAGTTTAATCATAACTCACTTTGGATTAGATAACTGGTTTATTAGACTGCAAAGCCTTGAGCTTCTAGATGTTTTGACTAAATATGAAATTTAAATGAAGTAATAAAAGACAAGTAAAAAGACAGTAAGAAATTGCAATAAAAAATGTCAGTTGAAGACCAGTGGGATATATGGGAAAAAAAATCACTTTCCTAAAATGGTTCGGTCATGGTTGAGTTAAATGACTTTACTCGGAAATCTACAGTTTCAATACAGTGTTCACTAGCTTTAATTTAACTTGCAATGTTTCTATGTTTGTTTTATTGTAACTTTCTAAATTTGCAAACCATTTTTCGACCATTTTTTGGTATTGAGCTGAAATTTTGCATACCCGTATAACTTCGGTGACAATACAATAATATGGTGACAGCGAGCTGATTTAATGATGGAGTCAGGAGATGTTAAACAGATACTCACAACGGAACTCCTTAGTAAATAGTTTGATAAATGTACCTACGATGCTCTAATTTCTAGCATAAAGGAGGATTTTACAAAAGCTCGTCTTAAAAAAAAATTTTTCAACAGCAAACTTATATAGCTCTGTCAACGTTGCACTTAATAGTTTTAATATTAAACCCATCATTTTTCCAACCGATTTGCACCTATGACTTTATGATCGCGAGATTATTTCTACCCAAGTGACGTCACAACCCTGTCTAGTCTAGTGGTTTTTCAAAGCCTTTGACGAACCACTAGAGGTTTCACGCTTGATAGCTTATGCGTCAAAACATACTCAATACTAATAAATGTATTGAAATTATTTTCCCCGCGCTCTCAAGGAAATGAACCCGTCAACTCAATACATTCGACTCCTGCAAAATTTTATTAAAATAACTAGTCTTTGAACAAGTTGCGGTAGTATTTTAATAGGAATACCTATAATACGGTTAGCTTGCATTATTTTTTTAACCCTTTTAATTTTCTTTTCAAGTTTTATTAAGGGGCTCCCAGTCGCTGATTGCTCTTTTTCAAAACGAAAAAAGAAATACTTCTGAACAAGCCACATCTCCTATTTTTATAAGTATATTACTTCAGGTTCCTACCTAGATTTCTATTAAGCTGAAACATAATAGCAGAAACTTTTCACGATAAAGATATTTCAAAATGATACGTTTTAGAATTTATGATCGAAATATTTTATATACCTACTATTAAAATCAACTTGTGATTTATTGTTAAAGATAGGTAATATGTAGATCTAGATTTCTATTAGAATAGATTTTTGATAAGTAATTATACATAATTTATATCATTAATTTATTCGAAAAGCTAAGGCGGACCACGCGCCGACGTGTGTTTGTCGTCATTGCAGCGGTCGGTAGGATTATTTATCAAAGTGATTAAAGATGGGTACATCTTTATTCACTTATACTATACATTATAAAATAGGAGATGCGGCTTGTTCACAAGTATTTCTTTTTTCGTTTCGAACAAAAACAATCGTCGACTGGGAGCGCCTTAAGGTGATGCTTTGATAGTTTTTTTTTTGTGTGGGCCGAGTCTACCCGGATAAGACGGAAAAAGTGATAAGACCGTAGCTAGTATGATTATCTAACGAATTATATAAAATAACTGTTAAGCTATTCATAGTTTTGAGTAAAAACGAAATTATTATTTTGGAAGAGCGAACTTTAAAAAATAAATTTATAGAGAAAAGTTTCACCAATCGTGTTTCTGTCTATAATTTATCTAGATTTAATCCTTACGTAATATTTGACATAAAAAATAAAACTGTATGTTTTGCGGTTATTGAGAAAAAAATATTCTGCATTCATCAAAAACATTTATTACTCGTCTTAAAATATCTAGTCTTTGAACAAGTTGCGGGAGTATTTTACAGGAATACCTATAATACAGTTAGATTGCATTATTTTTTTAACCCTTTTAATATTCTTTTCAAGTTCTACATCCATAGATACCCGAGCATGAGTTTTATGCTATACTCGATCTGTAAACACAAGCGTAATTTATGTCAAAGCAAATGTAAATAACTCGAGGATGTATCAAAGGTGCGTAACAACATAACCTTAGTACCTATGACTTGCCTACAAGTATACCAATAATAATAACTTCTCTTTACATAAGCCTACCTACTCGTACGAAAGGAAAGCGATTCGATTATGTCATGCAAAATTTATTTGCGCCTGTAATCCCCAATATCGGGGAAAATGTCTACCTTACCTACTTGTGAATTAGTTGTGATCCTCTTTTGTAGCTTAAAATTTTTTGGAGTTGTGAAGATGCATTCAAAATCTGTTTTTACAAATCATTTTTCTATTCTTATAATTTGCAATAATTATTCTTATTTTTTCAAAATTTGGGATAAGTTGTTATCTTTACCATAGGAATTAAAGTAAAAACCCTGTCTGGAAGACTAGATTTGGTGGAAAATTAGATATTGATCCAGACACTTTTGATGTGTGTACTTGATTAACTGTAATAATTTCAAATGTTTAACGATTTTAAGGGTTCCGTACCCAAAGGGTAAAAACGGGACCCTATTTCTAAGACTTCGCTGTCCGTCTGTCTACCTGTCAACAGGCTGTATCTCATGAACCGTTATAGCCAGACAGTTGAAATTTTCGCAGATGACGTATTTCTGTTGCCGCTATAACAACAAATACTAAAAACAGAATATTTTTTTTTTTTGCTGATTTTTATAGATAATGGTACGGAACCCTTCTAGCGCGAGATCGAATCGCATTTGGCCGGTTTTTTTGTAAACATTCAGGAAATATGAAAATAACATTAATACCGGAAATCCCCGGAATACTATAAATATGAGTATGTTTGGAACAGAAACGAATATTATCGGTGAAATAAGAAGAGCTTAATAATGAGGCCGTTACAAGTGATTCATTGCTGTGACGAAAAATCGGTCGAAAGTACGCGAAATGGGAACATGATCAAGAATTTTGTGTGGAATAGTTAAATTATTTAAGTATTACAAAAAAAATTAAAATAATGATGTCGGCTGGCCTCATAACTCAATTGGTAGCTCTGCCTTCTGTAAATTTATGGTGAGTAAATTTTAGATGACATTTCTATCACCATCTCTTATCAACGAGGGTTGATGTCAAGCAAAAGGCCGGTGGTAAAACATAAGCCAAATCTTCTTCACAATATGTTGTGCCGACCCCACTTTAAGTGGGAAAATGATGATTTTCCCAACTTAAAACACTATCTGTCCGCGTCTTCAAAAAGTATTCAGTTTTGAGTCAATTTTTCAGCTTTCTTTATTATTATTTGTTAAGCAGGGCTTCTTTTATTCGGTTGATTGCTTTGGCAACTGACTCTCAGATATTTGGTATCGAATAAAACCCATGCTAAGGGCTTAGGATAGGGAACGGTATAATTTATAGGCACTTTGTCATTTCCATGTGCCTAAATGCGTCTCTTGTTTCTTAGAGATATCTTGTTTCGGCATTATTTATTCGGATTCATTTATTTGTTTGTTTTCTGTTTGAACTAGTTTACCATTTGGAAACTTTATCTGCTGACTCTTTTACTAACTTATGTTGTAGAAACATCCTTAGAGAAGTTTATTACATTATTACATTGACTTGATTTATAGGTACTACAGTAATGACAGAATGTTTGTACAAGTTTAATCCGAGTTGGTATTATTTTAAGAGTAATGCTGTAGGTCATCTAATTTTATCCCTCAGTTGTCGACCTCACCTTATCAACTATGCTTTAAATATAAATAAATATTGGAGATTTTATCACACAGCGCCATCTAGCCCTAAACTAAGCAGAACTTTTACTATGGGAACTAGATAACAGATCAGTTACCAGTTATCAAAAAAAAACGTCCTTCTGTTTTAAGTTTTTACGGAAAAACTTAGCTAATTACGTAATAATATAAAACAGAAGGACTCTTAAAGTAGGGACTGAATAAATTAACTGACTTGGTATTACACGGATCTCACAACTTTTTACGGTAGAATAACTGAGTTGTGTTGTGAGACTTGGCTTTTTACAAGTTATGTTTATGATGGCATATAATATTTAGGTATCACTACATAGTATAAAGCAAAGTCGCTTTCCGCTTCCCGCGTCTGTATGTCTGTATGTATGTTTGCTTATATCTTTAAAGCTACACAACGGATTTTGATGCGGTTTTTTTTAATAGATAGAGTGATTCAGGAGGAAGGTTTATATGTATAATAACATGCTACCCGTGCGAAGCCGGGGCGGGTCGCTAGTAATATATACAAGTATTTTTATAATATTATACTTATACAGGTTGTCATAAGGAGGCCGGGTAATGAATTCATTACCTTCTTCACTATGTGGTTACAAATTTGTCAATAGCTAATAAAGTGAACGAAGGTAACAAATTTCGCACTTTTGGGAAAAATCACGTGTCTCCCAAACTGATGTAGGTAGTCTTTTTTTTCTTAGAATTGTTTCAAGTATCTACAAGTACCGTACATTCATTACCGGAGCTATATATTTTGTAAATACTTATTGCGCAGATGGTAGAGCTATTACCAATTAGCATCTGTAGAACTGATAACTTACTTGTAACAAAATATCTCCTATTTGCAGCCGTCCGTCTAACTTTGCCGCACCGCCGGTGGCCAGCTTCGTAATGCTGACATCGCCGCCGGTCTCGCCGCCAGCGATGCTAAGCCCAAGTCCGCTCACACCGCGCTCTAGCGTCACGTCGCTCGTCTCCCAGACCGCCTCGCTGTCCGAATCCGAAGGGTACTGTTGGAATAGTTATGATGTCATTATTGAGTGCTAGTTTCCGGCCGAGCTAGCTTGGTACCTGGATAAAAGGTATAAATAAATAAATATTGGTGGATTTTTACACACAACGCCATTAAGCCCAAAACTAAGCAAAGCTTGTACTATGGAACCAGATAACTGATCGAATACTTATATACTTATGATACATTAAAACACCTAGACACAGAACAAACTTCCATGTTCATCACACAAATGTTTGTCCTGAGTGGGAATCGAATCCGCAACCTACAGTGCAGAGAGTAGAGTCACTACCAACTGAGCTGTGGGGCCATTCTTTATTCTATTCCAGAACATAACCTATGTATATTCTAAGTTTCATCCAAATCGTTATTCAAAACCAACCAAAAAGTGGTTATTATTAGGCCACAAACATACAAATATCCACACAAGTTTACGGATTTATATTAGGATTATTATCTATACATCTATACATTATAATAAAACTGTAGAAGATTTCAATTCCGTACATTGAATAAAAACAAAAAAAAAATACTTCTAGGGGTCTTCACACAAGTAACACAAGCCAAAAAAAATATTTTTGAATTTTTTGTCTGTCTGTCTGTCTGTTGTCCGGCTTTCACGCCTAAAACTACTGGACAGATTTTGATGATTTTTTTTTTTGTTATACAGCTATTAGTCTTCGGCATCATATAATGTATATAAGGCTAAAATAATGTAATATAAGGTATCAAACATTATCAAGCCTATCGTCTTAACACACCCATGCGAATATAAAGATAGTTTAAAGTCTTGGGATGGAAATGGGCTACTTTTTTCCCAAAATTTTCTTTTGATTTTCAGTAATTTCAATGTATTGCGATAAACTCTTCATAAAACAATTTCTAGAACTTAAGAGGACGCAGTCGCGGTTAAAAAGTTACTATAACAATTTCTGAAAAATATGTTTTTCTTCATTTCGAACTATTACAAAAACAGTTGAACAATGGTTTTCAATAGGGGCATTGTTAAGGGTATATGTGCTTGTGCCTTTAGTTTTCGGTAGTCGTCTAAACACACCCTTTATATAAACAACAATCAATCACATAGTTCCTACCCCACATTCACATTCGCTGCGTCGTACGTACCGGAAACATAGCGTAGATACCAAGGCTGATTATTTTGATAAATGATAATGGCTACGCATTTTCCTCGCGACTAAGTTTAGAGTTATTCACATACGTAATGAAGCAAATAGATTCTATGTTTCCAAAGTACCTTCCTAACGATCAGTGACAAGGGCCCGACTGAGACTTGGAAATAAATAAAATAAATGAATATTCGTGAATATTTCACACAGCGCCATCTAGTCCTAAACTAAAAAAAGCCTATAGAAACAAATAACTAATAGAATAATTATATATAGTCTTGTAAATTCATACATAATAATGATAGGTACATTATAACGCCCAGACACAGAACAGACATCTATGTTACTCACACATACATATGTATATTTTTTATGGGTGGGGAACCCGTACCCTAAGATGGTCCCTATTTTTTGTGGTTATAATGTGTTGTGTGCGTCTTAATAAATAAATAAATAAAAGAGAACAAATGTTTAAAAACGTTTGTTTCGGGCCTAGATGTCAAAAATAAATAGGACCACGACTGTAATCCCCAAGTACGGTAGACATTCTCTCTGATCTCCAGACGCTTAGATTGAAGATGTCTAGTGGAGGTAGTCAGAGGCACGTCCAAACATTATATTTGACCCACGTTTGGCCTAGAATGGCCTAGATGTACATGGTTTCATGGTTACATGGTTTTTTCTGATACCCATGGCATAGCGAATCCTAACGGGGTACATCATGTGCCTGGTTACTGGTTGTTATTTATTTATTTGTTTTCAACCCTATTATAAATCTGAAAAGTTTGTATGTTGATGCAATCCCGTCGTAACGGCTGAACAGTAAACAGATCTGGATGTTGTTTGTGATCTGAATATAATTTATGCTACATTTTTAGTACCAAGCTAGCGACTGCAGTCTGCCTGTTACACCATAAAATCTTGCAGAAACGTTCGGAATGTACGCACAAACTTCTGCCGCTTCCGGTAGAAAAGTAAAATAATTTCTAAATGGACTTGTTGGAGTTGTTGGTTTAATTCATGCTATCGGATTAGTCGTTACCCTTTTTGTTGCTCAAAATTGATTATCTAACTGTTCTTCTTTAGCTTGGTAAGACAAAAAACACATTATAATAGGTAGGCATCTAGGTACCTAAAAACTCAAAGTGCATGAATAGGAAACACTTGAAAAGCACTTTTAGAACTGTATAACTCAATCCATTCCTACACTATAAATCTCCAAGAAGCAAATTCATGAAGTTTAACTTATCGGTCCCCCGAGCCTCAGCTTGGTATGGCAGATGGGGCAAAGTAACCAGCATTTAGGATTCAGCGAATTCAAATAAGTAGTTGAAAGTTTAAACCAACTTGGCTCGGTCACTAAATATTTTCACAAGTTGGAAAAAACAGCTGGCTAAGAGCTTTGAATATATATTATAACCGAAAATAGTTAAGTAGGTACATAAAAAAGGGTTACCTAGCCTCTCACCGCACCAGTTTCTAAGATACGTTAGTAAGATAACCCAAATCCAGAATATGAGCAATTCTATTGTGTCCAAGCTAAACCTAAACTTTCGTAAAAAAAACTAATGATCTTGATAATTATTACCCTTGTATTCAAGAACGACACTATGAGAACACGCACCCACAGTGGACGAAATCTTTTTTCATAAAAATCACTTTACGCCATTATTTGCCCAAATTCTTATATTAGACTTTAAGTCATCTGGATAGAGACGTTATTTGCGTCAAAAATCAATGCGGGTAATGTTGGCAAAAAGTCCAGATAACTTTGCCCGCCATCAAAATGAATAAAATACTTAATTAAATATTGACGAATAATAAAATCTGATAAAATAATACATGCTCGTTATCTTTTAATTGCAGATGATAAAAGAAAATACTTACGTTCCCATAGAAAAATTATACAAAAATTGAAAATATATGAAAAATGTTGGCAAAGTTGGCATGTTTCACGGTATCTATTATTCCCAAAGAGGGTTGACGTCAGGTACGCGGCCTGTAAAACAAGCCAAGTCCTCTTCGTTATTTCCCCCACCCCCCCCCCCCATTAAGTGGGAAAAGGAGATAAAAACGATTATCTATTATGCTTTTTCCTGCTATTAGCTGTTATTTTTAATTTTTATCTCTTCCGAAACATGTTTATTTTTTTAATGACCTACCTATAAAACGAAGTAGAAACTGTTATTACTTTCTACTTTAAAAAAAAAACATCAATTCAACTGAATATAAAACTCGAGTTTTTATGGATGTCTACATGTCTAGGGCAAAAATTGAACGAAAAAATATTCATCAAACAGAAGAGTTTTCTAAAAAGGAAATTCTAAGGTATATCTTGCAAAAAAGGTTAATAGATACATCTTGTAATTCAGCTAAGTGAAAAACAATTGGTGCCATACAATACATCTATATTACTATCACCAAAAACAAATGTTTGCAGATAGAATTTTATTATCTTTTATATTTATTTACTAGCTGTCTCGACAGACGTCGTCCTATAAGACATCAATAATCCCATTGAGAAGCTTTATCAAGTTACCCTTTACGGAACCCTAAAAATAAATATTAAGAAAATAATTATATCCGTTAGAAGAACAATATATACTAACCACGTACCTATAAACATTACACAATTCGGTTACTATCACACGTCGGTGATAATTAGTAAATGGTGGACTTCATAAAGTAGCTTCACATTCTAGCAAAGTCGTTAAAGTAATTAAAAATTCAAACTCAATTATGAACACACCAAACGTATATGTAAAAGTCTCTCAATTCACTGCCGTTAAACGTCGTTTTAGAGTAGATTTATATTAGACCGGCCCGAGCCTGAGGCATGCGTGTGTACGTGGCCCGGACGGGGCATGGATTTGAAACGTTACATATGTAACGTTTCAAATCCATGCCCCGTAAAAATAAAATAAAACAAATTCAAAAACAAATTTTCAAATTTACAAATTTTCGCATTTATAATATTATTAGGATTAGGATAGGATATCCTATCCTAATCCTAATAATATTATAAATGCGAAAATTTGTGTGTATATGTTTGTGCCTCAATGAGGCCTAAACGACAAAACGGATTAAGTTGTTATTTACTGTAGATGTAGATATAATGTCTGAATAAATAATAGACTACTTTAAAATATGAAAAACATCCCAAAAACTATTTAAAAAAACGCAAAAGGGATGATTTCTGTATAGATGGCGCTGATGTGCAACAAATCTGACATCACAAAATAAAAAAATTCAGTCATTTAGATTCGATTATTGAAATTTGACAGGACAACGTCTGTCACGGGTCGGCTAGTTTTGTATAAGCAGTTTATATTAAACAGTGCCTGATCCGTGTCCCGTCCGGGCCCGTCTACTAACTAAAGGCACCGGCATGCCCCATGCACGGCCCGGTCTAACATAATCTACCCTTAAGTCGCTCAAAAGCAGAGTTTATTATTGAAACTTTAACACGCGTACCTTTAATTAGAACCAATTGCTATAAAAAATACATCAGTTTATGTCAATAAATAATTAATTGAGGAAAAGAAGCCAAATCATTTGCAACATGTGCTGACCCCACGAGAAGTGGGGTAAGGCCAAGAGGAAAGAACAGAATTGAGGAAAATAAGAGATATTTATAATTCTTGAGTCGGTATATGCAGTCTAGATTGACTGGCTAGACTAGCTCAGTGGTAGTAGCTCTGCCTTCTGCGCTGTAGGTTGTGGGTTCGATCCACACCCAGGATAAACATTTTTGTGTACATAAATGTTTGTTCTGTGTCTGGATGTTAAAATGTATAACAAGTATGTATGTATTCTATCAGTTATCAAGTTCTCACAGTACGCTTAGTTTAGGGCTAGATGGCGTTGTGTTTAAAAGTTCACCAATATTTATTTATTATTCAATATTTATTGTAACACATTTTGTGTAAATCTGCTGAAAGATCTACTTGCATGTTATTCAACTTTATCCATGACTGAAAATATAACGGGTTTAAGGCCCTGTATATCGACGATTGCTCTATTTCGAAACGAAAAAAGATATACTTCTGAACAAGCCACATCTCTATTTTTATAATGTATAGTATATGTGAATAAAGATGTACCCATCTTTAATCACTTCGATAAATAATCCTACCAAAGAAAAAGAGCAATCGTCGACATACAGGGCCTTAAGATCAGCTCTATTTACTTACAATGAAACACTTACAGCTCGTTAGTAACTTACTCTTCGCAAACTAGTAATATAGTGACGGGATGAGGGCCATAAATTTGCATGTTATTGCGAATAACGGAACACGTAATTACAGCCGTGTTGGCCGAGTGGGATGTACCTCGACTTTCAATCTGAAGGTCGTGGGTTCGAATCCCGGCGAGTTAAACGGATTTCTCTGATTGAAAATTTATATGCGCATCAAAAACACGAGCTTACAACGTTGAAGGAAAACATCGTGAGGAAACCAGTTAGTGTTATTATAAGCGGCGATGCTGCGGCTTGCAACCTGTCACGTATGAAATGCTGACTACTGCAAAATGTGGGCATGTGCCAAATATAATGTTTGGACGTGCCTGACTACCCCACTAGACATCTTCAAAGGATCTAAGCGTCTGGAGATCTGAGAGGATGTCTACCGTACTAGGGGAATTACAGTCGTGATCCTATTTATTTATTATTTTTTTAATTACAGGGAAAATCATACTTGCATGTATAATAAGATGATGAAAAATGTTTACAAAATCAGAGAATATAATATGAATAAAATACAAGGACGGCTTAAAAAAAACAATACATAATGGAAAGCATAAAATAGACTTTGAGCAGAATATTCCAAAACTTATGATACTAGTGACTTTGACTTTGTGAAAACTAAAAATTTAAGTTTTAAGTGATTCTTTGTAATTTTTTTTTCAAATGAACCTTTAGACTTTGACTTTTAAGAGGAGTTTTTTCAATGTTTTTGAAGAATGCAGAATCGTTTTTTCTCAATAACCGCAGAACATACAGTTTTGTTTTTTTACGACAAAGATAACTTATGAATATAATCTAGATAAATTACAGACAGAAACACGATTGGTGGAACTTTTCTCGATAGATTTATTTTCCAAAGTTGGCTCTTCAAAAACCCTAGTTTCGTTTTTAATCAAAACTATGAATAGCTGAACATTTTATTTTTATATAATTCGTTAGATAATCACACTAGCTAAATAAATTACAGACGGTTTCTTTTTAAATTTGATGGTTTTCAATATATTGCAGTTTTAGCACTTTTTCCGTCTTATCCGGGTAAACTCAGCCCATACAAAAAGTCAAAAATTTCAAGTATCGCCTTAAAGAAAACAAATATGCCTAAAGGTTAAAGTTCGTAGGGTAAGTAAATTCATAAGGATCTCGATGGCGTGGTGAGCGACAGCCCGATTGAGGCACAATAGGTGCTGCTTTAATCCCCGTGTTGGGACAAATTTTTGCATATTTTTTAGGGTTCTGTACCCAAAGGGTAAAAACGGGACCCTATTACTAAGACTTTGCTGTCCGTCTGTCCTTCTGTCTGTCACAGGGATGTATCTATGAACCGTGATAGCTAAACAGTTGAAATTTTCACAGATGATGTATTTCTGTTGCTGCTATAACAAAAAATACTAAAAAAAGAATAAAATATATATTTAGTGGGGCTCCCATACAGCTAACGTGTTTTTTGCCGTTACGGAACCCTTCGTGCGCGAGACCGACTCGCACTTGGCCGGTTATTTGCTAATACACACGACAGATGGAGACGTAGTCAGGACCTTATGTGAATGTAAATGGTCCAGTTTTAAACTCTACTCAATCAAATCCAAATAAATATAAGTAATTAAATAAATATTGGTAGACATTTGACACATCGTTATCTAGCCCCAAACTAAGCAAAGCCTGTACTATGGGAGCGAGATTACTGATAGAATACTTAGATACTCTTTTTTTGTAAATACATACATATGGTACATTATAACACCCAGACACAAAACAAACATCCATGTTCATCACACAAATGTTTGTCCTGGGAGGTAATCGAACCCACAACCTACAGCGCAGAAAGCAGAGTTACTACCAACTGAGATCAATCCTCAAATTTAAAAAAAATGTATTGCTCTATATTCAACGCAGTTCTAAGGAGTTCTGATGTATAAATTAGTTTGGAATGTTCATATTACCGTAAGTAAAACATACTCACGTAAACATTGGCACGCCAATTTCAGTTTCGGCAAACTTTGTCGTTCAATTTGCCGTGGTTTGGATATGGTTTTCGATAGGTGATTGACCAATTATGACCGTTGGAAAAGTATATTTCACTACTACTTGTGCGTGTTAGCTGTCGTGTGCGGTCAAGTGCGAGTAGATAATGGTACGGCCATTATCTATAAAGAACTACAAAAAAACATGTTTGTTGTATGGGAGCCCCATTTAGATATTTATTTTATTCTGTTTTTAGTATTTGTTGTTATAGCAGCAATAGAAATACACAATCTGTGAAAATTTAAACTGTCTAGCTATCACGGCTTATGAGATACAGCCCTGTGACAGACAGACGGACAGATGGACAGCGAAGTCTTAGTAATAGGGTCCCGTTTTTACCCTTTGGGTACGGAACCCTAAAAATTATTGTTTAGCTATTCATAGTTTTGAGTAAAAACGAAATTAGTGTTTTGGAAGAGCTAACTTTGGAAAATAAATCTATCGATAAAAGTTTCACCAATCGTGTTTCAGATTAAATTCTAGAGTTATCTAAGTCAAATAAAACAAAACTGTACATTTTGCGGTTATTGGGAAAAAAAGATTCCGCATTCATCAAAAAAAATATTACTAGTCTTAATCGCTAGTTCTAGGACTTTATTAAGTAAATTTTGTGATGTGAATATAATTTTTTTGCTATGCATTATCAGGGTCCTTGGTTACGGCTGTAGAATGTCAACAAAAAACGACACCTTCCATAATTTTTCTTACATCTTTTATTTTTTTCTTTTATTTTATTTTTTTCATACCCTTGATATTTGTCTGTGCCATCCTTGTCACATACCTAGCAAGACTTTCAGCGGTTCAACACTACCCTGACCTTCTCAAAAGCAACCATAAAATCAGTGACCGAGGTATTGGAATATCGTAAACTTTTAAATTGACTTTAAGTTTAATGGTTTGGTATCCGCACTGAACTGTTGTCAAACTACGCAACTAAAACGTGCTTACCACATAATACTTCGCAAACCGAATTCGAAAATCTTTATGCTCTTACCTGGAGTCGGCACAACATTGTGTTCCATTTCCCTACATCAGCCGTCGTCTCATCACTCACTCGTTTCTTAAAACCCTATATGCGAGTCGGACTCGCGCACGAAGGGTTCCATATTATTATCTATAAACAACGGCAAAAAACACGTTTGTTGTATGGGAGCCCCACTTAAATATTTTTTTTATTCTGTTTTTTGTATTTGTTGTTGTAGCAACAACAGAAGTACATCATCTGTGAAAATTTCAACTGTCTAGCTATCACGGTTCATGAGACACAGCCCTGTGAAAGACAGACGGACAGACAGTCGGACAGCGAAGTCTTAGTGATAGGATCCCGTTTTTACCCTTTGGGTACGGAACCCTAAAAACTAAAATAAAACCAGAAATGTTAGATAATTATGACAAAGCAGACCTGGTAGCTTCCTGCGCGGCGGCCGCTCCCCGGACTTTGTGTCGTTTGTTCTCGCCCACACTCATAGTTGCCGACGTTTGCTGCAAACAAAACAGATCGTTAAATATAGGGTAACCAGTAAAAAAGTAGGGAAATTCTCCCATTTCAAAAGCTGTGGAGATTCGTTTGGATATTTTGTTTTACCTATCACAGGTTTGCTAGCATAATCAAAGAAAACTAGGAAGATTTGCAGATATATACATATGTTTAGCTCCAAACCATAATCACCTTATGGTCATATTTGTGTTTATACGAGTATTGTATAAAATTCTTTAACAATCACCTTTTTGAATGAAGCTTCAGTTTAGTCACTTTAGACCAAAAAGTTATTAAAGTTGCCGGATGTGACGTTGTGGGTGCATAATATCCCAACGTAACATCCGGCTTCAACAGAGTGTTTGGACACGTTTGCAAAAACAAGGAAATTCGGATACAGTATATAATAGAGAGTATGCGTAGCGAGCCAATAGCGTTTTTAAATCAATTTAAATCCTGAGATCCTGATCCTGCGATACTCAAAACGGTGTTAGTATTCTTATAAGCGGCGATGGGCTTGTAACCTGTCACGTATGAAATACTAACTACTGCAAAAGGTGGGCATGTGCCAAATATAATGTTTGGACGTGCCTCTGACTACCCCCACTAAGGATCTAAGCGTCTGGAGATCTGAGAGGATGTCTACCGTACTTGGGGATCACAGTCGTGATCCTATTTATTTTTTTATGAGAATGTAGTGCTTCACTGCAATGCAAAGGCCTCCTTTCCTTCTCTCCAATCATCTTTGTTTTGTGCAACTGTGAGCTAATCCTTTATGTAGGAGTATATTTCGTTTCTCCATCTTTGCCGTGGTCTGCGGCGCGGTTTCATATATACTCGTAAACCATTGTATTTCAAAAAACCAGAGCTAGGTATATAATAATATTCTAAGGCTTTTTTAGTCTTTTATAAAATACTAGCTGACCCGTGCCCGCTTCGCTGTGCGTAAGACATTTCTAATACCATCGTGGATTTTTTTGTAGACGTTTTTAAGGTATACAATACTGTAGTACATTATTTTGTTATATCTCGTGGGGTTCAGCCAGCATTTGCAATGTAAGCGCAAAAAAATGTGTTTATTTACGACATCACATTAGAAACCTCTAAAATTATCAGTGTTTCTCTACTATATTATGCATGTATTATACATATAAACCTTCCTCTTGAATCACTCTATTTATAAAAAAAAAACCGCATCAAAATCCATTGTGTAGTTTTAAAGATATAAGCAAACATACATACATACATATTACATATTACATACAGACGCGGGAAGCGGAAAGCGACTTTGCTTTATACTATGTAGTGATCACAAAATATAAAAGCAGAAACTGTGATGGCTCAATGCCCACATTTTTCCACAAAGAACATTTCACAAACGAAAGCTGACACCGCGAGTAATACGATTCGCGAAGCATAGTTCAAACGAGGAAATATTTTGTTTACTTGATTAGATCGCTTTAAGCACGCGGAAACTAGGTCAGCGGAAATATTTTTGTCTCGAAACAACTGACCCAGCCGATTTCAAAATATTCGAAACCAAATTATCGCGCCGTAAATTTAGGGTAGCAGAATAAATATGGCTATTATTTTGTTTATTTTAGTCGTTGGATTGAACGATACAAAAGGTAACATGATAAAAAAGATGTGTTTTAGGTTTTAAAACATATTGCTCTTACCCGCGACTTCGTTCGTGTAAATTCAGGAAATCTACGGTAAATCAGGTGTTGACAAAATCAAAAGATTTTTTTTGAAAAAAAGTAGCCTATGTCCGTCCATTTTGAACTATCTCTAATATTAAATTTCATAATAATCATTTGGCCGTGATAACGTCACAGGCAGACACTTTCACATTAAATTTGTAATGTATTAGTAATGTATGTAGAATGTAGATATAGATTTAGTTGTGTCACACGCGAATGCCATAAGCTAAAAATTTCAAACCATAGAACTGTTGTTGCTTTTATAAAAAATCGTGTACGAGTAATGTTGTAATTTCTGTCTTCTTTATGATGTTTTTTAAATGCCATCCACACTCACGGCGAGAACCCCCGAGAACACCCGAGAATAGGTGTGGGTGTGGATAACGGCGCGCCGAGAAAGAGATTTCTCGTACAATTTCGTGTTCTCGCGAGAAGTGTCGCCGAAACTTCTTGCGTGAGTGTGGATAGGCTTTTAGAAATAGCCCACAGGCTACGCTGACACGAGATATTATGTTTTTCTTCTTCTGTCATTTGGAATAAAATAAATTGTAAAGCGCGAGTCGGACAAGGTACAATGAAGGCTTCCGAAAAAGAATTGCTATTTTAAAAATATAAAAAAATATAAATTTTGTATAAAATACCTACCCATTCATTACTCTGTAATGGTTTTTCCGGTTTGAAATGTTTTATCTTATTGTGTGGGGAATTATATTAATCGGATTCATCAATATAATATCTGTAAAATAACGTAGTTTAAACTTGTTCGTATGTACGAGTACATTTAAAAACAACTAATTTAAATTTATATATATATAATTAAAATTTTACAATTTGTTGAAACATTTTTGGTTAATATTTGATACCTATTAAATTCACTAAAAATAATAAACCTAAAAACTCAACTGGAAAACTTATTAAAAATAATAAACTTACAGGATAGTTCCATTTAGGTAAATTTGGTAAAGATCTAAAGGAGATTATAAATATAAAATAATATTTAACTAAATTATTTTGAAGTCTGTTTTTTAGACGTAATTTTATAAAATATCGTTGAAAATGGTTTCAATGATATTCCACACGATGGAGTAGGTACCTACTGAAATAAAATAAAATCCCAACTCCACGTTGTCTGAAAACACTTTTTCTCAAATAACTTTGTAGGCGACCTCAATATTATGAACCTATTATTGTTAAAATGTAGGTAGTCATAATGGTAATCTCTTTTCTTTTCGCATAGAGTAAAAGAGACAGCAGTATTTTTAGAGGTTTTTTTTTAATAATAATCGTTTATTTCGGAATAAGTTATAAGGTACAATATTAATAGAAAGAACGATGGTAACTACAGTAGTTATTAAAACTGTGTCGCAGATACCAATTCGTTTGTTGCTAACAGAATCGTTTGTTGTCTGCTAAAATAACAGATCTGACTATCGACAGACAGACAGACGGACATGGTGAGACTATAAGGGTTCTTTGTTGGACTTCGAAACCCAAAAAAAAAGAGAATGACAGCGTTATATCGAAACTATTCTGAACAAAAATACATTTTCTGGAGTTATTGGATTTTTATGAAACGTGAGTGCCGATATTGAACGAACATATTGTTTGCCAAAATTCCTTACACGTTCTCAAAATATCGTAGATGTCTATCTTAAAGCATTGCCTAGGTCTTTTCATATGTGAATGCTTTCAATTTAAGAAAGGTTTTTAGAAATAGTGGCGTTTTTGTTGATGCCTATTAACAGCTATGAGTATTGTGCCAAACATAATCTTTGAACGTGCCTCTGATAACCCCCTTTGAACATCTTCAACGATCTAAGCGCCTTGAGATATGAGAGTATGTCTACCGTACTTGGGAATTACAGTCGTGATCCTATTTCATTTAGTTAGGAGTTGATACAGAACAAACCTATCTAGACAGGTTTCCCAGACAAAACCTATATATATAATGATAGATTTACACTCTCGCCTCGTACCTCGCCTCGTGCTTCGTCTAGTGTCTCGGCTCGCACCTCACGTGATCGATAGTAAAGGAGAGAGATAGATAGATAGATAGATAGATAGATAGATAACACTTTATTGATTACCACACGTTCACACGAATACAAATATTTATTAACAGAAGTAAAATAAATAACACTATGCTTAAAGGTAATACAATGGGCGGCCTTATCGCTAAAAGCGATCTCTACCAGGCAACCTTAGAATGGACTGGAATGAACATATAAAGAGAAGGGGCATGTTGGTGCGGCTTTAAATATATACAAGTAGATACAAAATTAAATATAAAAATAATAAATAAAACATATACATACAGTCACATACATACAGTACAGAGAGAGGCGCGAGGCGAGCCACGAGCGTCTGTCTATTCACACTCTCGTCCGTGGTTTGCCTCGCACCTCGTCTCGCGACTCGTACGCGAGTGTAAATCTAGTATAAGGGATACAAATAAGTTTCTGTTAAAAATAATATTCAATGACAAGCTCTTGTCACATCATATAACATTGTCATTGGAACTTGACAAGAATGCTAAGTTTTTACTCAAACAGAGTATTTACTAAGAAGTTTCGTTGTGAATGTCTGTGAGCTTCTGACTCCGTCATCAGTAAAATTTCAGCTTAATCGGTTGGGTATAACTGATTTAAAATTGAGTTGCAAGATTCCACCTTAACAAACACAGTTACATACATGCACATTACACACATTGCAAGTTAATTAAAAGCTTGTAATACAAATGAATTACGTTCACATAACTGACTATAGATATACATTTACACCATGTGATTGAAGCGATGATCCCAACCGAAAACGCCTCACGTAATGTCTAAACTCGGCTTAATAAATTAGAGACTTCAACTTATTGAATCACGAAAAGTTACGTCGTTTTAAACGTTCTAATTCGACCTTGTTTGTTCTTTGGTGCTGCCACCTGTTACAAAGCGATGTAAACGTTGGATGAACGAATGTATTCAGCCCTAAAGTAATTATTTATGCTTCTTCGGGTAAGTTTTAAGGGCAGACGCTTCAAGTCAACACTAGGACTGACCTTATTGCGTGCTTATCTTGATTGATCGTAATCAGCGTAAGTTGTCAAACTTCCATGATAATCCTATTAATATTATAAATGCCAAAGTTTGTGAGTGTGTTTGTTTGTAACTCTTTCACGCAAAAACCACTGAACCGATTAAAGGGGGCGCTGATTGTGGTATTTTAACAACATTTTAATTTTCAAATAATCGGGTTATAATTAAAAACCGGCCAAGTGCGAGTCGAACTCGCGCACGAAGGGTTCCGTACCATCACTACATAGTATAAAGCAAAGTCGCTTTCCACTTCCCGCGTCTGTATGTCTGTATGTATGTTTGCTTATATCTTTAAAACTACGCAACGGATTTTGATGCGGTTTTTTTTAATAGATAGAGTGATTCAGGAGGAAGGTTTATATGTATAATAACATGCTACCGGTTTATATGTATAATAACATGCGGGTCGCTAGTTATCTATAAAAACTGCAAAAATAACATGTTTGTTTTATGGGAGCCCCCCTTAAATATTGATTTTATTCTGTTTTTAGTATTTGTTGTTAGAGCAGAAACAGAAATACATAATCTGTGAAAATTTCAACTGTCTAGCTATCACGGTTCATGAGATACAGCCCTGTGACAGACAGACAGACGGACAGACAGACAGACAGACGGACAGCGAAGTCTTAGTAATAGGGTTCCGATTTTACCCTTTGGGTACGGAACCCTAAAAATGATTAAAACGCCGATATTTAAACGACATAGAATAGAGTATTTATCTATCTCTTAGTTTATGCAAAGGTTTTGTAACAGGCGATTCTTATTTATTAATTATTCATATTTAAATAGACAAAACGGGAAATATTTAGTTGTTGTCTATCAAGTCTAGAGGTATAACGCATCACAACTGTGACTAATCAAAACGGACCATAGACAAAGAACTATAATCTTACTATAATATTTATGTATCAACTATAAATTCTATACAAGTTTATTTGCTATGCTTTGCTTAGTTATTGATTGCCAATATTGAAAATGACCCAATCCAGGGTAGGCACGACAAACGGGTGTTTGGCTCTACCATAGACATAATATACTAATATTATAAAGGGGAAAGATTTGATTGTTTGTTTGCATCGAAAATGCTCCGAAACTACTGGACCGATTTGAAAAAAAAAATACCATTAGAATCCTACATTATCCCTAATGAACATATATTTTTACTAGAAAAAAACAGAGATCCCTATTAAAACTTTAATAATGTAACCCAAGGTGTAAAAAATAGCCATAAAACCATGAGTACATCCGTGCGACGCCGGACTGCTAGTCGTAAATAAAAGACATCGAAGAAGAGAACTGTAACTGGGTACTCAAAACGATGGAGATAACACGTAATCTGACCATAGCATTTTCTTTCATAAAACCCTTTTTACTTGGGTATCTTTGCTTGTAAAATAAAACTTGTCAGTTACTTTATTTTCAATCTATGCCTGTCTGGTGGTTACGAATCATATTGGCCTTAAAATTATGATAAACGCTTTTTCTTCTACATCTACATCTATACAATTATGATAAAGAGAGAAAAATAGTATTTTTGTTTTATTGTTTGTACCAGTTAAAACTAAAATAACAAACGCTATATTATCAGCGAGTAACATAGGCTATATTATTTAAAAAAGGAAAAAAAAAGAAGTAATGTAAATAAATAGGATCACGCCTGTAATCCCCAAGTATGGTAGACATCCTCTTAGATATCCAGGCGCTTAGATCCTTGAAGATGTCTAGAGGTGGTAGTCAAAGGCACGTCCAGACATTATATTTGGCACATGCCCACATTTAGTTGTAGTTAGAATTTTATACGTGACAGGTTGCAAGCCCATCGCCGCTTATAAGAATACAAAACGGTGGAGGAAGACCTTACGATGTTTTCCTTCACCGTTACAAGCACATGTTTTTGATTCGCATATACATTTTTCGAATAGAAAAATCCTTTGGTGCCCGTTGGGATCCGGACCCACGACCTTTGAAATGAAAGTCAAGAGAACAACCACAAGGCCAACACGGCTTTTTAAAGATTTTTGTAATACTGTATTTTGTAATAAAAACTGCCATAAGTTACCAAAAGTTATAATAGGTACAAGTACAACAGTGCAAATTTTCCTTATAAATTTCCTAAACGTAAGTAGATAAAAACCTGTAGAAAATGCGAATGTACCTGAGTTACACACTTGTCCATGTTTATAGAAATCTGCGTGTCCCAAAATAATAATCTTTTGTACGGTAGCTCTTTTGAGAAAGGTATAAAATGAGATTAGCGGAGAGCTTTGCTATTATATTCTGCGCAGTCTTTGTATGATTTTTATTCAGTGTTTGTTTAGGTTTTGTTGCTTGACTTTTTTATGAGAAAATAATACCTTCTTTCTTTGTAAAATATGGGTAGGTACAGTACAGGTATCTAATAAGGCACTTAGATGCTTTCAACAAATTTATTATTTGATAGGTACCCTCGACTTGAGACTCAATTATTTAGGCAGGTTCATAGATACTAAATCCTTTATTCAATCCGATATGCTCTAAGTTAATTTATAAAACTAGTGTTTTAAATTTGAAATGCCGATAAAAATGATTAATCGAAAGTAGGTACTAAAGTTCGATACACGCTTGGTCCAAATGATGTAATTGCAATACATGATTTAGACATGAATTTCGGATAGACATCAAATAATGAAACATATTCTACATTACAAAAACATTACACAAATCATTCGAACTGTTGTACACAAACTGTTTTTCAAAGTGATCCTTGTGATTTTATTGAAATACTAGCTGACACGTGCCCGCTTCGCTGGGGGACAGATAGTTTCAAATCTGGTATTCCAATCTCAAAAATAAATTATAACCTATAAGTTGCCAAGGACATCTACATAAAAAAAAAGTTTCATCAAAATCCGTTAAGTAGTTTTGCGTGAAAGCCGGACAACAGACAGACAGACAGACAAAAATTTCAAAATGTTTTTTTTTTGTTTCTGTTACTTGTCTAAAGGCAGTATTTTTTTTAGTTTTTTATTCAATGTACAGAATTGAACTCTTCTACAGTTTTATTATATGTATAAATGTATAGATGTATAGAAATGTCTTTTAACATTGACTTTGACTTTCACAAAAATACAGGTGCATACGAACCAAGGTACTTCGAGATAAAGAACATTCGAAGTGAATACTTTGGAACCAACGTGCACCGAATTTTAGTGTTATCGACTACGAGAATAAAGCTTACGCTTAAATAAAGTTCACCAACGACTTCACTAGCTGTTTTTACTCTTTTAAAGAAAATAAATGCTCCGCAATAATATACAACTGGTGGTTACATACTAAATGGCATTATACAACCAACTAGATGTCTGATTAAATATTAGTGATGGGATTTTACATACAACGCCATCCAGCCCCAAATTAAGCAAATATTGTAATATAGGAACCAGATAACTAATAGAATACTTATAATTATGTACTTATATTTTGTTTTCGTTTTGTAAATACATATTTATTATACATATTAAGACGCTGCCAGTCGACGATTATTTTTGTTCGAAACGAAAAAAGAAATACTTGTGAACAAGCCACCTCTCCTATTTTATAATGTATAGTATATGTGAATAAAGATGTACCCATCTTTAATCACTTCGATAAATAATCCTACCGACCGCTGCAATGACGACAAACACACGTCCGCGCGTGGTCCGCCTTAGCTTTTCGAATAAATTAATGATATAAATTACGTATAATTACTTATCAAAAATCTATCCTAATAGAAATCTAGATCTACATATTACCTATCTTTAACAATAAATCACAAGTTGATTTTAATAGTAGGTATATAAAATATTTCGATCATAAATTCTAAAACGTATCATTTTGAAATAATATTTTTATCGTGAAAAGTTTCTGCTATTATGTTTTCAGCTTAATAGAAATCTAGGTAGGAACCTGAAGTAATATACTTATAAAAATAGGAGATGTGGCTTGTTCAGAAGTATTTCTTTTTTCGTTTCGAAAAAGAGCAGCGACTGGCAGCCTCTTAACACCCAGACACAGAGCAAACATCTATGTTCATCACACATATAAATATATGGATAAATATATGGCCCTGGATGGAGATCGAACTCACAACCTACAGGCAGAGTTAGTACAGAAGGCAGAGTTACTACCAACTGAGCTGTGAGGCCAGGTTATGTGTGAGTATTCACTAACTAAAAAGATATTATATAACTACTTACATTCTTCAGTAATTTGCAGTTCAATCTTATCAAGATCTTCGACCTCTTCATCAAAATCAGTCTGTACAGTCGCGTCCCGCGTGTACTGTTGCAACGCGATGACGTCAAAAGGCGCTCGGTCGGCTGGGCTCTGAGTGCTATGCGGCTCGAGAAACTCGCGTGAGTCGTGCAACTCGTGCCCGTCATGCAACTCGTGCCCGTCGTGCAACTCGTGAGATTCGTGCAGCTCGTGCCTGGCGCGCTTGCAAGCCGCGCAGCCGCAAAGCGACCCGCGCACACGCAGCAGCCAGACTAGCCCGAACAGCGCCATCCACGCGGTCATAATGTGACCATACCGTTCACTATCACATACTTCACTAGCCGTTCACTACACTTCACTGGTCGTTCACTACACTACACTGTTCGTTCACTGTACTTCACTGGCTGCTCATTGCACTACACTGGCCGTTCACTGGCCGTGCTTATCACTTTACTGGCTTTCACTGCAATTAACTTGCTGTCACTATATGGAATGATATTATATTCTATTTTACAGGATTTTTCATGTTTTATTATTGGAGATTTAAGTCATTGTTTCACTTTATCACTATTTTTTATTTACTAGCTTTGTGAAAATGTCATGTCTGTAAATGTTTTAATCCCCTGTAGATATAGATTAATTTTGTGTTAATGTAATGTAATTTTTTTTATTTCTATTGGCGTGGTGGGACATTACCCAACTTGCCATTAATTAGGTGCGAGTTTGAATCCCACAGAGAAACCTAATGTGGGGTCAGAACTATTTAAGTGACTGTTGGGTTTTATTTGATGTTAAAAAACAAACAAGCTTCTATATAAAAAAAACACCCGAATATTAGATACTCAACGATCCAACGCAACAGAATATCGGTTTCATGCCACATTAAAGCACTCATACGCCATGATACCAAGGAAAGGAACTCGATGAGATGATAAATGCCGGCTATAAATTCCAGCCTCGCGATATAAATGGCAGCCCTTACTGTTTGTACTGTTATTTAAGCTGTGGCCCACCACAGAGTAACCAACAGATGCTACATCTGAAGTTTTTCCGGATACTACAACCGAAAGTGTGAGTTGCGTGTAAGCGATATTGAACTTAAAACTTAGCGCGCCACAGCACATATTCGACTTAACAGACGAAGATACCATGAGGTCTACCATATTGAATCTACGGACAGAAAAATAAAGTCTTATTCGAATTGAACGTGAGTTGAAGTGTTACAAACCGCTCTACACGAAGGACTCATGAAAAATTCGTCACCGGTGATCGGTGAATGTCGCATTAGATTATAATTCCTCCGCTTTTTTTTCATGGTAAATATTCGCATCTTTTAATGGTAAATATTGTTGGGAATTTTACGGATATTGTATTTCGGTATCTCTACTGAATCGGATATTTATTTAGCCTTCCAGAAAATCTAATTCAAATAAATGAATTTCATATCTTCAATTCTACGTTACCAACCTACGCTATGGCGTTTTCTTGAAGCAGTTATTTATCAGAATATTTCAGATTTTCACTGAAATATCATGTAACGTAAAAGGCTACCTGGTGTAGGTGTTTAAATTTGAATTCAGAGAATGAGAAGAGATCAAATTAAAACAGGTTGGTTAGCACCAGTTTGAATGTCGTAAAGCACAAGCATTCAATTGTGATATGGGCATTTTTGAACTAACTTTGATATCTGTGCTGCGTTACTGAGGACACAAAACAAAAATCGATTTCAAATATTTTTAACAAAAAAATAATTAATTGTAAATTCAAATTTGGTCAGCGGAGGGGCAGGTATGAGGGGGCTAAGTAGTACGTGCAAAATAGTAGGAAATATTGGACAAGATTTCTCAGTCTGCCCGCGATCATGGCTATTGTAACATAGCCGAAACGTCGGGAAAGTAAATTATAGGTAATTACGTGATAAAGACCCGTGTCAAAATCTATAGTTAAGATTTCTAAAAACTTTAATTTTTCATTAGGTACTTTGTCATCTACTTTAAACCGTTGTTGGCATTTTTTTAACGCAATTTGCACAGATTCTATTTTTTGGTAAATTAAAAATTATATTGAATTATCAGAAAAAAATCTAGTTACGAAAATGTTATTGATTGCTATTCTCTAATGAAATACGAATCAATATTATGCTGAAAATTTACTCCAATTACACTCCACCTCGATTTTAGGTCGAGTAATGTCACGTTTTCGCTGACAAAATCCGGAAATGTTCACGTTCGAGCTCCAGCATTTGACAAGGGACCACCTCGCTGGTGATTAAAACTGGTGCTTGCTCATCTACCCGGGCCGTACCACTTAATAAGGTAATTTAAAGTCTGCCACGTTATTGTAACTGCGATGATTCGTTGCGGCGAACTTATGCATAATTAAAATTCTGTTACGTCAGAGTGTCACTTCCTACTTGGAAACGCTCGGCAAGCAGGAATTTCAAAAATTCCTCTTGAACTTTTATTATATTCGAAGTGGAAGTTTCATTGAGTTGAAACTTTTTAGTTTTGCTTTGACATGTAAAAGTAAAAAAATAACAATAAAGCCGGCCAAGTGCGTGTCGGGTCACGCGCAATATAGGGTTTCGTAGTTTACACAGCCAACAACGTTATAGTTATAAGTAATTTACAATGGTATATGTACTAAAAAAAAAATGTAATATACTGTATACAAATGCCAAATTACAGGTTTCTAGCACTGATAGTCTCTGAGCTAAGCTGCGGACGGACTGACATGGCGAAACTATAAGGGTTTCTTGTAGTCTACGAAACCCTAAAATTGAAATAGGATCTCGACTGTAATCCCCAAGTACGGTAAATAAAGTATAAGAGTAATCAACACTGTTATTTTTTGTATTAAAAAAAAAAGGCAATAATTAAGTCGACTGTACTTAAAGAACAATCTCAAACGAACAATTTGATTTATATTCTGTCTGTAACAAAATTGGGAATAATTCCTTTGTATCGTATTTTACAGGCGGCACGAAATATTTTCAACTTGGCTACTTATCTGTAGACATCTGAAGACAGTAATCCTTCATTTTGAAAAGAAGGAGCTCCTTCGTACCGGATTAGTGGTGAATTGGGAGTGAAATATTAAATTTACGTGCCACGTCTGGTTTGCCTGTTTGTTAGCTTTGGATTTCTGTGTAATATTATTTTTCAAACTATCGTGATTAGTTGACATAACTATTTGATTTTAACACTAGTCTTTATCTCGTAATTACCTTTAATTTAATTTTAATTTGCTTTTGTAACATAGTCAAAACGTCGGGAAAGTAAATTAAAGGTAATTACGTGATAAATACCCGTGTCAAAACTAAATGTAATATTTGAACGTCTCTGTCTACCCTCTTTAGAAGTCTTCAAGAAGAGCACCTGGAGACCTGAGAGCATGTTTGGCGTTCTTGAAAATAACAGTCATGATCCTATTTTTTTCGTACCCTGGATTAACTTATAATTATAGGTAGGTACCACGCCACGGGCAGCCGTAGGCAAAAGCAAATAAGTAGGTAATTTGTCGTCAGGGAACCGAAATAATTCAATTATTTATATTGGAAACATTGAAGTATAAAATAATAATTGAGTCGCGTTTATCGCTATATTTCCGTTGTCATAATGCGGACGCTGTTTTAACTAACCACGGTTTGTAACATGACAAGGATAAGAGATAGATTTTAACCCAAAGGTTTTTTTTTTATTCCATTATAGTTATAAAATAAATAAACATTGGTGGACATTTCACACAACGCCATCTAGCCCCAAACTAAGCAAAGCTTGTACTTTGGGAATCAGATAACTGATAGGATACTTATATACGTTTTTTGTTGTAAATACATACATATTATACATATTAACACCCATACACAGAACAAACAACTGTGTGCATCACACAAATGTTTATCCCGGTGGGGATCGAACCCACAACATACAGCGTAGAAGGCATAGTTACTACCAACTAAGCTATGAGGCCAGTCAAGAGGCGCTATATTCTCGTTGTCATAATGCTGTCGATGTTTTAACTAATCACGGTTGTAACATGACAAAGATAAGAGATAGATTACCGTACGATCAAACCTGTAGGTTTTTTTTATTCCATTATAGTTATAAGAATAAATACCTAAATAAATGTTTCTGACAACGTCATTCAAATGATAATCGTAAATATTAGTTCACGAAATAACAAACTTCGAACTCGCAAAACTTATCAAATAATAATTCAGATTTTCAAACAGAGATGAGTGGAATTGAAAAGTATAAAGTCCAATGCTGTACACAATTTGAATTCCAATTAAATTGAAGAAATTTTGGGCAACAACGTAAAGTACCTTCAAATTGTTTTATTAATTATTTTTCAAACTATCGTGATTAGTAGACATAACTATAGATTTTGACACGGGTCTTTATCACGTTATTACGAATCACGTACCAATTATTGAGTCTGCCCGCGACCATGGCTATTGTAACATAGTCGAAACGTCGGGAAAGTAAATTAAAGGTAATTACGTGATAAAGACCCGTGTCAAAATCTATAGTTATGTTTTATTGATATTTTCGCCTATTATAGAGACAAATTAGTACTCATACTTATACTTAAATGACAAAAACTTTGTATATACAGAAATCACCGAAAACATTAGAAAACTTCACCCGTTGACAAAAATTGACTGCAATTATTACGGTAAGTAAACTTCGGAGACATACACTAAAATTAAATGATTGCTAAGTTATTTTATTTGTTGTATTGTACATTTCTATTGTAGCTTCGATTCATTCCGTTCTGCCATATTACTCGTGCGATTTGACAACATGGCGCAATTCACTTGGCCACTGGACAATTCCAACGATTTGAAATAAAACTATTATCCCAACCAATAACCAATAACCGGTTATGTACAGGTTGCTTGGGTATCAAATAAAACATCTCGAATGATATATATCCATCAGACGTGACCGCTCCGCTTTGAGGCCTCGCTTTGAGTGATCCGGTGATCGTTCGGATATCCTCGTATTCACTCGCTAACGCACACGTTGATAACTTTATTGTTTTCGTATACACTACATCTACCTTTTACAAAAAGAAAATGAAATAATAATTCTAGTAACAACCTGGTAACAATAATAATTAATTCTAGTTACATCAGATCATTAAGTACAATATTTCAATCGTTAGGTAAGACTAATTTATAATATTAATTATTTAATTTTAATTAAATTAACTTTAACATATGATTTATTTAGTAGTTACATAAACATTTCAAAAATAGTATTTATTAATATCTGTGTAACCTACATTGTGTTCAAGCAAATAAACTATCTTTATCTTTATCAGACTTTCCACTTGCCTTCAACCCTTTTTTACTTAACTATATTTCTACATAGTGTTTTTCCATTAGCTTCATTTTCTGATACAACATCACTTCCTTCATCGCATCATTGCATGTCTAATTTATTTTCTTCGATTGCATCTTTGATGACTTTTCCGTCGTCGCCTATCCTTCTTCTTTCTTTTAAATCTTCATCTCTGCATCCATATCCTTCGTTTCAAGATTTGCATGTGTGTCACTGTAGGCGTACTCGCAACGTTCAATTGATCAGAGTGAATGAAGCAAAAGAAGTGTCAGGATTGTAGCAAGTGGAAAGCCGTAGTCTCTGCCTACCTCTTTAGTAAACAGGCGTGATTTTATGAAAGTATGCATAATATTATAATAATATTATTACTATGTATTAATAATAATATTACTTTTATGTATTAATACAATAATATTATTTCTTTGTTTATTTCAAAGGCAAGCAAGCATACCATTATCATTTTCTAAAGTGATTTCATAACATGCATCTATATCATAGTTCTTCATTAATTGCAATTATGTACCTCATCATGACTGTACTGTACAGACTCCATGATAATTCTTGCACGCGGTTTTGAATTAGGCCCAAATATTACCTCGAAAGGTTTATGATTACTTACCAAATTATTAGTAGCAAATATTATTATGCCATAGACGATAACATGAATGATAGAAATCTTCTAAATTCTAATTGTAATTAGTTATGTTTTATTATTTTAAATGTGCCTAATTATTTCCGTGTATGACTGTTGTCTTTTTAAAAATATTATTATTATTTTTTGTAATTTTTATTAGGTATATCATTTAATTACATTTCATATTGCATGACTTCACATAGGCAGAGTACATTGGTTTCATAATTATCGAATACCTTTAAACGGGCAATTCTAATCTGAATCTCGGTTACGGCTCCAACGATGTTCGTGAAATTTAGTATGCGGGCGATACATCGATCTAGCTAGGTTTCATTTTTAGAAAACGTCCGTGTTTCCGGGCAATGAAATATTGTCCTAGTCATCCAGGTAGATGTAATTAATTAACATCTTCTACACCTGTGTTTCAAGCAATGAATTCAAGCTTTGACTTTGACTTTGACTTTGATCTTGACTTTGACTTTGACTTTGACTTTGACTTTGACTTTGGCTTTGGCTTTGGCTTTGGCTTTGGCTTTGGCTTTGGCTTTGGCTCTGGCTCTGGCTCTGGCTCTGGCTCTGGCTCTGGCTCTGGCTCTGGCTCTGGCTCTGGCTTCGGCTTCGGCTTCGGCTTCGGCTTCGGCTTCGGCTTCGGCTTCGGCTTCGGCTTCGGCTTCGGCTTCGGCTTCGGCTTCGGCTTCGGCTTCGGCTTCTGCTTCGGCTTCGACTTCGACTTCGACTTCGACTTCGACTTCGACTTTGACCTTGACTTTGACTTTGACTTTGCAGTCAAAACCAATTTCTTTTTCTGTTTAGCAATACCAATTTTCGCGATCAGAAGACTTTTATTACCATTATACAATAATTCTTGGCCCACGGGGCTACCCATTCTTGACAAGAACAGCCCCTAACCCAACAGGACTAGCATCAGCGTAAACTTGTGTCTTATCATTAGAATCATAGTATCCTAATGTCTTAAGAGCATTGCTGGGCAGGCATTTTCCTCGACGTTCCTCGTTTTTCCCTGTCTCCTCCCTGGATAATGATGTTTTTAATATTTCGACCATACAATCTATGCGGACCATTGTATGCCTCTATGTTATGTTTTTCTCCAAAAACTAATTAGTTTATGAATTAGAGCCTTCTAAAATCACAAAATTTTACCAGTTTTATCGCCCTCTTCAGACGTCCATAAAACCAATTTGACGACTGTAAAATAATAAAAGAAAAACATACAGGCAAAGCAAAATCTTTCTCTTTATTATTCTTGAAAAAATATTAAAATCGATTTAGTTTTGAAGGAGAAAACAGGAGAATACGAAATAGCGATTTCATCATTAAGAATTTAATTGGGTCCGAGGTGCCGTTGTCTCTATCACCATTCATACGTTTATACATGTCATATCGGGCACAGCGCAACAGCAATAGATTTTTTAAATACCTAAGTACCTTTTTTTTTCTATTTCTATTTTTTCTATATGTATACCTTTACGTGAAGCTCTCACGATGACCAAATAAGTTTATTTGTTTGACCCTACTATGTAAGCATTTGCTCTTATTCGAAAGAACGGGTAATAACTACTAATACTTTTTTGATTCTCACATCATGTTGGGCGTCGTCGCTTACATAAACAACGATGTCGTCAATAAAATTTACCATGTTTTCGCATGGCAACAAAATTAATTCCAATATTATTATTATTATTATTATTATTTTTTAATAGTATTCTCGAGTCAACTAATAAACACCGAACACTGTCAAGCCTTTACTACAAATAAAGGTGATTATAATGTCTACCCTCACTAACGATGAAATGCATTTTTTCCTTGGCTAATTTTTTCACCAACAAATCAAATCTTGAGCTTCAAGCTCAAGATTTTTTGAACATGTTACATGTTCTTGTAACTATTTTTTTTTTAGGATTTTCTACTCAGAACTTGGTACTCATAGATCTCATTTCTTTTGCCGATTTCGTTGACATAAGAACATACATAAGTTATAATTAACTTGGCTATCATTTCAGATTTATATTTTTGATGGAATATCTGTATATTTTATTTTTTAGTTTATTTTTGTTTTTCAGGTACATACTTACAGCTTTTTATCTTTATCAAATACCTTTATGGTCGCAATATGTACATAAACTTACATAACACGACGTAAATGGTTAAAAACACCAAATAAAATATTTTATTTAAATACAAGTTAGGTACCTTCACAGATACATAATATATGTGTAATGAAACGACTTTGTCGTTAATCCGACCCGTTGGATAGTAAGCCTTATTAGTTTATTTTGATCTCGACAGTCTAACATAGACGCGTACCTACACTTTGGCAACGTTTCAAATCTTTAAATGATGCCAGCTAATGAATAATTGCAGGTCTCATCAATAACTATCAGAACCACTGTTTATTACACCGCTCGTACTCGACGCGGGTCAAATAACGTTGGTCCTTAACTTATTAAGTTAACTTTTTGAACTTTTTCTTTTGTATACTCCCAATAACCTACCTTGATGCCAAATATCAGGTTTCTAGGTCATCTGGAAGTAAGTTAGGTTTTTGATCTATAAAAGTCAGTGAGTGTGCGAGTCAGTTGTAAAAATACGGATTTTTAAACGTTATTAAGTCAATAACTGTTTGAGCTACATTTGAGCACATCAAAGTCGACATTTTGATGGGGAAAACTATAATGATAGTAAATCCCCTTGTTCAGATTTCTCTAAACTATTTCATATTTAGATAGGTACCGTTTGACAATTTTATCAAACTATAATTTTACCTTTCGTTCAGATTTCTCTAAACTATACCATATTTAGATACCGTTTGACAATTTTATCAAACTATAATTTTACCTTTCGTTCAGATTTCTCTAAACTATACCATATTTAGATACCGTTTGACAATTTTATCAAACTATAATTTTACCTTTCGTTCAGATTTCTCTAAACTATACCATATTTAGATACCGTTTGACAATTTTATCAAACTATAATTTTACCTTTCGTTCAGATTTCTTAAACTATACCATATTTACATATCGTTTGACAATTTTGTCAAATTATAATTTTACCTTTCGCTTAGATTTCTCTAAACCATACCGTTTGTCAATTTGTCAAACTTTAATATTACCTTCTGTTTAGATTTCTCTAAACCATACCATTAGATACCGTTTGTCAATTTGGCAAACTATCATTTCCATTCAGATTTATTTAAACCATACCATAAATGTATTTAGATACCGTTTGTCAATTATGTCAAACTATCATTTCTTTGTCAATTTGTCAAACTTTAATATTACCTTCTGTTTAGATTTCTCTAAACCATACCATTAGATACCGTTTGTCAATTTGGCAAACTATCATTTCCATTCAGATTTATTTAAACCATACCATAAATGTATTTAGATACCGTTTGTCAATTATGTCAAACTATCATTTCTTATTTTCGATTTTACAGGTACCGTTTGGTAATCCAAACTACCTCTTTTATCCAGTGATACCCCAATTAGTTTTTTGGAAACCGACAAATACAGGTGTTCGTTAAATGATTGTAACCAAAACAAATGCATAATGTATTATTTCACTTTGGATGGATGGATGGTCTATTTAAAGACAATGATAATAGTAATTATATTATATAAACGTTTCAATATTTTCTTAATATTGGGTTGAGTATTTTCAAATGAAATAAAATTAAACGTGACAAAACTATAAATAGTTTTGTTATATAACTTAAAAGTTATGGTTACAAATCGTTTAATATATTTTGTCGGAGACTCAAACCTGAGGTACCACTGTATCTATGTACATTGTACACATCTCGTTTTTCTATGCAGGCATAATAAAATGCCCACTCGTAGGTACCAACCAACGCGAAAACAGTAATTGCCTTCTTACAATATCAGACTAGGATACATACTTACTAAGTTTACTGCCTATCAAAGAAGGTAGGTGTGAATAAACGATATGAAATTCTAATGCAAAATGTATGATAACAAGTCGACCAGAAGGTAGTATGGAGGCGATAAATGCGCTCCTCTTACCTACTAGTCCGATAAGCTAGTAGAATCATTATAAAATGCACCTTAGAAAGATAATAATTAGGTACATTATCTTAGATTTTCGTTTTAGGTACATTAACTTTGATTTTTGTTCGTATTTTATTTGTAATAACAATCTAGTAAGTTTCCCATCTTTTATTTGTAAGACAAAACAGTTTCGACTCGTTGATCTACCTTTTTTTTTGTGTTTTATTTTTTGTTTACTTACGTAAATAGTTGTAACCACTGGCAAGGTCGCCACTTGTACAGGTTGCTTGGGTATCAAATAAAACATCTCGAATGATATATATCCATCAGACGTGACCGCTCCGCTTTGAGGCCTCGCTTTGAGTGATCCGGTGATCGTTCGGATATCCTCGTATTCACTCGCTAACGCACACGTTGATAACTTTATTGTTTTCGTATACACTACAGGTTAGATATTTATAAGTAGAGATTGCCATAAAGTTTATTTATACTAGAAACATAAAGTCAACAGACTCTAGATAGAAGATATTGTAGAAATTATGGCACACCGCAAACAGAACAAAGAAATATACGAGTATGTATATGCATAAAAACCAAAACAAAAATATGCTGTACGCTGGTAATGAGCGGTCTTAACGGTGATTCGCGATCTTTACCAGACAACCTTCTTTACCAAATCTCTTCTTTAAGTGTGATAATAATTTTCAACGAGAAATTATTTTTCAATTTGATTTTCTCTTCAAGTATGAAAATCTAAAGAATAAAAATGATTGCACTGCGAAATGATATAAAAGGAGAATTTGATATTTGCTATCCAATTTGTAAAAGCTACAAGTCGACTGTTTTAATCGCAGCTTTATTTACCTACAATTTTTTTACCGAGTTCATAATAAGAGCTTATCAATTACCAATATTTTTGCTAGAATCACAAACATTTAGTAACAGGCGCCTAGAAACAGGACTTCAAAAGAAACGCAAGAAAACATTCCGTTATGCCGGGGTCCCACGACCCGCGTTTTTACGCGCCAGACCGCGCCAAGGCGGACGGACGCGCCGTGGGAACGATGCATCCGTGGTGGCCCGTGCTCGGAACGCTCTGTACGCGACGCGCCGGACGCACACAGGCGGAGCGTCATCCGGCGCGGCCCGTCGTTTTACGCGCCGTGGGACCCCGGCTTTAGTAAACATCGGTGCAAAAGAAAATTTGTATTAACCTTTGGTTGAATCTGACAACTCATCGAGAGTATAATATTCTCTGATCTCACCTCAGCCGTAAACCATTTACAGTCGGTTTTGGGGATGAAATGTTCGTTAAAGCTCGGAGCAGTATTTTCGGGAGAATGGACGCATCCGCCCGAAGGCATAACGTCTCTGGCGGTTCCGTACCATTTTCCTGCTGAAATTTTCGAGTCATTTGACATCACCAACAGACAAACGTCAGATTTCTGCTTTGGTTTGATTATAAAATTTGGTAGTTAAAAATGCCTGTTATAATTAAGTTACAAAACAAAAAAGAAATCCGACGAAAATGTTTTGACCGATCTAGAGTTTTTTAAAGTTTTATAAAGGAAATATTAGTCCTTCATTAATGCTATTGACATGAGACCATCTTTGGACGATTCTATACACAATAGAGAAATAATATCCAATTAAATTGGATTACCAAGTAAAAGGATTTGCATACAAAAAGCTACAAAATTGTATATATACTTGTCGAATAGGGAACCTCCCAAAGCGCAACTCTGGAACATAATGAAACACAGTCTGCTATGTACAACATAAAATGACTAACAATGTAGTCTTAGACTCTCTTTTATATTCAAAAATTCAATTTTAAAAATAATTTATTTCAATAAAATCACAAGGATCACTTCGAAACGTCTTAGGAACTAGGTGAAGCTACGCCTGTTCCTCGCAACCAAGCCTAGAAGAATCAGGAAACAGACACGGGTTTTTTTCAATTATCTTTTCCATAATGCTATGTTGAGCTACAGTGTTGTACCGACCGAACAGGGTGTATAAAGTTTCTTTCTCGTCCCATAAGCAATGTTAACAGACATTTGTCTTATTATATTTTGGTAAGCACATCCCTTTGCACAGTCATTATAGAAAACAACGTGACATTGTCATAAAGTTTATTGTCTGAGAAAAGTAAGATTTAGATCAGCGGTTTTATCTCTATCATCCAGCTCTTTTATAAGCCTACAACCGTATGTAAAAACATCTTTTTAAATGCGACACGCTCCACTAGTAAACAGTACCTACAAGCTTTTCTCTACAAAAGACCCGAGATTTATTCCTTTAGCGTGCAAGCACTTACCTACGTAGGTACATTGTGTGAAAAACGTCTAGAAAATGCGGATACAGGACCGAATCCCGTCGGGACCTCGTTGATGGCCGCACGTAAGGTTCGCCAAAAATAGGTAACGGTAGATGTAGAGATAAAGTAGCGTTGACTAAGGGACGTAGCAAACGACGTGAAACAGATTGGCTGGGAGGTTCGGAGAAAAAACTTCTCTTTTTGAATCGGTTAAAAAGGTCCGAGGTACTGGACTGTGTACAGAGGTACTTTTGAACATACTTCATATTTAGAAGGTTATTTATTTGTGGAGTGATTATATTTATTTGTATGTTCACCAAATGCTCCGTATTGGCTAGTCTGATTACAACGATGGTGTATAATTCTTACTAAACATCCCTCATTTTATAATTTGTTATTCATACAAAATTCTATTTTTATTTAGCTTCTTGACAGAGACGTCGAAAATTTATTCATTTCTATTTCATTACTTATTTATATTATTCTTTTTGTTGTTAATTTATTAATGTAAATACCTACCTGGGACGACTTTGTTTGTTTCTTCATAATACAATTTGGGGTAACCCAAACCCCACACGTTTAAAGTTTGGATTCCGTTTCAATATCACCCTGTATAAGCTAAGTACGTTGCAGCCATAGTTTGATATATACATTTAATTTCAGGTAATCTATTCTGTTTCACATGTAATTATCTAAACCATAGCAGCGTTAGCTAGACAATCATGTATTATTATTTTACCGTTAGCCAAGTGGGAGGGAGGTACCTCGACTTTCAATCTAAAGGTGGATTCGAATCCCGGCGTTCATCAATGGATTTTTCTGTTCGAAAAACACGTGCTCAAAACGGTGAAGGAAAACATCGTGAGGAAATCAGTTAGTGTTCTTATAAGCGGCGATGGGCTTGCAACCTGTCAAGTATGGAATGCTAACTACTGCAAAATGTGGGCATGTGCCAAATATAATGTTTGGACGTGCCTCTGTCTACCCCCACAAGATATCTTTAAAGTATCTAAGCGTCTAGAGATCTGAGAGGATGTCAACTGTACTTGGGGATGACAGTCGTGATCCTATTTATTTTAATATTTTTATTTTACCGTGTATTAATTTTGCGAACTCGGAAATTTACTCGTAAAGGAACAGAGGTGAAACCAAATTACTATTAATCGTAATATTTGATTACAACATATTGAGTAATAATCTTATCTTATCTATATTTATACTATTACTTTATACCTTTATAATAAAATCGGCCAAGTGCGAGTCGGACTCGAACACGAAAGGTTTCGTACCATTATCTGTAAAAAACGGCAAGAAAATCACGTTGGTCTATGGGAGCCCCACTTAAATATTTTTTTATTGTATTATTAGTTCTTGTTGTTATTGCGGCAACAAAAATACATCATCTGTCAATTTCAACTGTCTAGCTATCACGGTTCATGAGATACAGCCTGGTGACAGACAGACAGACAGACGGACAGCGGAGTCTTAGTAATAGCGTCCCGTTTTTACCCTTTGGGTACGGAACCCTAAAAATTGCCGTGCGTTGATCTCCCAAAAAACTCGAAAATAACCGACCAATACGGCTGATTTTATATCCAAATTTAATCAAACTGGGATCAAGGTATCTAGGGCTAGTAGTGGAGCCTCCGAGTTGATTATGACACAGTCAGTGAGTTCATTTATTTTATCTATATATTTAAACCATCCTAATAATATAAATGTGAAAGTTTTTGACGTATGTTTGTGCCTCAATCAGGCTTAAACGACAAAACGGATTAAGATGAAAATTGCTGTTGATATTATGCCTGAATAAAACATAGACTACTTAACAATATGAAAAACCTCCCCAAAATGATAAAAAAACGCAAAAGGGATGATATTGGTATAAATGGCACTAGTTTGCATCAAATATGACATCACATGTTGAATATGTAACCAATGTCAATGTCAGATAGAACACAGAACGGTCAAAATTGAAACTCTGCTCTATCTATCTAAACTTTCACATGTTTCTCTCTCTTGTAATGTCCGCTGCACGGATAACATGTTTATCCTAAATAACATTAAAATCTCTGTTCATCTATACTGGAGTTCTTTCTCGCCAATAACTCTTCGTTACAGAATAAAAATCACTCCTTTCTATTCGATTATTGAAATTTGACAGGACAACGTCTGTCACGGGTCGGCTAGTATTATTATAAACAACAAAGGAACACGTATCTTTATGGGGTCTTTCATAATTAACTGAACAAACTGACAGGGGTTCATTTTATGGGTCACAGAAATTTAGTTAATCATGTCAATTTAATTTTATAAGTTATTCTAATTTTTACACTTCAAAAAATGAATAATTTATAAAGAATTGAATTGCTTGATAAAATAAAAAATAAATAAAATCACGACTGCAGTCCCCAAGTACGGTAGACATCCTCTCAGAGCTCCAGACGCTTAGCTCCTTTGAAGATGTCTAGTGGGGGTAGACAGAGGCACGTCCATACATTATATTTGGCACATGCTCACATTTTGCAGTAGTAGCATTCCATATGTGACAGGTTGCAAGCCCATCGCCGCTTATAGGAATACTAACTGGTTTCCTCACGATGTTTTCCTTGGAGCACGTGTTTTTAATGCGCATATAATTATTTCGAACAGAAAAATCCTTTTCTTCCGGCCGGGATTCGAGCCCACGACCATCAGATTGAAAGCCAAAGTACCTCCCACTCTGCCAACACTGCTTATTACATATTATAAAATATAGTTATTTATAAAAAATGAGTAAGTAAGAAGAATTCATTCGTTATCTATGTAATAAAACGCGAAAGAAAGCATTATGTATGTAAAATATTGTTATTTTGGTTTGTCTAATCTGTATTTTTAATATAATTAAATAAAACAATAATAAAATATCCTGTAAAAGGCATTATATAACACATAAAATCATACTTAAAACGTAGAGTAAGCTATATAGTTAATCAAGTAATTTTGAAACTACATACGTTTTATATAACCTACCTTTAATGACGGTTAAGGTATCTTTAGATAAATCCCTCCCCGAAATGTTGTATAGAAATATCAAAACCTACAGTTTACTATCATGAAAATAATGTTGTGGTCCTCATAAAGCCATTCAAGTGTTAATCTAAAATAGACCGAAATTAGTCAAGTGGCAGACGACACCTCGACACCTTTACCAATAGAACTTAAGAGAAGTTTACATACCCGTAATAATAATATCTCTCTTGACTATACAATTTTAGAATATTAGATTTGCAACAGAAATAAAGAATAATTACGCCATAATAGTGTGCCAATCACGTCTTTTCTGTTACGCTAATAATACCCTTCGTTTGGACCCCTAAATCATCAAAATTAAAATATTTTAGATCTTTTTTACTTGCATTATGAGTGGGCCAGTATTTCATAACCATTCTAAAGTATTCCCATATTTCAAGACGATGGCTTTAGTAGTTGCTGAAATAATCAGCCGTTACAGACGTGTGGACGTACAAGTAAACGAAGAAAAACGGAACCCTAAAAGTATTAATAAAGTCAGAAACTGACTTGATTGAATACTATAACCATTCAAAACAAGTATTTTCTACTCACGAAACCTGGATAAATATTTTATAGTAAATTGCTAAAAGTAATCCATAATTTTCATTTTCAGTAATCAAAAGTTTAAAAAACCACTTCACATTAATTTAAAAACAAGTATTATTATAGTTTTTACTTTTAAATCACTTTATAAATCAATTCACTTAATTTTGAAGTTTTGCACTACGCTCACATTATAGTATGTTTTTATGTTATTTCACAATCGCGGGCGCGGGTCTGGTAGGACAGCGCGGCCCGTCTACCCAACGCTATGTCCCAGTTGGCACTGAACCCACTGATAGGGAGGATTGGAATGGTTCACGCATGCGGACCGTTGAATGCCGTTAACCCTGCATGGAGTCCGGTGTGTACCCTGAAGAGTGTTCACAGTTGTGCCACGGGCTTGAAGTTGATTGATGTGCAGATTAGCCAAAAAAATGAAAATGTATACAGTAAACGTGTATAGGAAACTAGCTAGATTGATGTGGTTTTAGTATTTTTTAAATATCAAACATGCGCGCTCCAATTGAATTCAGCTTTTGTTGTTACCTAAAATTTATTACCAAAATTATATTCTTTGTACTAAACTACAGCGAGCCATGTTTAGGCCGACACTTAGTGATGACTTACTTTACTTAGTGTCAGTAGGCATAGTGATAAATAGGATATAAAAAAGGTATTTATTAGTAGACCGATGCTATCTATACAAAAAATATTTTTCTATGTCAGTGCGTTAAGGCGCTGCCAGTTCCTTAAACCGCGGCAGAAATGACTAAGACAGTTAACAACGGCAAGCTCTAGATGGCGTATGCGTATCGTAAATATTATCGACAGTTTTTATGAGATCGCGTTGCTGGGACCTACGTAGGCAAGTAATAGGGGTAGCTTTACCCACCCCTCATAACCATTTTCCGTGGCCCGCCTTTGCTTTTCGAATAAATTAATGATATAAATTGTGTATAATTACTTATCAAAAATCTATTCTAGTAGAAATCTAGATCTACATATTACCTATCTTCACTACATAGTATAAAGCAAAGTCGCTTTCCGCTTCCCGCGTCTGTATGTCTGTATGTATGTTTGCTTATATCTTTAAAACTACACAACGGATTTTGATGCGGTTTTTTTAATAGATAGAGTGATTCAGGAGGAAGGTTTATATGTATAATAACATGCTACCCGTGCGAAGCCGGGGCGAGTCGCTAGTTAACAATAAATCACAAGTTGATCTTAATAGTAGGTATCAAAGTATTTCGATCATAAATTCTAAAACATATCATTTTGAAATAATATCTTTATCGTGAAAAGTTTCTGATATTATGTTTTCAACTTAATAGAAATCTAGGAAGGAACCTGAAGTAATATATTTATAAAAATAGGAGATGTGACTTGTTGTCTAGATGTGCAGAAGTATTTCTTTTTTCGTTTCGAAAAAGAGCAATCGTCGACATACAGGGCCTTAACGTATTATTGTATTAACGTGGTATTGTCAAATAACATTGATGATTTATCATAAATATGATATTTTGGAGCGCAAAGATAACATAACACCGTATTTTTTTACAAGCTTTTATTTAACTAGCAATGTATTATTAAGTATTTTATTATGTAACTATGTTTGTTAAGGTGGAATCTTACAACTCAATTTTGAAGCAGTTATTCCCAACCGATTGAGCTGAATTTCTGCATACTTATGTAACTTCGGTGACAATGCAATAATATGGTGACAGCGAGCTGATTTGATGATGGAGTCTGGAGCTGTTCAACATACACTCACAATAGAACTCCTTAGTTAATACTTCGATTGAGTAAAAACTTTGCATACTTGTCATGTTCCAATGACAATGTTATTATGATATGACAGGTGATAGCGCGCTGGAGCCCGATGGTTTAAATGATTTTACAAAAGCTTGTCATTGAACAATATTTTTCAACAATAAACTTATTAACAACTAGCTGACCCGTGACCGCTTCGCTGGGCGACAGATAGTAACACATCTGGTATTCCAATCTTCAAAATAAATTATAGCCTATATGCTACCGAGGACTAATAGCTACATAACAAAAAAAGTTTCATTAAAATCCATCTAGTAGTTTTTGCGTGAAAGCCGGACAACAGACAGACAGACAGACAAAAATTTCGAAATGTTTTGTTTTGGCTTGTGTTTCTTGTATAAAGGCCCCTAGGAATATTTTTTTTAGTTTTTATTCAATGTACAGAATTCAACTCTTCTACAGTTTTATTATATGTATAGATTTAGGTATGTACTGTCATTGTGAATAAATATTCTCAAAGTATTCTTAAATCATGATGATGAAACTAAGCGGATGCCAACTTTACGCTCAGACAGATAGCCGCGTCACAATTTAGGTAATTGACGCCTTTTGACGTCAACTCGTTAGAAAGGTTACTTCGATTTTCGAGTTACTTTGAAAACGGCTATTTTCCCGTAGTACATTTTCATAAGATTAAACCTGACAGCAAAGTTATTCGTAGCTCTGGTTTCTGCGTTGTAGATTGTGGGTTTGATTCAACCTAGGATAAACATTTTTTGATAAACATAGATGTTTATTATCTGTCTGGCTGTCATAATCTTAATATGTACGTGGGTTTGTCACCTAACTCCTAAACGACTGGACTGATTTGATTGAAATTTCGTATAAAAATAAAATTAAATAAATAGGATCACGACTGTAATCCTCAAGTACGGTAGACATCTTCTCCGATCTCCAGACGCTTAGATCCTTTGAAGATGTCTTGTGGGGTAGTCAGAGGCACGTCGAAACATTACATTTTGCAGTAGTTAGCATTCCATACGTGACATATTGCAAGCCCATCGCCGCGTATAACAATACTAACTGGTTTCCTCACGATGTTTTTCCTTCACCGTTTTGAGCATGTGTTTTTGATGCGCATATAAATTGTACATACAGAAAAATCCATTGATGCACGCCGGGATTTGAACCCACGACCTTCAGATTGAAAGTCGAGGTACCTCCCACTCGGCCAACATGTAACGTATGTATATTTCAATTGGTTCCTGGATGGTTTAAAACACAATTTGACCCAGTAGGTGGCGCTGTTGTCGGTATGTGATCAAATTTGATTTACTGTACTCCTAATATTGTAGGCGGTAGGAAGCTCGCCGGGTCAGCTGCTTGTATATCATGCAAGGGATCGATATAGTTTTCTGCATAGAGATAATTCTATACATAGGCTATATTTAATTAAGGTGCCAACCATGCGTGCCCAGCCGTAGGCAAAAGCTATTACAAAACCGGCCAAGTGCGAGTCGGAATCGCGCACGAAGGGTTCCGTACCATTATCTATAAAAAACGGCAAAAAAACACGTTTATTGTATGGAAGCCCCTCTTAGATATTTATTTTATTATGTTTTTAGTATTTGTTGTTATAGCGACAACGGAAATACATCATCTGTGAAAATTTCAACTGTCTAGCTTTCACGGTTCATGAGATACAGCCCTGTGACAGACAGACGGACAGACGGACAGACGGACAGCGAAGTCTTAGTAATAGGGTCCCGTTTTTACCCTTTGGGTACGGAACCCTAAAAATGATCTAGTTGTCAACGGAAAAAGTAAACAGATTTCTTTTTTGAACCCATATCACAATCAACCCCTTGAAAAAGCGAGGTAAGGAAAATCATTTTACAGTTTCAAAATATTTCCTACACAATTTTCGTTTCAAACATTTTCCGCGGTCTTGCCTTTTCCATTAACTTGTCACGATGTAAAAATATATTGAAAGTAATAAATCCATCGTACAAATTTCAACTTACCCATAAAACACATAGTAACATCCGTCAAGCAAGGTAAGTTCCGTTACAGACAAGACTTCTTTTTAAAGCTTAATTTCAAACTCATTCTATGAAGTCTTCAGAATGTCCTTTGTCCAATAAACGAAAACCATTTTATAGTTTCAACTTTAAATCTAGCGTGCCAATTCTGCCAGCGTCTTGGGGGCCCTTCCAACTATAAACTGGTTGCTTGGTCTATATAGATAGTTTACCTATTTCTTGTTTATTTTGTAATTATAGGTATAGATATTTGTAATATGTTAGTTTTTATTTTTATGAAAACAATAGAAAAAAACACGACCAAGTGCGAGTCGGACTCGCGCACGAAGGGTTCCGTACCATAATCTATAAAAACGGCAAAAAAATCATGTTTGTAGTATAGGAGCTCCCTTAAATATTTATTCTATTCTGTTTTTAGTATTTGTTGTTAGAGCAGCAAAAAAAATACATAATCTGTGAAAATTTCAACTGTCTAGCTATCATGGTTTATGAGATACAGCCCTGTGACAGATAGATGGACAGCGAAGTCTTAGTAATAGGGTCCCGTTTTTACCCTTTGGGTACGGAACCCTAAAAAGAATAGCGTTGACACTTTACTTTTTGCCATATCGGTCAGTTTTTAGGTTTCTATCTTGAGTGCTATCGACATTTTCAAATTAGAATATTTGACACAGATCCGCGTAGGTGAAAACTCACCCTTGAAGTCAAACTTAACATTGAGATTTTATTTATTGATTAAGCGGCAATGCAACTGAGAATCGGGATGAAAGTCGAAGTATCTCCTATGCCTAATATGATGGCAGATACGCGCATTCGGTTGCAATGAAACGTTATTCTTCAAACGTGTAGTAATAATGTGATATGAAAAAACTCGGCAAGTCTGTAATGGCGCTTTATCTGTCAAGTTTGTGGCGGGTACTGCAATAAATCGAAATGAAACAGGTCTCCATAACGACGTAACCCAGTAAAGTGCTACATTTTAAGATCATTTACAATTTTATTGAAGCAATTCCATTTTAAAAATCATAAAATCCTAGATATCTACTACTCATTTTTGGTCGACATTATTTGTCTTTTTTTTTATTTTTTATTTGAATTACTGTCATATAAGGAATGATAACTACTGAAGAGTGTGGGCAAGTGTCAAACATAAGATATAGTCGTTTTTTTATGAAGACAAAACAAGCTGATGTCCATGCATGTAGATAAAACCTTTTCATCCTACCTATTCGAAAAGGACGACTTGGTTCGCCTTAAAATACACCCAATGGTAGTGTTTTCTATCAGAAACTTTTAGCGGGCAGTAATGAGTTTTTAATCCTCTTTATAAGTCCTTTTCCTTCCTTTATCCTTTTGAATTTGGAACATCTTAGTGTTCAGCGCCAAAAAAATCGAACGCAAATATTGTTTGAATAAATACTGTCTGGTACGACGGACCATAGTCGCTGATAAGAAAAAATAAATAAAATTAAAAACGCGCGAACTACAGCCGTTTTCGAAAATTTTCAAGGATTATTAGAAATTCATGGTTTCTGCGAGTTCATCAAGTGACAGTGAAAGTATAGAATTAACTCCTGAAAGAATTAGAACTAACGCAAAAAATGTGATGGATAATCTATTGCGCCCGAGTGTTATGAGTCTTTTATTTTGTCATGCGAGTGTATAGTATATAGTAATATAGTTTGCGCTCGAGTAGAGCGCAAACTATATTTTTGACTCGGGCGACGTACTTTAAATCTCTCACTACGTTCAGGATTCTACTAAAGAATCCCTCACTTAGCTCTGGATTCAAAAAAGCGCCCTCACCGTAAAAATATTATTTTGCTCCCGTATAATACAAAACACAAACACGTCATTACAAACACAAGTCGTGCCTTACGATACACTGCTTAGAGTCAGCTTGAAGCATAAGTGCGCCTCATGTGCCCGTAATTTCGACAGTAACCATTCGTTCAAATTGGCACAGTTAATCACTACGTGGGCTGAGTAATCGTTGGACACAACAATGACTGACCAGCTGGTAGTAACTCTGTCTTCTCCACTGTATGTTATGGGTTAAATTCCCACCCAGGATACACCTTTTTGTGAAGAACACAGATGTTTGTTTTGTATATGGGTGTATTATGAATAAACGATAAAAAAGGCAAAAAAAATCACGTTTGTTGTATGGGAGCCCCACATAAATATTAATTTTATTCTGTTTTTAGTATTTGTTGTTATAGCGGCAACAGAAGTACATAATCTGTGAAAATTTCAACTGTCTAGCTATCACGGTTCATGAGACACAGCCCTGTGACAGACAGACGGACAGACGGACAGCAAAGTCTTAGTAATAGGGACCCGTTTTTACCCTTTGGGTACGAAACCCTAAAAACAGCAAAAAAAACAGGTTTGTTGTATGGGAATCTTCAGAACCTCCTCCATTTTTCGTCGGTTAATTAACCCAAAAAAACTAAAGAGGATTCATAGTTGTAATCGCATTAAATTCAATCGAGGCGCACATTTCTGAGCGCAGCGTACAAATATCAATATTGTTGGGTAGTTCGCTAGTAATAAATCTCCGTAGAGTTTTCGACGTTCTGTCTCGTAGCTTGTTTATGTTTAAAATACGTCGTGGAATTTCTGTACGTTCGGCTTACTAAGACGGGAAGGCTGTCATGAAAACTCGTCTCCTTAGTCTTAAATTATTCTTAGTTGAGATTGATTTACTTATCAGAGTCAGTATAAAAGGGTTCGTCTAGGGCAGTAACTTATTTCGGTCGCCAAGCCTTAAATAATAAATATTGGTGGACATTTCACACAGCGCCATCTAGCCCCAAATTAAGCAAAGCTTGTACTATACTAACTAATAGCTAGATAATTGATAAAATACTTATAAACTATATACTAAGACTTCGCTGTCTGTCTGTCCGTCTGTCTATCACAGGACTGTATCTCATGAACCATGATAGGTAGACAGTTGAAATTTTCACAGATGATGTATTTCTGTGGCCGCTATAACAACGAATACTAAAAACAGAATAAAATTAATATTTAAGTGGGGCTCCAATACTACAAACGTGTTTTTGCCGTTTTTTATAGATATAGTTAGAACCCTTCGTGCGCGAGTCCGACTCGCACTTGGCCGGTATTTTATTATTACTCGTATAGTAAAATTCCTCTTGATAAAATCTCTTATTACATAAATTCAGCCACTTAATGTTTTATTGTTGCTCAGATCTCGTCCGTTAGGAGAGGTACTAATGGAGTAATGCTTACGGCAATTTCCAACAGAGGCAGGTAATTGAATGCACCGCACCGGCTAGTCCGATTTCTTTTTGTGCTCTGAGAGCGATATTCGCTACTTCGTAAAGATAGTTACAAAATACACCTTTTCTTTTCATTATCTTCATTTATTTAATTATTTGTTCGCAGCATGCTTGAGGGCTTACAGTTCTGAACCAATATAATAATAATCTTTATCTACACTAATGTTGTAACATTCTACTTATGTTTCCAATACTTGACTTATAATTACTACTGTTATAGCGCAGACAACAAAACACTCAATTTAAGCAATTTCACATGATGGTATAATATCCACATCGATATCGTAAAATCTCATTATAACATCAATAAAACGCGACCAATTAACCTGGCGAGCCTTATGTCAAAATCCTCATACAAGTTGTATAAAATGTTGATATTAGGCTGGCTTTTGAAAACAGTTGGGTTATACGTGAAACTACTAAACTTACATACACAAAACTCTTTGGTAAGATCTTGTGCCAATTAAATAAAAATAAAAACAGCGCGCGCTCGCTCCTGATTGGCCCTGCGCGCGCAGCTGTGCTCTTTTTATTGGTTAGATTTTAATGGCGGCAAGTTCACTTTGACAATACAATACACGTACGCGTGAATTTAATGTTTCGCAATGTGTTTTGTTTTTAAAATACAAATTAAAAGTTAAAAATGGATAGCGACGTTAGTGAAGATAAAGTAGTGTATGTAACTGCATATAACACGGGTATTAAAACACTCGTTACTATTATGAAACTCGCTTCGCTCGTTTCATAAACTCACACTCGTGTTTTAATACCCTTCCTTATATGACAGTTACATAAACTACTATTATTTGGAACATTAAACAAAAGTGTACATTTCAAAAATGGAAACGATGATACCTGCATGTGTTAAAAACTGTGTCGCAGATAGCAACGCCCTCCTCCGCGTCAAAGAGACAGAGTTCCAGTGGAGGTGGTATGACAAAAGGTAAAAAGGAATAGGAAATACATTAAAAAACAAAACAAAAGAAAAAACTTACTAAAACAAAAATTAGGTAAATAAAAACTGTAAATATATATCTTTTATAGTTTTAAAGCTGCAATATAACTATATTTTCAAAATTATTGGTCGTTGTGGATAGTAGTAGTAAAATAAAATAAAAATAAATAGGATCACGACTGTAATCCCCAAGTACGGTAGACATCCTCTCAGATCTCAAGCGGCGATGGGCTTGCAACCTGTGACGTATGGAATGCTAACTACTGCAAAATGTGGACATGTGCCAAATATAATGTTTGGACGTGCCTCTGACTACCCCCACTAGTAGTAATTAATACTTATATAAATAAAATATATAGGCTTATTTTCTAATTTCATACTTAAAAATTGATGATTTCAACCTATCACGTATGGAATGCTGCTCGTAACTACTGAAAAACGTGGTGTGCCAAATGTAATATTTAGACCTGAAGATTTGAGAGAAAGTCTACTGCACTTGGGGATTAGCTCGTGATTCTATTCATTTATTTAAAAAAAATATAAAATTCAAAAATTTAATTTCAGAAATTATTTATTTCAATAAAATCACAAGGATCACTTTGAAACGTCTTAGGAACTAGGTAAAGCTACGCCGATTCCACGCTACCAAGCCTAGAAGAATCAGGCAACAAACACGGCTTGGGGTCTACCTTTTTTTTAATGATCCTTTCCTTATTGCTATGTAGAGCTCCAGTGTGGTGCCAGTGCCAATCGAACAAGGTGAAGGCTCAAACAAGAATAATAATTAAAAGTACTACTCAACTACGTAAATTGATGTGAATGCGCATGGTCACAATACTTAGCGTGTAGTTGGGATATTTTTATGTTGATCAAACGAGAAGTTCGATTTTCAATTTTTTAGGGTTCCGTACCCAAAGGGTGAAACGGACCCTATTACTAAGACTTCGCTGTCCGTCTGTACGTCTGTCTGTCACAGGGCTGTATCTCATGAACCGTGATAGCTAGACAATTGAAATTTTCACAGATGATGTATTTCTGTTGCCGCTATAACAACAAATACTAAAAACAGAATAACATTAATATTTCAGTGGCGCTCCCATACAACAAACGTGTTTTTTTGCCGTTTTTTATAAATAATGGTACGAAACCCTTAGTGCGCGAGTCCGACTCGCACTAGGCCGGTTTTTTTTTAATAATTTTACTAATAGATTTCACTAAGGTGAAGCTGCGAACAAAATCCAGGCTTTCAATAAAATTGGGTACCCAAAGCCTGTAAGTTATACCCGGATTACCATAACTTAGTTTTGCAACGGATGCAAATCGCTGAAAATTCCCCGCCCATCTGCATGTCTACTAACGGACCAAAGTGCAAGATTGGAATTTAAAATGTTCTCATCTTGGAAACATTTGTGAAAATTTATTTCGCTTTGGCGCGTCCATTGGAATTTTGATGGAGATGATTTTGAAATTTTACTTTGGTTTCCATTCAACTGTTTGCATTGAAAGGTATATTATTATCGCGAACAGAATTTCATTGGTTTTAATAAAAGTATTTTATATACCAGAATACATCAACACCGGGGGGGTTAGCACGAACCACTATCGTATCGACAACATTTTGTCTTAAGACGAGTAATAAATGTTTTTGATGAATGCAGAATTGTTTTTCTCAATAACCGCAAAACCTACAGCGAAGAAAGCAGAGTTACTACCAACTGAGCTCAATCTTCAAATTTAAACGCATATTTTAACGCATTCAACACAGCTGTGTTGAAAAAAAATATGGATATAAAATGTTAAGGCGCTCCCAGTCGACGATTGTTTTTGTTCGAAACGAAAAAAGAAATACTTGTGAACAAGCCACATCTCCTATTTTATAATGTAAAGTATATATGAATAAAGATGTACCCATCTTTAATCACTTCGATAAATAATCCTACCGACCGCTGCAATGACGACAAACACACGTCGGCGCGTGGTCCGCCTTAGCTTTTCGAATAAATTAATGATATAAATTATGTATAATTACTTATCAAAAATCTATTCTAATAGAAATCTAGATCTACATATTACCTATCTTTAACAATAAATCACAAGTTGATTTTAATAGTAGGTATATAAAATATTTCGATCATAAATTCTAAAACGTATCATTTTGAAATAATATCTTTATCGTGAAAAGTTTCTGCTATTATGTTTTCAGCTTAATAGAAATCTAGGTAGGAACCTGAAGTAATATACTTATAAAAATAGGAGATGTGGCTTGTTCACAAGTATTTCTTTTTTCGTTTCGAAAAAGAGCAATCAGCAACTGGGAGCCTCTTAAGGAGCCACTGATGTATTTGCGTCCACATTGCAGTAATGTTCGCGTTTGACACATCGCAGTGTGGACACACGCTAAAATGTAGTATACATTAGGTTCTCGTCGTCAATAATTGTTTGTGCAAGGCGAGTGCCGCACTAAATTGTATGGTGCCACCCTTATACCGTCTATAAAGTAGGTTGTTACATGAATAATTGGCTTTCTGCTCATATAATGATTCATTTTTGTGTCATACTTTTATGACATGGTGAACGGAATTTATAATTTTGGTTCCATGTCGGGGTCGGACAAAAGAAATAGAATGAATACAGAGTCCTATGTAAATAAATGCTAGATAAGATACGAAACAAAGTAAATATACTCACGAGAGCATGTCTACCTCCATGTTTGGGACTGTAAGATTCCAGATCAGAATAGATCTTCTGGGGCTCAGATCCTTGAATATGTCTAAAAGGGGTTATTCAAGAGCATGCCCAACGTGTAGTACTCGTACTAAATATAGTAAGTACATACCTTTTGTAGCAGTTAATACCTACTTCATGTGACAGATTGCAGTCCATCGCCGCTTATAAAAATACTAACTGGTTTCCTCACAGTTTTTTTCTCCACCGTTTTAAGCGCACATATTTTTTTTAGCACTAGACATAGACAACCTAATAAAGAAGAAACATTTCAAAATAATTCCTCGTTTTAAAATGTTTTATCGCAGCAATGGAAAAAAATTTGTGAGTATACATGTGCTTTCAGCAATTGTAAAGGCTGTGCCTACAATCAAATGCTGTCAGAAATGTTGGTCTAGCCACCAGGTTACAAAATGTAGTTGACGTCAAGTATGGGAGGATCGTGTCGCCTAAGGCAAGCACTAAGTAATGCCATCTTCCATCTTATTCTCAACTAGAAAGCTTTTCTACACTCTAAATTGAGTAACTTCTAATTATAAAGTTCGTAAAAGGTTTATTAAACTAAAATATTTTAACTTTGCTTTTACACTGGTATTTTTATGCAGCCATTATTCTATTTTCACTCAGATCGACCTTCTCTCACACTGAGTTTATATTCAAGGTAATTGCTGATATACGAGTGTAAGCGACAATTATAATAACATCGCTCACCGTTTAAGGAAGGTCCATTTATAAATAATTACTCATCATTTTTAAGACGTTATTTTTGTTAGTCGCTTCCCTGTAATGTTTTTTTTTATTTAATTAATTATCATTTACACAAAAAGTTAATATAAAAAAAAATTGAAATAGCACTGAAAAAACACAGAGGTTTAAAACTTGTGCTATCACGAGTCACATTGCTTAAAGGTAAGTACATGCTAATACTACATTAAAAACTTTATATCCATTTAAATAAAGAACAGAATATTATATACATTTAGCGGCAGAAAATTATGATGAACTTACACAAATATTTAGATAATGATTTTTTAACTTGACTTTAGTATTACTAAGTGTTAAACTGTCGCAAATATCGGTAGGTAAGTCGATTGAGTAAGTCTCTAATTTGCTTGAATAACGGCTAAACATACGAAAGTGAACTCTTTTAAAGTTTAGAGAAGCCCCCGAGACGTAAACTATTTGAATCCCGTAGACCGTCTGGAGTCACCGAAAACTTGCCATAAATAGTTTTGGATGACTTCCAAGGCGACCTGTAGACAAGCGACCTTAACTTAGACATCAAAATTTTAAATTAGGTTTTATGTTCTACAATATTTTATCAAAACAAGCTATTATAAAATCCTCGAACTATTATAGTACTTACTTACTTATTCGTCAAGGCAAATCTGAAGAGCCCAAATACGACGGGGTTATAATGCATAGTTGAGGTATTCATACGATCAACTTCAAGCTCCATCATCAGACCAGCGTGTTGTCATCATAATATTACATTATCAAAACTTAATAGGTATACAAAATTTTACAGTTACAAGTTACGACTGTTATCCTCAAGTACGGAACCATCGACCACACGGTCTGTGGTCGATATACGGAACGCATCTTCTCGGATATCTTGCTCAGATCAATTTAAAGATGTCTAAGAGAGAGTCAAAGGCATGTCAAACATTACCTTTGGCACATGCTCATTATGCAGTACCTAGTGTTAAACATTCCATACCAAACAGGTTTTAATTCAATCGCCGATTATAAGAATAAGTAACAAATCATGATTAAATGTCGTCAGCAGTAAAGCGAGCTGTCTTGTTGACAATTCACAGAAAGATCGCTTATCCGTACGGATCACCGCACTGTTGAACGGTGCTAGGTATCAGCTGAATTCAAACGTACAGGATCGGATCCACGTGCAATGGACGGTGTTTCCGGTCAGGCGATGCAGTGTTAATCGCTTAATATACGTCGTCATAACCTAGTATTAACAGGCTTTTATGGTGTTATAGATTAGAAATACGTTTGCATAGATATTGTGGATGCGAAAATTGTCTAGTTTTATACAGAACAAACTGACCCGGCGAACTTCGTATCGCTTTAGAATTAACAAATGCTGTGTTAAGTTCCCGTTCCCGTTCCCGTTCCCGTTCCCGTTTTCCTGCTTTTCTCTTGAAATTTTTCTTGAATTTTCTTTGCTATAAACCTTACGAAGCCCAAGACCTTTCCAACGAATGCAAAACCGTGGAAATCGGTTCGTCCGTTCTGGAGTTATAGCGTCAGGAAGGAAAACCCGACTTATTTTTAGGGTTCCGTACCCAAAGGGTAAAAACGGAACCCTATTACTAAGACTTCGCTGTCCGTCTGTCTGTCCGTCTGTCTGTCTGTCACAGGGCTGTATCTCATGAACCGTGATAGCTAGACAGTTGAAATTTTCACAGATTATGTATTTCTGTGGCTGCTCTAACAACAAATACTAAAAACAGAATAAAATAAATATTCAAGGGGGGCTCCCATACAACAAACATGATTTTTTTGCCGTTTTTATAGATAATGGTACGGAACCCTTCGTGCGCGAGTCCGACTCGCACTTGGCCGGTTTTTATATTATAGATTTCCCAAAACTCGTATCAAACGGAAGTCTATAGATGGTTTTTTTAACCAATCTCTAAATTTGATGTTGAAATGACAGTTGTAATCAAAGAGCGTCTCCCTTTGATCGATTTGGAATTACCTTAATAAGTTTTTTTTTAGAAGACTTAATAAGAAAAAATTATTAAGATAGGTAGGTAGTTCTGAATGTTTTCTCCTACTCGTACAAGTGAGGGTGTGCTGTCAATTATTTTTGTGGTGTTTGTCGTTTTTGGTTGTCACTTGTCTATTGAAACTGAGTGCCTATTCGAAGGTGGCTCTTGTGAGACTATTCCGATTATGAAAGCCTTTTATTTGGACAGAAAATGTTCTCGTTAAGACCGCACTCTGCGAGAATTCCTGCTCTCTGAATCTCGATACTCGCAGGTGTTTTGAACAATTGAAAATTCTCGTGTTTATTTTCTCTCTATTACGTGAATGTATTTCTATTGAACGGTTTTGGAATGGTTTTCTTCACATCGAATTGCATAGCATGTTTTTCAGAAATAATCAACTAAATATAATGAGCTCGAATTCTTTCGTATGAGTAAAATGCAAAGATGAATAAATCTGAAGGACGTTACATAAAATAATGGTAAAATTAAAAAAAAAATGTGACTAATAATTTACCAAAGTCTCATGTCAGTGTGAGAAGATTCTTCTGTTAATACATTTTCTAAAAATAAGGGTGACTGACTGTCACTAAAAATAAACATCATTCGTATATTTTATAGAACAGAAAACATGGGATCACGATTATAATCCCAAAGTCACTATAGTATAAAGCAAAGTCGCTTTCCGCTTCCCGGGTATGTATGTTTGCTTATATCTTTAAAACTACACAACGGATTTTGATGCGGTTTTTTTTAATAGATAGAGTGATTCAGGAGGAAGGTTTATATGTATAATAACATGCTACCCGTGCGAAGCCGGGGCGGGTCGCTAGTAAGGTATATATTTTTCAGTGTATATATTTTTCTCGTAGCCTTGATTGCGGTCGCGGACGATGCTCATGATGAAAAACATCAGAATTTTCTAGAAACGTCAGAAAACGTGGCCTTTCTTATGTATTAGCATCTTTCAAACAGTCCATTCATCTTTTATTTGGCATTCCTCTAGCCGTATTTCTATTGAAAATGATTAACAACCACGATAGTTAAAATTCTACATATTATGACTGTTTGCGTATCGATGCAAAAAAACTAAATAGTTTTTCTAGTAATCCTATTATTGTAATAATTACTGCAGAAAACAATGGCTTCAGAAAAATTGCAAAATATGTTACATTTGTTTTCGTTGTTTTTGGTTATGATAATCGATCAAGATTGAAAATCTGAACATCCAATTTTATTCGTTTTAAAGAGTAGTTACACCCTAAGTGTAAGTTACACTTACACCCTGTTTATTTTATGTACCAGTTTAATTAACTATTATTAATATTAAACAACTTATTTACTCACGTCTAATATAATAATTAGCAAATTAATACAGCTAAAGCTCTCACGTATAGAATGCTAATTACTGCAAAATGTGGGCATGTGCCAAATATAATGGTTGAACGTGCCTCTGACTACCCCCACTAGACATATTCAAAGGATCTAAGCGCCTGGAGATCTGAGAGGATGTCTACCGTACTTAAGGATTACAGTCGTGATCCTATTTATTAATTAATTATAGAGTTTAAAAAAATATATATAAAAATCCTGAAGGATGAACAATGATAAACTTGAAAAGTAATAATTTATACTAATTATATTATACACCATCAATGAAACTTATATTGTAAATTCTATTTAAAACACAAACACTATACCGCCTACAATAAACAGAGAAGCAAATGTAATGTTGTTACTGCTGTTTATATAATAATCTGTGCTGCAATGTTTTCGTTTATGCAACCGCCTGATTGCGCGGTGATCAGCGGATTAGCGGTCAAAGTGTGTATCGCCTTAATAAGATGTATTTAAGTCAATGAAAACTTGTTACAGTTCTTACCATAGTTTGTGATCTAGGTACTTGTACAATTGACAAGTTTGTGCCTATGAAGGTCCGGTCTAAGTTAGATAGTAAACATTACAATAAAAAGGGGTATATTTCTTGCATCAAAAGTTTTATGTGATAGATAAAATGTACGATTTATTCGATGCCAAAATTGTCCCCAATAAAAAAAGCACAACACGTTTTTGCCGAGATCTTAGATATGTACAACAGAAAATTCATGGCGTAACGCCCATGTGTGCTAGTACTTCCACAGAATAAATAAAATAGCATTGAGTAGAGATACTCGGTGAAAATTCATATGCGCATTAACACGTGCTTATAACGGTGAAGGAAAACATCGTGAGGAAACCAGTTAGTATTCTTGTAAGCGCGACGGGCTTGCAACCTGTCACATGTGGAATGCTAATTACTGCAAAATGTGGGCATGTGCCAAATGCAATGTTTGGACGTACCTTTGGCTAATCCCTCTAGACATTTTCAAAGATCTAAGCGCCTGGAGATGTGAGAGGATGTCTACCGTACTTGGGGATTACAGTCGTGATCCTATTTTTTTTTTTTTGCTCGGTGATGTATTAAATTTTACTCGGTTCAATTGAAATGTTTAGGCTTTACATACAAATAATGATGTGTGATGAACATAGATGTTTGTTCTGTGTCTGGGTGTTAGATTGTATTTTAGGTATGTATTTATAAAAAAAGTACCGATGCAAATATTCTATCAGTTAGATGACGCTGTGTGATAATAATGCCCACCAATATTTATTTATATAAATACCTTTTCGAAATCTGATATATTCCTATGTATGGAAATCTGTGTAGGTACGTACTTATGATAAATAACGTACAAAAACAGTTAATTAAAATCCGAGTCTGAATTAATATCAAATAACGAAAGCATGTTTGTAGGAGCCAATTTAATATCGGCTATTCCAAAAGCGTAAATATGAACCCTTATAACTTTAGTTCAGAGTGTTTAGTGTTCTGTAAATAAAGCGTTATTTCGAAGGTATTTATTTTCATACGGATGTGTTAGGCCATGGTTTCTCAAACTGGGGTACGCCACTGAGTCTGCTCGCGATCATGGCTATTGTAACATCGCCGAAACGTTGGGAAAATAAATTATAGTTAATTACGTGATAGTATAAATCTATAGTTCTGTCTACTAATCACGATAGTTTGAAAAATAGTACGCCATTGATTCATAGGGATAACGCGATAAAATTTACGCCATGACGGCTTAGCATTAGTATCGCATTAGTATCTTAGTATCTTTTGTATTTTCCTATCTATAGGCAGCTTTTTTTTAAGGGGTTCGCAGTGGTCTTGAATGTCTAATAGGGATATGTGGAACAATAAGTTTGAGAACCCCTGTGTTATGCCAGGTACACAATGACAGTGGGCTCGATTTCCGCTTAGAAAAAAATAATAAAAATAGTACGCCATTGAGTCATAGGGATAACGCGATAAACTTTACGCCATGACGGCTTAGCATTAAATTTATTTGTATCTTTTGTATTTTCCTATTAGGCAGCTTTTTTTAAGGGGTTTGCAGTGGTCTTGAATGTCTAATAGGAATATGTGGAACAATAAGTTTGAGAACCCCTGTGTTAGGCCAGGTACACGATGACAGTGGACTCGATTTCCGCTTAGAAAAAGTTGAATATAAATTATTACCTCACGCCTTTCCCTGATTTATACTCTGTGCCACGTGAGGGAGTGTCAGAAACATCCGCCGTGTCGTAAGGTTATTTATGATGTTATTTCCCTTTACAAATATTTAACTGAATTTTCAAAGCTGGCACAATGAGGCAGTAAACTCAGATCTTCTTGCGTCTGATAAATGAATTGAGAATAATGACAGGCGTTCTATTAAATCATTGTATGGAACAGATAGTAGGTGCTGCTTTTAATAGAGTAGATAACTAGATACCTAGTTAATGCCATTAATTTTATACAATAAACTGTGTGTGAGGTGACTGTGAAAGCGTCATATTACATTTATTATTACCTAGGTATGTATAAAGAAAAAGCCGTATACGAGTCGGTGGTACCCCGACTTTCAATCTGAAGGTAGTGCGTTTGATTTCCGGCCGAGCATCAATTGATTAACTGTAATCCTCAAGTACAGTAGACATCCTCTCAGATCTTCACTCGCTTAGATTCTCTAGATGTCTAAGAGGGGGAGTCATAGTCATGTCCAGACTGACCCCCGCTGACATCTTCAAAGGATCTAAGCGCCTGGAGATCTAAAGGGATGTCTACCGTATTTGGGGATTACAGTCGTGATAATATTTATTTTTATTTTATTTAAACAGAGTATTTGACTATCAGTACGTATAAAAGCTGCTAAGACGTTATGTCAATGTACGGTCAGCAACTTCTTTAAGCATCGCACGTACAAGTGCATCCGTATTGCATCCCATACAACACACCAAGTTTAAATAAGGTTACAGCGGGCTATTGACACTGAAGTTTGCAATCCTACTTATATAGTTTACTAGCGACCCGCCCCGGCTTCGCACGGGTGCAAAGCTGATACCAAAATATATTACAGAATGTCTTTGTATACTCGTTAACAGCATTCATTCCTCCACACAGCTTCAGAGCTGCAGATGTAACGTCCAGACTGATATTTTTCCACTTCATTTGGTGATTGTATGCTGAAAGTGGCCTGGTCACTACCCTTATTAATGTATTTAGAGTAACGTATTGGATTGACTTTATTGAACTGCACAACTCGACGTTGATATGGTCATCAAAAATTTTCAAAAGGATAAGCGCAAAAAAATGTGTTTATTTACTACTTCATATTAGAAATCTTAAAATTATCAGTGGTTCTCTAATATATTAAGCATGTTATTATACAAATAAACCTTCCTCCTGAATCACTCTATCTATTAAAAAAACCGCATCAAAATCCGTTGTGTAGTTTTAAAGATATAAGCATACATACAGACATACATACAGACGCGGGAAGCGGGAAGCGACTTTGCTTTATACTATGTAGTGATACGAAAGTTTGTAAGGAGGATGTTTGGATATTCACGTGATGTTGAACCATGCTAAAAGGGCTGATTGATACTGATAACATTAAGGAGCTCTACATAGCATTAAGGAAAGGATCATTAAAAAAGGTAGACCCCAAGCCGTGTTTGTTGCCTGATTCTTTTAGGCTTGGTCGCGAGGAATCGGCGTAGCTTCACCTAGTTCCTAAGACGTTTCAAAGTGATCCTTGTGATTTAATTGAAATAAATGATTTTTGAATTTGAATTTGAATTTGATCTAAAGTCGTGAACAACTAGGGACGTATATACAAAAGTATTTAAGGCTTGTTTAGATATATAAGGATATATACATTTATAATGTTGATAATGTTATAAACGTTATGTGAAAGAACAATGTGTAGATTACAATGGTGCAATATAAGCAAAAAGGCATAACTTAGACTTATGCCCTTTTTGACCGAATTATTCGTAGAGCCTATTATACAATTTAATGCATAATTTTATTTATGTAATATTAATTATAATATTAATTAAAATTACATGTCTGAGCGCTTAGAGATCTGATTAGATATATACCGTACTTGGAAATTATGAAATAAAATAAAAAGGATCATGACTGTAATCCCCAAGTACGGTAGACATCCTCTCAGATCACCAGAGTCTTAGATTCTTTGAAGATGTCTAGTGGGGGTAGTCAGAGGCACGTCCAAACATTACATTTGGCACATGCCCACATTTTGCAGTAGTTAGCATTCCATACGTGACAGGTTGCAAGCCCATCGCCGCTTATAAGAATACTAACTGGTTTCCTCACGATGTTTTCCTTCACCGTTTTGAGCACGTGTTTTTGATGCGCATATAATTTTTTCGAACAGAAAAATCCATTGATGCACGCGGGGTTCGAACCGTTGTATGTATGTTGTAAATTTTAAATTACATTTCATTTCATTTAAAATTTACAACATACAATTATTTTGTGGTAGGTACTTGTTCAATAGACAACTGACTAGGGATACGTTAGAAAACCAAACAAAAAAAATGTGATTTATGATACCCAAAGGAAATCCTAGTCTGGGATCAGGACCGTGTATGGGACTGTTGGGTGTTATTTATTATTAATTTATTCTTCTTTACTTCGTACACAGGTGCTCGATTGGTTTAAGGTCTGGGCTGCTTGTAGCACTATAGAAATGTAGAAAAAGGTAATCTTTATCAGCGTAAATATATAAAGATACTAGCGACCCGCCCCGGCTTCGCACGGGTTTAATACATATAAACCTTCCTCCTGAATCACTCTATCTATTAAAAAAACCGCATCAAAATCCGTTGTGTAGTTTTAAAGATATAAGCAAACATACATACATACATACAGACGCGGGAAGCGGAAAGCGACTTTGCTTTATACTATGTAGTGAAGACGTTTTCCTGTCTAATTTCAATAACCTCACAGAAAAAAATACTTATTGTTTTTCTCGAGCTTAACGCTGGATTTTAGAAAAATCGGTACGAAATATACTTTACGACCTATCTAAATAATAGAATATACACAAAAAAATTATAAAAATCGGTGAAGCCGTTACGAAGGAGTTTGGTGACAACACTGGGACACGAGAATTTTATTTAAGTATAATATATAAAATTAGGCATAGGCTATAATATAGTTGTGATTGAATGTGGGTTTAATAGACACATCTCAGATTTATGCTGTTTCACATACATGAACCAAGATGTGTGCACAACCAATTATTGAAAAAAATCATTCATGCTCATTTAATTTTACATCACTTTCAATATAATATTGTACTTTAAAAACCACACAGATATTATATAGATACTCACATTAGGTCGAAATATAGATAAGGGACATAGGTACCTACTACAGAGAACTATTTTACTCTGTTTATCTAGCAAAAATACAACGCGCATATACCTAATAAACTGCTCAGGCGCATCATCGTATAATATTATAAACGAAACATATATAAAGTTATTAAACTGATGTTTGACTTTTATTTTATATAAAAACGCGGATATGAACTCATGAGTACATAACTTATCAATGGCGTGAACTAGGGAAACCCCTTCAAGGTCGGCGAGAAGGCTTCGAATGTCGTTATTAGGTAAAGGAGGTTGTTTCTCGATTTAGTTTATACAATGTGGAGCTCGAGCGGAGTCGCCCAGAGTGTTGCGCTTTTGGCAGGCTGCAGGCAAGTCTTTTTTATTGTTTTTTTTATTTTTATTTTAGAAATCGATCTCTTCCGAATTCAAAAAAAACCATATGGCGTCAATTAAGGTTTTAATTTGTGTCTTAACTTTGCTGCTTGGACATAAATGGTTAATTACAAAAATAAAAATAATTTATATACAATCAAAAAATTATATTGTATGAAAAGTTATAGAAAATATTTATAAACAATAAACAGAATTAGAATTTTATCAAAAATACATTTACGATGTATTTAATTTAATGGGTACGAATAAGATTAAAAAAAACATTGTGCTTATAAGTAGCAAATTGATGTTAATTATGTATTCTAATTGAATTAAGTAGGTTTATGTATTTTGATAACATACTTACTTCTAATTGTGTTAAGAAACACTAATTTGATAAGCCAAAAACAATGAAGTGATAATAATGGTCCAATTACAAGTGAAAGTGAAGTAAAGTAGTTTCTGAGTCAACACCAAAATACTACGATACATATGTTTTTTTTATATTTATAACTTTGTCTTTTGAGCTAAAAACTGCGCTTTTATGACTCTGTGTGCAATATTTTGGCAAACAATGGTGCCAGATTAAACTAAAACAAAACTTAACGACATCTCCTTTTGTTTCGTATAGAGTAAAAGAGACGGCAATAATTTTAGAGACGTTAAAATCGTTTTTACTTAGTTTAGTGCCAATAAAATGTACACTAATAGGTACTTAATCAATTAAGTGTTTATTTACTTTGTACTTGTATATAACATTATGGAACTATTTACTCTTGCCATGGAATATTCCATAATAATGCAAATTATAAAATTAGTATAATTAATTATTCAGTATGATTATTATTAGTCAGTGGTTCTTAAATTCGGAACGCTTAAGACAGTGAATGACTTAAGCGTCAATAAGGCGATACACACACTGAATCGCCCAACCGCTCGCAGTTGGCGGAGAAGCGGATCCAATGTTATACTGTATGTAATTCGCTGATAACTTACACACGCCAACCGCTTACGAGGTCAGGCATAGTAGGTTTCCACTGACGCGGAGCTGTGCGGAGTGGAGCTGAGCGGACCGTGAAGTGACCAATCTCAATGCTCGCAATAGTTAACCCAAAAATTGATCTGAACTGTGATTGGTCAATTTATCGTCCGCTCCGACACCGACCGAAACACAGCGCTTGACATTTTTAAATTCGAATATTTTGAGCGCTGTCTTATGCTCAATTTATCAACACGCGCAGTGCTAAGTCCGCTCCGCACTGCTCCGCAAAACTCAGCGTAGACGACAACTTAGAAACGATAAATTTGTGACGCGCCTTAATCAGCTTGAAACGTATTTTACCTATTTCCAGTTTCCACTCGCTAGTACCTACCAAAGACATTGAATTTAAACTTCTACTAGAAGTACCAACGTAATTATTTTTATGTGGGTACCTTATGTTCATTAATTATACCATCGTCATCGGTAACCTTGAAATTTATATACCTATGGTTATTTTTCGACCAATTTAAATTTGCAAAAAATATTTTGAAGATTGTTTAAATTTGTGACTATGATAGACTATGATCTGATAATAGGCGTGCCGGCTTATAGCTTCCGCCCGCGGCTCCTTTTACATGGTACCTGGATAAAAAATATCCTATTTTTTATTCTGAACGTAAGCTATGTATTTTCCAAGTTTTATTCAAATCCGTTTAGTCGTTTGGGCGTGATTGAGGCACAAGCATCCAATCATACAAACATCTTCACAAACTTTCGCATTTATTTTTGTGTGATATTGCTTAGTTTTCTGCTTTAAGGCGAGTAATAAATGTTTTTGATGAATGCAGAATCGTTTTTTCTCAATAACCGCAAAACACACAGTTTTGTTTTTTACGACAAAGATAACTTAAGGATATAATCTAGATAAATTACAGACAGAAACACAATTGGTAAAACTTTTCTCGATAGATTTATTTTCTAAAGTTGGCTCTTCAGAAACCCTAGTTTAGTTTTTAATCAAAACTATGAATAGCTAAACAGTTCATTTTTATATAATTCGTTAGATAATCACACTAGCTAAATAAATTACAGACGGTTTCTTTTTAAATTTGATGGTTTTCTAGATATTGCAGTTTTAGCACTTTTTCCGTCTTATCTGGGTAAATTCAGCCCATACAAAAAGTCAAAAATTTCAAGTATCGCCTTAACACGGTAACGTCAATACCTTGCACTTCCAATGGATTTATAGTTTGTTTTTTTAAGGAAGAAAATTCGCGTATATTTTTCAAAATGTACGATTATATTAGATTGGTAAAAAAAAGTAAATTAGTATGAGCCAACTCTGTTGACGAAGTTTGTAAGCTTCCCATCTGGCCTAACGACTGTAATAGGGACATCATAACGTACCCTCCGAAGCAAATGAAGCGCAAAAGGTAAATACTAAATATTATAAAAGCTATGTATAATAATTTGCAGTGGGACAACATAATTCAAATTATTAACCGTCTTTAATAATAATACGTAAAAACGTAAGTTTTAAACGTAAAATACTAAAAACAAACCCGACTTCTTGTTGTTAAGTCCAATAAAAAAAAAGTATAACCTATTTTTGCAAACTTAGAAGTGGTATTTTTTCCTTAAATTTAAGTGGAACCAAACTTGAATAATATATCCTCTCAATCAGTATTTATACCTTGTCTCAAAAATATAATAAATGTGTTTACTTAATACATCGTATCTTAGTCGCATAACTAATGCTATTATCTACATTAAAAATAAATATTGTCAAACAAAAATTCAACTGGAAATCCTAATCAGCATTGAATGGGATTTCGAACTCGCTAGGTTTGTACAAGCAATGTTATCATTAATAGTTAATTTTAATTAACTTTAAACACTACAGACAAATAAAATTATATCCAAAAGTATTTATCTATACCTGTTAATTTGAAGAATGTACCTAAGTAGATAAATAAATAAATATTGTCGGACTTTGGAACCAGAGAACTGATATAATACTTAAATACTTTTTTTTTGTAAATACATACTTTTTATACATATTAACACCCAGACATTATAACAAACATCTATGTTCATCACACAAATATTTATCCCGGGTGGGGATCGAACCCACAACCTACAGCGCAGAAGGTAGAGTTATTACCAACTGAGCTGTGAGGATAATAACTCCTGTCTTGTGATTGACCAATTCAATTTATTTATTCACTAGCTGACCCGCAACAGACGTTGTCCTGATTTTGGATGTGATTTGATAGATCAGTCAGCGAGTAACGCAAAAGTTTTATATATTTAGAAAGGTAATAAAAAAAAATTACATCTTCTAATATATAAAATTCTCGTGTTACAGTGTTTGTAACCAAACTCCTCTGAACCGGCTTGGCCGATTTTTATGTTTTTTTTGTGTATATTTGGTAGTTTGTGAAGAGGTCGTGGACCATTTTTTATACCACTTTTTGAACAATCCAGCTTAAAGTGAGGGAAAAACTAAAAGCGTTTTTTTCTTTGGGATTATTGAAGTTTGTGAGGACAACGTCGGTCAGGACAGCTAGTTACATATTTTATACCAGTAGGTACCAGAAACTACGAGTACTATAAATTGTACCTAATTGCCCAGACCCGGAACAAATACCAGCTTGTCAATATTGTTCCGCTGCGGAAATCGAATTTGCACCCGAGGCTTACACTCCTACCCCACCACTAAGGTCGTTACTGAAATTAAAAATAGTTCTTTAATTAATTAAAATTTATCTGGTCATAAAAATCACGTCTGTAATCCCCAAGTATGGAAGACATACTCTCTAGATCTCACGGTATATGTATAAAAATTATATTCGACGCAATGTCCATTTTGCAGTAGTTAGCATTGTTACGATTTTTTTTTATTACTTGTCTTATAAATACAAAGTTTTCATAATAAGTAATTATAGAGACTTATAGAAATACGGCTAATTTCCACTTTATTTACTTGTATTGCTTACATTTCAAGACAATTCAGATGCTTTTTAAATAGAAATACGGCTAATTACCACGTTTTTACTTGTATTGCTGACGTTTCGAGACAATTCAGATGCTCTTCATCATGAGCAACGCCCGCGACCGCGATCAACGGCAGATCGGCGAATACTACGGTTCATAGCCCGCTCCGCCCGAGCCGAAAGCAGCGCCGGTGATCGAGTCGTATCCTGTGCGTCATCGGAATCACTCGAAACTTCTGACACGCTACCCGCATTTCTACTCGAGTCGTGAACATAAGGCCGCATACACACTGCACTCACAGTATCACTCTCCGGACAAGACACAAAACTTTCAGAAGGGGTGGTGGAATTCAGTAAGGGTTTCCATGATGGTGAAATGCCCCATCCGCGGTCTCGGTTAAAATTAGGATGCTTATTGATCTCAATCGCTTCTCGTATCTTTCGTGGGACGAAGAACTTCTCTCTCGCTAGGACCAAAGTCTTATCAAAACGTAGATAATGCGACGAGTTTGAGATCAAAGCATGTTCCGCAACCGCTGACTTTTCCACATCCAGGTTTCTCACACTCCTGATGTGTTCGGTTAATCTTGCCGAGATATTGCGCTTGGTTTCTCCTATGTAACTTTTGCCACAGTCACATGGTATGCTGTAAACCCCAGGCACATTTAGAGGATCCTTGTCTTTGGGTGAGCGCAACAATTGTCTTAGCTGACTTGGAGGCCGAAAAATCGGTTTGATGCCATATTTTTGCCGTAAGTAATGACCTATCTTGTCTGTTACCCCCTTTATAAAAGGAAGGTAGACCGGAGAACGCTCCACGACAGATGGACGTCTACGCTCATTCGCCTTCATCACTTGAGAATACTCCCGCCACCCATATCCATTTCTCTCTAACACCGTTCTTACGTGCTCCAACTCAGACTCCACATGATGATGATCACACAAAGTGAGGGCCCGATTGATCAGTGTTCTGGGCACGGAGAGGAGATGCATGGGATGGTGATGAGAGTTCGCGTGTAAATATTGATCTGTGTGTGTTGGCTTCCTGTAGACGGAGTGTGATAAACCACCACACTCATCACGCATCACACGCACATCTAAGAAGGGCAAGGTTCCATTTGTTTCCCTTTCCGTAGTGAATTGTATTTTTGGATGGATAGAGATCAAGTGATCCAAAAACTTCACTAACCCATCCTCAGTAATGATGGCAAACACGTCATCAACATACCGCCACCACAATCGTGGCTTTATGGTTGCAGTATAAATGGCTTCCTCCTCAAACCATTCCATAAAAATATTAGCCACGACTGGAGCAATTGGAGAACCCATAGCCACACCATCAATCTGTTTAAAATATTCCCCCCTCCATACAAAATAGCCACTCCTTAAACAGAAATCTATCCACTCAACATAATGTCCAGGAAAATCCGCTGCTTCTATGAGATTGGCAATAATAGACATCGCGTCCTCCACAGGCACGTTAGTAAATAAGGAAGACACGTCGAAACTGACCATAACTTCCGTTGGTTTTATTATTACGTCCGAGATCAGCTGTACGAAATGTCTAGAATCCTTCACATAGCTGGTTGAATTCCCTGTCAAAGGCTGTAGTGTTGAGGCTAAATATTGTGAAAGTTTGTATGTGGCCTTATGTTCACGACTCGAGTAGAAATGCGGGTAGCGTGTCAGAAGTTTCGAGTGATTCCGATGACGCACAGGATACGACTCGATCACCGGCGCTGCTTTCGGCTCGGGCGGAGCGGGCTATGAACCGTAGTATTCGCCGATCTGCCGTTGATCGCGGTCGCGGGCGTTGCTCATGATGAAGAGCATCTGAATTGTCTCGAAACGTCAGCAATACAAGTAAAAACGTGGTAATTAGCCGTATTTCTATTTAAAATGATTAACAACCACGATAGTTTTAATTCTATAATTCAGATGCTCTTCATCATGAGACCGCGACCAACGGTAGATCGGCGGATATAGAGACTTGTATGATATTTTTAACTATAAAATAAAAATCTCATACTAGCTACACATAATAATCACCCATGTGAAGTTGCAACATTTCTGATTATGTTAAGTTAAACGGCTCATCGAAGTCAATGCTCGTTTTATTTCTAAGTATACTTATTTTTATCTTATCCGTGAAGTAGAAAAATAAACATTTAAATATAAATAACCAGTATTTGAGAGCTATCGCACGAGCTAGGGTCAATGCTTCGATTTTAGTCAGAACTTGATGTTTTGACCGTGACTTCTAAATACAAGAAGCAGGTCTTGTAGGTATAAAAAGATAAGACGATAAAAAAGCCTAGGATTTAATACGTTCCAACTCGCTCTATCAATAATAATTATGATTAATTTTGTATGAATAATTTAGTACAAGACAAAAACTTAAAAAAAAAACAATAAATTAAATTAAACTTAACAAAATTTGACGATTCTAAAATGATCCAAGTGATTTCAATGGCGCTTTTTTATTATTATTTTTCATTATGAAAGAATGCTACTTCACATAATTAACCTTTACTGATTAGAGATTAAAAATCAGAAAAAAAATGTGGACACATACTAACCTCTTTTGTTTCTCGTCGCAACCAAACTTCTTTTGTTTGAAGTGCAAATCTTTTGTCATTGAATTTATGTGTCAATGTCAAAGAATATTAATAAGAAAAATCGTTTTGTTTACATCTGTGAAATTAGTAGATTTGTTATAGCACAGTGTTCTTGGATATTAATATTGTCTGTTTATTAATATTCTCTGTAATATAATTTAAAACTATATTTTGGTTTCAATTATTTATCTAGCTTGTATTTAGAGAGCTGATAACACCGGAGTCAGACCGAAACACAATTATGTTCTGATGTTCCAAACATATAGCACTAAAAACTAATTAAATATGGATTTTCCTCGTAGTTTCCAATCCACGCACCACAATAATAAAACAATTTTCTAACTTTTCCTCCCACACTTATGGTAACTAATAATAACTAAACAGTGGAAATACGATATAACCGTTATTCATTTTGATTTACCTCAAGGTTATTTCTGCAATCGTAAAATACCGCATAATAATACTATTTATTTAGTTCCTATGATTTCAATGAGTCTTATAAATATAATATAAAACTGACTTCCGCCCGCGGCTTTGTTTGTGTGGTACCTGGATGAAAAGTACATACATGCTCAAAAGTCAATAGACAAGGTATTTATTTTAATAAAATCACATGAATCACTTTGAAACGTCTCAGGAGCTAGATGAAGCTGCGCCTAAGCCCAGAAAAATCTATTAAGGCGCTCCATGTCGACGATTGTTTTTTTTCGAAACGAAAAAAGAAATACTTCTGAACAAGCCACATCTCCTATTTTATAATGTATAGTATATGTGAATAAAGATGTACCCATCTTTAATCACTTCGATAAATAATCCTACCAACCGCTGCAATGACGACAAACACGCGTCGGCGCGTGGTCCGCCTTTGCTTTTCGAATAAATTAATGATATAAATTATGTATAATTACTTATCAAAAATCTATTCTAATAGAAATCTAGACCTACATATTACCTATCTTTAACAATAAATCACAAGTTGATTTTAATGGTAGATATCAAAATATTTCGATCATAAATTCTAAAACGTATCATTTTGAAATAATATCTTTATCGTGAAAAGTTTCTGCTATTATGTTTTCAGCTTAATAGAAATCTAGGTAGGAACCTGAAGTAATATAATTATAAAAATAGGAGATGTGGCTTGTTTAGAAGTATTTCTTTTTTCGTTTCGAAAAAGAGCAATCGTCGACATACAGCCCCTTAAGATCTATCTATTAGAAACTGTTCCATATTCCAAGTCTCAAAATTTCATCATCAATTCATTCAAATCCGTTTGGGCGTGATTGAGCCACAAACATCATTATTTTAATATTAGTTGATTTATAATATTAGTTGAATAAATAAATATTGGCGGACTTTACACACAACGCCATCTAGCCCCAAACTAAGCAAAGATTGTACTATGGGAACCAGATAACAGATAGTTTTTTTTTAATAAATACATACCTATTATACATAGTAACACCCAGACACAGAACAAACATTTATGTTCATCACACAAAAGTTTGCCCTGGGTGGGGATCGAACCCACAATCTACAACGTAGAAGGCAGAATTACTACCAATTGAGCTGTGAGGCCAGTCATTTAATTTTTGCATGTAACTATATAATTTCTTGTTGACCACCTGAAGCCCAGAAGGTGTGCAAGGTTTTACCATTGCAGATGAATATTTACAAAATGATCATCTATAAAATTTCCATCACACTCGTGTGTGGAGTTTACTGATTTCTAAGTATCTACTTATAGAAACTTGAAATAGGTACAGTCGGCGGATCTTGGCTTACGTGAAGTTAGCCATGAGACCGCAAAAATGGTTTTGTGTCACTGCATTGGTCGAAAATTGTCTGCCGCGCAGCCTAACTTCAAAATTCATGTAAGCCAAAATGCGCCAACCGTTGTACCTTATTCCTCAAGCAAGAAAAAAGCACATCGAAATGAATTCTCACTAAATAAAGCGTTCATTTAAATGCAGTTAATTAAAAGTGATTTGTCTTTATGGCCCGCTGTGCTTGACGCGTGGGGCAAGAACCAGTCAGCAATTATTCCTTAACAAAGATTCAATGCTTTGAATACAATTCTTTTTACAAGCTTTTATTTAACTTGCACTGTACGTATGTTTGTTTATTTGTAACTTTAAAATTTTGTTGGTATTCGATTAAGCTGAAATTTAGCATACACTTTAGTTCAGGGGACAATACAATAGTATGGTGACGAGCTGATCTGATGATGGAGTTAAGAGCTGTTCAATAGACACAACGGAAATTCTTAGTAAATACTTCGATTGAGTAAAAACTTTGCATACTTGTAAAGTTCCGATGGCAATGTTATATGATGTGACAAGTGAAAGCGCGCTGGTGTTCGATGATTTTACAAAAGCTTGTCATAAAAAAAATAACAGAAAATGTATTTTTTCAACGACCCATGTTGGCCGTTTGTGAGGTACCTTGACTGTCAATGCGAAGGTTGTAGTTTTGAATTTTGATCGTGCATCAATGGATTTTTCTATTCTAAAATGTATTATGCACATTATAAACACGTGCTCAAGGCTCATCGTGAGTGATTCCTAAAAGTGGCGATGAGCTTGCAACCTTTCATATTGGAATGCAAACTACTGCCTTCATCTGACATCTTCAAGGATCTTAGCGCCTATCTGAGAGTTTGTCTACCATACCTTCCTAGGTACTTTGGTATTACAGTCGTGGTTCTATTATTAGCTTTTCTATAAAACAGAAACTCATTTCTATTCTATTCAATGAAAATCTAGAAAACCGGCTTTTTGGTAATACCAATGCCTAATAATCGCACTACTTGAAAATTGGCCAATGTTGGAGCATCTTCCAAGAGAAACTAATTTCGTTAGCTATTTTCTCATATATATATATGGCCAATATGGCTGGTCCCCATGGGAAGAATAGACCAAAACCATCCAGAAAAAAATACACATTTTATTGAAAAGGATGGAGGAGGCCTTTGCCCAAAAATGGACATCTCCATAATAAAAGAAATAAAATATTAATAATATAAGTTAATCATAATTAGTAATATGTAGGTGTATTGAATTGAATGTAACTTTAAAAAGGAGAATAAATGGCTATAATAATAATAATTTTCTCATACCCCTTTTTTTTTTGCTCTATGTTGTTACAAACATAAGACGCTATTTTTTATAAAGCTTGATTTATTTTTTACAGCCTGTTGTGCCTGACGTATGGGGCAAATCTGCCAGAAGTTAGCTCTGGGCTGAGCAATTACACCTTTCCCAAAGACTTTATTTTTGGTGTCTCGACGGCCGCATTTCAAATCGAAGGAGGATGGAACGAAGGAGGTATGAATGTGTAAAAACTATTTATCTACACTAATGTTGTAACATTCTACTTATGTTTCCAATACTTGACTTATAATTACTACTGTTATAGCGCAGACAACAAAACACTCAATTTAAGCAATTTCACATGATGGTATAATATCCACATCGATATCGTAAAATCTCATTATAACATCAATAAAACGCGACCAATTAACCTGGCGAGCCTTATGTCAAAATCCTCATACAAGTTGTATAAAATGTTGATATTAGGCTGGCTTTTGAAAACAGTTGGGTTATACGTGAAACTACTAAACTTACATACACAAAACTCTTTGGTAAGATCTTGTGCCAATTAAATAAAAAAAAAAACAGCGCGCGCTCGCTCCTGATTGGCCCTGCGCGCGCAGCTGCTTATTGGTTAGATTTTAATGGCGGCAAGTTCACTGTGACAATACAATACACGTACGCGTGAATTTAATGTTTCGCAATGTGTTTTGTTTTTAAAATACAAATTAAAAGTTAAAAATGGATAGCGACGTTAGTGAAGATAAAGTAGTGTATGTAACTGCATATAACACGGGTATTAAAACACTCGTTACTATTATGAAACTCGCTTCGCTCGTTTCATAAACTCACACTCGTGTTTTAATACCCTTCCTTATATGACAGTTACATAAACTACTATTATAATTCTTATTTTAAAATTTCTATGACACTTTTTCCCGTAGAGTCTAAGTTTATGAGGATATTGAACTTTGTATTAATGATACATCAAATAGTTTTATTACTTACATAAGTTCTAGTTATTATATATTTATATTATGTAAAACGGGGTAACTTAGACAGAATCAATAAAGATATAATAAACTATGATAACAAGTTTGCAAAGTTGTATAATGCCAAGCCATAATGTTTATCGCACATTCACAATTCATCTTATTTGCTTAGGTGCATTATCTAATTGCATATCTTTCACAACTTATATATCGTTACCTATAATCTTATACTCATTAGATACCATCGACCATATAGCACAATAGACGCCTATTGGCTTCATTTCTTCAACAAACAATTCTGTCAAAACATTGAGGCGTGCGAGTCAGGGGGAGCGGTAAAACATGCATTCTAATTAGCCGGTTCAATGTCACAGACCACCGCGGGGTGCGTCGTGAATCGCGCTCTATATGAGCAGTATAAGCCTAATGTATTGTGAGAAAGTGTCCGTCTTCCATGAGGAGTCCATAGGCTGTGTGGTCGATGTTAGCTACATATTATACAAGACCAACGTTCTAGTTGGTAGCTCTAAAGTTGTTGTTGTTTTTTGTGTGTAGCGCACAGTATCGTGCTAGCTACGCACACACAGGCGCGTGTCTATACACATTACAACTACATGTACTGCTCACCCGTTTAAATGAGATTGAACAACTTCAACTCATCGACAACAAACCCCAAAAAGACACTTCATGCAGGACGAACACTGCCTAATGTCTTGTGAGACAGTGTTCTGTGTCTGTGTCTGTGTTCGTTTTCTACTGATATAAGACAACGCGCGTAAATCTGCATTAGTATCGACCACATCAGTGAAACGTCACTTTGAACCGGCCTACCAGAATGCATTTTTCTTGACTCGCATACATCAACAGTTTGACAGAATTTGAAGAAATTAAGCCTTTAGGCGTCTATTGGACTGTGTTTTCGATGACTTAACCAGTGGCTATAAAACATAATAATACATTTTTACCAGTGGCTATAAAACATAATAATACATTTGTCAAACTTGCACTGCACAGTCTGAAAATTTAATAATAAGTTATCTCATACCTTAAGTATGTACAAATAAATCTACCTTCGTTCTGTATTAAATTTTGCACGTATCACGTGTACCGCGAACATCCTTCCGCACAGATTCAATAAACTACCGACAACCGTATTTGAATAAGGAACACGACAATCTTACGAGTTTGTTCGTGCGTGTGAGCGCGGCGCCACTTTCTTCGCTAGCATTTTTATTTATTCAGGATTTTCTTTTGAATACTATGAGGTAAATAGTTTTCTTTTTCTACTTTTCTCTTAGACGGAGTTTTTCAATCGATGTATTTTTATAAATACATCATGCCGTGCTAAGCGTCTTACTCCGAGTGAGTATTTTATATTATATTTTAAAAACGCAGTATGAATAAACTTAAATTCGAGCCGTACATAAAATACTTATTAAAAAAATAAAAATAAAATGGGAATTAGAAAGAAACTGTAGACTTCTGAGTATTCTGGTCTTAAATGGGCTTATTCAGAGGTACATCAAAATATTATTTAAAAATTCACACCAGCGAAACATCTTATTATTTAGATCCTTGCGAATATATTAGGCACGTCTAAACTGGATTCAATTGTAATACTTATAATTTTTTAGGGAAAGGCGAAAGCATGTGGGACACATATCTTCACAAACATCCCAATTACACCCCAGACGGTTCCAATGGTGATATTGCCGCTGATTCCTACCACAGATATAAAGAAGACGTAGCCATGATCAAGAGTATGAATGTGAAGTACTACCGGATGTCTATCTCATGGCCTCGGTAATTTTATATAATTTATAGATTAAATTGCCCATACAAGGCACTTCCTATCAAAAATGTGTACCTTCAAAAAATTTAACATTAGACGGAATTTTTATGAGTTTTATCTAGTGTGTTTTAATAAGCACTACTTATGTTTTTTAACCGAGTTTGCGCCAGTCACGCTATACCTACGATTTCGTGTCTAGGACCTCATCAAAAAAATATTGGCATTTAAGACGGTAAGGTGATAGACAGAGTCGAGATAGAAGTGAAGTCAATGTTATCGGACAGATGTGTCTTATAAATAACAAAATCTATGTATTTCGTTATCAGACAGACACATGTGGTTTGTTGGGCAAATAATTCCGACCGCATTACATAAAGAAAGGTCAAATGTAGGTAAAGAAGATAACAAAGAACACTTTACATCGTCTTAGGAACTAGGTGAAGATACGTCTGTTTCTACAAACTAAGTCTAGATAAATCGGGCTGATGCCACGCAAACAGATCGCAATTCATTACCGTCAATTGCCAATAGCGGTGAATGAAAACGTCGTGCCACTGACTACCACCTATTCAATATCTTCTAGGATATAAGCGCCTGGAGATCTGGGAGGATGTCTACCGTAATTGGGATATTACTGTGTGGGTGGATGTTAGGTGCTGACTGAAGACACCATTTTTTGCTTAGATACCATTGAATAAATTATTGAGCAAGTTTACCACTGATTGATCGGTATTGAAATTGACACATTTGTTAAAGTCTAAATTGACATTATAAAATTTTCAAATTATAATTTGCATATTTTATACAGCTAAGTGCCAATAATAGTAAACACTAATTCACAAGTTTATTTTAGATTTACCTTTTTAAATCGTATATTTTTTATCAAAACTATTCTATTCTATAACTGTCCCTCTAATGGTCTGTGTACGGCGCGGCGGAGGATATAACTATTGAATTAAATTGATAAATTTTTAATCCTTTCCGCTTCCGTCCACCACTGTGCGCCAGCTATAAGATGGACTCTAAGTTAAACTTTAACTGAAACAAAATAAGACCAATCGTATATTACTCCATTCATTAGTTTGTGGCTATAACTGAATTGCCATCAATGTGTAGTCGATTGTACAAATCCAACTTCAATTTCAATATAGTTTTTATTCAAAAGTGAAACTAAATAATATTAAAAACGTAACACAAGGTTTAGTTCACTTATTTACCAGTAGATCTGTTATTAGTTTAGCTAACTAGGTAATCTAGGTTTTATAAATATAATAGTGCTCGTAACTTAACTTATGAACATTATTTTTTATTACCTAAAATAATTTAAATTAGTAGTTTCAAAAGAATTTGAATGAACGACCTCGTGAAAATATTTTAAGCTAAGTGTTTTGATGGCTAGTTTTCTGTTTAGCTAATTTTATTTCAATTTGACGTATTTGTGTGACTTGTCAACCTCACATAAATATAAGATTTTTGAATTATATTTTTCAAAACAAGTTTTTATAAAAATCAAGGCAATAGTATCAACTCGTTAAGACGAGTAATAAATGATTTTGATGAATGCAGTATCGTTTTTTCTTAATAACTGCAAAACATACAGTTTCGTTTTTTATGACAAAGATAACTTAAGGATTTAATCTAGATAAATTAATGACAGAAACACGATTAGTGAAACTTTTCTCGATAGATTTTTTTCCGATGTAACTATGTTATTACATTGTTTGTGGAACTTGACGGGAATGCATTTTTTTTTAACTCAAGAGTATTTACTGAGGAGTTCTGTTAAAAGCTTCTGACTCTATCATCAGATCAGCATTAAGCGATTGATGTTTAAGTACCCTAAGAATGCGATCTCAATCTTGTTAGTAAATGCTTACATCCACCAACATTAACTCAATAGTTAATCTTCGGGTAATTAAAAAACCGGCCAAGTGCATGTCGGATGCATCGCTCACGAAGGGTTTCGTACCATCTATAAATAACAGCAAAAAAAACACGTTTGTTGTATTCCCATACATAAATATTTATTGCCCTTGTTGTTATAGGGGCACCAAAAATACATCATCTGAAAATTTCAACTGTCTAGCTATCACGGTTCATGAGATACATCCCTAATATGACAGACAGACGGATAGCGAAGTCTTAGTAATAGGGTCCTGTTTTTACCCTTTGGGTACGGCGCCCTAAAAAGGAGTTTAAAATTAAAGCCCGTTTTGTATTTGTTGCAAAACTGTTTGTTTTATTGAGAAACACGCATTTATAATATTTTTTTTCAGCATCCTACCTCAAGGTACCGACAACCACATAAGCAAGGACGGTGTAAGGTACTACCGGGCAGTGTTTGAAGAGCTTATAAAAGCGAACATCACTCCTATAGTGACGCTGTTCCATTGGGACATGCCGACTCCATTAATGAACCTCGGAGGCTGGAGCAATCCGAAGATTGTGGATTATTTTGAAGATTACGCGCGAGTCGCGTTTGCCTTATTTGGAGATGTTGTAAAAACCTGGACGACTATGAATGAGCCCCACCAACATTGTTACAACGTATGTACATAGTCTTACCTACTATTACGAGTATATAATGCCAAAGTATTAGTATAAATAATCTATCTATATCTATAAAAACCAATGCCACTTTTCGTTGTAATTTTATAACTCAAGAACGGGCTCACCTATCCAAACCAAATGTTTAGGTTTTGTTCGGACTATTTAGTAGATGGTTTATGTGAAGTTTGCACAAAATCGGTAGACTTTTTATCCAGGTACCACCCGTGCGAAGCCGGGGCGAGCAGCTAGACTTTATTTATTTCACTCACAAGATATACATGTAGTTTTTAAAGCCCTTGATCTCTGAGCTAGGTAATATATAACCTGTGATTCAGAAATCAAGTTCCTCTTCCATCCTTATTAACACTAATTTCAAGTGAAGAAATTTAACAAACTTAAAAGTAAGAAAAAAAAAAAAAGATAATAATGAGTAGGTTTAACAAATGATGAGAATAAACAAAAAGAAATTAAAATAAATGTATGTATACAAAGTGTTTAAACGTGTGTGTGTGTGTGTGTGTGGGTAATATAGGGTAATATAGGGGTATAAAAGAGAAAAGTTTTTTTAAATAGGTGTTTTGATGAGGGATTACTGTCATCTCTAAGTGATGGATGAAACTTATAACAGATAAAGTTTGTATACTTTTAAACTTATAAAAGCTTCTCAGAAAAAGCTATTTAATAACACACTAGCTGCTCGCCCCGGTTTTGCACGGGTGGTACCTGGATAAAAAGTAGCCTGTGTTATTTTGATATATAAGCTACATTACTGTAAAGTTTCATTTTTATCCGTTCAGTAGTTTTTGCGAGAAAGAGTAACAAACACACACAACCATTCACAAACTTTCGCATTTATAATTTTAGTAGGAAGTAAGATTTTTGTGTAGTTCATCATTTATTATAAACCAAAAAAACAGACGGGAAAATGAACCGTGTGGGCCGAGTAGGAGGTACCCTTTCTTAGGACTTTCAATCTGAAGGTCGTGGGTTCAAAACCCGGGCCGTGCATCAATGGAAAATTCGGTTCGAAAAAATAATATGCGCATCAAAACACGTGCTTAAGACGGTGAAGGAAAACATCGTGAGGATACCAGTTAGTATTTTTGTAAGCGGCGACAGGCTTGCAACCTTTGCCAATTGTAATGTTTGGCCGTGCCTCTGACTAACTTTAGACATCTTCAAAGATCTGAGCGCCTGGAAATCCGAGAGAATGTCTACCGTACTTAGGGATTAGAGTCGCGATCCCATCTATCTATCTAAAATTAGAACTATCAGTAACAGATACTGATCACGTTTATGAAACAACTCCTATTATAATTGCGAAAGTTTGTAAATTTGTTTGTATGTCTGTGCCTCAATCAGGCCTAAACGACAAAACGAATTAAGATGAAATTTGCTGTCGATATAGATATAATGCCCGAATAAAACGAAAAACATCCCAAAAATTAAAAAAAACTCCTAAGTGATGATTTTGGTATAGATGGCGCTGGTGTGCAAAAATCAGACATCAGTGTTGATATCAGTCGTCATAGCAACGTGCGTTACTCTATATAAATTTGGACAGGACAACGTCTTTCGTTGGTCTGCTAGTAAGTCCATAAACCCTCAACAGTAGTAGGTACTTTTAATTATTATTCTTGTTTGAGCCTTCACCTTGTTCGATTGGCACCACACTGGAGCTCTACATAGCATTAAGGAAAGGATCATAAAAAAAAGGTAGACCCCAAGCCGTGTTTGTTGCCTGATTCTTCTAGGCTTGGTCGCGTGGAATCGGCGTAGCTTCACCTAGTTCCTAAGACGTTTCAAAGTGATCCTTGTGATTTTATTGAAATAAATGATTTTTGAATTTGAATTTGAATTTGAAGTAACTATGACTTGCAATAACTTAGGGAAACTATACTGGGCTGTTCCATAACTGAACTAACGATCGTTATCGGCTTTATCATCTCCATTATTGTGTCTGGGTGTTACTATGTATAATAAGTATGTATTTACAAAAAAAAATATAAGTATTCTATCAGTTATCTGGTTCCCATAGTACAAGCTTTGCTTAGTTTGGGGCTAGATGGCGTTGTGTGTAAGGTCCGCCAATATTTATTTATTTATTACTAGCGACCCGAACCGGCTTCGCACGGGTAGCATGTTATTATACATATAAACCATCCTCCTGAATCACTCTATCTATTAAAAAAAACCGCATCAAAATCCGTTGTGTAGTTTTAAAGATATAAGCAAACATACATACATACAGACGCGGGAAGCGGAAAGCGACTTTGCTTTATACTATGTAGTGATAGTGATAATTTATTATTATGCAACTGTCAAAACACTATGGAAGTTGAACAGTTGAAGCTGATCACAATTACCAGTAGATATGAGTATGTGACTGGCCTTACAGCTTAGTTGGTAGTAACTCTGCGTTCTGCGCTGTAGGTTGTGGCTTTGTGTGATAAACATAGATGTTTGTTCTGTGTCTGGGTGTTATAATTCTAATTCTAATAATATTATAAATGCGAAAGTTTGTGATAAGGCTGTTATGTTTGAACGCAAAAAGGATGATTTTGGTATCTGACATCACAGACTAAAAACATTTAGTCGTCATAGCAACGCAGTTTTGACTAATGACTGATACGCATTCTACCAAAATTCGTAATTTATTTTATCAGTACAAGGTTTGTAGGGAAAAAAATGGAAGCTGCATAAAATAGCTTTTTTCTATGTTGGTAATTTCAATTAGCTTCAATGGTTAAATTCTCTTAATATAACTTTCAAAAGACTATGGAATATTTAAAGCCGATTACGATTATCAGTGAGCTTACGTTATAGGGCTGCGGGTATGTGACTGTGTTCCTCTTATTTATTATTATATATTTTTTTTAATTTTGGAATGTTTTCGGCATAAACCGGCTGAGTTATATGGCGCTCCATGCGACGGCTTGGTACCATATTTAATGTAACTCCGAAACTAATGACGATCACGTTATAATTTTTTTGGGGAAATAATAATAAACTTAAAGCTTTAATTTATAGTTAAAATAATTTAAAAAAAATGTCGAAGTTTCTGAAAATCTGATTTGAAATATTTACTTTCGGTTTTCTGTACCAAAAAATTAAAAAAAAAAAACAAATTTGACTTAAAATTTAAAAAGAACATCCTTTTTACTATTCAAAACCAATGTAATTTAATTTAATAATAAATTCACTAATGCCAATATCAACGGTCTAAAATGACTTAGCTCAAATTTTTTCAATTGTTTAGAAGCTCATAAATCAGCAAATAGGCATCACACGAAAAAAAAATTGCGTGGACATTATGTATGTTTGCTATAAGTGTATAAGTGTTTTAAGTTATAAGTGTTTTTTTGCTTGTCCACTTCACGTGGAATGCCCCCTATGTTAAATCTATAGCTATGTCTACTAAAAACGATAGTTTGAAAAATAAAAAATAGCATATAAAATTGTACCAGTAATCTGGTTCTCATAGTACAACATTTTTTTTTTTTTTTTTTTTTTTTTTTTTTTTAATATATACGCAACATGGCTGGCTTGGTTCTAAGGGTATCTTATTTTTATTTGTAGGGCTACGGCAGCGACTTCTTTGTCCCAAGATTGCTATCAAGTGGCATCGGGGACTATTTATGCGCACATTACATTCTACTGGCCCATGCGAGAGCCTACCATTTGTATGATAAGAAATTCCGGCCTACTCAGAAAGGTATGTCACTTATATGTATTATTTGAAAGAGTCCGTGACACAGCGCGGCGGAGTTAGTTGACCTATCACTAAAGTAATTATGTACTCACTTTCAGTTCTAGTAAAGATATGAACAGATATTGCGCGGCAATCGAGCGCGGCAAGTATGCCGTGCGAACGAACAATAACACCGTTGGAGAGCGGCAGGTAGCTCGAGCGTTATCGTTCAAACATAGCGCGGCTGCCGCGCTCGATTGCCGCGCAATATTTGGACACACCTTTAATAGTGTAAATATGAGTATGAGCTAAATACATAAATAATAAAAATTTTCAATGTAATAATATTTCCTCAGACGTACGCCTACATACATACGATACGCACCAACCATGCAGTGCAAGGGATAGGTAGATAGATAGAAAACACTTTATTGCACACCATAACAATAACATTGGAAAAATAACAACATATCTAATATTGGAGTAAAATGAGCGGTCTTATACCTGGGAATGTTCTCTTCCAGACAACTTTTGGATGTTAGTTCGTTAATAGCGAATCACAGTCCAGATACAACACACAGGAAAACTTAGTGTGGGGACACAAAGTTTTCCTGTGTATTGGAATTCCTATCAGAAACTATGAGTACTATAAGGGTACCGCAACACCCAGACACGGCACAAATATTTACCATGCAAACATTAATTAATTATCGAACCCACGTGTCTTGCGTCTCAGCCGGACAGTCCCCACGTCACTGGCCATTCGATACAAAGTGTTCGGAAAATACTTACATGAGTGGAAAATAATTGAAATTTCCTCTACAGCATTAAAACGGGAAAACCTCGGGGAAAATAGTTGTCCAAAGTATTGAAACTATTATTACTAGTACTTTTCCTGCCACCTAGGGAGTCGGTATATGTAGAAACTTTTGTTACGCTCGAACTTTTCCGGGCATTAAACTAAATTACTTATAATTTGTATACGATAAAAAATAATGTTGGTCGAATGCGAGGTACCTCGACTTTCAAGTTTGAATACCAGTTGTGTGTCAATGGGTGTTTCCATTTGAAAAATATATATGCGCAATAACACATCTTAAGGAAACCAATTAGTATTCTTATGTGTTGGGCTGGCAACCTGTCTCTTACGAAATAAATATAAACTACCGCAAAATATAGGCATGTTTCAAATGTAATATTTGGATGTGTATATATGACTACCTTAGGCCGTCCTACGAACTCTAAAGTAAGACTTTAAGAGCGAAAGTGACAACGCTATACAAGCACGTATGGCGTTGTCACTTTCGCACCGCGAGCAAAACTGCTTTAGTCTTAGTTTAGAGATTGTAGTACGGCCCCTGCTTCAGAGATATTCAAGAATCTAAGCGCTTAAAGATCTGACAGGATGTCTGTCTACCGTACTTGGGGATTATAGTATTAATCCTGTTTTTAGGGTTCTGTACCCAAAGAGTAAAAACAGGACCCTATTACTAAGACTTCGCTGTCCGTCTTTCTGTCTGTCTGTCTGTCTGTACGTCCGTCTGTCTGTCACAGGGCTGTATCTCATAAACCGTGATAGCTAGACAGTTGACATTTTCACAGATTATGTATTTCTGTTGCCGTTATAACCAAAAATACTAAAAACAGAATAAAATAAATATTTAAGTCGGGCTCTCATACAACAAACGTGTTGCCGTTTTTATAGATAATGGTACGGAACCTATCGTGCGCGAGTCCGACTCGCACTTGGCCGGTTTTATTTATTT